>CM059328.1:3662046-4262046 GCA_030340685.1 Protosalanx chinensis
CAGCACAATTAGCCAGAAATGTAATCATGGAGAGCTTCCCCCCTGGTGGTTCATATCATCACTATCTCCCCCCCCCCCCCCTTCCTACTCTCTTCTCACCCCCCCCTCGCCCGCCATCCTCCACCCTCACCCCACCTGCTCCTCTTTGGGCGTTGTATTGATTAATTGTGTTGGCTTCTGTAATAGGCTGCTTATCAGAGAGGCAGACTCTCCCTGTGGGGGGGCGGGGGGCAGGGGGCGGGGGGCAGGGAGACAGGGGGGTGGGAGGGGAGGAACTACGCTGGCTCTGATTAGAATGCATAGACTGGCATGGTGTAAATGTTCTGCCAACAACATGACACATATGTCATCATTAGACAGGTGAGAACAGCCAGGTCCAGCTTCCTGCCGTCACACTCCACAAACAGACACACAGAGGGGCGGGGCTGAGGGGCTGAAAGGGGGGGCGGGCAGCCTGGACACACTGGGCATGAGCCAACATCCAAAACAAACAAACATTCCGGAAAGGAAGTCTTCGACCTCGAAAACACAATTAATTCCAGGGCGTTCTTGGAAATCCATGATAATGATCAGGTCCGAGACAAACATCAAAGAGGCGGTGGGTGTAAACAGCACATGTATTGAATCAGCCTATCGAACAAGCCTTGCATGTGAACTCACAGAGGCAGAGGATAACAGCAGCATGAACTCGCGTGAAGTCTTTTGCTGGCCATTTTCCCACGTTCTAAACTTGACTTGTTTATTTTAGAATGTCACGGTTCTTCCTAACATTCTAGAGTCCTGGAGTAAGATTCTATTACATGATTTGAGTCTGTCAGCAAGATAGCAGTTTGTAGTCTTTAACAATAATAAGAATGTGAATGTTTCATTTAATCATTAATAGCATTGCAGAAGCCTGGTGGCAGCGTTTATCAGCCCTTGATGTGGATTCCCAGGTTGGGTAAAGAAGAATAAAATCTTCCGTAGCTGACAGCTATTAGACGGACCACCATTTGGAATCATTTCAGTAATGTGCTCGATTGGCTTTGTCTGGCAAAATGACATCTATTTGTCTGCCAACATCATCCACCTGGGACTCTAGTCTTTTCATTCTCTTTTATACAAAGAGACATACAGGGTGAAACATGTTTTAATCACCAGAGGAGATTAAAAAAATCTGTGTTTTGCTGACAGGTTTGGAACACTTTAAATCCTGGGGCTCCAGACAGACTCAATCAAACACCTATTTTAGTAACCTGTGGGATTTCAAATCAGTCTCACTGACACATAAAGGGGCTGTTTCAACTCTGGCGCTCCAGACAGACTCAATCAAACACCTATCTCAACAACCAGAGGGATATCAGATCCGTGTTTTTTTTTTTTTCAGAACCCAGATGGGGTTTATTCATACCTTGAGACCTTTGGACTTCAGACAGCCTCAATCAAACACCTATCCTCCTCATCCCCCTTTAGATGTGAGTGTGGCGCGAGCTCACCTCTTCCCATTGGTGGATGTATCGGATGAGCCTGGAGAGACGGAGCAAGCGCAGCAAGCTGAGGATCTTGGTGAAGCGGACGATCCTGAGCGCCCTCGCCGTCTTGTAGACCTCCGAGTCGATCCCCTTCTCCACGATCAGAAAGATGTAATCCACGGGGATGGACGACACAAAGTCCACAATGAACCAGGTCTTCAGGTACTTCTTCTTGATGGTTTTGGGGTCCAGGATGATGTCAGAGTTGTCCTCGATGATGATCCCCGTGCGGAAGTTGAGGACCAGGTCCATGAGGAAGAAGGTGTCTGAGACCACGTGAGATGATCCAGGGAGTGGTGGTCTCGTCCTTGAAGAAGGTGATGCCCACTGGGATGATGATCAGGTTCCCCACCATGAACATCAGCATGGTGAAGTCCCAGTAGAACCTGTGGGTGAGTGGGTATGTGTGGTCGTGCGTGAGTGCGTGGGTGTGTGTGTGTGTGGTTGTGCGTGAAGGTGTGCGTGTGTGGGGTTGTGTACATGCGGTCGAGTGTGTGTGTCGGAGGGAGGTTTCGCGTTTTGTGCACGTGTAAGTGTAGATGAGTGTGTGTTTATGTATGTGGATTTGCGTGTGTGTTTGCGGGTTTGTGTGTGTGTGGAAGAAGATGTTCGTGCATGCGTGCGCGTGTGTGTGTGGAAGTAATTGTTTGTGTGAACGGGAAGGAAAGGAGGACAAGAATAGAGTGAGAAGAGTGAAAGAAGCTCCCAGAAGAAAATCAGACACTGGGGGCCTTCCTCTCAGAGGCCCGTGAGGATCTGTGTGTGTGTGTGTGTGTGTGTGTCACACTGGGGGCCTTCCTCTCAGAGGCCCGTGAGGATCTGTGTGTGTGTGTGTGTGTGTGTGTGTCACACTGGGGGCCTTCCTCTCAGAGGCCCGTGAGGATCTGTGTGTGTGTGTGTGTGTGTGTCACACTGGGGGCCTTCCTCTCAGAGGCCCGTGAGGATCTGTGTGTGTGTGTGTGTGTCACACTGGGGGCCTTCCTCTCAGAGGCCCGTGAGGATCTGTGTGTGTGTGTGTGTGTGTGTCGGATAGGTTGTGTGTGTCGGATAGGTTGCGTGTGTTGGATAGGTTGCGTGACTGACTTTGAGCCTGTGTGCAGCTGCACAGATCACACAGTGATGATGTCTAGACTGAACCAGGACAGACAGACCTGGGGTCTGTTCTACCAATCCAGATTTGCCCTTAACGAGGTCACTTCAGGTTTGACTCAGAGGTTTCTGTATTGGGTTGAACCTGAAGTGACCTCGTTAACCCCAAATCTGGATTCGTAGAGAGATACAAGACCAATGATCAAGAGAGAGAGAGAGGAACTGATAGAAAGAGGTAAAAAGGAAGAGATTAGTGGATGGATAACAGTAGAGAGGTATGTATGTATTTGAAAGTAAAGGGAGAGAAGGGAGAGAGGTGGAGGTGGTGATGAGGGGGGGAGGGAGGGGTTGAGTGTTTTAACGCCGCGCGCGCAGTCAGAGAGCGGCTGGTGCACGTGCAGCGCTGAGTCATTACACTGCGACTGACGCAACAAAGATCAGAACTCCACCACGAGCTTCCTGCGACAACAAAAACAACCCACCTCTGTTGAGACAGAAGACACGACACGGAGCCCCACGTGGTCTCCCTCCAGGCTCTGAGGAGAGTCGTGACCTACGCTGTAGGTTGAACCCACCGCGAGGAATCTCGAACATGATAGGCCAAACATAGGCTTGAATTCTTCTAATGTGTGGTCCAATTACGCACCGTTATTGATTTGGTATCGCATGAAAACCTTCCAGACGGAGTCGACGTAATTCGATACGAGTATAAACAGGAGTGTTGTGAGGCACGAGCCTGTGTGGCACCGTGACTAGGTTAGTCGACTGCGCTGGGCGCGTGCGTCTATACTCCTTTAAAAACGGCGGGAGCAGGTCGCTGTCCGTGGTGCTGAAAACAGATTGACCGGCTACGTGTTGGGTGACATGACCGACGGGGGACAAATATCTTTTCCACAGATTTAGTCAACAAATACTGCACAGACACGCCAGAAGATTACACAATGTTAGCACAGCTATCAAAAGGGCCCCGAGATTTGGTTGAAGACGCGTAAATGTGTGTCAAATGTTAAGGAATTAAATTGTCCCTAATCGTGTGAGAAAACCGGTGTGGTGTGAGCCAAACCCGTCATTAAAATGCATGATCTGGGTGTCGAGGTGGCAGGATATGTCTCGAGCGGGCATGCTTGAGCTTTTTTGCACACATGGCTCAAGGTGACATTCCATTACTGAGTGCATCACACGCGCGCGCACACACTCCGTCATTCCGGGTGCTGGCACGTAGCCTACTACTCCACACAGTCAATCTCAGCGAGATCAAACCCCGTCCACGCGGACCACCTTGTAAATAAATGATTGTGGTGGCGCGGCTTCATAATTGCGTGGCCACCGATCGTTCGATTCCGGTTAACGAAAAGCCATGTGACAGTGTGAGCGCGAGGATCGAGCCGGGGGTGGGAGGGTGGGGGGGGGGGGGGGGGGGGGGTTCTAGACGCGCGCTGCTGGCGGGCTGAGGGACTTGTCTTTGTTTACAACCTTGAAAGGACACCGACCTAACAGTCCAGATCTCGAGAGGATCGCCAAGGTTGGAAGCGCACAGTTTCAACCCATTTAGTTACAACACAAAACATCATGACATCATTCCGTCAGTATGTCAATTACATTTACATTAATCATTGTTAGAAATACAAATCATTATTTTCTTTGCGATCAGGCAACAAAATGAGTAATCTCTCTTTTTTTACATTTCGAAATTATTTGTAACATCATAGTCAACCTTGATCTAGCCTATAGGGTACTTGTTTTGTCGAAGACACCATGCAGACTATAGGCGCCTTCTGTTCCAACTTGTTGATGGCAGTCAGGGCCCAGGCCTACTGTCACTGAACATGCACACCTTGACGGTAAAGGGCTTACCTGAAATCACTGTAGGGATGGATAATCCAGTTTCCAGCGGATTTAACCCTTTCCTGCTCTCTCTCCACCGCCTTCTGACTGCCGTACATGCGTAAGGAGAATTTGTTCACTCCAGGTTGGAGCATGCTGCTGAACTGGCGCTGCATGAAGCTGGCTTGGCTGCCTTGAGGCTCCGAATCGTCGGCGGCCACGATCTGCGGTCCATCCTCGGTCTTCTGGAAGGTGACCGAGTTCCTGGGCTGGGCTGTCTGGGTCTGAGTCTGGCCGAGGATGGAGGAAGAGGCTTTCCGACTCGGAGCGTTGGAGAAGGACACACGAGAGTCCTTTTTCTCGGGGAAAGCCGACGAGACAGGGGCAACACCGGGGTGGTCTCCACCCTGTCCCTGGGTCAGGGACCCGCCCGGCGTGACTGAGCCGTCCATGCTGGCCGTGGTCGAGTTACACGCTCCCCGTTTCCCCGCGTCCTCGACCCTCCCCGCGCCGCCGGTCTGCTTCTCCTGCTTGGAGATGATAGAGCGCAGGCTCCCGGTACCGGAGTCCCGCCTGCATTCTCCGTTTTTGTTGCATTTCATGCTGGAAATGGGAGCGACGCTGTTGCCACCATCACCCGCTGCCGCGTTTAAAACCTCAACCGCGACCGTTCCTCCAGACACCTCCGCCCCTGACGCTCTGATGGTCTCGCCGCGCCCGACAGCATCTCCCGGGCAGGTTGTCAGGTTGTTCTCGGTCGCTCTGCAGGCTACAATGGGTTCAGAGGAGCCGGCACGAGCGTCATCAAGGCAGGGCTCGTGGCTGTTGGACCTCCTCTCAGTCGCCGTAGACGCGGACGAGGCTCCCCCTTCTGGCCTGAAGTTTTTCATCCTGATACTTCCTCCGCCTCCTCCTCCTCCTCCTCCACTGCCGCTCCCCCCGGCACGGCGCAGCCGCGGATGCTGGAACTTAGATTCCTCTTCCCCGTCCTCCGTCTCGTCCATGACGGTGTTGCTGGTCAGCCTGGGCTGCTGTACACCGGCAGCACCGGGGGGAACGGAGTCAACCAAATTCTTGCTGCTGTTGCTCCTCGCGCAGTTGGACGCGGCAGCGTTGGGCGCGCTGATGTGGCCGCAGCCGCTGCCGCCCGCCGCCTTGTTTTTCATGGTGGCAGCAGACGCAGGTGAAAGCTCTATCCTGTCCATGACATTGAGCATATCAGATTTGGCTTCCAATTATCTTTAGAGAAAACCAATCAGGCGAAGGAGGGATCCGAGGTGAGAGGGGAGAGGGGAGGGGGGAGGAGGAGAAGGCAGACGTGACTTTTTTTGCAAACTAAAGACTCGCACTTTTACTGGGTTTACGGTGTCATAGAGGCTCACAGTTCCGCTTAATCCAGCCCAACCTTCTCATTACAGCCTCGACCTCATTAGAGTCATTGATCTCATTTCAACTTCACACCTTTCATCGGATTTTAATTCGGATTCTGATTGACCCCAAAAAATCACGAAGCAGTCAAGCAAAATAGTCTTGAGTAGCTTTGAGAAGCAGCCTCTATTCAACTATTAACGACACGTCATCCTTTACCACGGTTCAATTAAGAGTTAAGGATGATGAACTGAAGATGTCACAGCTTTTAGAGGGTGTTCTCAATGACAACCACACCGCACGCGCTATTGATGGCGCCGTAGCGCGCTCTAGTGGCCACCCCGCGAAAACCCGTCACACCAACTACACGAGCCAACTTGATAGGGGTATTATAAAGATATGAAATAAATATACTTTAGCTGGTGTAAGAATAACCACCAATAAGTTGATCTCCGTCTACAACTTTAGTTGAACGTATAATACGTGTCCTACCAAATTCAAAGAATATCTGTGTGAAAAGTCCTCTAAATTAAATGAGATTTACAGCAGTCTAGTGGAGGGATCAATTAACAGACATAGGGAAGTCAACAGTATTAAAATAGGTTCAGTTTCAGACTATATAAAGAAAGGACTTCACTTTCAACTCCATCTCTCTAAGAGCAACTTAGTTCCAGAGGTTTCCACAGTAGAGGACACATACACACACATGTAAACACACACACACACACACACAAACACACACACACACTGACAGCATGCAGTATGATCAATGACATTCAAAGGTTGTATACGCACTCACTGAGCTTGTTACCGACGGCCAAGCGACTGTAAAAACTACGTTACCATGGTGTCAGTGAGGTTGTCATCAGTTAAACTACAAATCCCATTTCCCCGCAGAGTTGTCATCAATGTTCCCAGTCTCCTTGTCGCAGGCTCCCTCTCTGCTGTGATGCGGGCTAACAGACCCAGGACTGAGAAGTGTTACACAACTAATTCTCTCCCCTCTCTCTCTCTCTCTCTCTCCCTCTCACCCACACTCCCTCCCTCTCACCCCTCTCTCCCTCCCTCTCTCACCCTCCCTTCCTCTCTGTCACTCATTGACTTTGTTTTCTCCTCTCCTGCAGGAACGGCCGGCTTCCACTTAACCTGGATGTGTGCCTGTCACAAACCTCCTCCTCCTCCCTCTCTCCCTCCCTCCCTCCCTCCCCAGCTCTAACTCACTTACGCTTCCTCTCCCTCCTCCCTTACAAGCCTCCAGCTTCCAAAAGACTTCCTGGTTTGAGGATGATGATCTCAAAATAATTTGCAGAAAAGGAGGCATTTGAAGAAGACGACAAAGAATAAAACGATGAGTTTCTAAGATGGGTCGCCCAAATTTCATCACCCTGGTCAACGTGCCTGTGAAGAGTGGAGTAAACTATCTGAAGATCTGACCTCAGATCGCTGGTATTCATCGGTCGCCTACAGCACAGGAGGGTGACGCCCTGTTAGAACTGACCCCCAAGCGTCAAGTTGTGAAGAAACAAAACAGAAAGAGAGGTAGAGAGTGGAGAGAAAGAGAGGGAAGAAAGAGAAGAGAGGGAAGAGAGGGAGAAGGAAAGAGATGTGTAAATTGGGTCATTTTGACTGGTGTTTCAGTGGCTGAGGGGAGGCTGAGGGGAATTGAGGCTGAGGGGAAGTGAGGCTGAGGGGAGGCTGAGGGGAATTGAGGCTGAGGGGAAGTGAGGCTGAGGGGAGGCTGAGGGGGAAGAGAGGATAAGGGGGGGCTGAGGGGAAGGGTGGCTAAAGGGAGGGATACGTGCGAAAGGATACGTGATCTGACTTCTCCGGTTGGGTCAGGTACGTTGTGAGCAGCTGCAGATGAGTAGCTGCAGATGAGCTCAGTGGTTAAGAATATCTGACAGAAGATCGATAAGTCAAAGTTTCAAATTCCCTCCTGGGGGGGCGACTTGGATCCAATTGTCAATTAAATTACATTACTTTCTGTCTGTTTGTACCTGGAACCGTTCTTAGAATTCCCTGGGGAAGATGAGTGAGAAGTGAGATATCTCCTGTAGAACAAAGTTTATTAGTTTAGACCAGCAGTTCTCAACCCTGGTCCTCAGGGAACACCTGTCCTGCATGTTCTAGATCAGGGGTGACAGATCCTGGTCCTCGAGGGCCGCTGTCCTGACAGTTTTAGATACAGTAATCCCTCGCTATATCACGGTTCAGTTTTTAAGGTTTCGCTACTTCACGTTTTTTTATTTCGTGCATTGTGTTCTGCATTCTGATTGGCTGAACAGTCTCTCAGCTTCTTTTCTACCTGTGCGTCAATAACGTTGCGGTTTACTGTATGTGCTGTACACGTGCAAAACAGCTAGCCAAATAAAATACACGTAAATGTCTATTGTACAAGCAAATTATATTAACCAATAATGTCAACAAAACGTTCTGCACCGACAAAGGCACCTGTGGTCGGACCCAAAAGGCAGAGGAAGACGTTAACAGTCGCAGAAAAAGTTAAACTTCTGGACATGCTAAAGGAGGGTAAAAGCTGTGCGGCCGTAGGTCGGCATTACGGAATGCATGAATCTTTAATTTAAATGTAATTGTACAGTATAATAATAGTTTAAAAAATTAAGGTTTCTACTTCACGGATTTCACTTATCACGAGTGCTTTTTGGAACGTAACCCCCGTGAAAAACGAGGGATTACTGTATTTCCCTTCTCCAACACTCCTGATTCTAATGAATGCTACATATCATGGTTAAAATTGTTGACTTTTTTAATGCTTAATCAATACAGCAAAACAAAATGGTTCGAAAATGCAATCTCATTTACTTTTTATATTTTTTATTATTTTTGTGAAAAATACCTTTAACTTCAGACCAGACTGCTTAAAAAATTTAAGGGACAATAACAAAAGTAAAGTGAAAGTGTTGAGGTATGAAGTGTTGTGGAACAGTCAGTTTGAGATCTGGAGGGTCTGACTGCTGAAGGATGGACGCAGTTATCAAACTAAATCAGAACGTCAAATGAATGTTAAAGAATACTTTGGATAAAATGCTGATCAACGGAATATTTAATGTAAAGATTCACAGAGTCTTAAAGGAGCGATGCACAGCAAATAAATAATAGTGTGTGAAATAATGTTGGTGTCAGTAGTCCCCCGTCCCCCCCGTCCCCCCCCCCCCCCCGAACCAGGAAATACCAGGGCCTAGCCTGGCCAATCTGATTGGCCACCGCATCCCTTGCTCAATCAAAACAGAAAACAAGCTAGCGACATCAGGCTAGGCACAACATCTAGGCTTCTGGCAATGAGCAGGATGAGGTGCATTAGGTTCGACCTAGTAGCCTCATCTGCTCCAAACCAGAATGTTGTGCAAAGTAAAATACAAAACATTCAATAAATTAAGAAATCATAGAAACAAAGACTATGTCTGTCCTCTGCAGGATATAGTTTGATCTGTAGGCTGTACAGTGAAGCTGTTTGCTCTGTAATTAAATAGGAATACCTTATGTACACACACACGCACACACACACACCTGCAAGAAAGTCTGCATCACCTTCAGTTCAAAGAAAAAGATGAGCAAAAAAGAAGATTTTTTATATATATTTAGGTATATATATATAAAATGTGTACCTGCCTTCTGGCAATAAGACATAACAGCGTTCAGTAAAAAAAAAACTATAATAATGAAATAAAGTACAGCAGCCTTGCTGTGTCCAAGCCTTTAGTCCAGCCTTTGTAGTGATGCTACAAAGTTGTTTAACGCTGCATCAGTCCACTTTATATCTGTTGTCCTCCCACACACACAAACACACACCCTCCCACACACACTCCCCCAGCCGCCCTCCCCCACACACACTCCCCCAGCCGCCCTCCCACACACACACTCCTCCACACTCACTCCCCCCACACTCACTCCCCCCACACTCACTCCACCCCAACACCCTCCCACACACACGCTACCCCAGCCCCCCGCCCGCCCACACACACACACACCCCCCCAGCCCCTTGGGTGTTCGGAAACAGTTCCTCAAACAGGACAAAAAAAACGAAGACGGGCTGCATGAGACAGTCCAAAGGAAGTTCACCGGTTCCCCTCGGTTCTCCCTCGGTCTTCCCTCGGTTCTCCAGGAGACGTCAGAAGCTAGCCCGTGAGGGGAGGGGGGGTCCGCAGTGTTTCTGAGGGAAGTGCTGATGAGCTTTGGGCTCTGTGTCCGAGGTGATGAAGATGAGGAGGATGATGATGATGATGAGGATGAAGAAGGGGGTCTACGAGTTGTTGGCTGCGTTCTCGTTGCTGGGGGAGCTGGAGGAGGAGGAGGGCGAGGACGAGGAGGGCGAGGAGGAGGGCGTGAAGGTCATCCCTGACAGTCCTGGGGGGTCGGTGGCTGTGTTCTGACCACTGAGACTTTTCCTGCAGACCGGGCAGGTATCGTGCTGGGGGGGGGGGGGGGGGGGGGGGAGGGTGGGAAAGAGACAAAAAAAGTCAGAAGTCACGCAAACTTTGGAGTGATAAAGAGCAGCTATCAGAGCTTGGCAGAGCCAGGCCAGCGTTCCCTGATGGGGGCAGAGCTTGGCCAGTGTTCCCTGATGGGGGCAGAGCTTGGCAGAGCCAGGCCAGTGTTCCCTGATGGGGGCAGAGCTTGGCAGAGCCAGGCCAGTGTTCCCTGATGGGGGCAGAGCTTGGCAGAGCCAGGCCAGTGTTCCCTGATGGGGGCAGAGCTTGGCAGAGCCAGGCCAGTGTTCCCTGATGGGGGCAGAGCTTGGCAGAGCCAGGCCAGTGTTCCCTGATGGGGGCAGAGCTTGGCATAGCCAGGCCAGTGTTCCCTGATGGGGGCAGAGCTTGGCAGAGCCAGGCCAGTGTTCCCTGGAGGGGGCAGAGCTTGGCAGAGCCAGGCCAGTGTTCCCTGATGGGGGCAGAGCTTGGCATAGCCAGGCCAGTGTTCCCTGATGGGGGCAGAGCTTGGCAGAGCCAGGCCAGTGTTCCCTGGAGGGGGCAGAGCTTGGCAGAGCCAGGCCAGTGTTCCCTGGAGGGGGCAGAGCTTGGCAGAGCCAGGCCAGTGTTCCCTGGAGGGGGCAGCAGAAACAAGCCTACCTGTTCCAGCCAGGGGACGATACAGTCGTTATGAAACAGGTGATTGCAGGGAAGCTGCCTGACGTTCTCCCCTACGCTGTAGTCTTCTTTACACACTGGACATTCTAACCCGGAGCCTGCAGGGGGAGACAGAGCTATGGTCAGTACTGTGTGTGTATGTGTGTGACTGCGTGTGTGCGTGCATGTGCGTGTGTGCATGCGCGCCCCTGTGTGCGTGCGTGTCTGCATGTGTGTGCGCGTGCATGTGTGTGCGTCAGACAGAGTACACACCCACATGGCTCTCGGAGATATTGATCGTAGGCAGACTCTTGATCCTCTCTCTGTCTGCTGGAGGTGGGCCCGTGTTCTCAAACTGATTCAATAACTTCAGGGGGGATGAGAGAGAGAGAAGAGGACAGACAAAGAAGAGAGAGAGAGATAGAGAGAGAGAGAGAGAAGAGACAAAGAAGAGGGGAGAGAGGAGAGAGAAAGAAGGAGAGAGACCGAGTCAGGCAGAGAGGATGACGGAGAGAAAAGGGGAGAAAGAGAAAAGGGGAGAGAGAGGAAGCGCGGCAGAGAGAGAGCCATAAGGGAGTAGATACGAGAAAAAGATGATGAAGAAAGGAGGAAAAGATAAGGAGAGAGAGAGAGAGAGAGAGAGAGAGAGAGATCAAGATTAACAGCCCCAGCATCACAGCGTTTGGGGGTCAATGCAGGAGACCTAACTCGCTCACCACCCCCTGAGATCAGACGATGCGATGATCATCAACACATTGTGCTGTCTCATCCCCAGCAGAGAAGCAGAGCTACAACGCCCCAGTACCTGAGTGATGATGGCATCTAGGCCGTCTACTCCCCAGGCGTAGTCCATGGGGTTGGAGTGCAGCATCCCCCTGGAAACAGGAGAACGAGGAGAAGAGGACAGAGAGAACCGGGTGTTTGTTTGGGAGAGGAGAAAGGTTTTGGGAAGTACGTCATTTAAATAAAAGATCTCTCGGTGACTCACCATGGACCCATCCCCATGTTGGGCATGGCTGTGGGTGCTATGATGCCGTTGACCAGCTGCTGGATGATCCTACAGGGACAGAAAAGATGAGTCCGATGACTCAGCGGGTTAAGGCGTTGGCTCTTGATCGGAAGGTTGTGAGTTCGAACCCCGGCTGTGGCTATGTGTCGTGTCCTTGGGTAAGGCACCCCACCCAACTTGCATCAAGGAGAATGTTCCTGTACTTACTGTAAGTCGCTTTGGATAAAAGCGTCTGCTAAATGAGGTATTATTTGTTTATTAGAAAACACCCAAATCACTTTGTAGTCGCCAGAGTCACTTCCTGTAGCTCCCCTGACAGAACCTTGTCACAGCACAGGAGAGGTGTCCCTTCCTACGTGTCGTCAGCCAATGAAAAGCCTCACCCCTCTAAAGTGGGAACTCCCTCTTGCCGCGGACCCTGTCGCCGGGGGACGTGACGTCCCCGCGGTTGCCGGGCGCTGTATCGTAGCCGTGACGCCATCTCCCTTTCCCGCCGGTTCTCCGCCTCGCGGTTATCCTCTGGGGGGAGTCCCGTCCGCATATCGAAGTTCTCATCGAAGATCCCCAAAGCAAACTGGCCATATCCAGGCGGGAACGTGAAGAGGTGCTGGTGATCCGTGTTCTGGGATGAAGCAGAAACAGCACCTTGTCTTTAGGGTGGGGTGGGGTAGGGGACCAGGCCTACTTTAACTGTATCCAGACAGACCACATCCTGAATCACATCCTTTCACCCAAATGACTGTTTCGATAAAACGGACCGTTTGGAATCTGGAATGTTGGTGACGTTCTAAGTGCTGCCGAATCCAAGGTTCCACTTGTGAGAACTTGACAGGGAGATTTGATAACGAGCGGGATGTTCTACGACCAGCGTGTGCAGCGGCAGATAGCCTGGAGACAGAACCTGACCTACCTCAAAGGACGGCCGGTTCTGATCGCTGGACGAGGTGGCAGCTCTGGAGCCATTTTCTGAGCTGGACACGAGTAAAATCACAACATAACTGGTCAACACAAGTCTCTCTCACACACACACACACACAGCAGTCACAACAAACCAGTCCATCTCCAGGATGTTTTCAGTCAACACTGAAACCTGAACCTGAAGTTATGCAAGTGGCAAGCAGACATATGTTTCAGTTTCACCAAGCATGTCACCAGCTTAGAGGGAGCATAAAAACAGCTTCCATACCCCCACAATGACCTTTAACCTTTTCCAGATTCCACTATACCTTCTCTCCTCTGTAAGTTCCTCAATGAAGCCGGATTCACACCTGGGACAGGTGTAGTCCTGCAGGAAACACAGGGGTTATGGGAGTCAGGTGGCTGAGCGGTTAGGGATTCAGGGTAGTAACCAGAATGTTGTTGGTTCGATTCCTGGCCATGCCTACATGACGTTGTGTCCTTGGGCAAGGCACTTCACCCTACTTGCCTCAGGGGAAATGTCCCTGTACATGCTGTAAGTGGCTCTGGATAAGAGCGTCTGCTACATGACTGAATGTAAACAGGTTCATCTCAGCAGCATCAAAAGGGCTCCACAGAATTCCAATAACATCTATATAACAGCCAGGATCACAGTTTTGTCTTAATACTGAAATACGTGATTTTACATGAACTGTGACCCTCTGAAGAACGCAGTCTTAATCAAGATGAGTTACGTCTTAGCTTTTAGTTTTTGTTATCCGGAATCAAGCCACGAAAAACCGAGTCCTGTATCAGTGTCCAGTGATGTCAATGCTCTCCATTCCGTTACCCGGATCGACCCTAAAACCTACCCTGAAAAGTGTGGCATGTTTTAGGAAATCCTTGATTGTTCTGGTTGACTATGCATCGTCACGGACACAGCTAGATGAATTAAATCAATCTCTCAACGCGTCATCCGCTGACTAAAACTGCTGTAGAATAATGGTACCTCGTAAACTGGCCAACAATAGCTTGAAACAGCACCATTGATTGAGAGAACTCAGGATTGACTCTTTTGAGCTGTCACAGCTCCAGCCTGCTGTTGGAAAGCTACTGTACTATTCAAGAAGATTCCTGTGTTTAGTGTCCAAACAACCAGCTGTCGAGGCATGAATTGGTGAAGTAGCTATCTACTGGGAGACATCGATACATGGATGTTTTATAATGAGAGGATCGCAAACTATTCCAGTTCTCAGATCAATGATTCCACTACAATCCCAGTAACAACTGACTTACTGACTTACACTGACTTGTGAGGTACAGTGAGAAACTCAGATCTGGTACTAGACCTGCTGCTGCTGAACAGCTAACCAGAGAGGCAGGCAGCTAGGACGGCTTTGACATGCCGCTACAACGATCAACTACCTACGCGACAGTCAAATCCATGAAAAACATATTTACCGAATCGTCCAGGTTTGAACTGCCTGCCTGTTAATGTTAGATGAACCATCTGTTTCAGTGAGCTGATGTTGATCATCAGTCTCTGCTGAGCTTACTGACTGTTGGCTAGCTGAGTCTGCTGAATACTTGTCAATTCCACCCGACAAAACTATTCCAAAATCAAGCCTGAGAGCTCCGCTGCACAGCGGCTCTGTTAGAAATATCCTCGGTCCTGCTTACCGGGAGTCGCGGGCTAATCTCTGCCGAACATCTGTGACAGAAAAAGCGACAGGGCGGCGGAGCAGCTTCAGCCATCTTCTGGTTCACTGAGAAACAACAAGACTAATAAAACCACGACCGGAAGCGGAAATACTGGGGTCCCCTCTGCTGTCAGGACCGGAAACGGAAACACACTTCTGATTCTTTGGGTCATCAGCAGCTAGTTTAGCTTTGAAGAGTCGGTTGAATTATTCCTCTCCTATAATTATTTCTTGGCTACAACCATGGAGTCTAGCGACACAGGTAAATAACTTATAAAGTCCAAAAGAACAGTCCCTCGTGACTGCGGTCAAATGTTGTCGTTAGTCGGACATTCTCGAGCTGGAAACGTGAAGGAGAGAATTGGAAAAGCTCCAGCGAGCTGAGCGGCGGCTCCCATCGCCATAGTGATGCTAGGCTAGTGAGCAAGCTGTGTCTGTGATGGCTGCTGCTGCTTTGATAAGGAGTCCTAACGCATCTAACATGTTGTTACTTTCACAGTTCGCATTTAATAACAGGTTTTGGTGTGCGGTGTTCTCTGGCTAGTTGGCCAGCTTCGTGTTGTTAGTCCCTGTGCTGTAGTAAAGCTCCTCGTATCTTGTAAGACACGATCGGACCCCCCATCATTAAAATCAGGAACCATTGAAATCGTAACAGCTAGACTCATTACGATAGATTTGCCCTCCAGCCGTCAACTACATCTTATCAGCCTCAACGGAAGCCTGTTTGGCTGGACGATGTTTGTCGGTCGCTCTCGACCTCCTTTTACGAAGGCAGCAGTTGGTGAATAAGCCGCATCTCTGATCTGCGGTATTCCGCTCTGACGTGGTGTGTGTGTGTGTTCTGGTGTTCTAACAGGACGGCCGGGATGGAAATCTCGACCTCCGCCCGCCAAGTGTAAGATGACGAGCGTCAACATCATCCGACAGGAAGAGCTGATAGCTCAGAAGAAGAGGGAGATTGAAGCTAAAATGGCAGAACAAGCCAAGAAGACCCTCCAGACCCCAGCCAAGCCGCCCATCCCACTGAGGTACGAGTCAGGCGATAAGAATACATTTCATTTGTAATTCACTTTTTTTTTCTTGCATTCAAAGCAATATAGGAAAAAAACGTATAGGGAAAAAATTACTGTTGTACATTATGTAATGGTGACACTCTCCTCTCTCTTTCCCTGTCTCCTCTGTGTTTCCTCTCTCCTCTCCAGTTCCCCCAGCCCCCAGGAGGGACCCTCATCCAACAAGTTTGTCAATGATGGAAGTTTCCTGCAGCAGTTCATGAAGATGCAGAAGAGCAAGCCCAGCTCTGCTTCCAGTAAGTTCCTCTAGCCCCCTGTCTCCCTGCCTCCCTGTCCCCCTGCCTCCCTGCCCCCTGACACTGTGTCTAAAAATTGTCCAAAGTACGATGTCATCGTCGCGTGTCCCTGAGACACACATCGCTTATCCAAGCTGTCCCTCCTCCAGGTCCTGACAGCGACTCCAAGCCTGCGGCGTCCCCCGGCCCCCCTCCAGGCGCGTCCCCTCTGCACAGGAAGAGCATCCTGGTGGGCAAGCGTCCCGGCCTGGGCATCAGCAGCATGCTCAACCAGTATAAGAACTACTCCCAGACCAAGAAGAGTGCCCTGGTGTCCAGCAGACCCGCCGTGTTCTGCTCCCCGGACGGAGAAGACGACGAAGAGGAGGTGGACGACTCCAGCTTCCTGGAGGTCAAAGGTGAGTTGTGCTCCATGCTAGCCAGGCGAGAGAGGAGATTCCATCTTTTGTTGTTGTTTTGTTGTTCTTAGTCGGGTTATTGATCCCATCGTACCTCTCTGTGTCTCCCTGCTCCTGTCAGCTGCTCTCCCCCTGCTGCAGGGGAGATATCAGACCTGCGGCCAAACACAGTTAGAATCCTCCATCAGACGCTCCAGGTTGCTCATGGTTACATGGTTTGACATCGTGCCAGACATGAGCAACCGAGCCCAGATGCTGGTTTGGCTCCAGGTCTGGTGGACACGGCCTGACTGCAGTGCTTCCCTCACTGCTCGCTCTCTCTCAGGTGCGCGTAGAGTAACTGTACTCATAGCCTGCTTAAAGTTTCTCCCCCAGAGGACCCAGACACACGGCTCATCCTTAACAAGATGGCCGCCTTCGTGGCCGAGGGCGGCCCTGAGCTGGAGAGGAAGGCCATCGAGGACTACAAGGACAGCCCTGTCTTCTCGTGAGTCTCCGGCTCGCAGTGTTGAGCAGTAGAGGATGGAGACCTTCTGCCGTTGGTCTCTCCCAGGTCTGTAACACAGCCTGTCTCTCTCTCTCTACGCCCTCGCAGGTTTCTGTACGACAAGAACAGCCGAGATTATCTGTACTACAGGAAGAGAGTGGCTGAGCTGAGGAAGGCTAGCCCGCGACCTCAGACAGCGCCGCAGTCTAATGGTGAGATTACCCATCAGCCCATCTGATTATCCATCTCACTCACTCTCTGACTCGCTCTGACTTTCCATCTCTCTCTCTCTCTCTCTGCTAGTATTGTCCACACTGTATCACCTATGTTTGTCTCTCTCCCTTTTATCTCTCTCTCTCTGTCTGTCTCTCACTCTCTCTCTGTCGGTCTCTCTTTTCTCTCTTTCTCTCTCTCTCTCTTTCTCTCTCTCTCTCTCTCTCTCTCTGTCGGTCCGTCTCACTCTCTCTCTATCTGTTTCTCTTTCTCTCTTCAAACTTAAACACCTGTGTTCATATTCTCTGTCATACCACACGGCCACGTTTTCCAAACAACACACATGACATGAGTTACTTGAGCAGCAGCTCTCACACACGCACGTCTCTTTGAAAACAGGAGGCTGGTACAGTCCACAGGGTGTTTGACTCCTGTGCTCACAAGCTGTTAGGAAAACTCTTCAAACTAAAGTTCAGACATCCGTACCCTCCCCCCAACCACCTCCCCCTGCCCCCCCCCCCCTTCTCCCCCTGCCTCCCTCCTGCCCCCTGCCCCTCCTCTTCTTATCCCCTGCTAACCAGATGGCTGGTGGGAGGGCCAGTTGAGTACGGTACAGTGGTAGGGTGTGAGTTGAGCTCCAGTACTGATAGGCTGCTTAAAGTCTCCCCCCCAGAGGATGCCCAGGAGGTGGCTGAGAAGCTGGCCCGGTTTGTGGCCGACAACGGCCCCGAGGTGGAGGCTATCGCCGCCCAGCACAACAGGGACAACCCCGCCTTCAGGTGAGTCTGGGTGGGCGCCGTGGCCATGGCGGCCGGTTTTGCTGTCGTTTTTGTTTTCTTTCTTCATAAACCAACTGTTTTCCTTTGTGTGTCATGTAAAGGGGATGAAAAAATGTATTTTGATGTGAATGTATTTGGAGGATGTCCTCGTTGTTCATTGTGTTAATCTCCCCCCCCCCTCCCTCCTCTCAGTTTTTTGTATGAGCACCAAAGTCCAGCTCACCGCTTTTACAAAGACAGAATCGAGGCGTACCGCCGGGCCAAGCTCTGCCAGACCCCCCCCTCCCCGACGGCCGAGCCAGGAGGGGCCAAACGCCCCAGCGCCTCTCTGCTCCCCCCCGGGGGGCCCCAGGCCTCTCCCCTGGAGCCCCAGGCCCCAGCCCCCCCGGCCGTGAAGAGGAAGCGGAAGAGTCGCTGGGGCTCTGAGGATGACAAGGTGGAGCTGCCTCTACCACCCATCATCATCCCTCCAGAGGAGGACCAGGACTGCTGCAAGGCCTCGCTCTCTGGTACACACACACACACACACACACACACACAGGACCAGGACTGCTGCAAGGCCTCGCTCTCTGGTACACACACACACACACACAGGACCAGGACTGCAGCAAGGCCTCGCTCTCTGGTACACTCACACACACATACACACAAGACCAAGACTGCAACAAGGCCTCACTTTCTGGTACACACACACACACAGGACTGCAGCAAGGCCTCGCTCTCTGGTACACACACACACAGGACTGCAGCAAGGCCTCGCTCTCTGGTACACACACACACACACACAGGACGGCCTCACTCTCTGGTACACACACACACACAGGACTGCAGCAAGGCCTCGCTCTCTGGTACACACACACACACAGGACTGCAGCAAGGCCTCGCTCTCTGGTACACACACACACACACAGGACGGCCTCACTCTCTGGTACACACACACACACAGGACTGCAGCAAGGCCTCGCTCTCTGGTACACACACACACACAGGACTGCAGCAAGGCCTCGCTCTCTGGTACACACACACACACACACACACACAGGACGGCCTCACTCTCTGGTACACACACACACACAGGACTGCAGCAAGGCCTCGCTCTCTGGTACACACACACACACACAGGACTGCAGCAAGGCCTCGCTCTCTGGTACACACACACACACAGGACGGCCTCACTCTCTGGTACACACACACACACACAGTACCAGGACCCCATCAAGGCCTCACACTCTGGTACACACACATGTATAAACACGCATCCTCACACAGGTGCACACTCTTCACGCACATGTTTTTCCATGTACTCATACAAATGTTGTATTTGTTTTAAATGTGTGTGTGTGTGTGTTCAGTGGAGGAGCTTCATGGGCTGGGCTATGCCAAGGGTAAACCTGTGGGGTTGGTGGGCGTGTCAGAGCTCTCTGATGACCAGAAGAAACAGCTGAAGGAACAACAAGAGGTGAGGGGCTGTGTGTCTCTGTGTGTGTGTGTCTCTAGGCTGTGGGTTAGACTGTAGGTATTGTACATGTCTCAGTATAGACTGGTGTTGGAAGAGTTTAATGTAAAGAATTCACTGAATCCATCCTCAACCTTCTGAAGTATTTGTCCAGAAACGTTTTTTGCGTTTGTGTGCATGTGTGTTTGTGTGTCTTCTTCTGGTTTTGTCTGTGTGTGTGTGTGTGTGCGCGCCTCTCCAGATGCAAGAGATGTTTGACATGATCATGAAGCATAAGCGAGCCATGGCAGAGATGCAGGTGATGTGGGAGAAGGCTCTGAAGGACCACCAGCATGAGTACGACAGTGATGAGGAGGTGGACCAGGAGGGGGGCACCTGGGAGCACCGCCTGCGACACATGGAGATGGAGAAGACCCGGGGTGAGACAGAGGCTCACAGTGCCACCCTCATCCCACACAGGGCAGCAGCGCACTGGGCTCCCAAAAACAATTGTTTTAATGGAGATTTTTTATTTATTATTATTAATAAATGGCATATTTGAGTCATGTCTATTGTCAAACTCTTCAGCGCTAAGCTTTGCCCGTCCCTGCTGAGTTCTGCCTGTTGTGATGTAACCATGTGGTCTGCAGAGTGGGCGGAGTCTCTGACGGACATGGGCAAAGGGAAGCACTTCATCGGAGACTTCCTGCCTCCTGAGGAACTGGAGAAGTTCATGGAGACCTTCAAGGCCCTGAAGGTCAGTACGAGGCCCAGTCTCGATACTGCGGACACGCCCCCTCCTACCTCCACACCTTACTGCCTCTTGATTGGTGGATTCACAGCCGGCGATTGGTCACTTCATGTCCTGCCTCTGTCCCTCAGGAGGGCCGTAACCCTGACTACTCGGAGTACAAAGAGTTCAAGCTGACGGTGGAGAATCTGGGCTTCAAGATGCTCATGAAGATGGGCTGGAAAGAGGGGGAGGGGCTGGGCTCTGACGGACAGGGTATCAAAGCTCCTGTCCACAGGTGGGCGCTCTATACACACACACACCATCTATACACACATATACACACACACACACCATCTATACACACACACACAATCTCCGTCTATACAAACACACACACACCATCTATACACACATATAAACACACACACACCATCTATACACACACACACAATCTATACACACACACATACTCCGTCTATACAAACACACACACACCATCTATACAAACACGCACGCCTGAACACACATCTGCAGTCCTCAGATAAGATCCTCAGATAAGCTCTCCACCTTCAGTCAGCATGTTTAAAGTGTGTGTGTGTGTGTGTGTGTGTGTGCGTGCGTGCCGTGCTGACTGTGTGTGTGTGTGTGTGCGCTGTGCTGACTGTGCTGACTGTGCTGTGTTTCAGGGGTACCACTGCGGTGGATGGAGCAGGGTTCGGGGTGGAGAGACCAGCTGTGCTCACGGGTCAAGATGATGAATTTGATGCCTTCAGGAAGCGGATGATGCTCGCCTATCGTTTTAGGCCCAACCCACTGGTAAACATCACTTCCTGTTTCCATCAGAACACACATGTGCAGTACTAATAACACCCTTTGTCATTTAGTCATTATGCTGTTTATTGGTTAACGTGATATAAGGGCAACGTTGACGTGACAGGAAACCAAGTTCACAGAGGAAGGTGCTGGAACAAGTTTTTATTTTGACCACATTTGTTTTCTCAGAATAACCCCAGACGGCCTTACTACTGACAGAGGGGCTCTTTCACGGTCGTCTCCCTCGTAAACACCTGACGGCCTCTCAAAGGTCAAAGGTCACGGCTGACTTCCTGTGTTGTGAAAACAGACGGCGTCCGCTGGAATAGTGTGGATGTTTAGAGGTCACAGTTACAGGAGGGAACATGGGCATCGTAGGCCTAAAGCAGAGGGGTCATATCCTGGTCCTCGAGGGCCTCTGTCCTAAAGGTTTTAGATGTTTCCCTGCTCCAGCACACCTGATTCTAATGAATGCTCATTATGAGGCTTCCACACAGCTTGATAACAGACCTATATATTTGAATCGGGTGTGCTGGAGCAGGGAAACATCTAAAACTGTCAGGACAGCGGCCCTCGAGGACCAGGATATGACACCCCTGGCCTAAAGACTAGATTTGTCCTTTTAATCTAATCAGATGTGTGGATTGGGAGGAAATCCAGCAGTGATCTGACCAGTCACCCGAGGTGAAGTGGTTATTATGGGATGTTCTCATCGTTCACTGCAAACTCAAAAGCACGGAACAACCTGTGTAGGTTCTGTACTGCATCCTGACTTCCATCTTTCCCCGTGAGTTGGATTTTTTAAATGTTTTCTCCACCGATATATATGTATGTATAAATATATATACAAACTATTCTCTAACCAAAACACACTTGTTGTCAAGGCTAATTTGTGATGGATCTTGTTTTCTCATGATTTTTAAGTGGTTCTGGTTGGTTATTATTCAGTTAAAACTTCATTTTCTGTTTCACATCCCATCATTCAAGCAATGAATGTAACATGCTTATCCGTGAACAATAAAAACAAAACAACAACAATGTCTTAATTACGTAGTTTAGAGAATATAATTTAACTGGAAAAAAGGTTTCAGTCTATTGATCCGGTCCAAATATTAAATTAAATGGACTTATAAAAGTAAGCGAGACTGCTGTAATATGTTGCGTTTTGTTAATCCAGTGCTCATTTTTTGATCTGGGTGGTAAAAAACCTCTGTTGGCGGGCTGCTTGGGGGGGAGAGGAGGAGGGGGGGGGGGGGGTCCTAACTCGGGTACGATCCAGCCTGCTCACTCACTCTAATTATCTCTGTCTCCATCTCTTAGTCTGTCTATCTCTCTCTAGTTTTCTCTCTAGTTCTTGCTCTTGTTCTATTTCTTCTAGCCTCTTTAAGAGAGTAACAGATCTGTGAAGTTAGACCGTTAGTTTGCCATAGGGTTTTACACCGGCTAAATATAACCCTGATGGCCCTGCTAAGCAAAATATCCACCCGCTCTCTCCCTCCCTGAAGCACAACATCATTCAGTGACAGTCTTACTCTACATTTACATTTATTCATTTAGCAGACGCTTTTATCCAAAGCGACTTACAAGAGAGAGCTTTTACAAAGAGCATCGGTCACTGAGCATAGCAACGTGATAACACAACGATTGTGAACAATAAAGCAAGAAAACAACAACACTGGCGAGTCACCATATGGGGACCAACAAGTAGTTCTAAACAACATTAGATTATGTTAAGTGCCATACTATTCCTAAATGCCATTAAATTATCTAAATAAGTGAGTTTTAAGCCTTCTTTTGAAGCTGAGGAGACAGTCAGTGTTTCTGATGGAGGTGGGGAGTTGATTCCATCATTGGGGAGCCAAGCAGTGGAAGAGTTTGTGTTGGGCTCTGGCACTCTTGAGGGGGGGGACCATACAAATTATTTATACATGTCTATGGGGCACCACTAGACGATTGCAGACGACCGGCGGACAGGGGTATAGGGCCGGAGGAGAGAGTTGATATAGCTCTGGGCAGTCCCACTCTAGGCTGGATGAGTTCTATAGTTAACAGCTGGATGCTTTTAGTGTGTGAAGCAATTTGAAATGAGGATCATCCAGGCTCTGGCAGTTGACTTGTAAGATAGACCAGCAGCTCTGTGTATCCAGTGACCTGAAAGAGTTTCTAAATATCTGGACCAGTTCTTAACCATGTATGAACCTAAAATATTACAGCGGCATGAATAAGTTATCAATGGGCTGAACTAATAACAAATATTCTCTTCGAGGGGAAAAAATGGTACAATTCAGATGCCATATTAAGACCACCCTTTGTGTAATCAAATAACCTACAATTTGTCTAAATTGTTTGCACCTGTGTCAAGAATGATGTAACTGGCGACAGCGTTAGTTAAACGTTCTGCAGTAAAAAAAAAAAAAAAAAAAAAAAAAAAAGCTTTACGGTTTTAAATACGTTGGTCAGATTTAAGTGTCCAACGTTTCACACTGTATGCACACTTTTATGTAATTAAATATAATGTCAACTTTGATGGGGCCAACGTCTTCGCTCTGTTGACGCATTAACGTGAGAAGCTTTGGGAGGAGGGAAACAAGATGGCGTCAACCTGACTGGCAGCTGCAACTACAGGAGCTCTAATATCACTACCGACATAGTTACTAACACAGTGCACGGAAATATAACATCATGACAAGGACTTCTACACGTTTCCAAGACTCCGGACATCTGGGTGGCTAGGTAAGAATCACTACAACTGAACACCGACAGCTAAGCTAGCTAGCTAGGCTATTTGAGCTAAGCTAGCTAGCTAGGCTATTTGAGCTAAGCTAGCTAGCTAGGCTATTTGAGCTAAGCTAGCTAGCTAGGCTATTTGAGCTAAGCTAGTTAGCTCAGTAGGGTAGTCAGTACTGGTGGAGGCTTGCTAGGCTAGTTGAGCTAAGCTAGTTAGCTCAGCAGGGTAGTCCATACTGGTGGGGGCTAGCTAGGCTAGTTGAGCTAAGCTAAGCTAGTTAGCTCAGCAGGGTAGTCAGTACTGGTGGAGGCTTGCTAGGCTAGTTGAGCTAAGCTAGTTAGCGCAGCAAGGTAGTCAGTACTGGTGGAGGCTTGCTAGGCTAGTTGAGCTAAGCTAGTTAGGCTAAGCTAAGAGGTGGATACTTGATGTTGTTCACGAACCGGCCCGCGGTGGACTGTTGTTGCCGGTGTTGCTTTGAAGAAGCGGGCACCCTTTCCGAGTTAATTAGTTAAGGATCTCTTAAGTCTATGCGAGGGATGACTGTAGGTTCCACCTCCCACTTAACATAATCTTTATAAAATGCGTCTTTTATGATCAATAATAGTCAGTTTAATTGTGTATCCGCACGGTTGTCCAGGTTTGAGAGGTTGGTTATTTGTACTGGTCCGCTCAGAGACTGTGGGTTTCCCTCGATTGGTCCCGTACTGTACGAACTTTCACACCGCCCCCCCCCCCCCCCCCCCCGGTTCAGCTTGACCGACCTAAAACGAATGGACTGACCGAGTACCGTGAACCCTTAGCCCGCAATGCTCCTCGGTTAGCTGACGGTATCTAGCCTCGGTGGAGCTCCGGACAGAAGCAGCTTCCATTAAAGCCAACTGGACGAGGAGGTACAGATCACATTTGAAATACTCATTACTGCCAAGTCGAAAATATGTGTTTTTTTGGCGGTGAGTTCTCCATGTGATTAAGCAGCTATAACCCCCAGTGAAGGAGATGTTACTGTTAACTTCATGCAGTTTAATAACAGAATCAGTCTTAACGTTGCTGGTTGGTTGTATTACTAAACTGCTGCCACAGCAGGACTTGCTAGCTGGTTTGCATGTGAAGCTGTTGTTCAGTTAAGATCTACTGATGAGTGCATCTTAATGCCTTGTCAGTTCTGTCTTGTTAATCACCTCCTCTTCCTCCATCGATAATATACGACTCCTTTATATTCATGCTACAGATAGTTTCGTTTATCAGAAAGTCAGATCAGTGCTAGTTAGCCGCAGGTTCTAGTAAATGAGGGTAGTTGGATTGCTGCTGGCATCAGTCTTTTCGATGTGCGACACGAGTGGTTTCTCAAAGCAGGCAGCACTTGGCTACAGACCAGACCATTCATATTAGGAAATATCATTGCAATTGTTTATAACCGTGTTATTTTCAATGTTTGTCATGTTTGTGCAGAAATGCATGCGTGCGGCAGTATTAAACGGTAAAAGCGTGTGGAATAAGTCTACTATTTCACTTCTAACGGTGTGATTGTTATTTTGAATCCTAGATGGTGTGGAACAGAAGGCGGATGACAAACTTGGTAGAATGACGAACGATTGGTCACTTTAGTCAACTCACAAGAACTTCAGCAACTCAAGAACTTGTCCCAAAAAAGAAGAAGAAATTATAATAATTATTTTTTGCTTTGCTTGAATCTGGACTAAAGATCAAGTCAGGCCGTTGGCACCAAGCTGTGCCCCAGAAGTGGCCTATGCACTGCAGATAGGAGCTCCCACAGACATGCTGTGCTTCGATCACAAGCAGGACTGGTCTTCTCTCCCTCGGCCAGTCACGGTCTCCTCCAATCAGATCACAGATGGAGGTGACATGGAGTTAAGTGGAGACGTGTAATCTCTAGGCAACAGCTCCCATCCTCTCCTCTAACCCCTGTCCTGTCAGCAGAACACAGAGAGAGATAGACTCACAGCAGAGAGAGAGAGAGAGAGAGAGAGAGAGAGAGACTCACAGCAGAGAGAGAGACTCACAGCAGAGAGAGAGACTCACAGCAGAGAGAGAGACTCACAGCAGAGAGAGAGACTCACAGCAGAGAGAGAGACTCACAGCAGAGAGAGAGACTCACAGCAGAGAGAGAGACTCACAGCAGAGAGAGAGACTCACAGCAGAGAGAGAGACTCACAGCAGAGAGAGAGACTCACAGCAGAGAGAGAGACTCACAGCAGAGAGAGAGACTCACAGCAGAGAGAGAGACTCACAGCAGAGAGAGAGACTCACAGCAGAGAGAGAGACTCACAGCAGAGAGAGAGACTCACAGCAGAGAGAGAGACTCACAGCAGAGAGAGAGACTCACAGCAGAGAGAGAGACTCACAGCAGAGAGAGAGACTCACAGCAGAGAGAGAGACTCACAGCAGAGAGAGAGACTCACAGCAGAGAGAGAGACTCACAGCAGAGAGAGAGACTCACAGCAGAGAGAGAGACTCACAGCAGAGAGAGAGACTCACAGCAGAGAGAGAGACTCACAGCAGAGAGAGAGACTCACAGCAGAGAGAGAGACTCACAGCAGAGAGAGAGACTCACAGCAGAGAGAGAGACTCACAGCAGAGAGAGAGACTCACAGCAGAGAGAGAGACTCACAGCAGAGAGAGAGACTCACAGCAGAGAGAGAGACTCACAGCAGAGAGAGAGACTCACAGCAGAGAGAGAGACTCACAGCAGAGAGAGAGACTCACAGCAGAGAGAGAGACTCACAGCAGAGAGAGAGACTCACAGCAGAGAGAGAGACTCACAGCAGAGAGAGAGACTCACAGCAGAGAGAGAGACTCACAGCAGAGAGAGAGACTCACAGCAGAGAGAGAGACTCACAGCAGAGAGAGAGACTCACAGCAGAGAGAGAGACTCACAGCAGAGAGAGAGACTCACAGCAGAGAGAGAGACTCACAGCAGAGAGAGAGACTCACAGCAGAGAGAGAGAGAGAGAGACTCACAGCAGAGAGAGAGAGAGAGAGACTCACAGCAGAGAGAGAGAGAGAGAGACTCACAGCAGAGAGAGAGAGAGAGAGACTCACAGCAGAGAGAGAGAGACTCACAGCAGAGAGAGAGAGACTCACAGCAGAGAGAGAGACTCACAGCAGAGCTACGCTCTTCCTTGCACTGACTGGTCCCAGCCTGATTAGGTCTTGCCTGGCGACAGGTCTGTGGAAGATTGACTGTGAACCCGCCACAGGTTCCCTCACCACGGGTTCCCCCCCTCATGTTTACAAGCAAGCAGAAGTTCCCTATACCGTGTGTGTTTGGTTCTCCCCCTTCTGGTGTTCTTTGGGGATGATCTCTTGACCCTCCTTGTCTTGGTTGCATCAGAGTACCAGATTAAGTCCCAGGTCATATAAGAGGCATCACTGTGATTTGCACCTACTGTTCTGAGAGCTGCCCTAACCCCGCCCATAACCCCACCCTGCCCTTTTTCCAAAACTGGCCCAGAAGGAAGTGTAGTCATCCCCCCTATAGTCACCCTCCTGGTCTCACCCCCAGTCCTCGCTCCCACACCCCCTCCCACCCCAGTCCTCGCCCCCCCCCCTGAGAACCATGAGCATGGGGGAGCACCTGGACTACCTGACGGAGAACGAGCTGATGGGGATGGACACTTTCATCCACCGGATCGACTCCACGGAGGTGATCTACCAGCCCCGCAGGAAGAGGGCCAAGCTGATCGGGAAGTACCTGATGGGAGACCTGCTGGGGGAGGGCTCCTACGGGAAGGTCAAGGAGATGTTGGACTCTGAGACGCTCTGCAGACGAGCCGTCAAGATCCTGAAGAAGAAGAAGCTGAGGAGGATCCCCAACGGAGAGGCCAATGTGAAGAAGTGAGGAGGAGAGGGGGGGAGGGGAGGGAGTGGGGAGGAGATGGAGGGAGGGAGCGGGGAGGAGATGGAGGGATGGGAGTGATGATGGGAGTTAAGGATGGATTGACAGGGTCTGTGGTTCTTGTTTTAGGTCTATGTGTCTTGTGTTTTCTCATCTCTGAATGTCGTATTACCACCCTGTGGTCTCTCTCCGCTCTCTCTGTGTTTCTCTGTGACTCTCCTGTCTCTCTCTCTCTCCTCTGTCTCTCTCTGCCTCTCCATCTCCCTGTCATTTCTCCTCTCTCCTCTCTGTCAGTTTGTCGTGTTCATAGCTCTGTCAGGTTCTGTCTGTGTACATGATCAGAGCAGCATGCATGGCCAAGCACAAGTGCTCCATTTGACACGGTGGCAGTACTGGGTTTAACACTGCTGGAAAGGTTAGTGTCTGAAGTGGCCAGCCTGTAGACGTCCTCAGATCACCGCACAACAGACACACATCAGGACACACACACACACACAGACATACAAATCGGGACACACAATTCAGGAAGGAACATATTCACATAGTGTTCTGTGCAATTGAGTTGCACTTGAGTGGCAGGGATCAGGTGGTCAGAACAAGCTGTTAGCACTCTGCCTCAGATCACTGCCTCAGATCACTGCCTCAGATCCCTGCCTCAGGTGGTTTAATTAGTGGATTAACTCCCATTCCACAAAGCATTGGATTAGATTAAAGGCCCAACTGGTTTTAATAATGTGCGTTTTAACCAATGTCGTCCGAGGAGGTGATCACTGTTCACTGCAGTCCAGAAGAACAGAAGTTACAGCTGTGCTACAGATCCTTCTGTTTGAGCCAGTCGTTCTGCTGTGTTTGCTCTATGATCATCCTCCAGTTTAAAGTACACAACAACAACAGATGTCTGTCGCCTGTGTTAACGTTCAGTTCCTGTTTAAACAGCCCCCATGCTGTCCCCCCCCCCCCCCCTCCATCATCCTCTGTCCTTCGACTAGACAAACGTGTCAGTTTCCAGCCTTTTGCTGTGTTTCCACCTGGTGGTTGGTGCTTTCTCGATCTGAAGTTTGTTTTCGTGCTGCTCTGGGGCGGCTCTGGGCTCCTCTGGGGCTGCTCTGGGCTCCTCTGGGGCTGCTCTCTGCTGCTCCAGGATGCTCTGGGCTGCTAGTTGTGTGTCCTAGCTTGCATGCTAGCTTGTCAGATGGATCAGTTAGCACCATGTTAATGTTTCTCTGCTCTCTAGAGGACTGGCTGTCATCATTTACTGTCTGAGCTAGGCTTATGAAATCAATACAGCTAATGGGAGGATTAATTTGTTCTCCTAATGTCTCATTTGTTCTCTCTCTCTCTCTCTCTCTCCCTCTCTCTTTCTGTGTCTCACCCCAACCTTGCGTATTCCTCTCAGATTCTCTCCGCATATCTCTATCTTTGTCAGTGTTCTATTTATCTCTCTCTCTCTGTCCCTGTCTGTCTATCCTGTCTCTTTCTGTCCCTGTCTCTCTCTCTCCCTGTCTCTCTATCCTGTCCCTCTCTCTGTCCCTGTCTGTCTATCCTGTCTCTTTCTGTCCCTGTCTCTCTCTCTCCCTGTCTCTCTATCCTGTCCCTCTCTCTGTCCCTGTCTGTCTAACCTGTCTCTTTCTGTCCCTGTCTCCCTCTCTGTCCCTGTCTGTCTATCCTGTCTCTTTCTGTCCCTGTCTCTCTCTCTGTCTTGTCTCACCGATGTGTCCTGCTCTTGAACAGGCCTCATAATCTGTCTTCTGTCTCTGCTCTTGTCATGGAGCTACAGAGCTTTTAATCACAATCAACTTGATTAAATATTCTTCACTTGCCTCTCCTGACAAGCCTGAGGCCAGCTGTGCTATATATAGAGAGCAGAGCTTTAGCAACTGTCAAATGAATTCACACACAGACTCTGTTTAGAGAGCTCTACTGCAGTTTCAGAGCTTCCTCTCTGTCTCACTCTCTGTCCTGTCTCACTGGCTCTCTGGCTCTCTCTGTCTCTCTTTCTCTGCCTCTCTCTCTTTCTGTCTCTCTCTTTCTGTCTGTCTCTTTGTCTCTCTTTCTCTGTCTACCTGTTTCTCTCTCTGTGTCTCTCTCTGTCTTTCTGTCTGTCTCTCTCTTCATATCTATATTAACATTTATAACTCTTCGGTCTTCCTCCCTTTTTGTCTGTGTTCCTTTCAAAGAACTGTTGACGCATGTTCAGGTGGCTTTCTAGGAACTGTTGTTGCATCAGACCTGGCACGGTGAGAATGGCTGTACGTCTGGACCTGTTGTATTAGGACCAGACCAGACTAGAGATCTGGACCTGTTATATTAGGACCAGACCAGGCTAGAGATCTGGACCTGTTGTATTAGGACCAGACCAGGCTAGAGATCTGGACCTGTTGTATTAGGACCAGACCAGACTAGAGATCTGGACCTGTTGTATTAGGACCAGACCAGACTAGAGATCTGGACCTGTTGTATTAGAACCAGACCAGGCTAGAGATCTGGACCTGTTGTATTAGGACCAGACCAGACTAGAGATCTGGACCTGTTGTATTAGGACCAGACCAGACTAGAGATCTGGACCTGTTATATTAGAACCAGACCAGGCTAGAGATCTGGACCTGTTATATTAGGACCAGACCAGGCTAGAGATCTGGACCTGTTATATTAGGACCAGACCAGACTAGATATCTGGACCTGTTATATTAGGACCAGACCAGGCTAGAGATCTGGACCTGTTATATTAGAACCAGACCAGGCTAGAGATCTGGACCTGTTATATTAGGACCAGACCAGGCTAGAGATCTGGACCTGTTATATTAGGACCAGACCAGACTAGATATCTGGACCTGTTATATTAGGACCAGACCAGGCTAGAGATCTGGACCTGTTGTATTAGGACCAGACCAGGCTAGAGATCTGGACCTGTTATATTAGGACCAGACCAGACTAGAGATCTGGACCTGTTATATTAGGACCAGACCAGGCTAGAGATCTGGACCTGTTGTATTAGGACCAGACCAGACTAGATATCTGGACCTGTTATATTAGGACCAGACCAGGCTAGAGATCTGGACCTGTTGTATTAGGACCAGACCAGACTAGATATCTGGACCTGTTATATTAGGACCAGACCAGGCTAGAGATCTGGACCTGTTGTATTAGGACCAGACCAGGCTAGAGATCTGGACCTGTTATATTAGGACCAGACTAGAGATCTGGACCTGTTATATTAGGACCAGACCAGGCTAGATATCTGGACCTGTTATATTAGGACCAGACCAGGCTAGATATCTGGACCTGTTATATTAGGACCAGACCAGGCTAGAGATCTGGACCTGTTGTATTAGGACCAGACCAGGCTAGAGATCTGGACCTGTTATATTAGGACCAGACCAGGCTAGATATCTGGACCTGTTATATTAGGACCAGACCAGGCTAGAGATCTGGACCTAGTTTGAGGGTAACACTCTCTGTGTGACCAGGCTGTGGAGGTCCCCTGTCTCTGTCCCCTGTCTCTGTCCCCTGTCTCTGTCCCAGCCTTATAAAGGCTTTCCTCTCCTTCACAGCACAGCATTCCTGCCTGGCTAACACTTCCTGCTTTCAGAGCGTTGCCATGGAGATGGGCATGCTCATGCTAGTATGAGACATGCCTCTCCTGTTGCTGGGCAACGCCTCCGGCATGCCGAGACCTTGTTTGGAATGCCAAAATAGCACACACTCACACACAGAGACTACACACACACTGACCACACACACACACACACCAAGGTATGACCTGAGAACAGGTGCTGGAGGCTGACAGGAGCATGGGCACTTTGTAAGTTGTAAACCGGGGGACAGTTCTGTCAGGCACATGACCCACCCCCCAGGTCATATGACCCCTCCCCCTGGGTCACATGACCCCACTGTCTCTCCAGCTCTCAGGAGGCCGCACCCTGTCCAGGCTGGGTCAGACCACAGTGCCCTCCCCAGGAGGCCTGGCTGGTGGGGCAGGGGTGTGGGCAGGGCATGGATCTATTATATTAACTGGATATCGGACCAAATGAAATGAAAATCAACCGGTCGTTGATTTCAATGGAGTTGCTCGCCTGGCGCATGCGCCGAAAAAGTTTCTGACTTCCGGGTTTACTTCCGCGGTATGGACAGCACAAGTCATGCGCAGTTGAGTCACCCCACATGATGCTCTGGGGCCTCCCATCATGCCCTGGGGCAATGAGATTGAGCAAATCGTGTTCTGGCCAAGCGCTGCGCGCCCATCATTGCTTGTGGAAGAGTTTGACCTGTAATGACGAATCTACACAATCAAATGATGGATTTATAGGACACATCAACCGATTATGTTCTTAAAGTTATGGTTATAGACTGTACGTGGTTCATTTGTTTTGTTTGTTTATTTTAAAGTTAAGTAAGGATAAAACAAGTCATTTTGATTAAGGTTAAAATAAGTACACAGCAAAAAAGCCAGTGTTAAATCAACTCTGAGAGTGTTAAATTTAACACCAAGAAAGTGTGTATATGCGTCCACTCTTTTCAGTGTTGATTTAACACTAACACCAGTGTTAGTTTTTTTACACTCAGCTATAGTTATTTCAGCACTGTAGGGAGTTCAAAATTAACACTGCTCAACACTTGTGAAGTGTCATTAGCACTCTACACTAGTGTCAGTGTATATTTTTACACTTAGGTCTAGTAATTTTAACACTGTAGCGAGTTCCAAATTAACACTGACTAACACATGTATAGTGTCAGTGTTAGTGTACTTACACTCAGCTATAGTTATTTCTACACTGTAGGGAGTTCAAAGTTAACACTAGCTAATATGTGTAGTGTCAATAGTACTCTACACTAGTGTCATTTTAATAAAAGGTTACACTGACTCCGGTTGAAAATGCTACACTGACTACCAATGCATTCAGTAAAATTTGACTACCAATAAACCCCACCCACCAAACCTATCACAAAAACATACACAGGCAAACACTTCTTTAGAAAAATAGTCTTTTTTTTTTTTTAAATGGCCACCACACCACATTAACAAATAACTGCATGGATTCACATATAATTACAGCATGGAACAAGGTACACTTGGTCATCTGTGTCAAATGAAAATTGCCTATCACAAGGTCTGTAATATACCAGGTCATTTACACAGATCACTGTGAAAACCATTTTTTTCTCCTCAATACCAAACGCATTTAAATGATCATCATAAAAAATATCAGAGACTTTACAAATCAAAAGATAGGCATTGTTGTCTTTAACAATTATACTGTCAATCCTGTTGAACAAAGGCATCTCATTTTCAACTCCAGTAACCACATACATCCCAACTTGATACTCTGTGCCATAGTTTTTGACCCAGGAAGTGGTGGGAACGGATGACACATCAAAAGCTTTATTCAGCACCTCTCCACCCTCTATACTGCTAACCAGGACTTCGGAGATCGGACCAAACTGTAATCTTTGAAAATAAAAGTTTTCAAAATGGAATGCTAACTGAGCCTGATGTTTCTTAACCAGAGTCTTAGCAATATTTTTGAAGTTTGTTACAGATTTCTTGAAGAAATTATGTTTACCTTCAAACCGCATGCACCAAATGTGTATGAGCGGTCCAATTCTTCTAATACAGCTTGGGTAGTGGATCATATGGTGATGTTTTGGAATGAGATTGTGCTCTGGGAAGATAGATTTAAAAAGTTTGTGATGTTCAAAAATTAAATGTTTCAAATAACAAGTCATACCATGAGTTATAATTGGTGAAAACACAATGTTTACAATTTGAATTAAAAGGAGTAACAATTGCCAACAAGTATCCTCTCTTTTAACTAAATCTCCAAATATCAGCGGGACATTGCGTAGGAGGCACCAAGCCTGGATAGCATTAAGTCCAAGATCTTTACTGTTGTCATCCAGCTTAAGCCCACCTGGCCTGTTCTTTCTTTGTGTGTATCCATAATTAAAGCCAACAATTCTTTCAGACAATGAACTTAAAGATATTGAATTTTTGATCAAATACTGAAAAACAAGCTTTAACTCATATTGCACCACTCCTTCTAGCAGGTCATGCATTATGTCTACAGCATAATTGTTTGATGAATGGAAAAACTGGAGGGAATTGAGTGGACAGTCTCGTTTGACACCAAATGTTGATCTCAAAGCAGGATTTTCCTGGATGACACGAACATGCTCAACATGAAGGTCTTTTGAACGTAGAGTTAAACCTGGGTGATCTTCACTGAAAACTGACTGATATTCACTTTTATCAGTTAAACATAACCTACAGCAGTACGTCGCACTGAATGATTCAACAAAACCAAAAAGAGCATGTAGAGCTAAATTGTCTCCTGTAACCTGAATGACTGAACCCTTCACAGGTGTAGCTGAAAAGGGCAACTGTATTCCTTCAGTCTCCAAAATCTTGAGGTCATCAATAAGTGGCTTCAGAATTGGCTCAAACCCATATTTCTTAAGATCCTCTGAGTGAAAGAGAGCGACAAGATGAATGTTCATTAACACAGAATTGAGCTTTGGTGATAAATTTCTCAAAACAAAATAAACACATCCAAGTTTGTGCACTCCCTTTTTTGAGCCCAATGGATTGGCAGTTTCAAAATCGTCATAGTAGAGCTGTATCTGAAGAGCAGGTTCTTGGTGAGAAAATAAACTATGATTTTTAAAATAGGACCCATCACTTATATCTCTGTAAAATCCCTCCTGGTGTGGTTTTACTTCTTGGAAACTGTTACAGACTTCACTGTTACTAAACATAGATGAGAGAGACCCCCGGATAGGTACATACATGAACTTATCATTGACCGGAACTTGCCTATACGTGCCTGTTATTCTATCTCTTCTTGCATCAAAACGGACACCCAGAACATGCTCTACAGGTTCTACTATATTCCATTTCTTTTCAAAATGCCTCATCCTTTTAGATTGTGTGTTAAGACATGAAAATGGGTTTTCTAGTTGATCAAAACAACTCTGAACTTTATCCAAAGTTTCTCTTGATGCATCAGAAGACAAACAATTAACAACAGCTTCCTTTGTGTGAGCATGGATGTCATTAACCAGTTCCTCCATTGAGCCAACTAAATACTGCACAGTACTTTCAGGAACACCTGAAGCTTGAACCTGAGCAATAACAGAGCTGCACATGTCCAGTATATTCTTCTTTTCAACTGGAACATGTGTAGTGACCCTCACAGGAGGATCCACATTCACTGGTGAGGAAGGTCCAGCTGCAGGCTCAAATACATAACTGCTGACGGGATCTGGATCAAGGCATTCTTTATGTGCTCGAGATAGGTGACGTTGGTAACCAGAATATGTCCAAAAAACGAATGAACAACCAGGCTCTCCACAGTTCAAGCGCAGAGACCTTCCCGGATACAATCCATGCTCAAACTTCAAATGTCTAAATAACATTGAACAACTGGTGTGGCGTACCTTGCAAATGTAACATGTGTACATTTCTGTTCAAAATGTATCAGTTTTCAAACTTCAGAGTGAAGAACCCTCGCTCTGATTTCTTTCACCCGAGGACTCTCTTTCACTTTGCCGACGTCGATGCCATACACGGTGGTTTGGATGAAGGTGAAGAAGCTGGACAGCGCATCATCATATGACACGGCAAAAGCATAATGTGCCTTGAAGAGCTCATCAAAGGCAGCAACTGGAGTCTGCATCCTGCAGGGAATGGCCTTCTGGTCCAGGATGACATAAAAATCCTGGATGCTGTTCCTTCTTTCTCCGACACCAAGAAGAAAGGGTTGTCTGGGGCCGGTTTCTTTAAGGAAGGTCTCCATGCTTGACCCCACCTGAGAGATAGAAAATGTTTTTACTTAAGTCATTTGAGTTCATGTGCGACTGAATTCAGGGATTGATCTATCAATGTACACAACATTCATTTATTTTTGTGTGATGAATAGATGGATGAAAACAATTTAAATGCACCCCCCCAATTAACCTGCCATATTGGCTCCTGAAAACCTTACATCAGCTGATATGAAAACCTTGCATCAGTAATGTGCAGTCCTAAGAAAATACCTTCATGAACTTGATCAGGCGTGTAGCAGCCTCCGATGCACTCATCTTGCCGGCCTTCTTGCCTTTAACTTTTGGTGGCAAGAGGTGAAGCAGCAGAAGGATGGCAGCCATCTCAGAGTCCCACTCTTCTGAATGCCACACTGCAGAATTAGAATTGACACTATAAAATGTAATTTATTTCATTATAAGCATTACAGCATCAGTTATAGTAAAGTTTTCTTAAATTACACCATGTATTGAATATGGTTAGCAGTAAGGTGATTTGTAGTAAAGGGGCCAAAAACACGAAAGAACACAACAATGTCCTCTTTTGTTGTGTACACTAAAGGCATGTGCAATCTGTGTCTGTTCAATTAACACTTACCACCATCATCAGACTCCTGTTGTGCAGACAGAAGTAGCTCATCCACATGCGGACTCGGGGTTAGATTCTTGCAGCAATCTGCGATGACTCTTGGTTTGAAAAATGTTGGCCACTTGCATAGGAATTTACCAGACACCTCTTCACCAAAGATCATTGTGAAGTCTTGGTCGATCTTAAATGGAAAATGTTTGTGTGAGTGAGAACACCATTGTAATGGCGCTATGGGTGTCAATTAATAAACAGTCAAGTAAAATAATCTCAAAGTCATCAGTAATTCATTTTATGTTTACCAAGCCAGGTGTATCCAAGAATCTGGGAAAGAGATCCAGGACAGTAGAGGCAGTATCCGGGTCTTGAACCACCTTTTGCCTGTGCTGGAATGTTGCCTTCATCTTATTTTTGACAAGGGTCGTATCACTTGAGTGTTTCATCACCGATATGGCCTCCCTGCATTCATCACCAGTAACCTGCTTCTCATCTGAACGGGCACTGCGAGGAGTCTTGGGGCCCTCTTGGAAAGTAGTCTTGGATTTTTTGCCGTCTTGAGCAGAGTTCCGCTGAACAGTTTTCAGCCTCCACGCTAGGTAGCCGGAACCACTCTGGTGATCATAGAAATGTTCCTGTTGATAAAGAAAAACACATGGACTCACATCAATTCAGATTCAGATTCAGAATACTTTATTATTAATCCCCTTGGGGAAACTCAAACTCAAATCAATTGAGGTAAAACTCCAGGAAAACCCTTTAACAGGGAAAAATTGGAACCTCAGGTTGAGCAACAGAGGAAAGATCCCTCACCCAGGACTGGCAGACTTGCAATAAATGTTATGTACAGACAAAAACAGTTAACAACACAGAATGTATGGGGATGCATTACTGTTTATACTCACATAGCCATTTTTGGAATCCGGGTCCTTCAATTTAGGGAACAGTGTTGTGATCCCAAGTGCGTAGAGGGTCCGCACATTCACCGGAGGGACCCTCCTGAAAAGAGATAGATCATTCCTCTCAAAACTGCATATTTCATTTATGTGCACTTGGGTTATCATACTATCATACTCCAAAAAAACTAGCCGTGAATTTTTCATAACCAGACAGAAGCTTTCTCCTAAAACCTGAAAAACTAAGACCAAATAAAAACTAGTCAATTCCTCAAAACATAAACTCAACTAAAACTGCTTTATCACTGGTTGAGCAAACTAAAACAGGACTGAAACAAAAAAGAAAATTGAATAGCTAAATAAAAATAACTTTTTATTGAAATTTTGTAACTCTAATAACCTTGAGGTGCACATGGGTGTGGGTGATGACATAATTAGCAGCAACTTTTGGAGGTAAAAAAAACAACAAAAAAACAACCACAACCTGTTATTGCAAGTGCATTCACTTACCCATGGCTCTCCACCATATCTGCCACTAGAATGTTTACCATCTTTCTTCTTGTTCCATCACTGATGGTACTTGTTTTCTCATACTCTTGGAATATTTCTTTTCCACCAGGCTTTGAATACAGAGCGACTCTAACAATCTGAAACGACAATTGCACACCATTCACAATGCAGGTACAGTAGGTATTTCAGCCTGTGCCCCGGGCTGATGTAACAGTTGGTTAGGGGGTGCATGATAAATGAGAATTAGCTAATAACGGAGCTCTGGGTCTTCAGTCCAACACCTACTGAAGCTGCAGTACTAATATAGTTATTGTGAAATTTGAATGTACGGTTTGACATCAGTGTCAATATCAGGTGGTTAACTTGCATTTCTTGCAACGTCGCTATCCAGGGGTCCTTCAACCAGCTGTCTTTTCCGAGCTTTGGTAGATTCCAGTATCAGCGTTGAGTCAGAACCTGATGATGACCCTTGGGATGCACGTGATGGTGATGGTGACCAGTCTGATAAAGATGAGCTCTCTGAGAACTCCACCTCAGCATTGCTACCTAAGAAAACACCCAGCCTTCCATTATAAATTACACAATTGACCATTCCAAGAGGAAACAAGGTACACAACTAACTCAAAATCTTAAAATTTTCAAATATAAGCCTGCAAATCATTACCATCACATTCTTCTGCCCTGAAAGACACACCAGATGACTTCAAGAGTTCATCAAATATGTCCGAATCCACTTCCACATTAGAGGAATCCTTAAGGCTCAAGGAAGCAGAACCTGGCAAATTGAATTTTGCCAGCACTAAAACGCAAGACACTTTAGATAAGCATGATTTGGGAGGAACACGTATGCATTAATGAACAGAGCTGATGAAGGGAAAGATACACAGAGTTAGCAGGAAAGCTACAGATTTCCATCTGTAGTCTTTATGAAAAACATTGGAAAAGCCTAAATGCAGAAAAAAAAACATGACAGTCAAATTAGCCTAGTTACCTGCTTGCAAAAACTGGGAGTAATTGTACTCGTCCTCCGCCTGTGGTACCCTGACCCATTTGCTGACTCCTTTATACTCTACAGGAACCAGCATGTCGCTTCAAAGACTAGAATGGCATAATTTATTATTATTCCTAATTTCTTACATTTACACCCAGGGTTTCCCGCGCGGGGTGGGGGGTAATTTTAACACTCACTGTACAATTACTTCTTGGTGTACCTTGCACATGTGTAACGTTGTCAAACTTGTATCGTGTACAATCTTTTCAATATATTCATTCTACTCAAAAACCCTTTCCTTTATAGACACTCTTAATAATTTGAGGAATTCAAGTTTGCTAGACACGTGTCTTCTACCTAGCTAGCTAGCCAACATCGCTAGGTAGCTAGCAGCCAAAGACACCTGTCTTCTAGTTAGTTAGCTAGCCAACTTCACTAGGTAGCTAGCAGTCAAAGTCAACCACAAAAAACCCCTCTAATATTAATCCGAAAGAGACAATTTTATCGACTGAAACATAACTTACCGTAGAAAAAAGAGATTTGGACAAGTATGACTGCAGTCTGAGTGCTGACTGTGTGTGCCACCACTGAGTGTGCCAGTCACTGCCAATTACTAATTGAATTAGAGCTGCTATGGTGGGTGTGGCCAATTGAACGAGCCTGAGTGTAAATTCAGAGTGATTCTAAGAACGACAGATATCAACTCTTACACTATCAGCAACGGACTCTAGGGGGAGTTAATTTTGATCAATTCTGAGTAAAATTAATAGTAACCCCTGTTAATTTACACCAACACCAAAAAAATAACACTGGCACATTTGCTGTGTATGGGGATTCCCCATATTAATACAAGCTGTCACATTTATAAACCAATGGCCAGTAGGTAAATCTGTTTTGTCTATCAATGATCCTGTATGTGATATAGCCTACGACTTCTTGTCAGATTAGATTTAAAGTTCTTATCGTTTTATAGGCTATATCAGCACATTCAAAAAGGCAAGTCTTTCGTTATTAAGCGTTGTGCAGTCCCAATTATAGGCCTAATTAACTTTGCATTTTCTCTGTTTCTTTTACAGCTATGTGATGTAGTTATTACCCGAGTCATTGAAGGAGCTCCTGGACATTAAGCGTTATTCCTAGCCTGATATATTTTTATAGTCGACCCTAAAACACTAATTTCTCCTGTAGTGAGATGACAGAACCTTTACTTTCCCACATGCTACTGAATAAATAAATACAAATTATTTGTGTGGTGTATTTAACATAAATACACAGCTCATAGCTGTGTTGCAATACCACGAGTGGCCACTGGGAAACATCGTTGTGTCTGCTGAGAGGCGACCCGGTATCCAGTTAATATAATAGATCCATGGGGCAGGGCTGCAGGAGAGGTCCCCTCTCTCGGGCTTGTGTCCTGCAGCAGCCTGATATTTGATCCAGCTCAGACTGTCTCTCTGTGACTCTGCCTGTCTTTCTCTCTTTCTGCCTGTCTGTCTCTCTTTCAGGCTTTGATTAGATTAGATTCAACTTTAATGTCATTACACAGGTACAAGTACAGGGTAACGAAATACAGTTAGCATCCAACCAGAAGTGCAAAAAGGTTATTACAAAAGAATATAATAGTATACTCAGAATACACATATTTGTGTGTTTGGACATCATCTGCTGGGGCCTGTCTTAGCCTGTGGCTTGTCTTTATCAGTGCTGGGATGCAGCTTGTGTGTGTCGCTACTCTGTGTGTGTGAACCTGCCTGCTGGATGTGTGTGTGTGTGTGTGTGTGTGTCGTCATAAGGGATGTAGTAATTGTTGTGAAGAAAGCAGAGGACCAGGGCAGCTTGTGACTGCAGGCTAACATGGGAGAAAGGCACAGCTTTGTATGTGTGTTTCTGTGTGTGTGTGTGTGTGTGTGTGTGTGTGTGTGTGTGTGTGTGTGTGTGTGTGTGTGAGTGAGACTGTGTGACTGTGAGAGAAAGAAAGAGAGACTTTATACCAGACTCTCCATCCATGTGCACTGAACCATCAGCAACAATGTCAGAAAGAGAGAGAGAAAAGTGTCTGGGAACCTGGGGAGGAGGTTCACAGCCCTGTAGTACAGGAGCTTCATTAGTGTGCAGCTCTAGCAGCAGCAGTCAGAGGGGTGTGGAGGTCTGCAGGGAGGGGGGGCGGGGGACATTGTGGCTCAAGGCTGATTTAAACTCTCCTCTCCTGGGGAGCAGACAAGCCCTGCACCCCCTCCACCATCCTGGTTCATGGATCATTCTATGGACTCTCTCTGGTCTAGCTGCTGGTATAGCTGATGGTTTTGAGGACTGTGTAGGCTAGGCGCTTCTAACAGCTACGTGATTTAAACCCCTGGGTCGCCCTGAACGCTATATGACCCCAGGACATCGCTCAGGATGTGCTCACAATTGTCATCAAATCATGTGTTGATCTTGTGTAACCGTGTGTGTGTCTCTCTCTCTCTCTCTCTCTTTTCCAGGGAGATTCAGCTGCTAAGAAGACTCCAGCACAAAAATATCATCCAGCTGGTCGATGTACTGTACAATGAGGAGAAGCAGAAGATATATCCTTTAGTGTGTGTGTGTGTCTTTGTGTGTGCAGCAGTGGACCCCCCTCTGATGCAGGTGTGTGTGCAGCAGTGGACCCCCCTCTAATGCAGGTGTGTGTGTGTGTGCAGCAGTGGACCCCCCTCTGATGCAGGTGTGTGTGTGCAGCAGTGGACCCCCCTCTGACGCAGGTGTGTGTGCGCAGCAGTGGACCCCCCTCTGACGCAGGTGTGTGTGTGCGCAGCAGTGGACCCCCCTCTGACGCAGGTGTGTGTGTGCGCAGCAGTGGACCCCCTCTGACATAGTCATGCCTAAGCAGCTAAACTGCGTCATCTCTGCTAGTATTGTCACACTGCTTCACCTCTGTCTGTCTGGCTCCTTTCTCTCTTTCTTTCTCTCTTTCTCTCTTTCTTTCTCTCTTTCTTTCTCTCTTTCTTTCTCTCTTTCTCTTTCTTTCTCTCTTTCTCTCTTTCTTTCTCTCTTTCTCTTTCTTTCTCAAGCTCTCGCTTGCAAGTCGCTTTGGATAAAGGCATCTGCTAAATGAATAAATTTGAATATGTCTCTCTCTCTCTCTCTCTCTCTCTCTCTCTCTCTCTCTCTCTCTCTCTCTCTCTCTCTCTCTCTCTCTCTCTCTCTCCCCCCACCTGGTGTGTGTGTTTGGTGTGTGTGTGTGCGTGCGTACATGTCTGTGCTAGTGGTTGTCCTCGTGCTGTGTATTTTCCCGACTCCTCCCCCTCTTCCTTGACTCCTCCCCCTCACGTATATGGTCATGGAGTATTGTGTCTGTGGGATGCAGGAGATGTTGGACAGCGTCCCAGAGAAAAGGTTTCCACTATTTCAAGCTCACGGGTAAGACGGCTTCCCCCCCTCTCTCACCTTTCTCACCTCTTTCTCTCCCCTCTCTCTCACCTCTCCTTCTCTCAACCCTCTCTCACTGCTCTCTCTCTCCCCCTTCTCTCTCTTAACCCTCTCTCTCGCACCCCTCCTTCTCGCACCCCTCTCTCATTTAGTTAAACAAGTTACAATTAAATACCAACAAATCGGGTTACAAATGACAATAAGACCTCAATAAGAGTCATTATGATCTTGGACCTTGGACATGAGGTCCAGCAAATCATTCCTGAGTACCATTGAACTCCTGGAACAAGTGAGGAGGTAGGGAGACAGTCAGTGTCTCTGATGGAGGTGGGGAGACAGTCAGTGTCTCTGATGGAGGTGGGGAGACAGTCAGTGTCTCTGATGGAGGTGGGGAGACAGTCAGTGTCTCTGATGGAGGTGGGGAGACAGTCAGTGTCTCTGATGGAGGTGGGGAGACAGTCAGTGTCTCTGATGGAGGTGGGGAGACAGTCAGTGTCTCTGATGGAGGTGGGGAGACAGTCAGTGTCTCTGATGGAGGTGGGGAGACAGTCAGTGTCTCTGATGGAGGTGGGGAGACAGTCAGTGTCTCTGATGGAGGTGGGTAGTTGACTCCACCACTGAGAGGCCAGACAGGGGAAGAGCTTGTGTCCACAGCTGCTCCTCAGTCCACGGAAATCAAACACTAATATGAACGCTAGAAGCTCTGCCACCTCTGTCATCCATAATCTCTCTCTTTCTCTCCCCCCCCCCCAGGTACTTCTGCCAGCTGTTAGATGGTCTGGAATATTTGCACAGCCAGGGAATCGTCCACAAAGACATCAAACCTGGGAACCTGCTGCTAACCACGGACGGAGCGCTCAAGATCTCTGACCTGGGGGTGGCAGAGGTGAGCTGAGCACACACATGTACACACACATACATACACTGTAACCCTTCATAACTCTTCCTTTGTCCCTCTTTCTTCCCTTCTATCTCTCTCTCACTCCCTTCTCTCCCCCCCTCCTCTTGCCTCCCCCTCCCTCCCCCAGGCTCTCCATCCGTTTGCAGAGGATGACACGTGCAGGACCAGCCAAGGCTCTCCAGCCTTCCAGCCTCCAGAGATCGCTAACGGCCTGGACACCTTCTCAGGCTTCAAGGTGGACATCTGGTCTGCCGGGGTCACGCTGTGAGTCTGACACACACACACACACACTCCCTCTGACCGGCTAGGACGCATCATGGCTTTGCAACCCTCCAGTAGGCCTGTAGTCCACCCAGGTTCTGTTCCCCAGAGCTCTGCCTGTCTGACCCTCCTATCTCCTGTTTCCTCTCTCCTGTATTCTATCTTCGGTCTCCTCTTCTGTCTTCTGCCTCCTATCTCCTGTTTCCACTCTCCTATATTCTATCTTCGGTCTCCTCTTCCGTCTTCTGTCTCCTCTCCTATATCCTGTTGTCTCTCTCCTGTATCCTATCTTCGGTCTCCTGTCTCCTCTCCTATCTCCGGTTTCCTCTCCTGTATTCTATCTTCGGTCTCCTCTTCCGTCTTCTGTCTCCTCTCCTATATCCTGTTGTCTCTCTCCTGTATCTTATCTTCGGTCTCCTCTCCTATCTCCTGTTTCCTCTCTCCTGTATCCTATCTCCGGTCTCCTCTTCTGCCCCCTGTCTCTTCTCCTATCTCCTGTTTCCTATCTCCTGTCTCCAGCTACAACATCACCACCAGCCTGTACCCATTCGAGGGGGACAACATCTACAAGCTGTTTGAGAACATCGGGAAGGGAGACTACAGCGTCCCGGAGGAGTGTGGGCCCCTCCTGTCAGACCTGCTGAGAGGTGACCTGCACCAATCACGTCACAGCATAATCCACAGTTACTACACGGCAACCAATCACTGTTGGCCCACTTCCTGCAAAGCACCCAATCACAGTAGACCTCCCGTCGCTGTTACCTCAACAGCAACCGATTACAATTGACCTACGACTATTGTTACCGCAAAGCATCCAGTTGCAAAAAGACCAACCACCTTACAGCAGTCAGTTATGAAAGATCATCCTTACAAAAACGGATAAGAGTGTTTGTTACGTCACCATGACCATCTGATGAAGAAAAGCACAGCATGAGCTCATTGCATAACGTTCCTGTTAACAGACCCCCTCCCTGAGGGTGCTGCTCAACGGGAAGGCTGCCTCTGGGATCTGGAGATAAACCAAATCTCCTCAAACACTTTCAGATCTCTGAGACCTCCCCCTTCGACAGGGGTCTCCCACCCTGGTCCTCAGGGGCCCCTGCCCTGCATGTTCTAGCATGTGTCCCTGCTCCAACACTGATTGACAATCAGCAGGTTGTTATGAAGCTCAGCAGAAGCCTGATAACGAGCTGTTTATCTGAAGCGGGTGTGTCGGAGCAGGGAAACATCCAGAACATGCAGGGGGAGGAACACTATCACTGAGGAACACTGCTCTTCATCATTCAAGACCAACCGCTCCGTTACCATAGCGATGTTGTGCAGTTTCAGAAGTGACCAGTAGATGGTGCCATGATTCTGTGTGAGAGAGTGTGTGTGTGTGTGTGTGTGTGAGTGATAGACATCCCACCAATCATCTGCAGGGATTTCTGATGTCCCACCCAGCAGCAGCATCTTTGTTTAGTTATTAAATTAGAACACACATCCAGTAGTTCATCCAGGTCAGTGATGTTTGTGTGAGGAAAAGACCAACACACACACAGCTGCCGAAGTGTGTGTGTGTGTGTGTATGACGTCTGTGTGCAGTGACGCACCACCTGAAAGAGCCAGCCCATAATTATGTGCTCTAAAATAGGCTGCAGTCGACACAAAAGGTGTACAGCTCTCTCACACACAAACACACACAGACACACTGGGCTCATCTCTTCCCATTTCTCGTTCTCTGGGACACTACACACAGTCTAACCTGTGTTTGGCTGTCTGTGTGTCTGATGACGTCAGTGAGTGAAGGGGGTCTACAGCTGTGTGTGTGTGTGTTTAATAGTGGTTTCTTAATGATGGCTGTGATTGAGATTCACAGCCCAGGGGACTAGAAGAGATTTACTCTTAATTTTGAATCACAATCAGAAAGGTTTTATTAGTCATGGGTTATACTGTGGCAGTGGGCTGTACGGTGAAGACAACACAGTGTGCAGGTCGAAATAAACGACCCATGGCTAATGGATGTACAGTTGTGTATATATGTGGAGGTTTGCTGCTTATTGATATAACACAGACCTGAGCGTGTGTAGTTCTAGATCTCCTGCTGTATTTTCTACATGCGTCTGCTAAATCACGGTGTGAATAACTGACACTGTGTTTGTGTTCCCTGTCTGCAGGAATGCTGGAATACGACCCTGTAAGGAGGTTCTCTATACAGCATATCAGACAGCACAAGTAAGCAGGAGTCTACATGGGAGGGAGGGGGGAGCGGAGGGAGGGGGGAGCGGAGGGAGGGCGAGAGGGGGGAGGGAGATAATGGGGAGAAGACCAAGGGAAGAAGAAGAGGGGGGGGGGGGAGAGGATAAGAGAGGGTAGGGAGATATAAAAATGAGTGTCTGAAATCCGTCTTCTGTCGTCATTACTGTGTGGGATCGAGAGACTGGGAGATGAAGTGGGGAAAGAGAGAGAGGAGGGGGAGAGAGGGAGAGTGTTTGAGACCAAGTTCTGACCGAGGGCTGTGGTTGTCCCTGGTTACCATGGTGACGGAGGATGGAGGCGTCCTCTTAGGAAGAGATCCTTAACCTTCATCTGTAGAGAGAGAGAGAGGGAGGGAGCAGGGATGAAAAGGAGATTTTCAATCACTTGGCTGTTTACTGAACAAACATGTCTCCCTTTTGCAATTCATACCTGAGAAGTTCCACTGAAGTTCATTGAGAGGCAGGGAGGGGGTAGAAAGTGGGGTGAAAGAAGACTCCTGATCACACCTTCTCCACGCCACACCTCCTATCCTCTCTCCTCCTCCCCAAAACTCCTCTCCCTCCCTCTCCATCTTCCTCACCTCCCCCCCCCCCCCCATCTCCTATCTTCCTGCTCCGCCTCTCCGCCTCACTTTCCCCCCCTCTCCCAGCTGGGTGCGTAAGAAACACCCCCCCTCTGAGCCCCCGGTCCCCATCCCAGCCAGTGCAGAGGGGCGGGACGCATGGCGCAGCATGACGGTGGTGCCCTACCTGGAGGACCTGCACGGATACACCGAGGAGGACGAGGACGGCCTGTACGACACAGAGGACGACATCATCTACACTCAGGACTTCACTGTGCCAGGTACGCATGCAGAGAAACACACATGCAGAGAAACACATGCATGCAGAGAAACACACACACACACATGCAGAGAAACGCATGCATGCAGAGAAACACCCAGACTGTTGAAGTCTTTCTCCTTTAAGGCCTCTTTTTTTTTTTTTCAAAACATGTTTGTCTTACTGAAACATGTTTTCATCTAGACAGGATGTAATCTGCCTGTTTTCACTCTCATTGGGTGGATCTAACATGTCTCCACAGCAATAGAACATGTAATGACCGTGTGTGCGCTCCTGTGTGTGTGTGTGTGTGTGTGTGTGTGTGTGTGTGTGTGTGTGTCCGTGTGTGCAGGTCAGGTGGCTGACGAGGACCTGGAGCAGGTGGAGGTGGAGCAGAGTCGTGCAGCAGCCAGGTCGGTGTGTGTGAACGGTACGGAGGGCAGCTCTCTGCACAGCAAGCCCAAGAGCGAGCGGCGCTCCTCCTCCTCCTCCAACCCCTCCCGCAAGGGAGCCTCCACCGCCAGCAAGATCCGCAAGCTGTCCACGTGCAAACAGCAATGACCTCATGACCCCACCTGGTGAGCACCAGCTGCTGGTAACCTGTGGGGGTGGGGGGGGTGTGTCTGTGTGTCTGTCTGTCTGTCTGTGTGTGTATCCGTCTGTCTGTGTTTATCCTGAGTGAGGGAGTGAATTCTTAATGAGACAGTTGCTGCTGGCTGTTATGCAGATACCAATAGAGTAGAAAGACAAGGGCAGACAGACAGGTGCAAGCAGACAGACAGGCACAAGCAGAGATACAGACAGGCACACGGTCACAAGCAGAGATACAGACAGGCACAGACAGACAGACAGACAGGCAGACAGACAGGCACACAGTCACAAGCAGAGATACAGACATAGTGATGTTGTTGCAGTGTTGGGGAGAGGCTCTGTATTCCTGTGTTGTAGTGATGATGACTCACCCTTGTAGAGATGAGGGGGCTGCTGGCAGGAGACTTTCTCTTCCTTCCTCCCTCTCTCCCTCCTCCTCCCTCCCTCTCTCTCCCTCTCTCTCTCTTTCTCTCTCCATTTATTTCTTGCCTGATGCAAAATTTTGCATTTCTCTTGTATTCTCCCTCCCTCCTGCCGTCAGCTCTCCTTCTGTCCCCCTCCTTCTCTCCCCCTCCATCTTTTATACAACAACCTATTCATTTTCCTCTAAGAGGACATTATTCAGTCTTATCTAGGAGGTGGCTTGCGAAAGCTTAATTACTGTGTGCGTGTGCCTGTATTTGGAAACATCACACAAGTGTTTGAGGCTGTGAAATGGTAGAGAGGCCCTCCTAAATAGCTTATTGCTTTCTCTTGAAAATTATAAACATGTTTTTATTCACTAATTGTACACTGAGATAAACTAACCAACCCCTTCTCTCTCTCTCTCTCTCCCTCTCTCTCTCTCCTCCCTCTCCCTCCCTCCCTCCCTCAGGTATGCTCTCCTGCCCTTCTGATTGGGAGGTTGTGTTGTGGGGAGAGTCTCGGCTGCTGTCATACACACTCCTCCTGAACCACATGAACTCTAGAAGGAGGAAAGACTGATGACAGAGAAAGAGAGGGAGGAGGAGGAGGAGTACTGTGTTGGCTCTAGAACTGAAGCCACTGGCTCTGAACAGACTGTCTGACCTCTCTCTCCCCTCCTTCTCCTTTCAAGCGTCAACAAGGAGTAGTGGACTTGTGCTGTGCCATCAACCTCCCTCTCCCATCTCTCCTCTTTCACCCATCCCTCCATTCTTCCATCCCTCCGCCTCCTCACACTCCCATCCCCCTCCTCCCTCACTCTCCCATCCCTCCCACCCCTTCCCCATCCCTCCCATCCCTCCCCCTCTTCCCTACCCATCCTCCATCCATAGTTCTTAGACTCCCTTTAGTTTTACAGTTACCTAACTGCAGTTTTAAAAGATGCACATTGTGATGTGTAAAAAAAAGAAGAAAAAAAAGAATGATATTGATAACGATAAAGAATATGAATAATTCTATATTTAAACCATGGGGAGGTTGGTGGTGATGTAAGAACCTTGCATGCTGTACTGAGCTTTGAGAAAGGGAACTGGGGGTGACTACCTTGACGTCCACCTCCTTGGAGTTGGGCTTTTCCTTATTATTTTCATTTTTTCCATTTAGTTTTGTTTTTTGTTTTCCTTTCCTTTTAAATATTTTGTAACTATTATTTATATAAAACACATCCCAACCAAACCATTCTAGACGTGTGCCTCGTTACTTAGTTTCTGATACATGGATGTAGCTGTTTATAAACGGAGTTTAGTAGATTAGCTGGACAACATTAGCACTTGGTTTCTCAAAGGTTTGGGAGAAAACCTATAACCGGTCAGATTCAAACAAGAATCTACAGTAATAATTATTTACATTTGTTTCAAAAACGGTTCCTGATTTATCGAAGTTTAACTCTTTTTTTCTTTCTTCTATAACTCATTTCCTCGAGCGCTGACGGTGCTGGCACGCGCAGAAATCAGTGCCACTGATGAACACTTAGCTCGTCAGACAAACTGACCAATCACCGATTCCCTGACGCCCTTTGTTGTTCCAATCACGTCCCAGCGAGCCCCGCCCCTTCCCTCTCCTTACGCAACTCGCCGTCAGTCCAGTGGCAGAAAATAGATCAGAGAGCAGGTGAGTCACCCGCGAGGGAGGGCGCGAGATAAACGCTGCATACGTCAGAAAGAATAACAAAGAGCCAGTTGAGCAGAGAAGACGAGGCTCTGTCAAATGTGTTTTACAGAAGGTCAAATATGTAGGCCGAAATGATAACTAGGTTTTATGGTGAATAACGTTGACCGGTGCGAGTGGCCTACGCAGATACTAAATAAAAGACCACGTAAAATGGTTTATTCCATGTCCCTTTGTTGGCAATCCATAAATAGAAGTTACCTTGTTTTTTAATTCAAACGGATTTGCCTATGTACACTGGTCCAACGAGATCTAGGCTATCAAAGCCTTACAAGTGGAGTAGCTATCTAAAGGTTGCGATAACGATAACAATGGGGATTCATTCGAAATAGTCCATTATAACCGTTAGACTCGTTCAGCGATGCTGGGATATTTTGACGCCGTTTAAACGGTTTGAAGGCCGTGACCTCGAGGTGATACAATATAATAGTAATTTGCTAAAATAACGACAACTCCAGAGCGAATTATATTATGAATTATATTAGTGTAAAACACGTTTTTTCAATTCAAATGAGACATAAATGAACTTATAGTGCTAAGCCAACCATTTAAAACCTCTTACTTGGATAACCCAAAAATATGGTTAAATCAAGTGAGCTAAATTCATTTATATTTGTAAAACATCTAGAGAACAGTTTCAGACTGAGAAAAATGAAACGATAAATAAAACCACAGAAACTGGCCCGCTGCAAGATCGATAAAGTGCACCCGCCAATCAATGGAACGATTTTTAAACCCAACTCGAATGTCTCATCTCGAGGGGGATCCCGCGTGCCATCTCTTTGTCCAGGAGCGTGGCGTCATCTGTCAATCGACCAGGAGGCGGTGTGCGTGGGGGGTAAGGGGGGGGGGGGGGGGGGGGGGGGGGGGGGGGCGGGGGCGGGGGCGTAGTCTACGGGAGTGATATCAGACACACACACACACACACGGCTGAAGGGAGCTTTCGGATTTTCCCTTTCACGAGCACTAGTTGCAGCGCGAGGAGAACCACTGGGTTTTGGCGGTAATTTGCGGCCCACCTCGAACCTGAGCCGACGTGTCTCTTAGCAACGATAGGCCGGTGACGCCATGTTATGAAACACAATAACATGATGTAACTCTTATCAAAGATGAATATAGAAGATTCTAAATTAATATGTGAATATCAAACCAAAACCTCATTAATGTCTTTGTTATTATATGTCTGATATTATCGGTTTACCTGAGGCCGTCTCCAAAGAGCTACTGTTTGCCACAGTCCTCCCACAGACTTCCACAGCCAGCAGACTGGATAATAACATACAAAATAAACAGTAACGTTTAGTATATTTGTTATTCTAAGATATTAAAATACAAAAAATATCGAGAAACAAGACTAGGAAGGAGAAAGACAAGGAGACAAGCTACCGCTGCTCCAACCCAGAAGCCACAGTTATATGACTGGACATGTTTTTATTTAATAACGTATAATTTTTTACTTCATGGATGAGGACACTCATGAATGTCAAGGCGCAGAAGGACACTTGTGGATGATGAGAAAAGGATGATAAAATGAGAACAGATGAAACATGGCACCAAGCCTTCAATCCCTCCAAAGTGCTTTGCTTTTCTAGATTAAATCTGTACAGTGTTCACTCACATGGTTAACACACAGCATGCTGTGGGGGGTGGGGGGTCCAAACATAGGGACCTTAGACTGTCATAATCAGAGGAAGAAGCTTTAAAAATAAAATAAAAATAATTCCCTACGTCTCCTTGCTAACATCTCAAAGGGGAAAGCCAACATGAGCTGGGTTTCTCTGTCTTGGGAAATGTAACTTTCACGTTAGCAGAACAAACAAACACGGCTAAGAATCATCAACATCCAGAAGAGGAGGGTCACATGTTGCCATGGCGTCACAGTGAAGTCAGAAGTCTGTATGGAACACGCCGGAAGATACATGATAGAGAGAGAGCGAGAAAGAGGAGTGGCAGGGCAGTGATGAAGGGAAGGTCCTATGTTGTTTCTAGTAACCACACAGCCAGTGGACTGAATCTGCTGCTCTAGTTGTCTATGGGAACAAGTTTAAGATGCCATAGAAAAACAAAATGTCTTGATTCAAGGGGGGGAGGGTCTGGGGGTGATGGGGGGGGGATTTTGAGGAGTGTCAGTCACACAGGGCTGTGGTCAGATGAGGAGGAGATGGTCACAACGCCTACACACTCTGGGCCTTGCTGGCCTAGGCCCGAAGCCTGGGGCTGGCCTGTCCTCCTCAGCCCAGCGTAGAGCCTGTCCTCCAGGGTACCAGCCAGCTTGTCTTCCAGGCTGCTCTGGGGCTGAGGGAGGAAGCCTGGGTTGTGGTTGCCCCCTGGGGGGTGAGGGTGTCTGGGAGGGAGGCGATGAGTGTCTGTTGGGGGGAGGGGGACGCTAGGGAGGCTCTGTGTGATAGGAGGGGTCAAGATAAAGGGTCGGCTCTCTAATAGGATGGCTTGGCTGCTGTTGTTGTTTCTGTTGTCCACTTTTGGGTCCATCCCTCCACCAGCCTGTCCAATGAATGTCTCAGGTGGCCCCCTGACTCGGCCCTCATTGGTTGAACTCCCAGACTCTCTGTCCCCATTGGTTGACTCACGACCATCCTTTGACACACCGTCACCGTCCAAACTTTTACTTTCTGTGGCCTCGCCTGCCGCTCTCTCACTGGCTAGCGATTTCCCTTCCTCACTCTCATTGGCCGCTCCCTCTCCAGCTCCTCCCTCATTGGCCTCTTCATCGGCGGCGGAGGCGATTCGGGAGAGAGTGCTGTGGTAGCGCGTGTCCAGGGGGTACCCCGCGCTCTCCCCCCGGCGGAGCGGGGTGAACCTCTGCCTCTCCAGGGAGGGGGAGTACCTGCCCCCGCCGGCCCCCGACCCCCCAGCCCCCGCCCCAGGGTCGCTGTACTGCTTGTGCCTCTGCCACTGCTTCCTGAGGTGCACCCGGGACCGGTGTCGTGAGCGGAGCGGGGAGTCGGGCTGGTCGAATCGAGGGTCGTGACGGAGGAACTCGTTGAAGAGCGCGTCCGTCTTCTCGTCGATGCTGTAGTCGCGACGACGCAGACGTGGGCGGTGAGGGGAGGTCGGAGGGAGGGGCTTGATCGGTGAGGGCGGGGCCAGCTGAGGTGAAACCTGCTGGGGTGGTCCTGGAGGAGGGGGAGAGGGGGTGTGGAGGGTGAGAGTCTGTTGTTCAGACCCAGGAGGGGGCTTCTGCCCTGGCTTCTCTCCCCGCTCTGAGCCGCTCTCTCCCAGGGAGATCTGGTCCTCCAGCTCCTCCTGGAACAGCCGCGTCTCGAAGCTCTCACACACTGAACCCTTCAGGACAGAATCACATGAGCCAGTCAGTCACACTGGGCAAAACTCACCAGTTTCAATTTAAACGGCAAAATATAAAATAATCTGCATGACATCTGTACAGTGACTGTATGTACTGAGGAGGAGGGGGGGGGGAGCACAGCACAGTAACAGACATATCTCTACCTTTCTGCCGGAGCTGGTGAAGAACAGCCTCCTCTCAGACGCAGTCTTCCCCCGGGGGCCCCCTGGGGCCCCGAAAAGCCTCACCTCCTCCGGGGGCCTCGACGGCGCCTCGATGGACGCGTAGCCACTGTCCATCTGAAGCAGCTTCCTGCTCCCTCCTTCACCCTCCCCGCCTCCCCCGCCTCCCCCGTTCCCAGCCTCCCCTTCCCTGGCATCAACCCCCCTGTCTCCCCCATCACCCGTCTCCCCTTCCGGTTCATCGTCCAGGTCCTGGGAGAGGCAGCTGTCCAGGCCGGCCCGCGCTCCGGCGCCCCCTAGCGAGCAGATGCTGTCGGCGTCGCTGCGGACCGACTCCCTGTCAGTGCTACTGTGGTCAGAGGAGGCGTACTGCTCCAGCGAGGCCCGCAGGCTCCAGATGTCCCTGTACAGAGATGAGCTCTCCTGACGACTCAGACAGAAGAAATCTGACCCCCTCCTGGCCTCGGCCCCCAGGGCCCCCTCCGCTCCCGCCTCCTCCCCTTGGGTGGCCCCTGTCCTGGGCTCCTCCAGCCCAGCAGGACGCCCAGCCCCGGAGCCAGACCGGCCCCTGGCTGGCTCTGGCCCTGGCTCAGACCTCCATCCTGCTGGCTTGTCCTCTGTCTTCCTGCTGGTCTCCATCCTGCCGCCCCCCCCTGCTGTGTCCTCCCCCCCCCCCTCCTCTCCAGGCTCTAAGCACACTTCTACAGTGTCTGCAGGTTCTGTTCTCGTTACTGGATCTGTCTCAGCCTCTGTCTCAGCCTCTGTCTCAGCCTCTGTCTCAGCCTCTGTCTCAGCCTCTGCCCTAGCCTTTCCCCCGGCCCCAGCCTCTTCCCCAGTCTCAGCCTCGCCTCCGGCCCCTGCCTTTTCCCTGACCCCAGCCTCTTCCCCGGTCCCAGCCTCTCCTCCAGCCCCTGCCTTTTCCCTGACCCTAGCTTCTACCCCGGCCCCTGCCTCTACCCTGGCCCCCACCTCGCCCCCGGCCCCTGCCTCTACCCCGCCCCCCACCTCTCCCCCGGCCTCAGCCTCTCCCCCCAGCTTTAACCCTCCAGGTGATGTCCTCTCCTGGCCAGCCTCTTCACTGTGCTGAGGCTCTGGAGGGGGGTCTCTCTCTGCTCTAGATAAGCTGGTCTCTGCCTCCACCACAGCCTCCACCTCTACCCTGCAGAGAGAGAGAGACAAACAGAGAGATAGATATAAATCAAACATATACAAATAATTCATTCTACCACTGTATTCTATAGAAACACTCTAGAACTCAGTTAAAACCCTAGATCGGTAAAAGATCTAGAACCCCCCCCCCCCCCCCCCCCCCCCCCCTCAAGCCCAACACAATCTCTTCCACTGCCTGGCTCCCCATTGCTGGAATCAACTCCCCACCTCCATCAGAAGCACAGACTGCCTCCTCACCTTCAAAAGAAGGCTTAAAACTCACTTATTTAGAAAATGTAATGGCATTTAGGAATAGTATGGTACTTAACATAATCTAATGTTGTTTAGAACTACACCCCAAATGGTGACTCACCAGTGTTTTATTGTTCGCAATTGTTATGTTTTTATAGCTGTTCTCTTGGCACTTATTGGTTCTCACAATGTTTCACGATCTAAAAGCCCACTGTGTTCGGGGTCTATCACGTTGCTATGCTCAGTGACCGATGCTCTTTGTAAAAGCTCTCTCTTGTAAGTCGCTTTGGATAAAAGCGTCTGCTAAATGAATAAATTGGATGAAAATATAACTTAGATTTAGAATTCAGATTTAGAATTCCGACAGAGCTCTAGAACCCAGATGAAAGGCAGAGAGGCAGACTGTGTGTGTGCTACCTGCTGGAGATGGAGGGTGAGGGCGGGGTGGTGGGGGGTGACAGGGACCCTGCAGACAGCAGCTGGACCCAGCCTGGGGGGCAGGGGAGGGACCTCATTTCTTCCTCAGTCTGCTCGGTCGTGTCGCTGGCTGCTCTCTGTCTGTGGAACGGGCTCCTTTTAGGAGAACCTGGGAAAAACACACACACACCCACAGCCATACACATACACACACACACACAGCAATACACAGCCATACACATACACACACACACAGCCATACACACACACAGCCATACACATACACACACACACACAGCCATACACACACACAGCCATACACACACACAGCCATACACATACACACACACAGACATACACACAAATGCACACAGACATACACACAAATGCACACACACAGACACACACACACGCACACATGCACACACACACATACACACACACAGAATAATTGAGTTTTCACCCTGTCAGATGCATTATGAACAAGTCATGAGTCGCCCCTGTGCCGTCCACATTGGTTAAACAGACAAGACACTTCCTGACCTTTGGCATCCAGACTGGCAGCACGATGGCCGCTGTCAAACTTCCACTTCCTGAAGTAAGGCCCCGCCCCCTCCAGGCTGGCATGACGCCGCAGTTTGGAGAAGAACTGCAGAACGGAGGTCTGGCCGGGGGCCGGAGACGTCCCTCTCCCTCCTCTCATCCCCCTCTCCCTGTCCCCCTCTGCCCCCCTGCTGTCCCCAACGGTTCCCAACTGTCAGAGGAGATCAGGATACATGGAGGGAGGAGGTGGGAGGAGGTGGGAGGAAGACGAAATGTAAAAATAAACAAGAGGAAAGACAGCAAATGAGGGAGGGAGGGTTAGCGTGGAGCAGGCAGATGCTAGGAGACCACAGGTGTTAGGAGCCACATCAATCATCCAGCTGCCTCTCAGCTGCATCACAACAGAGGGGCTGTAGTGGAATGTGTGTGTGTGTGTGTGTGTGTGTGAGAGAGAGCGACAGAGAGAGAGAGGGAGACAGACTCACTGTTCTGGAGCGAGGGGCTTCCAGTCTGAGGGCCGTGGGGCCCATGATGATGGAGTGGTGGGGGTCTCCAGGCAGACCCCCACTAGGAGCCTGGCCTTTCCACAACAGCCCCCTCTCTGTGGGCTAGGGGAGGGATGAACAGAGGGTGGGGGAGGAAGAAACAGGGGGTGGGGGAGGGAGGAACGGGGGGGTGGGGGAGGAAGGAACAGGGGGTGGGGGAGGGACAAAAGAGTGAGTCCTCTGTTCCTCCATGAAGAGCCTTTTCCTTTACCTACAGAAACCAGCACAGAGATACCAGCCTACAGAGATACCAGCCTACAGATACCAGCCTACAGAGATACCAGCCTACAGAGATACCAGCCTACAGATACCAGCCTACAGAGATACCAGCCTACAGATACCAGCCTACAGAGATACCAGCCTACAGAGATACCAGCCTACAGAGATACCAGCCTACAGAGAGACCAGCCTACAGATACCAGCCTACAGAGATACCAGCCTACACAGATACCAGCCTACAGAGATACCAGCCTACAGATACCAGCCTACAGAGATACCAGCCTACAGAGATACCAGCCTACAGAGATACCAGCCTACAGAGAGACCAGCCTACAGATACCAGCCTACAGAGATACCAGCCTACAGAGAGACCAGCCTACAGAGATACCAGCCTACAGAGTGACCAGCCTACAGAGATACGAGCCTACAGAGATACCAGCACAGAGATACCAGCCTACAGAGATACCAGCCTACAGAGATACCAGCCTACAGAGAGACCAGCCTACAGAGATACCAGCCTACAGAGATACCAGCCTACAGAGAGACCAGCCTACAGATACCAGCCTACAGAGATACCAGCCTACAGAGAGACCAGCCTACAGAGATACCAGCCTACACAGATACCAGCCTACAGAGAGACCAGCCTACAGAGAGACCAGCCTACAGAGATACCAGCCTACAGAGAGACCAGCCTACAGAGATACCAGCCTACAGAGATACCAGCCTACAGAGATACCAGCACAGAGATACCAGCCTACAGAGAGACCAGCCTACAGATACCAGCCTACAGAGATACCAGCCTACAGAGAGACCAGCCTACAGAGATACCAGCCTACAGAGTGACCAGCCTACAGAGATACCAGCCTACAGAGATACCAGCCTACAGAGAGACCAGCCTACAGAGATACCAGCCTACAGAGATACCAGCACAGAGATACCAGCCTACAGAGATACCAGCCTACAGAGATACCAGCCTACAGAGAGACCAGCCTACAGATACCAGCCTACAGAGAGACCAGCCTACAGAGAGACCAGCCTACAGAGATACCAGCCTACAGAGTGACCAGCCTACAGAGATACCAGCCTACAGAGATACCAGCCTACAGAGATACCAGCCTACAGAGAGACCAGCCTACAGAAATACCAGCCTACAGATGGACCATGAGACCAACACAGACAGCAGAGGGCGGGGTCACCTGGTAGATGGCCAGGTGAGGCTTGGGAGGGGGAGGAGCCTGGCTGATGTTGACGGTGCTGCCATCTGCAGAGTCACACTCCATGATGGTGAGGATGTTCAGGGCGGAAGGGGGCGCGGCCAGGTGCAGGTGAGTGAGGCGAGCCTTCTTCAGGTGGTGGAAGTCCCCCTCTGTGAGGGTGTACCTGGGGGAGGTGAGCACATGACTCACTCACTCACTCACAGGTTTCAAGAATTTCATTCATTCATTGATTGGTTCCGTTGATTCATTGATCCACTGAGTCACCCCAGCCCCCCTCTGATGATGTCATCACCCCGCACCTGCGTCCCTTGTCCTGGTCCTTCTTCTGTTCGTAGAGCGCCGACTCGTTGAAGGAGACGCGTCGTCCCGTCAGCCCGGCCGACAGGAAGCGCTCGCTCTCGCCGTCATGGTAACTGGAGACGGAGAGCGCGTCAGACTCGTCCAGCCGTATGGTGATGTCTGAGAGGAGAAGAAAAGGGTTTGTGTGGGAACGTCGCTGGAACGTTGTTGGAACGTTGTGCGTGCGTTCCTCCATGACGGCATGAAGCGCTCTGAAGACCCTCGCTACCTTGAGTGGGCTGGGAGTCGTCAACGTACGTCGTATTGGTCTTCTCAGGGTCATCGCTGGCCCTGAGGGGAGGGGGGGGTGGTGGGGGAGAGAAGGGGGGAGAGAAAGGAGGAAGGGTGAAAGAGAGAGTGGGAGAGAAAGGAGGGGGAGAGAGAGAGAGTGGGAGAGAGGAGGGGGGAGGAGAAATGGGGAAGAGAGAGAAGAGGGGGGGAGGGGAGGAGATGGAGGGGGGGGAAAAGAGAGAAAGGTCTGAAAAGCGCCCCCCAATGGTGGAATCAACTCCCCACCTCCATCAGAAGCACAGACTGCCTTCTCACCTTCAAAAGAAATCTTAAAACTCACTTATTTAGATAATTTAATAGCATTTAGGAATAGTATGGCACTTCACATAATCTAATGTTGTTTAGAACTATTTGTTGGTCCCCATATGGTGACTTGCCAGTGTTGTTGTTGTATCTCTTGCTTCATGTTCACAATCGTTGTTATGCATTTATAGTTCTTCCCTTGGCACTTATTGGTTCTCATGATGTATGATTCACGATCTAAAAAACCCACTGTGTTCGGGGTCTATCACGTTGCTATGCTCAATGATTGATGCTCTTTGTAAAAGCTCTCTCTTGTAAGTCGCTTTGGATAAATGTAAATGTTAAATGAAATCCCTCCAATTGTCTCAACCATCTCCTTCCCCTTTAAGGCACACAGCAACAACAAAAAAAACTATCTTTTCACTCCCATCAGATTTTAGAGTGGTGCCAGCCTGGGCGCTAATCCAGATCTATCATAATCACTTCAACACCGCAGAGCTTTAATCCCTTCCTTCACACAGAGTAGCTCATTCCTACTTATGTTGCATCTGGCGAAACAACACTGGGCTCCATTAGGACTCAGAAGAGGAAAGCAGTTCACTGTACTGCAGACTCTATTAATCTGACAGATTATTGGGCTCATGAAAAGGCCCTCAGAAATGCTGTTTGACCCCCAGATTTAGCGAGGCTCAGCCCTTATACCAGGGGTGTCCAACACCAGTCCTCAAGGCCAAAGTCCTGAAGGTTCTAGATGTTTCCCTGCCCCAACACACTTGATTCAATTGTATAGGTTGTTCTCAAGCTCTGTGGAAGCCTGATAATGAGCATTCATTAGAATAAGGTGTGCTGGAGCAGGGAAACATCTAGAACCTTCTAGACAGAGGCCAGAGGACTAGGAGTTTGGGCCTCCTAGTTCGGGGGGCTAGGGGTTTAGCTGTGTGGCTCTAGTGGCTCCTCGTGATCCCTGTTAAAGCTGCTCTCTTACTGCAGGATCTGTGTGTGACCAGTGGGTCAGCAGCTATACTCCCTGTACAGCAGATATCCACGGTTACAGGAGAGTTCAGTTCCTTCGTTGAGTGGGTTTAATCAGTGCTTTGAAATCTGCTGTCTTGTGTGTGCGTGTGTGTTGCATGTGTGTGTGTTGCATGTGTGTTTGTTGCATGTGTGTTGCATTTGTGTGTGTTCCATGTGTATGTGTATTGCATGTGTGTGTGTTGCATATGTGTGTGTCTAGATCCTTGGGGGGGGTGTCTAGATCATGTAGGGCGTGTCTAGATCCCCGGGGGCGTGTCTATATCACCAGAGGGCGTGTCTCCTACCTGGAGTAGCGGCGCCCGCCCGTGCAGCAGCGGTGGCAGAACAGGAGCACCAGGGACAGCAGGACCAGCGTGCCGCCTGCAAACACGCACAGCATGACCAGCAGCAGCACATAGTTCTCCACCCGGCCCGCAGACACAGGCAGGTCCTGGGAAGCGAAACAAGCACACGGGAGTCAGGAGCCTGGTTCAAGACGGGTGTTGACTTGTGCTATCTGCTGATAAGTAAGTAAATAAGGCAGGGGGGGTGTAATTTAGCAGCTAGCTAGGTGATGATGGGAGTGTCAGGTCGGAGAATGTGTTAGAGCACAGAGGAATGTGCTGAGGAGATGAGAGTATCTCATCAAAGCTGTGGAGTGGAAGGGGAAGGGTGGGGGAGACAGAGAGGATGAAGAGGAAGGATGAGGAAGGGGGAAGAGACAGGAAGGAGGCGGAAATGGAAGGAAGGAGGAGAGAGAGGAGCAGAGGGAGGGAGGAGGAGGAGGAGAGAGAGCAGAGAGGGAGGGATGAGGAAGGAGGGTTGATGAAGGATGACTGTCACACCACACTGTCGGCTAAGCATAAAGGTACTTAATAAGCTGCCACATTCACACAGAAACAATCTAACACACACACACATCTGTAAGCGTACATACACACACACACACACACACAGCGAGACGCGTGGACACACATGGATGCACTCGTTGCGTTGGTCTCTGCTCTGTCTGATAAAGAAGCTCTGTCTGTGCTAAGTAAGCCTGGGAACGCTTATCTGAACGGCAATGAGACTCCTAATTCAATTTCCCTGCTCTCCTCAATGAGGGGAAATGTGCATCCACAGGCTAAATATGGAGGAGGGGGGAGGGGAGGAGGGGGGAGAGGAGGAGGAAGAGGGAGGGGGGGGAGGAGAAGAGGGAGGGAGGGAGGGTGAGGGGGGGGAGTGGGGACGGAGGGGGAGGGGGGAGGAGGAGGGGAGACGGGGGGAGGAAGAAGGGATGACGTAGGGGAATTATCAGTTAAAAAGACACTTTCGGCTTCCTCTGCTTGGGGGGGGAAATGACCTAATTTTGGCCTGTGTCATCCCATCCCTCCAAACTGTCTTGATAAAAAGAGAGGGGGGGGTAGAGAGAGGAGGGGGGACGGAGAGAGAGGGAGAGAGACAGCGGCAAATAAAATAATGCATTCAGGACTCTAAACTTTTAACACAAGCTTCAAACAGGATGTTGAACATCATGACTGAACAGTTTAACACAATGGCAAGTGTCAACTTCAATCACACACAGAGCTGCTTGAATTAAGAAGCAAACGCCACACATTCTCTCCAAGATCAGCACTGTAGCAGCGTTACACTGGGACAACTGGAATGATATGAAAACATTACTGTGTTGTAAAGCTAAGGGAAGAACATTTCAAACTAGGTTTTCGTACGAAGACGTCTGATTCTAACAAAGGTTCGCTTCCTTTAACATGCTGCTGTGAAATAACAACTTGAATGGACCTCAGGTCAGGTCAGGTTGTTACTCTTTAACTACCACAGAATACCTTACTGAATGAGGTCATAGACATTAACACACAACACACACACAACACACACAGACACACACCCACACACCTTTCCCTGTTCTGCTGTTTCTGTTGACCTCAGGTGCAGTTGCAGGTGGTGAAGGAGTTATAATTAGTAACCTGCCATGTTCATACCTGGCCCAGTCTGAGACCTCAGTGTGTGTGTGTGTGGGTGTGTGTGTGTGTGTGGATGTGTGTGGATATGACACGTGTAAACCTGTGATAACATTGTGTCGACCTTAATCACTATGCATCAACAATAACAGGGAGTTACAGAGTTCTATTACACCAGGATGATAAGATAAGAAATCCTTTATTTGTCGTGTGAAATGTCCACATACACATACATACACACACACATGGTACAATCGGAGAGAGACAGGAGAGAGAGACAGAGAGACAGAGAGAGAGAGTGTGGATGGATGTGTGTGGAAGAAGCGTTGATACTCACAGTGGAGTTCCTGGTCAGACTTGTCAGTACAGGCGAGTCATTGCTCATGGTCCAGAACAGGGTGAGACAACTCTGTAGAGGAAAGGAGAGGGGAGGGAGAGAAGAGGGGAGAGGAGAGAGGGAGGAGAGGACAGGAGAGGAGGGAGAGAAGAGAGGAGAGGAGAGAGGGAGGAGAGGACAGGAGAGGAGGGAGAGAAGAGAAGAGGAGAGGGAGGGACAGGAGAGGAAAGGAGGGAGAGAAAAAAGAGAGGAGAGGAGAGAGGATTAAAATCTGATTTCCTGTGGTCCAACATTTTCCACGAAGCTTCCCTGAGGCAGACCAGTGTGTGTGGAGGCAGTGTGTGTGTGTGTGTGGAGGCAGTGTGTGTGTGTGTGGAGGCAGTGTGTGTGTGTGTGGAGGCAGTGTGTGTGTGTGTGTGGAGGCAGTGTGTGTGTGTGGAGGCAGTGTGTGTGTGGAGGCAGTGCACAGTATGTGAGAGAGAGTAAACCTGATGTGTTTGTGATAGCAGCCATCTCTCCTATTGCTTCTTACAGGACAGGACAGTCCACAGTAATATGGCCCAAACACTCACATCACATAATCTGGCTGAGTGATCAGGAATAGGCTAGGAATTAATAGGAATAGGCAGAGAGAGAGAGAGAGGCATTGAGAGAGCAACAGAGAGACAGAGACAGATAGATCAATTGATATATATATATCTATATATATATATAGATATATAGATAGATAGATAGATTGATAGATAAACAGGAAGCTGTCCCTAATGAGCAGTGCACAGGTCTAATCCTCCAGCAGTCAGTATCTTTCTCAGATCAACACCTCACATTTCCACCCATGTGAGAATCACCTTTTATGTAACACCTAACACATAACCAGGCATTTAACCTGCATCTAACCTGCATCTATCCTGCATCTATCCTGCATCCAACCTGCATCCATCCTGCATCTATACTGTATCCTGCATATATCCTGCATCTAACCTGCATCCAACCTGCATTTATCCTGCATCTATCCTGCATCCAACCTGCATCTAACCTGCATCGATCCTGCATCGAACCTGCATCTATCCTGCATCCAACCTGCATATATCCTGCATATATCCTGCATCTAGCCTGCACTTTCCTGCATCTATCCTACATCTAACCTGCATCCAACCTGCATATATCCTGCATCCAACCTGCATCTATCCTGCATCCATACTGTATCCATCCTGCATCTAACTCATTCATAGAAGCTGCTGCCCAGCTAAAACAGATTTCTGAATGGAGGACACAGACACACACACACACGCACAGACAAACACAACAACACACACATACCCATCAAACACCTACACATGCCCACACAGCCTGAACAGCAGACACACACTCACATGCCTACACACACACACACACACACATGCTTACACACCCCTACACACACACACATGCCTACACACACACGCCTACACACACACACATGCCTACACACACACACACACACAGAACGTTGCTTCTCATGCATGCAGCCCTAATTAGGCACACATTTAATGACTTCCTGTGATGTTCCATCACATACTCAATCACTGTAAATTATTCTGTATTCATGGAGACCTTAATCTGTGTGTGTGCGTGGCTGTGTGTGTAGGCATGGAGGTGTGTGTGTGTAGGCAGGTGTGTGTGTAGGCATATAGGTGTGTGTGCGTTTGTGTGTGTGTGTGTGTGTGCGTGTGTGTGTGTCCTACAGCTTGTCCTGAGATAGGTGCTCTAGCACTTTGCCAGTTCCACAGCAGAGTGAAGGCTGGAGTTTTAATCACAAGGTTTCCCTACATTCCTTATTCAGCTGTCTGGCACCCCACCTTAAGCACAGCCCTGAAACATCAAGGTCTCTTCAAACGCTATCCAACTCTCCTCTTTCGCAATGTACTGGATGTCTACAGTGTGTTTTAACTCACATCAACACACACTAAAATAGGTTTGTTTTTTATTGTATTTTTACAAGTCAAACGCGAGAGCGAGAGAACCTCTGCGTTTGGTTCTTTTATAGAACCTGTCAGTTCTGACACATCATGTTGGGTGTGTGTTCCCTGGGGTTGCAGAACTGCGCTGTTGGCACCGAGACAGTTAGAGCCCCAGTCATAGCTTCCCCTCGAATTCTAGCACATTCTATTTTTTTCCTCTTGGACACTGGTGACAGCGTGCGCTATAACGTAACCGAACCGAGGATAGATTGTAATACATTATTGTGTTTTTTATTATTATTAATGTTTTTAAGCGCAGTCAAAGTCATCATCATAGAAAGTTTCTTACTGTGTTCACGTCTTGGAATCGGTGCACCTTTAACGTGGGCGCGAGCTCTCTCTCCTCCGGTTGTGAAGATGCTGACTACAGCGGCTCGCTCGAGACGGTGCTGCTCCTCGCCATCCTTCAGTTCTTCCTTCAAACCGCTGATCCACTAAACATTTCTGCGGACTCCACAAGAGATAGCCTAGACACGACAGAACAGAGACACCTAGTTGGTAAAACCGGATCCATTTTCATGATTTAGCTCTAAATGTAAACACTTTATTTTCCTTGCGTTTAGTATAAACACTGTAATCTTGAGTTAAACTTGGCGGTGTGATCTGCCGTTCTCTCGGTTATTAACGACAACTGCCGAGCTGGAGGGTGTGTGATTAATGGAAACGTGTTATACAATGTACAGTTACACTAAACTGGCATGTCACACTAAACGTGTTATTAGCCTTTACCGGTGGTTGGAGGCAGTGATGTAATGGCAAAGATGAATAACTGATCCATCGATATCATCATTTACAAGAACATCCAGTCCGTTGAAGCTGTTAGGTTAACAAACTCGGAGGGGGCGAGAAAGACTCACCTGATGTTCGGTTACTTCGCGGTCCATTTGGAGACGATATGGGGGCTGGATCACGAGCCGATAGCACAAGCTTTCGTCCGCATTGATTTGGGGCTTTAAATGCAGATCGTAGTTATGAATGAAACTGCACGCGATAGGACACACCTACTGCCAGCCACCGACATACCACGTGACGCCGAGCGAACTTGACGGTGGAAATGACAGCGGAACCGGGAGAGAGAGATGGAGAGAGATGGAGAGAGAGATGGAGAGAGAGAGGGGACGAAGGGTGTGTGTGTGTGTGTGTGTGTGTGGGGGGGGGGGGGGGTCTAGATTGAATGGGTACTTCATTCATATTTTCTATCTTGATCGTTTACACTGTCGACAGATTCTACATTTATTCATTTTAGCAGACGTTTTTATCCAAAGCGATTTACAGTAAGTACAGGGACATCCTCCCTGAGGCAAGTAGGGTGAAGTGCCTTGCCCAAGGCTCGATCTCACAACCATCCGATCATGAGGCCAACGCCTTAACCCGCTGAGCCATCTTCCTCCCGTTCTATCAGAGGGGGATCGTTTCACATCAACGTTGTCGTTCCCGTTAATCCTCAGAATCATCCGAGAATCATCAAACGCTACGAGGAGGCTCGGATGATGCTGAGAGTTCCATGTCATTCTGACCTGCAGCCACAAGGTGGCAGGAGTGCGTCGCTTTAACCAAACGTGGCCCCAAAGCTAGACAATACTATGTCTAAATCTGTTGAGATGTTTATTAACGCCTGGCATCTAATGTTTGGGTGTTATTGGTGCGCTGGATAAAACGTCTAGACTAAACCCACAGACATCACTGAATTTAAAGATTCGTTGTCTAAGTTTCCATTCAGTCACAGTGGTTCGTAATAATCTAAATGTGAAGAGCCATATTCTAATTTTTGATAAAAGCGTCTGCTAAATCAATAAATGTAATTTATGAACTGCTCGATAGGTTTTGTCGCCGTTGCCTAAATAAGACGCCTGTCTGTCTCACTGCAGTCAGCAGTTTTCGTTTGATATGACTGTTCCGTGTTCCCATTGGCTGAAAAAAAACTCACAATAAGATATTTTACCAGAATAGACATTCGTGAATTAGCATAATAACAGAAATAGCTGTGGGAGAAGTAGATCTTCTATCGCCCTCCACATCCCCCCCATGTCCTATTTAAACACGGTGAATGTTCAGCTTCCTACAGGTCTATTAATAGAAGGCCATTTTAGACTTTCTAGAACAGAACAATTAAAGCCCATTGAGAAAACAGTAGCTGGAGGTTAAAAGCTGGTCGTGTGAGAGAACAAACGCTTATTTCTGTGGCCACGAAAGTGAAGTAAGAGGGACTGTAAAAAAAAAAAAAAAAAAAAAGATTTAACAAGTGTGATTTTAAGAACCGTCACTTCCTGTTTCACATCAGTCGTTAGTCGTGCTTTCTGGTCACGATAACTAGCTACTGGCTGATTACTATGTGTCAGTGTCAATCCAAACATCACTAATTGTCACTAATTGTGGGAGTGTGTGTGTGTGTGGGGGGGGGGGTGAGTTTGCAGGCTGTGTGTGTATGTGTGTGTCTGTGTGATATTTTGAGGTCTGTGGCCTGTGTAGTGTGAACAGCTTGTGACTCAGAGCAGATGGTTGAACCCAGTGGACAGATTATAAATACATTCACTGCAAAAAATATATATATTTCTAAATTGTGTTGACCCTTTGGAATAATGAGACACCCAACATCTTGATTTGTACTCAGCTCTGGTCGTGGACTCTTTACCCCCTGATGTAGGCCCCTGATTCAAGCTTCCCTGCACAGGGAAGGAAGCTACTTCAGCAGTGTCAGGTTTGCATGCTAACGCAGTGGTCCCCAACCCTGGTCCTCAAAACCCACTGTCCTGCATGTTTTACATTTACATTTATCAGACGCTTTTATCCAAAGAGCTTTTACAAAGAACATTGGTCACTGAGCATAGAAACGTGATAGACCCCGAACACAGTGGGCTTTTAGATCGTGAAACATACATCGTGTGAACCAATAAGTGCCAAGAGAAGAACTATAAAAGCATAACACAACGATTGCGAGCAATAAAGCAAGAAAACAACAACACTGGCGAGTCACCATATGAACCCTGAACAACATTAGATTATGTTAAGTACCATACTATTCCATTACAAGTTCTTGAAATAAGTGAGTTTTAAGCCTCGTTGTAGATGTTTCCCTCCCACACACCTGATTCTAAAGCATGTTCGTTACCAGGATTCTTCAGAGCTAGATAACAACCCATTTATTATAATCAGGTGTGTTGGAGCAGGGAAATATCTAAAACATGCAGGACAGTTGGCCTTGAGGACCAGGGTTGGGGACCACTGTGCTAACGTAAACAATAAGCACAGGTTTCCAGAAACATTCCACAACATTTTAAAACCTCATAGCCCTTTTGTCTGGTACATTTTCACAGTTCCATCCAGCAATGGAAGCCTTTGAGGGGGAATGTGTTAGTTGACACTGCGCAGCTCCAGGTCTGCCTGTAGCCTTGCAGCACCAGAGACTCGTATGCAAACAAAACGTCCTGTGAGTTTCGCCGGGAACCCTCTGGAATTCCTAGGGAAGAGGTGAAACATTCCTGAGGGCTGAGGCGTTCGGAAAACTGGGAAGAAAAAAACGAGAGGCGGAGGGAGAGAGTGAGAGAGAAAGAGAAAGAGAGAGAGAGAGAGGGAGGGACAGAAAGGGGGCTGTGCGTGAGTGTGTGTGGGGGCTGAAGAGTATGTGGGAGTGAAAGGCTGTGTAAGGAATGTGTAAAAGAGGGGGGGAGTGTCTCTCTCCTGACGTCAGAGCTGCATCCTCACCCGCCCCAGGGAACAGGACATCCTGCAGATCCCTGTCCAGGCTAGCCTCGGTAGCCTCCCCCTGGCCCCCTTTCCACCCTCGGCCTCCCTGCCCCCCCGCCCCCCCCACGCACCATCTTGCTCCGTGCTGGGTGCAGGGGTTCTGTAGGTTCTGTGGTGGAACGGGGAGAGAGGCAGAAGGTGAGAGGGTGCAGGTGAGACATCTCTTTGAATCAGGACTGATCCTGGGGGCGAGGCGATGAGATGACTGAAGAGGAGGCGACTCCAGCCTTTCGAGACTTGGCCTTCTGAATTCCTCAGAGTTGGTGGACTGGAATGTGGTGTTCCCCCATGCGGCCCAGCCTTATACAGTCTGTACCGTAACCCTGGAAACCAGGAAAAGGAGGGGCTTATAGTTTCATCAGTTAGGTCTGTTCCTTATTTCACCATCTATGATGAACACAGAATCCCTGTTCTGATGGGAGGAACTCACCATTATGATGAAGACAAGAACACTGAGTTCCTGTTACGAAAAACAGTGAGAGAAAGAGGGGGAGAGAGACAGAGGACTGTCTGGTGTAATCACCTCCTTCAATGAAGAGAGAGACAGAGTGAGAGAGAGAGAGAGCGTGAGAGAGAAAAAATAATAAGAGGGAAGGAAAGAGACATAAGTGAGACCATATCCAGATAACCAGACTCCTCCAGAAAGAGAATCTCAGAATGACCCTGCATGGCAGCAAACTGGAAACAGACAGAGAGGATCCAGGAAAGGCCAGCCGCTTTATAAATAACAAGGGAAGTCGGAGGGATGAAGAGGAGAGGAAAAATAGACATGATAGAGAGACTAATAGGGATGTGTTGGAGAGGGGCGGACTGAGTGAATGGTTGTAAGGGAGGGAGGGAAGGAGGGAGAGGCAGGTAGGAAGAGACTGAGGGATGATGACGCAGTCTGGATGTGGCGGGGGTGGCGGGGGTGTAGCTATATTTAGTAGAAGGATGGGAGAGACAGGATCTAGCTGCGATTCTCTGCCGCCTACGTCACCTACACTATACGCTGACGAGCTCGCTCTCACCACGTGACCACTGCTGCTGTGATGCTGGCTAGTTGCAGTGATGATCAGTGATCGGCATACTAAACATCACAGAGGCCAGTAGACACGGCTCACGATAGAACAGAATAAAAAAGAAATAAACTGTTTTTCTGAGTTTCACCTCACGATTGGTAGATTTCACCAACGGAATATGATCGTTCTGACACGATATTAACTAATAGTAATGTATACATTAGACATATAACTATAGGCCTGAATTAAAAAATGACATCGGACGACGCTAGCATGTGTGATGTTTTCATAATGTATACAGCCTGTTTAATTGCATCGTTTGTAAATGATTTGCAGCTTTGAATATGCCAGGTAATAAAATATACAACATCGTTGGCCGACCAATTACGTCACCATACTTTATGAATGGTAAAGAGCCCTAAGGCACAGAAAAAGGGGGCGTATCCTTTCCGCATGTGGGAAACAAACGGAGGCTTCCGATTGGACAAAGTTTGCCAACTCTACGCATGTATTTCACTGATTGGCTACTTAGGTAGGAGGGCTGAATTCACTATCATTAAATAAGGACATTTACGCATTGTACAGTGCAGTGCAGTTTACATTGTTCGGAGACTGGAGGAGAGATAGCCACGTAGAGGCAGAGTATTGCAGTCTATGGCTATCCTTTTTCCACTGTGTTATCAGTGAACTATCCTCTATTAAAACCTCTGGCAAAAATATCGTTATTTAGTTGTTCAACGTTTAGGCACTCGCCTGTTCTAGACTCAGCGATCTGGAAGACGAAAGGATTATCTTCCGTGTCTTTCAACCTAAACGAAGATTATTAAACCTAGGACCATCGACCGGTGGTTCATAATCAGATCTAGTCTAGGTCTCGCCCGCTCTGTTCAACCCGTCTGCCGGTTATCCCCGCGCCACGAATGGACCGTCACCAACCAAGCACTCGGAGCTTCATTCCCCAAAGGTCTCCGGTTTTTGGGTCGGTCCCTTGCGAGTCCCCGATGAGGCTGTCTATCTGCTCGACCACCGGCAGCCGGTTTGAAGTTTCCGTGCCGCAAGGAGAGACGCTCGAGGGCTTGAGGAGACGGCTCTCCCAAAGACTTAGAATACCGAAGGACAGGCTCGTGTTCTTGCACAAGGAAACGTGAGTTAACCCACCCCACCCCTCCAGCGGTTATTCATCACCGTCCGCTGGCCTTAAGGACGAGGATTCTGACCCGCCTTATAGCCACCGATCCCACCCTAGATTCAAACCTACACATACTGCATCCTCACGTATTTTCCACACGTCTACGCCAGTCTCGACGTGGTGAGAACGGACGGGTCAGCGAGTAGGGGTGGGCTCGCCTAGTATGGCGGTGTTGTTTTATTAACCCTGGTTCCCCCCCTCTCTCTGGCGCGCGCAGGCAGATGACTGCCGGGAAGCTCGTGGACCAGGGAGTCTCTGACGGGAGCAAGCTGACGCTGGTGCCCGCTGTGGAAGCGGGTTTAACGGTAAACAGAACTGACACACAACTTCATAGATGCATGAGATGGATGGTTGACAGACTGGCAGGCAAGCAGTAAAACAAAGACAAACCGTGCAGGATATTGATATTGATTTGACTACTAATAGTCTTCTCCATATAACATGGCGTCTGTGTTGGAGGAGGACTAGAGAGTCCTTGTGTTCCTGCAGCTCTGGGGGGGGGGGGGGGGGGGGGGGGGGCGTGCAGGACCCCCACAGCCAGACTCTGCTGCCAGTCTGACTCCCAGAGCAGGGGCCAGTCTACCCCCAGGCTGTGCAGTCATTTGTGCTCTCTCTCTCCTCTGTTCCAGTCTCAGCCTCCCAGGACTGACCACACTATGATCCAGGCCCTGGAAAACCTCACAGAAACCCAGGTGAGTGTGCTCACAGAACCCAGGTCCACTCGCTCCGGCGTGGGAGGCAGACGCTCTAACAAGGAGGCTAAAGGCTGAAACCTCTAGCGCAGGGTGCAGGTTTTCACGTCAACCAAGCCCCTACACCAGCTGATTTCACTAACGAGTTTCTCCACTTAGTGAAATCAAACTCGTTATTGAAATCAGCTGGTGTAGGGGCTTGGTCGACGCGAAAACCTGCACCCTATTGGCCCGCAAAACTTGTTATTGAAATCAGCTGGTGTAGGGGCTTGGTCGACGCGAAAACCTGCACCCTCTAGGCCCGCGATGGCACGAGTTTGACACCACTGCTCTATCGTCAGAGCATCCTTTCAGATCAGAGGAGTGAGGTTCACTCACACAGCGACGACTAACTGGCTGCCATCTCACTCATCACAAACAGCAGTATGGTGGCTTTCTGCCAGGGCTGTTTGTTAGTGTTTTGCCTGGTCGCTGAGCTGGTTCTTTGATCCACAGACATGTTAGGTGTTTTGTTGGTGCTCGTCTTAGCTTCGCTGCAGTGTTTCTAGGTCAGTTGGGTTTGTCTCGTGCAGCATCAGGGGGCTATAAGAGCTAAGGAGCTCACTTCCTGTGTGGCCGTTATGTGTGTTAGTGTTCGCAACCAGTTCGTCGTTTCACTTCTGTGTGAACTATAAATCTGTGTGTGTTTCTGTTTTTCAGTGAATGTGTGTGTGTTTCAGTGTGTGTGTGTTTCAGTGTGTGGGTGTGTGGTTGAGCTCTCAGGGAGTGACTGAGCCGGCTGCAGTCATTTTCTTAGAAGTGCCCCATTGTCAGTTCACACTTTGGTTAGCCTGCATGAGCGTACGCACACACACACACAATACACCCACGGACACTTCCTGAGTTGTTAAAGCGACCTGCTAAATCCAACCCTCTTCCTCCTCCTCTGTGGCTGCAGGTCAGTGACTTCCTGTCTGGGCGCTCACCTTTGACCCTTGCGCTGGGAATCGGAGCTCACTTGATGTACGTGCAGCTCCAGCTGGCCTCACAGAATGCCGTCGGGCAGCAGCACCATGGCAACCGCAATGGGGGCAAGGTGCATTCTGGGAAGACGGGGTCGTCCAGGGTCCCCCCTCGGCCATACCCGTCCCCCACGCACCCTTCCTTCGTCTCCCATCCTCTGTCTCCCACAGGGACCTGTTCCCCCCCTTCCTCGCCCCCCTCTCACAGGACCCCTGTGATCCGTCAGCCTCACCCAGCCCCCGCTGCCCTCCATGGGTCCTCCCCTCCTCACACCCCCCAGCCCCGGGCCCACCCCCACACTGCCTCCCCTGTTCCCTCTCCTCTCCCCTCACACGGCCCCCCTCCCTGTCTTTCTCCCTTCCCCACCGCCCCTCTCTGCCCCCCTCATGTCATCTGCTCCAGCCCTGCACCCCCCAGCCCAACACCAGCTGCCCCGTACCCAGAGGTGAGGATACTAATACACTACAATACTGGATAGTACTGGAAAATACTGTTGTACTGGATAATACTGTAGTATTGGATAGTTCTGTAGTACTGGATAATACTGAAAAATACTGTAGTACTGTAGGATTATAGTACTGGATAGTTCTGTAGTACTGGATAGTTCTGTAGTAATGGATAGTATTGAATAGTAATGCCTACTACGGTACCATAATTTCTCTGGAATGAGTACAGGTGCTTTAGAATAGCCTGAATGTGTATTAATAGCAAAGCGTCTGCTAAATGAATGTAAATGTAATAGGGAAAGCATTATGACCGAGTTTTAACATGTTTTTAAGGAAGTATTGACATAGTTTTAGTTGGAAGTTACTGGGTGTTACTGTAGGCGTGGTGAAGTGGTGTCAGGATGAGGGACGGTTTCTGACTGAACAGGAACACAAGCCTGAACAGAAACCATGATCTCATGTTTCCCTGGTTTTCTCACCCCCACACACTGCAGTTTGGTGCAACCCACCACACACACACACACAGGTACTCACTCACACAATGTGAAGTTCTCTGTGGTTTCTCTTATTATGAAAGGGTCACGCTAATCACACGCTGATCACATTGGAAATCATACCTGATCCGTCCAGTCAACTCCAAACCTTGAATTTGAATCCCCTTTGTGTATGCCAATGAAATGGCACTTTGGCAGGTTGTATCAGAGGTTGTGTCGGGGTTCTCAAACCCTGTCATCCTAGCTGACAAGCTGTTTGGTTCTCTGTGTTGCAGGACTCCTCCTCCTCCGCTCCTCCCAGCAGAGAGCCGGGCGCGGTCATCGAGAGCTTCGTCAGTCACTCTCCAGGGGTCTTCTCTGGAACGTTCTCAGGTGAGCCTCCAGACTGGTTCAGAGAACCTAAGAACCCTGAAGGTGTTTCCGCAGAGACAGAATGTGGAGCGTCACAATTGCATGGAATGTGCCCTAACTTCTAAATTCCATCCTTCTCTTTGTGTACATTCTCTCTCTCTCGCTCTCTCTCTCTTTCCCTCTGACCTTCCCTTTCATTTGCTTACTTTCATTTTGCTCTCCCTCTGTCCCCTCCCTCATCTCCCCCCAGGTACCCTGCCTCCCATCAGCCAGAGCGGGGTCTCCCACCCCAGACGAGGCATCGCCACCATCCTCCAGATCCTCAACGACCTGCTCAGCGCCACACGCCACCACCAGGGGGCTCCAGCCTCCCTCTGCCAGCTCCACGGCCCCGGCCCGGCCTCCCCCTCCTGCCCCCTGACCTCCGACCCTCCCCCCACCACCCCCTCCAGAGCTACCTCAGAACCCAGCAGCAGCCTGGCCCCCCTCCTCCAGCAGACCAGCCCCCCAGCAAAACACACAGGTGAGCAGTTCGGCTGGAGAACATGCGCCAGCAGATAAAGACACCATGTTCTTAAACGTAGTTGCTGGAGGTAAATTCTAGAAGTTTGGTCGTATGAGTTGACGTAGGATAGAGCAATGAACAGTACTAAGATTTTACTGGATTAGGCTGAAACTGTCTCCTGGAGCCAGAACCAAAATGGCTGCCATGGTTCCTCATTGATCTGTGGGAAAGGTGTGAGGGTATCATTAGGAAACAGCTGCTCTACTCTGCTCACAGTCATGAACTGCAGCTGCTTATTATCAGTCACTACCAGGATTACCATCAGTACATGGCTCCGCATTCAAGTTTCCAAGTCACTTGTGTGTTTTATGTGCGACTTTGTGTGTGCTTGCATACGTGTGGTTGTGTGTGTGTGTGTATGAGGCCAGTTAGAGCTGGTACTCCAGGCTGAATTAGTCACACACACAAGCCACACACACACAAGCAAGCCACACACACACACTCACAGTGATGGGAGTGTGACCTTTCTCTACATGTGGGTTAGCTTTGAGTCCCACTCTGCACTTTAACAGTCTGAGGGTGGAAACTTGCTAATGCTGTTGTAATCACCAGATACCTGAGGGTAGTTGTGGGTCAGGGTGTCATGGTAACGGCACCGTCAGCAACAGGACATTAGCAGTCACCGAACAATCCTGGTGTGACATGAATCGAAAAGGAAGTTCCCTCAGGCATTGTTGAAAAACTGTTCAACAGACGCGCGCTTCCTCATTTCCCTTCCAATGGCCTCTTCATCCCCTTCTCCCACATCCTCTGCCCCTCGCCCCCCCACCCCCCACCCCCCCCCCTTCTCTTTGTGGGAGTAAACAATGCTGATTAGATCAGCCAGTCACCATGAAAGAAAGCTCATTTAAACAACACAAGGCATTTAAACAACAGTGCTTTTGGTCTTGCAAAACAGCTGACTTCTCTCGCCTCTTCTCCCTCTCCTTTCCTCCTCCTGCCTTCCTCCTTCACCCCCCTCCTCCACCCCCCTGCTCCCCCTCCCCTGATCCTCCTCCCCCCAGATGAGGGAGGGCCCCAGCAGCAGCCGTCATCCTCAGAGGAGAACCGAGCTCTCCGTTGCAAGCTGGAGAACCTTCAGCTGCTGATGTACCAGCGACGCCTCCGCAGGCGGGCTCGGCGCGGCGCACACCCCTCGCATGCCTCCGCACACCCTTACTCCCAACGCCTCCGCCACCCCTGGTCACCCGGGCAACGCAAGGCGGCCCGGCGCCACAGCAACAGCAGCCTGTCGGGCAGCGAGGGGACGTCCCAGGACGACACGGAAGCGGACGAGGTCATGGAGGAGTCTCCGTGGAAACCAGAGCTGACCTCCGACCTGGTGGTGGTATGAGGAGAGAGAGAAGCAGAGACGTGGAGTGGTAGAGAGGAGGAAAGATCACCAGACGATCACCAGACTTGTGGATAAAACGGCAAAACAAGCATCGCCATCTTTGAACGTCATTTCTGGAATCAGACTTATGTTGCGACAAGGAAACCGTACTCTTGCAGAGGAGCCTAGAAAACAGGAAGTGAGGTTCTCCTCTGTTTGGAACCACAGGGAGCTCCTAAACTTGCTCTCTCCACCGTGCCATGTGACTTTCCCCACTTCCTGTTACACCATCTTTGATTATGACCCAACAGGAAGCACTAACATTAACCCCCCCACACACAAACACACACACTCCTCCCCTCTTCCTGACAGCAGCCACTGATGTGTCTACCCAAGGAGGGAAGGAAGGGAGAGGGGAAGGTTGCTGAAAACTATGTAGCATAGAATCGTGTGCTGTGGACCAGCATAATCCAATGCTGTCTCTTGTCTGTGTCGTAGATGAAGCTAAATGTGTCGCAGCTGTAGAAACAGACCTGAAATCCCATCAAACAGATGCACTCATCTTCATAAGCACTGTCGTACATTAATGTTTAGGTGTTCAGTGACTAATTAACTGCCTTAAGCATGCATGTCTTTGTCTAGTGTATATAGTAGTTGAACGCTGTAGAGAAACAAAATGTTTGACTGAAGCAATATTTCAATGTTGTCCGTTTTATAAATCTGTTTCTAGGAATTGAAATTAAAACCCCCTAGTAGTAAATCTAGGAGTCTTTTTACTTTCACCATCTACCAACCCCCTGACTTCCCAGGTCTGACTTGCAACATGTTTCCCCAAACACAGGATGTTATCTGGACAGCCCTCAGAACAGGAAGTGATGTTGTGCAAGGTTTTAGGAAGCTGTGATGTCACTGCCACTTAACCATCAAGCATGAAAAAAGCTCCAAGAAAACACCTGAGACAAAGTATGACTGAAACATTGCTTTTAGAGTTTAATTCATTTTATTTAAAAAAAGTTCATTAAGGAACATGGAAGGGGCAGGGAGAGAGTCACTGCAGAATGATTTCCCTGCTGGAAACCAGAGTCATTCGGCTCCCAGTCTTCTGATTGGCTGGCACTGCTCTCCCTGTATGGAGACAAGCATGAGATGAGCTCACTGATGGAACAAAAACAAAGATATCTGCAGTTTCAACTGAAGACTGAATCTGCTCAGTGTTGGAACTCCATGCAATTGTATATGCTGCAATTTAAAGGCCTACATCAACATGGTGATCAGACAGACAAGCATACTTCATAACCTTAAAAACCCCACTGTAAAAAGTCAGGGCCCTTTTTAAAGGGTAGTACCAGGGCAGACTTGACTCACGTTTCCTGTTGCATGACTGAACACAGGAGCCAGGCACAGTGCTGTGACACACAGACACACTGCAGTGGAGGAACATCTGGCAAACAGGACACATGAGCATCATACAGTGACACACTTTAAAATCATTCAAGCAATGATGCAACGTGAAGATTTACTTCAAAAATGTTTTTCAAGTTAAAATCCTTGGTGCCACCACACTACATTTTGGCACAGTCCATCAAGGATGTGACATTTGTACTGGAGAGGGGGGGTCAACTAGGACTCAGGTGTAGGACCCCCCTGGTGGTCAGATTGATAAAGTTGTGTAGTTTAATATGCAAGTGTCATGTCAATTTTAACCTGACACTAGATCATTAATGTTTACCATAGACCAAGGCTGGAGATTTGGTCTCAGCTTTGGGAACATCCTCTCCACTGTGAGGTTTTACTTAACAGCACAATTTAGTTCCCCAAAATATTATATATAGAACCTAGTATAGTATACCCCCCCACGATCTAGATTAAAACCACAATAATTGCATGAAGTACATAGTGTTGACAACTTCAGATGCCGTTTCCAAAGCAACATGAACCCTCATGCAGGTTTTTTTACCGTGTCCTTCAGGGGGACAAGACTGTTCTGGTCCACGAAGGTGAACATCTGCAGGATGAAGCGCTTGTGATGGCTGGGGTACTTCAGGTCAGGGGAGGCAGCCACAGGGACCAGGGTGGTCAGGTAACGGTCATCCTGGTAGGGACATCTTGATGGATGGGGGGGAAGTGGAGGTCAAGATTACTGTTCATGCAGAGTGAATGCCAGACTGACCCAAATCTAAGACAATATTTAGAGTCGTCAATGAAAACTACAAATATTAATCTGTTTAAGTGCAGATACGCCAGAAACTAGATCAGAGGTGGGGGAGGAAACGGCAAGCATTTGGTTGGCCATATACCCATTATACAGGAGGTCCCACTGAGGGAGGCTGACATCACTGGGAGAAGCAGTGACCCAGCAGTGATCCAGCATCAGAACCAGGCTTGGGTCATTATGGTCCTGGATGTTCACCTCCACATACACAGGCTCCCTCAGAACCTTGGTCACAGGGTAGTCAGCCTCAGAGTAGAAGGAGGTAAAGGCCTCCTTCTCTGTAAGGAGACAGGTTATGTTAGTGGAAGGACTGCAACAAGGAGGCAAGCAAGAACCCGACCCTTGTAAAATAAATATTCAATAAATAAAATCTCCCAATGGAGTCTTGTCCATTATAAACCATCTTTGGGCCATGAATTGAGGTTTGAAAACCCACTGAACCCAAACTGGCTTGAGCTCTGATAAGCAGTGCCAGTTCCCATGGAGACATAACCATGGGCCTTACACCTACTTACCCATTGAACAGCCCTTGGTAAGGCAGTGTCCATTAGCCAGTCTGAGCTGCACCCTCAAGGTTCCCAAAGCAGTGATGGAAGCTGGAGGGGGAACAGGCAACACCTCCACCACCACAGCCTCCACAAACGACCCAGAGTAGCGACACTGGAACAGCAGTCTGGAAGACATTCATGTATAGGGCTTCTGCTCATCATGGGGGTTGAAACCAAGAAATGGTTGTCAAATATCCATGGACTTAAACATTCAGGTTCCCTACACCCATTCTGAAGTAGGCAGGAGATTCCAAGCTCACTATGGAAGCGGTCCCATTGCAGTCTAAAGTTAAGTATTGAGACAACTCAAAATGGCCGATTGTAGTCTGAAGTACTAATACCGCTCAAAATGGCTGATAGCAATCCGAAATTTAAGTACAGACAAACTCACTCAAAATGACTGTCCCTGGTTATGGCTCCTCTGCTGCCAATGGCAACATTGTACATGGACAACATATTGTTCTCATAGATCACAAAGCCATCATCCTCCTAAAGGACAGAACGAGATACAAGACAACTTCAGTGTTTCATGAGTTTACAAGAGTCCTCACAACCAGTGAAATGAAACCATGCAACACATTTGCTTGGCCACATACAGTATCTACTCACAGTCATGGTGGTGCCACATTCAGTCACAGGGAACTGGAAGATTGCAAAGGCTGAATTGGCAGCAACAGGACTGCAGGGGGCATCCTTTCCTCCCAGCAAGCTAAGGGAATTCAGATCCAAGGTTGGCATGATGGAATCTCGAGCAATAACCAGTACAAACTGCCCATCTTTGGTACACTGCACAGTCACTGGGGGGGGGGGAGAAATGACAGACAATACAGATGGTAAGTAGGCATGAAAGACAATCATGGGCAACAAAATATACAAAAAGGTATTGTTTACATTTAGCAGACACTTAACCAAATTGTTCGACCCATTGAGTGAAAAAATGAAATCCCCAAATCTTCCCCATGTATCCAACCAACTAGCCATCCTCACAAACCTGCTTTTCCGTAGAAGCACTTGCGTCCATCATGACAGCAGTCAATGGTCTGGCATTTCTCCACTGTGATGTTAGGCGGTCCACACGTTACCTTTGTGTTCTCATCTACCGCACACTTGCTATTGGCAGGGCTATCCTGGAGCATGTTAGTCGATGGGTCATCCCACTCAAGCTCATGAGGATATGGGCTGTTCTGGTTCCACATGGGTCGTTCGGGTAACTGAGGCCCCTGGGTCAGCTGTTGTTGGAACTGCTGCGGTCGTTGAGGCTGCTGCGGTTGCTGGGGCCATGGGGGCAGCTGGGGTTGTTGAGGCTGTTGGGGCCACAGCTGTTGCTGGGGCCGCTGCGTTTGTTGAGGGTGGTGGTGGGGCCGCAGGGGCAACTGTTGCTGGGGCCACAGGGGCTGCTGCGGTTTTTGAGGCTGCTGGGGCAGCTGTTGAGGCTGCAGGGGCAACTGTTGCTGGGGCCGCAGGGGCTGCTGCGGTTGTTGGGGCTGCAGGGGCAACTGTTGCTGGGGCCGCTGCGGTTGTTGAGGCTGCAGGGGCAACTGTAACTGGGGCCGCAGGGGCTGCTGCGGTTTTTGGGGCAACTGTTGCTGGGGCCGCTGCGGTTGTTGAGGCTGCTGGGGCCACTGCGGTAGTTGAGGCTGCTGGGGCCACTGCTGCTGGGGCCGCTGCGGTTGTTGTGGCTGCAGGGGCTGCTGTGGTTGTTGAGGCTGCAGGGGCAACGGTTGCTGGGGCCGCTGCGGTTGTTGAGGCTGCTGCGGTTGTTGAGGATGCTGGGGCAACTGTTGTTGGGGCCACAAGGGCAACTCTTGCCGGGCCTGCTGCAGTTCTGGAGTTCTCTGGGGCCACTGGGGTTGAGACTGCTGCGGTTGTTGAGCTTGAGGTTGTTGGGGAAACTTGGGCCTCTGGGGAACCTGGTACACCTCAGACTCTAGGGAGTAGTCAGACTCCTGGGAGTCCTTGGGCCACTGGATATGCTGGGGATCTTGGGGCTCAGGCCACTGATGTCCCTGGGTCTGCGGATACTGAGGGCCCTGGGTTTCCAGCGGAACCTTGGGCTGCAGGGGCTGCTGAGATCTCCTGGGTGGTTGTGGTGGGGCCATCCTCTGTGGCCATTGTGGCCTCTGGGGCCATCGTGACCTCTGGGGTCTCCTGGATGGAGTTGAATCAGACAGGGGAGAATCCTGTGGCAACTGCAGACCCGAAGCTGCATCTCCTTCAGGTGGAGTCCACAACCATCCCTCAGTCTGTGCCCATGTATCACTGATAACTACGACAAGGACTGCTAAGCAAAGGCACCACTTGCCAGAAGACTCCATCTTTGCTCAACAGGTAAAAAGATTTGTGCTTTCCCACATAATTGAGATCCCTTTTTAACAAGGTGGCTCCGCCCCTTTTCAAATCAAAGTTGATTACTTTCCAGCCTCAAGGAACCAATCAGATTTGTGATTGTTGATTGGTCTACCCAGCAGATGAGAACCTGATGAGAACAGCTACAGTGCCTCTCATATTGGCCAAGCCATGCCTAGAATGTCTTCACTGACTGGTTTGGGTTAAGTCCTGAATCTGCGCAATCAAAAGGAGCCACTTAATTTAGAACCTGCACTGGATTTAAGATTTATCTTTAATTCAATGTGAGATCATTTTCTTTTTACACAAGAGGACACTCTGGGTAGCTAAATTACACAAAGTTGGAGTACTTTAGCTCTTATTGTGAAGCGCTCATGATGTGTTTTTTTGGTGCATACAGATCACTTGTCTGCTCTCGTTTTCTTCGTGTTTGGAAAACGCCTGAATTGAACACGTGGAGGTTCATGTGCCCTACATTCCACTTCCTGCTTCTTTAGGGGCAGCTGTGACGTCATTGCGTAAAGAAACTTTGAATGCAGTAGAACTGAAACTGGTTACTAGGCAACATTTACCAACACCAACCAACATAGTTGGCAGAATACCAAGTTTGATTGATCATATTGATCTATGCTCTGATAGACTTTGTGTAAAAGTTACTTTGTTTTACCAATACTAACTAGTGCCCCTTAAACTAAATATCCTAAGTACAACAGCCCACACAATTCGTAGCCAATAAACAAATCTTTATCTAGAACTAGTGAACACGCCCATCATCTAAGCTCTTAATTCGCTTAAAACTAAGACTATTCTGACTAATTTCACTATACTTATCACATGAATCGTCAGTAGATCTAATAGTACAGTAAAAACGAAGCTTTGGTCATTGTGCAATTTTAGGATTTAACCGCACATATTTTTTGTATCCTGATTTATTATAATGTCACATATATGTTTTATATTTGCTTCTTTCTGCCGAAGTGAATTCTATGTTTGTATATCTTGCATAGCGAATCAAATAGATTCGGATTTGTGCCTAGCATGGTTACTAGAGCTAATAAGGTTGTTATCCAGTTAGCCAGAAAACCAGCGGCCTCCTGGAGCTCTAAACAACCAGAACCAGGTTCAAATGAAGGCTTACTTAGTGCCTGATCACTCTGTGTCTGTCTGGGGTTTAGCGTTAGAATTATAATCTCCATCGGTTAAACACATGCTAGTTTATAATTTACTAGTCTATAATTTCCAGGGGGAAATGGTCCGTTTCAGAAGGTAGCTCTAGCTATGTAACTGTACAGCTATGGCGCTTTTCCACCGCATGAAATCAGCTCGCCTCGCCTCGCCCCTACTCGCATTTTTTGTGTTTCCACCGCAGTTCCATGGTACCTGGTACTTTTTTTACCTGGCTAGCGGGTACTTTTTTGGTACCTTCTTGCTCTAGGTACCAGGCGATCTTAAGTCGAGCTAAAAGGTGACGTCGGCAGACGGACGGCCATTGATTGGCCAGAAAGTGTGACGAAGTCACGAGAGCGACTTAAAGCAACAGCGCCGCAGCTAATACTTATTACTATCAGATACAGTCCATTACACCAACAGTCTACAAGCTTTTTAAAAGTCAGATAAGTTACAAAAGACTAGTTCGTCAACATGGCTAAAATTATAATGTGGGTTCTGTCCACTTGTGGGTTGCGTTGGTGTTATTTACGTCGCGTACAAAAAGACGTCAGGGCCTACGTCACGCCCCTTTCGCCGAGTACTTTTTGAGGTACAATTTGCGGTGGAAAACCACCCCACGGGTTCAGGAGTTTACTACAAACCGAGTATAGTCGGGTAGAGTCGTGCTACATTTGCGGTGGAAAAGCGCCACTAGTGTCCACTTTTATTCTTATTTCTATTCTTTTTTTGTAATTTGTATAGCATCTTATTTAAATCCAGTTCTATGATGGCGCTATCTGCAGCCACAGTAAATTATGTGTTTGTTGTAAACTGCATGACGAATAAAACGAAGTGATGACATAAGCCGACACTTGTAGCTAGCATAAAGAACATCAGAAATAAAGGAAACTATTGATGGTGACTACTTTTTTCTTTTATTAAACATGGACACTTGATGAGTACAAGCAAGCAATTAAACAGGCGTAGACTCCAATATTTTGTATCATCTCTGTAGACTGATTTTCTTATCAACGATTTTATTTTTTCAGGTTTACTGTGCAACAACGGTGATTTCTCAATACGTCCCTAGTCTTTAAGACTGTTAACTGGAACCTGAGTGAATCTCGTAGCCTTCATATAACCTTAATAAAATAGGTACTTCGAGCTCCAATTGACAACAACGAGAGCGTGAGAGCTGTTATGTGGTTTTAGATAGAACTCCAACAGGGAGACGGATGTTAAATGGATAAAAAGGCAGAGGATACTCAGACATAGAAGGGTGTGTGTGTGTGTGTGGGGGGGGGGGGGGGGGGGGGGGAACATCATGGCTTGTGATATTCTTTCCTTGGTGTTGACCAGCCGTGAGTGGACACAGGGCAGGCTGCATCAGACTCATCTCTCTATGGACCTCCCACACATGACACACCCCCCCCCCCCCCCAAAACCTACACAACACACATACACACGTTCAGAAACACACTTCACCTCTCACTAACACATTCACAGTACACACACAGCACCTCCCACCAACAGGCTCTTGCAAACACGACGAACACACACTCCACTCCCCCCCCCCTACACACCTCACCAGCTCGTGGCACACTGACTAATGTGGATCCATGCCTGCTGGAAGTCCTTAAAATAAATAGTTTCCATTTCAGTTTTTGGAAGTTGGTCTGAGGTGATCATGTTAAGGTGTCTCGCCCGCCTCATGTTGAAGTGTGTGTGTGTATGCGTGTGTTTGTGTGTGTGCGTGTGTGGGGGGGGGGGGGGGGGGGAGTGTTTCTGTGTGTGTGTGGGGGGGGGGGGGGGGTGATGTGGGGATGTTGAAGACCCTCCCTCCCCAACATGGTATACTGGAGAGTCACGAAGTGTTATTAATCACTATGAATCACAAGGGCTAATCATGCCACAAACCCAAGGTGTTGCATTCAGTTCTTTGCGCTATTTTGGGCCTCCCACACAGTGCTAATATTAATCAGGTATTAATCATTGTTGATGTTCTCTGTCCCTCAGCTGTAAGGACACTTAGGGTGTTTTTTTGTTGTGTGTGTTGTGCCCACGGATGACATGCATAACCCAGATTCATAACTCAAGTAATTGAAAGTAATCCTGTTTGGACCTAGGAAGTTGGTGTCTGTAAATCTGCACCTCACTTTGGACATGTGCCATTCTCAGCTCTGATGAACACAGGTACCTGTATAACTACCTATACTGTAATTCTGAAGTCTGCATTCAGGGATCACTTAACAAAGACAAACTGGTTTTTTCAGTGAGGGGGGCTGACAGGTTATTTAGGTTTCGTTTTTTTTGTATGTTGCCGTGGAAGAACATGTATTTAGATACAGTGGGACATGACACACATAATGGCCTGTAGGAGAGAGACGTCTCCTACACATAAAACTGTCACTATGGCAACACTATCCTCCTCGGAATGTCATCTCTTGTTCACCTGTACTGCATGTTCTTTTACTGTGACACAAAGAACTTCCATCACCCATTCTCTCTCTCTCCCAGTTATCCTCTCAATTTTTTTCCCTATATCCTTCTGTCCCTCTCTCCTCCCCCTGTCTCCCTTTCACCCCACTCCCTCTCTCCCTTCTCTACCTCTCTTCTCATCTCCCTGCCAGCAGCACCTTTATGAAACTACACCATCAAACTAGAAGTCAATCAAAATCGGATTTGGACAAAACATACAGTATACTGAGAAGCTTGCACAAAATACACCAACCCCCTTCTCCCCGCCCCTCACACACACACACACACACTCCTTGTGAGATGGGGCCTGTGTAACATTATTAATCTGTCTGTCCAGAATCCTCTCTCCTCCTGTTGTATGAGGGGTTTCCACGGTAACGGCGGCAGCTTTGTTTTTTTTGCGTTCTCTGCGTTGGTGTGTTGGAGTAGGCGAGAGGGCGCAGGGAGACAGGCGGTGTCACTACACTGTTAGACAGTCAGGATGGTCGGGCGAGATGGACACATGGAGGTGGCAATCAAGCTCCTGAGAGCCTGTTTGTATGTGTGTAGTGTGTAGTGTCTGTGTGTGTACTGTGGGTGTGTGAAGTGTGACTGTAGTGCCTGTCTGTGTACTGTCTCTGTGTGTCTGTTGTGTCTGTGTGGGTGTGTAGTGTGTGTACGTGTCTTGTGTGTGCGTGTGTCTGTTGTGTCTGTGTGTAGTGTGTGCTTGTAGTGTCTGTATGTGTAGTGTGCGCAGTGTGTGTAATGTGTGTGTGTGTGTGTCGTCCATGCTGGACAGACGGGGGTGGCATCAGGCTTGCAGGCTTTGTCTGGTACAAAATGTCTCCACTTCTCTTCTCTGGACTCCTGTGATCTTCTAGGTCTCTATTTCTATTGATCTCTTTTGATTGATCTCTTTTGATTGATCTCTTTTGATTGATCTCTTTTGATTAATCTCTTTTGATTGATCTCTTTTGATTAATCTCTTTTGATTAATCTCTTTTGATTTATCTCGCTTTTGATTCTCTCTTTCTATTTATTTCTGCCTCTCTTGTCCAAAAACAGATCTAGGTACAGTTCAACCACCCACAGCCACATCGACACTACACACTGCATCCTATATCCTACACACTGCATCCTATATTCTACACACTGCATCCTATATCCTACACACTTCACACTACATGATGCTGTGAAGGACAATTATCTGGGGTTCTGTGATCTCTGATGCAGTTTGAGTTTGAGGCAGTTAAGTCACCTGACCAGTTCTGAGACAAAGAACAGGAACCATCTCACTATTTAGTTCATCAATCTAGTCCCCCAACATTTTAATGTCTGCCTCTTATATGTTTGTGTGTTTGCCTACATGTAACTGTAAGAAATCCATCTAAACCTGGGTAGTAAGTATAGCCTGTGTCTGTAAAGTTGGAAGATGTAGCAACATTGCCCTCTACCGTGACGACTTGGTATGTGTGTGACACTCTTAAGGTTTCAGAGGTTTCTGTGTCTTATAACAGACATGAAGGAACTTCTGTCTAGTGAATCAATTACAGAATGGGTTCATCATTAAACAGGCCTGTAAAATAAACCCATAAATGTGACTAGGGTGAGGGTGGAGGTGGGGGATGGGTGTAAAGGGTGGGGGAGGTAAGGGGGTATGGGTGTGGTACTCCACAGAAGAGGAGGGTGGAGTGTTCCTCACCGTTTTTTAAGTTTAAATCTTTTTGCAACATTTCAAGTATGCTGCAGGTACTCTGTGATTCTGGGCCACCTTTCCTAGCTAATCCATAGTCTGCATTTTTTGTTAGGGTTTCAACTCTTACAATACATGATGCTTTCATCTAAAGCAACAATCAACCAGTGCATGTGGAAAATATAGAAATGTAGAATCTCAAACTCACAATGTACAAAGAACAGTGGACTTGAAAGCTAAAGTTAGGATGTTAGAGAGTGACATCAAATAAAACAATCCTATGCCAGCATTTCTTATAACCAGTAATAGTATATAAATAGAATAAAAATCTAAACTTTAAAAACAAAAGAAACAGATAGTAGGCCTGTAAATAAACCATTCGAATTACAATCATCAAAACACAAAGTTAGAACTTTATTTGATTAATCATGTTCAATGATGAACCAGTAGATGATACCCTGAGGATAGTAAAATAACAGTTCTATGAACCAAGCATTGATCACTGCTGTCTATCAGGTCAAGGTGTTTTACTTTGTATGACACATCTTCTGTGGGCCAGTTTGGCTCGTCTCCTTATTTTAAATGAGAATTAAGTCTCCAGTCAGTCCTTTTGTCCCCCCTGAGACTATCAGAAGAGTGTGAATGGTTAAGCCTTTCCACATTTGGGGGTCTGCTGCCTGTTCTGTGGAGCGGGGGGATGGTCACAGCCTTTGTTGCTCCAGGAGGGGGACCCTGATCTTATCTCCTGGTATCACACCCCTGTGGGAACACCTTGCATTGACACAAAGACAGACCTGAGTGCTCACTTCATCCAGGTGGGCTGAGGATGAATCTCACAGCTTCAAACAAAGACCCCCCCTCGACTCACTCTCACACACCTCGATTTGACTTTCAAAATGATGGGGGAGAGGAGGGGTGATGAGTGGGCCTTTAGGAACACCCAAATTCAAAATGGCTCCATGAAACATTGAGATTTTCTTTGTGTGATGAGTCCACATGTTCTCATGCTGCAACAAGCTTAAAACTTTTGCGAGGCAGCCAGTGAATAGAAACAGTTTACCTTCAGATTTTTTGCTTTCTATATCTGCAATATTTGGATGTTATTATTTGTAAACAGTCTCCCCACAGCTGAACATGCTGCTGCATGGTCATATCTATAGGAACGTCTGCAGTAACATTTGCATGTTTGCATGCATATTTCCTGAACTAACAATGATATAGTCTTTCTATGTGCCCATGCTATATGTATTTGTAAACAAATTATTTATTATTAGATTATAAAGTTTTTATGTTTAGTTTAGACCCTTAACATGAAAATCTCACCAACACATGAATTCATTTACAGAATAGTCTGACAAAACGTATGCCTCTCAAATCTTTTTTAAATAAATAATTTTGGGTGTTCATCTTCAGTTTGGATGAAGGAAATGTCAGTTATTCTTACTAGTTACTCTTACTTACTGAAAACAGTATGTTTCCTCATGTTAAATAATGAAAGTGTCTAACGTCCAAATTGGTTTTTATTAAGGTTCTCGCTTCTAAGGTCACATGGAGTTGATACACATTTTCTAACGTAGATTAACTGCTATTTTTTCACACAAAAAAAACACCGTAGTCCTGCAGAGCGGCAGAAAGTGAAGAAAGTTTTAAACAACATTTGAATTTACTGTGTATTTTTGTATTCTCAACTAAACTCAGATTGGGTTCTTGGGCTGCAGAATTTAAATTTAAAATATCCCAATTGTCCTCTTTCTGTTGTTTCACGGGAAACCTTTAATTTTAAACGAATCATCGTGTCCAGGCTGATGTGGTTTATTCTAATGTTCCAGAGTCCCGCCCTCTCTGACTCATTTAAATACTCCACACGCGCCCTCAAGAGCAGAGCGCGCCATACACTCTTTCCTTTCGACGTGCAGCCACGAGCACCAGCCGCTTTCGTTTCCGCCAGCTAAAGGTAAGAATGATTTGTATTCGATTTATGTCTTTTCATTTAAACGTTTAACTAGCTTTCAAAATGTTTCTGTGTTTTACGACACTACCTTCAACTATTTGTTCGTTGTAGGTTGTGAGTATTTTCTAGTTTTCTGAACGTAGGCTTTACCGTGCCTTCCGTAGAAAGTGTCGTTTTTTCTCAATCAACTGCCTAAAAAAATGCAGCAACATGAGTGTTAAGATTTAAATACAGTGTGCCAATGACTGTATATTCGTATAATATCGATTGATTTCGACGTAGTAGAAGGGTAGTTTATATTGAAGAACATCTGGTGATGTAGCATTAGCTTAGCATCAGGCCAGGTGGTGGCGGACAAGGCCAACAACGTGGTCTGGAGCTAAAATGGCGCCTTGGTTTTCGGCCTTCTGCTTTAGCTAATCCGACCCTACCGGAGCAGAATTAAAACGTCGAAGTTAATTAGGCAGTAAATGTTCTATAGTTATAGGCCATCTGTTTTTAATGTTAACCAATTAAGAGTTATTTTAAATCCATCGATGTTAAGATAGTCGACCACAATTGTGGCTGCAAGTGCGCATAGATGGTTAGCACGTAATTGTGTTCATCTTAAAACGTGGCCTTTTCGATTTTCCCTCCCCTCTTCGCTTCTTGAAAGCGTTTCGATTACTGACTATTATATATTATAATATCCATATATTATATTATCCACCCTTTTCAAGTTAAAGTAAAAAAAAATATGATGCCATCGAATGAATTCGATTAATTTTCCCTACAGACAAAGAAACATGTCCGACGAAGGAAAACTTTTCGTCGGTGGCCTGAGCTTCGACACCACCGAAGACTCTTTGGCGGCGGCCTTCTCCAAATATGGAAACATTGCTAAAGGTAAACACGGAACATTTTACTGGCGCCTAACGTATTTTAATGTTTTATTTGAATGTTTGCTGTTAATTTCGAGCTAATCATGACCTCTTTTTGTGCGTAGTTGATGTGATCAGAGACAAAGACACTGGAAGGTCTCGTGGATTCGGCTTCGTCAAGTACGACAACGCTGATGACGCCAAGGAGGCTTTGGACGACATGAATGGCAAAGTGAGTAGCTGTTCGCGCCAACACGAGGGGGCCCCAAACCTGACCCATTGTACCACGACCACGTGGTGGCTGTAATCTGTACTGCTAGCAAGACTAAATATATTTATACGATCTATATATGATACACATACTTATTGAGTCAATCAATTATTGTAGATACATTATTTACAAATATTTGGATTATTGGTTTGTTTGCTATTTCGATTTGGTATTGGTATTGATATTAACATTTCCAATTTTAAACATCAACCAGTTTATACATTTGTATTAAACATTTCCGTTTCCCTGCAGACCGTGGATGGGAGGACGATTCGTGTGGATGAGGCCGGGAAGGGAGGCAGCCGCTCAGGTGGCGGCGGCGGTGGAGGAGGTGGCTACAGAGGATCCCGCGGCGGTGGTGGATATGGTGGGGGAGGAGGATATGGTGGTGGCAGAGGTGGGCGTGGTTACTCCCGAGGTAAGGGCTGGCTGTCCTGCAATATGGTGTGATTTCCCTTGATCTCCATTTGCTCCCTGGCTATGCCCTCCTTTAGAGAGACGAACCAAAACCTCTTAACATTTCTGTGCGTGTGAAGGTTTCTGTAATGTCTGCTCTCTTTCCCCAAGGTGGTGGAGGAGGATATGGTGGTGGTGGAGATAGGGGATATGGTGGCAGGAGCTATGATGGAGGTGACCGGGGCTATGGCGGCGGCGGAGGAGACCGTGGATACGGAGGTGGCGGTGGAGGATACAGGAGCGGTGGTGGCGGTGGCGGTTATTCCTCCGGTGGCGGTGGATACAGGGACAATAGGTGAGATTGAGGATGTGTGGGGAACATTTACATTTTGTTCCATTTACCATTACAAATGTACATACACCATCAGGGAATTTGAACTTTAAGTGTTAAATTGCAGAATCCTGTGAGCATTGCGCAAAGACCTTACTCTGTTATGCATTTCTCTCTCAATGTTAGGGGCCAGGGTGGCTATGGAGACCGGTCGGGCGGCTCCTACAGAGACAGCTATGACAGCTATGGTACGTATTACTGATGCTCCTCCCCCTGTACCACAGGCCACACCTCTCAGCGCACCTCGTGTATGTTGAAGGTTTCCATAGGGACCCTTGAGCTTTCCACCCCTCCAAAAAAGGCTTGGTCTCACCCCCCTGGTTTTGGGTACTGTCATGTAGGGAGATGTCCTCTGCCTCTGTTTTGGGTGCAGATGTGGTTAAGGGTGTGTAGTGGGTGTAGCTGTGGGGATTTTGTCAATTGTTCCTTCAACCTTTCAGTGTCCTTACCTGTACCCACTTCTTATCCTCAGCTTCACACGAGTAAAAATCCTCCCTGATTCAAGATCATCCCCTTGGCTGGCTGTATTTAAAAACAGATGCGCTCCTCCAAGAAATATGTCCATGTTGTGTTATTGACCTGATTTGATTTTTCTGTAGTCTGATTCTATGTTCCAGTAGCTCGAGCACCTTTTTAAAAAGATAGTTTCGGCCATTCCTCTACAAACCATGTTTAAAGTTTAAAGAGAAAGATCCAGTTCGCTGTCTCAACTTGTGTGGTTGAGACTTGTTCCTTCAGCCTTTCGTTTTGGTTACATGATATAAAAAAGCAATGTCTTGTTGGTCCCATCAAATGCTAACTTTTGGTGGAAAGTAACTCATTCCTATTCATGGGCGCCTGTTTCCCCTGAAACAGCTGCTGTTTCCAACGTTCCTTTGACCTATTTTCACCGAGCACTGACATCTCCTCTTGGTCAGTTCCCCTACCTGGGGGGCATCCATTGGGACCTGTTTACCATTCAGTTCCTTTTTCTTTATGACCATGTCCGTGACCTACCTCCTGCCACATTTTAAAGACCAGAGCGAAAAGATTCCACTTAGAAAGCTGGTGGGCGGGGGGGTGGATGTACTTTTTGGATTTTATAGATTATATTATACATTCCTTAAGTGTTGCTCAGGCTGCAATGCCTCCTCAGCCTCTGATAAAGTACTTGACGTAACAGAAGTCCTGTATTGCCGTTTCCCACAAAGAGTGAATTCCTTTCAGACTGGTGACCTGCACGACAGAGGAGGTTGGCTGTTTAAGTGGAAGTAGTAATATTCGCCAATGCGACAGCCAGCCCAAAGGTATCTCTTCCCTCCTTTTTTGGTTCTCCACTGTTTTTTGTTTTGTTGCTCTGCTCAAACTCTTGCATTTTTAAATGTGCTGTTATATGGACTGAACTGTAGAAAAAGATCAACGTCAAAATGTTACTACTACTCTCTCTGCCCAATATGATAATTCCACATGGGAACGATTTTGTACTTTCTGTTCTTTGTATCATCAACATTGAAGATTTATTTTTTGTCAATTCTGGCTTCATGGAGCCTATTAAAGCGATTTTGTTCAAAATATTCTGATTCCTTGTGCCTTTCAAAAAGTAATTAGTGGGTGAATTTAGTTATTGATAAATATTTGTTAGGGAACAATTGGTTTCGTCATTCAAATTTAATATTTAAAGTATAGGATAATTTTGAAACTGATGCAGGGCCCACAAAATGGCCTCCCTTATCGCCTTAAGGTTTTGGCCAGTGCTACTAGTGAATGGTACAGGATTAAACTAAACATCCCCATAAAATACATCTAGTCATCCAATGCTGATAAAATTTTGGTTATTCATGGTGTTTGGTTTGTTGGATAGCTGGCCAGGAGTACAGTTCCAGCTGAGGAACTTCCAGTCAATCCTTTGACATCTCAAAATGAGCCATGTGAGACTCTCTTCTCCATCCTGTTCCCAGGGGGGGTTGAAGGGGACCTTAAACAGGATTGTCATGCTTGGTTACTGGCTTGGTGTATTCAGAGGTTGCATTGGAGTTTTGTGTTAATGCTTCGCTGCGTTCAAGAGCTCAGCTGCTACGTAAACCTAGGAGTCCTTGAAGGAAGTGTTGCGCCTGCTACCACCAAGTGCTCGTCTGATGTGAAAGCTGCTCTCTTGCCTAGGTTCAGAGACAGTAGGCCAGTTCACTTGAGGTAAAAACCAATTCCTTTTTGCTCTCCTGCTCACATTCTTCAAAAGTCAGTTGCTTCCATTTTGTGTTCATGTTCTAATATCTGGTGTTTTTAGATGCTCTCCCTATCACCCCCCCACCACCTTCTCCAACTCAGTCTTAAGTCAACACACCCTCTCACCTTTTTAGAGTCTTATTGTGTGTGCATGCAAGGCACACACAATGTTATTTAAAAACAAGATGACTGAAGACTACCTGAAACTTGAAGATTCAGAGGCCAGGGTTCATCAGGTGCCAAGCCCACTAGCAAGGGCCGTGTCTAGGATTAAGCCCCTTCTACTATCACCACCCTCTTCAAACCAGTTCAGGTCTCTTCCGTGTTTCGAATCTCCAGTGAAGAAATTCTTCCATCCTGAAGCTCTCAATTGACCCTCCTTCATCCAGGCCTCTTAAAAACCAGTCTGCTTCAACAATATATTTACATTTTTCCCCCTCCCTCCTATCCAGTTATGTGTGTTGGGTTCAAGTGCTCAGACCAGTTGATCGCTACAGTACTGAGTAGCGGTTCTTATTTTGAGAAACCAAGGTTGAGCACTTTACTGCATGCCTGTAATCTGTTAGGAGGTGTGTGTTTGTACCTGTGCTGACTGTCTTCTGTCTTCTGCTCAGGGGGACACAGGTGATCTCCTGGGAGGCAGTGGGTGAGCATGTGAAGGTCCAGAAAGCAGATGAGGGTACCCTGCCCTCCAGCAGGTAGGGGCTGGCACAACAGCGTCACTCCTGTCTGTTTCTTAAGCATCTTATTCCTATGACCTCAAACCCTGTAACTTCTTCCCTTTACCCTCAAATTCATCCTCAACCCCTTCACTCTTTCCTACTTACTGTCACTCAAATTTTTCAAACACCCTTCATTGCATTACCTGTTCAGTGAGCCAGTTGCATCTCCTTCAGAAGCTGTTAACTGATCTAATCAGGCAGGAAGTTGGTAGACTTGACATATTGCATCACTTTCTGTTTAAGTCTGGAACCTTCATGAAGTCAGAGCCAGGAACAGATTCAGAGGCTCTGCTGATGCTTTCAATGAGTTTCATTCTGCTTTCGGTTTCAGAGATGAGGGTTTGAGGTTAAAGGTCGCGTTGGAAGCAGACCAGGTGGAAGACTTGGATCAGTGTGTGGATTGTCACCCAGCGTGGAAGAGCACTAACTGATGATGGTGGAACATGAACAACCCTGTGATCGGCTCAGGTGTGGAACTCATCTACCTGTTGTCTGTAGGGCAACCAGGACAGGGGAGAATAACAGAACCCAGGGGCTATGTTAACACTCCTGTCCTGATCAGAGATGTGAGCAGGAGAGATTAGAGATTAACTCTAGTTATGTTTTTTATTTTGAAGGGCTTATCTTTGTGTTTTACCTAGTTGGTCACAATCATTCCGATCAACCTTTCCTCTCAGAAGGGCCAGACTGTACTATAGCAATAGTAACAATTCTAATGAAATCCTCAAATGTAATTTCTTAAACTAATTGTTATCCTTCTTGGACCAGTTATTCTGTTACATGTTAGTAACACTCTTTCCTCCTGCAGTTGCTGTTAAATTTGAATCTTGTTGACTGTGTAGTTAGATTAACATGGAGGTCCATGCAAAATGTCCAGATGTTGATGCTGCCCCCAGTGGTTGTTTGTGAAATGACACGAAGGACTTTACAAAATGGGTGACTTGGTAAAATGACGGAAGATCCGGGTTACGATGATGGATACTTTATTTGAACTGGAAAGCTTGTCTGATGTAAATACTGTCTAATATGTGTTTTTTTTCATGCGAAATAAATGCATTAAAATAAGTGGACCATCTATTTCATTTGAATATTTCAACCATTTACGTTTTCAAGCTTTTAATTAGTCCAGTTGAAACTGCTAGCCGAAACAAACATTTTCAAGAGCTAAACTGTAAACTGTTACCTTTATTTAACCAGTATATTACGGTATGAACCAAGTAGTTAAGAGACAATATCCGCCTAGTCCAGTTCGATCAGACACTCGGTACCGGGGTACTGCTGGGGGTTAAGATCGTACTTTCTCTGAATGTCGTAAGGAAGAAGCCTTCCCACCAGATAATGAGTCGCACCGAAACTAGCAGCACATTTCTTTGGAGCCATCAGAGAGATGAGGACAGCGGGACTGAAACGATCCGTGTTCGCTTCTTCCTCCTCCCAGCCTGAAAGCAGAAACCAGACATGGATCACATGGCTTCAGCATCAGAGGAGCATCACAATAAATTCACCATCAAAACATAAACATCACTACTACACAAACAAACAATGATCACATGGTGCTAAACAACAAACGTGTCACTAGAAATTGGAAATGACTTAAAACTTTCGTAGTTTTGCTCCCTGAGAAATGAAAGTTTGATAGACAAGACCAATTTTCGCTGTTTGACCCGTATACAGAAAACTAATTGCATCTTAAAACAGAAAGATTGAATTAGAATGGGTGTAGAACGGAATTAAAAGGGATTTAATGTTTAAATCCTCTGAATTCAAATTAAGGTTTTTTTTAACAAAAACCAGGACGATTCCAGGGAAATACAATCAGTCGTTCAGTAAAGAATAATATAACTAGTGAAGCGCTAGTGTACATTAGCAGTCTGCGCGTCACAGCACACCAGCACAGAACGCTGCATAGCGTAAAATCCAGCAGCAAGTAAATGCGGTACCGGAAGGGACGTCAACGCTGACGATGGGGATGCTGACATGTCGGAGCGAGGTCAAGATGCTTCCGTAAGGCTCCGCCTCCGAGGACGGCTCTACTTCCGGCCCCAAGATGGCATCCACCACCAGGTTGTAAGCGTTGTTGATGAGCTGCACCTGCAGAGAGACATGGGTGACATGAGGAGCAGGTCTAACAGGAAGTTAGCAGATGTGACAGCAGTTTTTGGTCCCCGCCTTGTCAGGTACCCCTGCTGGGTCACCCCTGGGGAGCTGAACATCTGTCTGTCTCCCCCTGGAGCTCACCTCGTTAGGGAGGAAGGAGAGGAAAGCGATATCGGTGCGCTCACACTGCACCCTGAAGTCCTGGTGCAGGGCCATGGGGGAGGGCTTGGGGGAGTAGACAGTGGGGATGTACTCCTGGGAGGTGAGAAGAGGGGGTGAGTAGATGGGTTTAGGGTGGAGAGAGGGAGGTTGGGGGTATGAGGATGGGGGGGGGGGGGGGGGGGGGGGATGAAGGCAGGGGGGAGGTAAAGACCGAAGGATGGGGAGAAAGGGAGGTGAGAGAACACAGGAGTGTAACTGCGTCATGACAACCACGACAGCGTTCTCATCAGAGGAACCCGACTTTGCTGCTCCTCTTAAACACGCTGGCGTTGGCGCGGTAACGGCCGGCTGGTTACTCACGAACATGCGCAGGTGTCGGGCGCACACCAGGCCGATACAGCCGTTCTGACCTGGACCACAGACCACCAGGACAGTAGGCTGACGCTTCTCCAGGGAGGCCAACGGGAAGGCCTGCGGGCGGGGAGGAGAAGGAGGCTGAGACCAGGGTACACCCAGAAGACAGGAGAGCGGGGAGGAGAAAAGGGGTAGAGAAGAGAGTATCGACAAAGGGAGTGAGAAGATTGAGGGAGAGAAAGGAGGAGGGAGGGAGAGAAAGGATGAGAGGAAGAGAGAAAGAGAAAGTGAAGGAGAAACAAATAATAGATGTAAAAGTAAAGATGACTGCACGGGACACAGAGAGAAAGACAGAAGGAGTGGTTACCTTGGTGATGGCGATGGCACAGGCGTGCCCCCAGATCTCCATCAGCTGCTGTTGCCCGTAGCGATACTCTCCTAACAACTCCGCTTCCATGGCGGCAGCCTCCTCCTTGCTGATAGGGTGTTGAGAGTTGGTGGGAGGGGCATAGAGAACAACCCTTTCAGAATCCCCAAGATGCAAACTCCCAGTGGGAGTCATTCTTATACAGCTGTCCAATCAATACCCTTCCCTGCTGGCAACCAGGAAGTGAGGATTTGAACTTTCAACAAAACAGCTCAGCCAATCAGCAACTCCTCTATTATGGATGAGTGCTGCTAAGCAGGTTGCCTGACCTCCAGGGGTATCGAGGGGACCTCCCCTGATTCCAGGCCCCAGTGCAGCAGCTGGTGCTGGGCAGGGGACCCAGGAGAGACCCCATGTAGGAATGGAGAACATTCCAGGTCACCCCTTTTTAAGTATTACGAACACACCTTCAGCTCAGAGGAATTTGTAAGGGCCTCATCTCTAAACATCCATCGTTGATCATCAGGTTCAGTAGATTGAAATCAAACTAAAGGTTTTTTCTTAAGAGAGTGAGGGATCAATGTTTTATGACAGGGGTAATCAATGGCGCGTCCTATTTCAGGTGGACCCCTGGAGGGGGAGCTGTGAGCCCCTCACCACACCTGAGAGGACAGATGCTCCCAGATGTCACACAGAGCGACTCACCACACGCCAACTACAGTGCTGGCCAAAAGTATTGGCACCCCTGCAATTCTGTCAGATAATGCTCAAATTCTCCCAGAAAATGATTGCAATTACAAATGCTTTGATATTAAAATGTTCATTTCTTTTGTCTTCAATGGAAAGCCACAAATTTTTTTGTATATATATGATTCCACACAAAACATAAAAAAGGGGGTGGACAAAATGTGATGCTTCTCTAATTTGTGTAATTAACAGCACCTGTTACTTACCTGTGGCACACAACAGGTGGGGCAATAACTAAATCACACTTGCAGCCAGTTAAAATGGAGTAAAGTTATTTGTATCATTTGTATTGTGTGTATAATTTTTTTTTATTTGTCATTTGTATCATATTTGTAGTGTATTTTACATTGTATTCATTTTTTATTAGTATGCCACATATATGTTTATGTTTGCTCATGCCTGCCACAGTGAATTCTATGTTTGTTAATCTTGCATAGCGAATAAACCCCCATTCTGATTCTGATTCTGAAAGTTGACTCAACCTCTGTCCTGTGTCCTTGTGTGTCCACATTGAGCATGGAGAAAAGAAAGAAGACCAAAGAACTGTCTGAGGACTTGAGAAGCAAAATTGTGAGGAAGCACGGACAATTTCAAGGCTACAAGTCCATCTCCAAAGACCTGAATGTTCCCGTGTCTATCGTGCGCAGTGTCATCAATAAGTTTAAAGCCCATGGCACTGTGGCTAACCTCCCTAGATGTGGACGGAAAATAAAAATTGATGAAAGATTTCAACAAAAGATTGTGCGGATGGTGGATAAAGAATCTCGACTAACATTTTGTACGGTGTCCTTAAGTGTCTAGAAAGGCTCCATCCAAATAAAATGTATTATTATTATTATTATTAACATCCAAACAAGTTCAAGCTGTCCTGCAGTCCGAGGGTACAACAGTGTCAACCCGTACTATCCGTCGGCGTCTGAATGAAAAGAGACTCTATGGTAGGATACCCAGAAAGACCCCACTTCTGACCCAGAGACATAAAAAAGCCAGGCTGGAGTTTGCCAAAATTTACCTGAGAAAGCCTAAAACGTTTTGGAAGAATGTTCTCTGGTAAGATGAGACAAAAGTAGAGCTTTTTGGGAAAAGGCATCAACATAGGGTTTACAGGGAAAAAAACGAGGCCTTCAAAGAAAAGAACACGGACCCTACAGTCAAATATGGCGGAGGTTCCCTGATGTTTTGGGGTTGCTTTGCTGCCTCTGGCACTGGACTGCTTGACCGTTTGCATGGCATTATGAAGTCTGAAGACTACCAACAAATTTTGCAGCGTAATGTAGGGCCCAGTGTGAGAAAGCTGGGTCTCCCTCAGAGGTCATGGGTCTTCCAGCAGGACAATGACCCAAAACACACTTTAAAAAGCACTAGAAAATGGTTTGAGAGAAAGCACTGGAGACTTCTAAAGTGTCCAGCAATGAGTCCAGACCTGAATCCCATAGAACACCTGTGGAGAGATCTGAAAATGGCAGTTTGGAGAAGGCATTCTTCGAATCTTAGGGACCGGGAGCAGTTTGCCAAAGAAGAATGGTCTAAAATTCCAGCAGAGCATTGTAAGAAACTCATTGATGGTTACCGGAAAAGGTTTATCGCAGTTATTTTGTCTAAAGGTTGTGCTACCAAGTATTAGGCTGAGGGTGCCAATACTTTTGTCCAGACAATTTTTTGAGTTTTGTGTAAAAAGATCATTGATTTGACTTTTTCTTCATTCTTTATTTTTTTCTTCATTGCAAGCAAAATAAATGAAGATATTAATACCAAAGCATTTGTAAGAATCTTTTGGGAGAAATTGTGCATTATCTGACAGAATTGCAGGGGTGCCAATACTTTTGGCCAGCATTGTATAATAATACCTCATTTAGCAGACGCTTTTATCCAAAGCCACTTACATTAAGTACAGGGACATTCTCCCTGAGGCAAGTGGGGTGAAGTGCCTTACCCATGGACACAACATCACATAGCCACAGCCAGGGATGGAACTCACAACCTTCCGATCATGAGGCCAATGCCTTAACACACTGAGCCATCTGACTCCCAACTACGTGACGGAATGTAAACATATTGTAGACGAAGATACGATTTAAAAACATATTTGACTGACCTCTGTCTCTCCAGGTATGTTGGCTTATCTGTCACATAACTACTGTTTTGTGGAGATATGAAATAAGCAGTTTCCCAGGAATACAGACACTCATCTCTGGCAGGACAGAGTGTGGAGTGAAGCACACATTCACAGAGGTGGATCTGAACCCAGAACATCTTGATCTGCAGGTGAAGTCTCTACCACTGAGCCATGCAAACACCCACCTGGCAGCTTGGTGTGGCGTGTGTCAGGGTCTTACCTCAGGTAGCGAAGAGGCTCCTTGATAGTTTCCTCAATGTCTGAAGAGTTCCGACTCATGGCTACTTTAAGGACAGGGAACTGGGCACGCTTCACAGGACGGTAACTCGACGAGATGGTAACTTCACAGGATGTTAACTTGAACGGATGGTAACTTGACAGGAGGGTAACTTCTCAGAATGGTAACTTCCCTAGAGAACTTCGCCAAATCACTTGTCTGGATGCTAACTTTCTCCCTTTCTCGAATGCTACAGATTCGTCCGTCTCTGATGTGTGCATCCAAGACTGACTCTCCTGTCTGACCCGCCCCCCGCATTGACATGGGGTCTCATTGGCTGACGAACAGGATTGGCTGACGAACAGCAGCTCCACAGGACAGAACCCCCCCCCCCCCACCCCCCGGGGCTCTCAAGATGGTAACAGAACATCTCTGGAGGATCGGACTAGCCAAGGGTTCAGGTTGGTTTAGTTGCCGTTCTTGTGAATACCTGTGTGACAATGCTTGCAACAAAAAGGTATTTTTAATGAAATATTTGTAATTGATTTCCACTTAATAGCAGTTCTGCATTGTCTTTTTTTAACCTGACCATATCATGTATCGTGCTCGATCACACGTTTAAAGGTAACCCAAAGACTCAGCTGTAAACCCACAGAAAGGAGACCAGGACCAGGGGAGGAGGTACAGAAAACAAACTTTAATAGAGATCATTTACAGCTGGGCGGAGCGCGCTTCGGCAGGGCTGGGCACGGCTACACGTACCACATGAAGCCGAAACGCTTGTGCAGAAGCTCCTCCCGGGGTCGAAGGTTAAACAGCTCCTCTGTGTAGGGGGGAACCCAGCGCTCTGTGTGGTACAGATTCTCACCCACCTGGGGGGGGGGGGCACAGGGCGCACTACAGTTACACAACACAGCAAAGCTAGCAGCATCATGCGGTAAAGCAGAGACGGGTGAGGTAGGGAGGTAGGAGGGGTGAACCGGCAGATGGGGGGAGGGGGTGTTAGGAGTGGAGTGTGTTGGGGATGGAAGAGGGGAGGCAGGGAGGCAGACAGGAGAGGCAGGAAGAGAGGTGAGGGAGGGAAGGCAGAGAGCAGTGGTAAACGTCCATCTGTTTACCTTCCAGTCAGGCACATCCTTCATAATGATGGCTTCCTCCTCCAGATTCTCCCTCAGCATCTGGAGAGTTCTGGGGAGAGAACAGGGGCAGGGAAGGAAAGCAAAGAGAGAAGATTGAAACAAATGTGGAGAGTGAGTGAGTGACAGAGAGACATAATGAGACAGAGAAAGAGAGAGTGAGAGACAATATGAAAGAGAGAGAGAGAGGGAGGGAGATTCTCACCTTCTGTCTAGCTCAGCCTGCAGAAGAGGCATAAGTGCAATCCTGGTTTCAAGATCCTCAATCTGCAACCGCCTGAGAACCACGACATAACCCAGAACCAGCCAATCAGATTTGTTTATATTAAAGTAACAATTTTCATTTATGTATTCATTTAGCAGAGGCTTTTATCCAAAGCGACTTCCAAGAGAGAGCTACACATCAGTCACTGAGCATAACAACGTGATAGTTTTAGCAGACGCTTTTGTCCAAAAGCGGCGTGATAGGAACCTGAAATCTCTTAAACTGCGGTCAAAGAATAAACCGTTAAGGTGTTGGCCTCATGAGCGGAAGGTTGTGAGTTTGAACCCCGGCTGTGGCTATGTGACATTGTGTCCTTGGGCAAGACACTTCACCCTACTTGCCTCAGGGAGAATGTAATTGTACTTGCTGGAGGTTGCTTTGGATAAAAGCGTCTGCTAAATGAGTATTTATTTATTTATTAACAGAAAAACTGGAGCACACACATTGGAGTTGTGTTTAGACATTTTACCTTCGTTCTCGGTTCCATTTGAAAAGCCTCCAGTAGCCAAAGATTGTAACTCCAATTCCGATCGCGAACATGCTGTAGCCTGAAGAATTGAAACAAATCAAGATAATAATATCACGACTGACGTCTCGTTAGAATCAAACACAATGTATTTGTTCAGATCCGTTTTACTGACTGCAGTGATGTACACACCAGACTCACACACACACAGTGATGTACACACAGTGATGTACACACCAGACACACACACCCACAGTGATCACACCAGACACACACACAGTGATGTACACACCAGACACACACACCCACAGCGACGTACACACCAGACACACAGAGTGATGTACACACCAGACACACACACAGTGATGTACACACCAGACACACACACAGTGATGTACACACCAGACACACACAAAGGGAGTAACACAACACAGTTTAGACAGGAAGGTTTCTGAGGTGTCAGATTGTCTATCCAGATAGTGTCACTAACTTAACAGGCACACACAGCACTGCTTTCATATTCGATCAACTGTTACACACCTAACACATATTTCTGTTACAACAATTTGTCTTCAACTTTCAACAATTCCCTTATTCCTAACTGCCAAGGATGGTTTAGAAACATTAGTGAGACTAGCTAGCTTAGCTAGCCTGCGACTGTGATGAAACGATCACGTCTCATGTAGTTTGTGAACGACTTCATATGTTTTCAGTTTATGAAATACATTTCCAAGATACCAACCCGAAAGGCCTCTTTTCGGAAGATTTCTCTTGTAATCGATGGGGCCATAACCTCCCGGAGGAGGCATGTCCTGCTTCACCTTGGACGCCGCCATCTTCCACCTTCCTCCACAAAACAGCAGCGTGACGTCACTGACGTCAACACTTCTTCTTGTGTGACTCACAGCACGAGTGGCCTTTATCGCCCCCTATTGACAGAATGAGGAAACAGTACTTGAGTTCTTATGTTGCTACTGAAAAATAAATGTAGACTTCGAACCATGCCAAATGAATAGAATATGGTAATTACCGTAAATAATGTGGTCTAACTTAAATAATATTGTCTATAATAAAACACATCAATAGCAAGTCAAAGGTTAAAATTACTTATAATTTTATTATTTCTTAAAGGAGGACTGGGTCAAAGTAAACCAAATAAACTTGAACGTACAATTTTATTACTGCGTAGAGAATATGGAACATATTAATTAGGAACAGGATGTAAGCTCAACAAAGGATCGTGTTGGTTTATTCAGTCTAAGATGGCTGCCTTGAACAAGCATCAAAGTCTCTCTTCAACTCTCCAGGTGGTCATGGAAACAAGGTGGGTTGGAGCCTTCTGATTGGATATTTGTGATTCCGGCAGGTGAAATTAAAGCTTGTGATAAAATGTCTCAGCTGTTGCATGTTTGTAATGCAATTTGTTTTAACAAACAATATAAGATTTAAACAGAAAAGAAAACCCTTGTACAACGTATGGTAATTACAGATGTTCAAAAGCAGACAAGAAACAGACTATTTTGTTGTTGCAGAAAATAATCCTATGAATAAATGTTTCCTTTATGGTTCCGTCACCCCTGCCTATTCAACACTTGTGTCTGGAGATAATAAACTTCTTAAAACACAACAACGTCAACTAGCAACTGGGATCATAAACCACATCAGTCTGAGGTGAAAACCTAAAATAATAAACAAATTTACAGAACGTAAATACAAATGAAATAACAACAATATTCAATTAGTTCAGACGAGTGTGGGGGGGGGGGGGGGGGGGTACAAACGTGATGATTTATTAGTTCCAACCTGAAATAATCTTCAGTGATTTCTTTGCTAATCCAACAGAAACTAAATGTCCTCAAACTGACATCAGGGAATCGAACACAGATTTGTGATTTGAAGCATCCAAACAACATCCCCAAGGTTCCGCTGTCGCCATGCCATTTAAAGAAGTGGTCTAAAGTTCTCAAACTTCTCCTCCCCTTCTCCTCAGCTGAGAGACGCATCAGAACAGAGATACAGAAATTGAAAGAAAAGTCTGAATGAAAATTTAGCTGAATGTCGTCAGCTTGCTCTGAGTTTGAGAGGAAGTTAGCAGAGACCTGAAGACGTGTTCTGTGAGCAGCCATGATCAGAGAAGACAAGATGGCGGCAGGGGCAAGAGGTTGGCCTTTTAACTGTTCGTTTGTGTTAGACTACACTATAAATCGACAAGACATCTTAACATCTGTCAAAAAGAACCCAATAACTTACATTAAATACAAACAGATTTCAAGTCAAGAACATCTGATTTGGTGCCCTGAAAAACATCCCTGCTCCTCTCCATGAACAAGAAGCAAAACTAAACAAAAAGATAATAAACGTTTTTTTTTTTTTTTTACATTTTTCTTTTTTTGTATATGGGAATATGAACCCATATGTTCATGTCGATAAGTCATTTATATCACGACCAAAACCCCATCCGAAATTTCTGCAATCGTTTGGTTGGGTCTGCGAGGACAGAAAGCCAGTTCAGTCCTACAGGAACAGCGCAGAATGGTTCCATGGTTTCCGTGGTGAAGAACCGAGAAGAATGTCACTGTGAGTTCCGAAGACACCAACATTCTCGAGATCAGCTACAACACAGCCATCATGGCTGACTCTGAATCCTGAATGAAGCCCTTACATGTTCGTTTCTCCCTCTTGCTGTTGTTTTTTCCTACCCCAGTGAAATCAAACAGTTTCTGCAGTTGAAAATAAACATAAGCCCCCCCCCAAAAAACATAAAATAAACAGAGAACGTTCTCTTGGAAATGGAAGAGATTCCATTTTCATAAGCGTCCACCAGGGGGCGGGGGTTAGACCCTGCACTGTTGCGAGTCAAGGGAAGTCTCTATGGGTAGAAAGGGTTGATGTGTGGAGCTGGGTGAGATGGTTCCTGCTCTTATTTCCATGTGTTGGCAGTCTGGGAGATGGAGCGGGAGGGGATCATGTCCAGCAGATACTCTCTCTGTCGAGCGTCCACAGCTGACGACGTCTTGTGTCCAGACAGGCTGGGGTTGACGTAGGCCATAGTTACCCCTGCAGACACACACCAGGCAGAGAGAGAAAGCGGGGGGGGGGGGGGGGGGGGGGGGGAAGAGGTCAGTTAGAGGGACACGGCTAGAGGGACACACCTAGACACACACACACACACACACACAAACAGACACACACAGAAACACACACACACACACAGACACACACAGGGTCTAATGCTGCTCTAGACGGTCCAAAGATACAACAACCCCCAGGAAGACACCAGCGCACTAAGCAGAGCAGGTAGACGGAGGAGGAGAGGGAGAGCGAGGGATGGAAAGAGAAGGAAAAACAGAGTGAGAGAGAAAACAAACGCAAGAGAGATCGAAAAGGAGAAAGAGAGGAAGAGAGGGACGCAAAGAGTGAGAGAGGGGAGAAGGGAGAGAGCGAAAAGGAGGGAGGGAGAGAGCGAAAGAAAAAGACGGAGGGAGAGAGAGACAGAAAGAGAGGGACGGAAAGAGTGAAAGAAGGAAGAAAAGGATTTGGGGGGCCTTGTCCAAAAACAACCTGTGGCCACTAACAGGAACAGACAGGCTTCTTCGACCAGCCAGGATCTATCGTCTCTCCTCTCTTTCTCTCATTTATTAAAGGGCATGGATCTGCCCCCATCTGCCCCCTGTGACCTACACCTACTCCCTCTCCCTGGGGTGGCACAGCTAGGGGTAAGAGGTTAGACCCTGAGAGGGGTAACAGTCCCCAGCTCTGTGGGCTGTGGGGTTACGCTGGGACTGCGAGACCCAGAGGAAACCTGGAGGGAGAACGACCGCTACTCCCCCCCCCCCCCCCCCCCCCCCTTCCTGTGGACTGTTCTAGAACTCTGGATTCCCTAAGGCAGCGCTGGGTTGTTTTAGGACGGGGTCCAGGTCTAGTGTTTAGTCAGGGAGGACAGTGGGACCACCGAAGGCTGCTGGAGATCTGGAGGAGGAGGTGGAGGAGGTGGAGGCGTAAGTCTACCTGTGCTGCTGTTGTTCTGTTTCCTCCACGCAGCGGCTGAGGCACTGCCTCCGCCCGCTCCTCTGAGGCTGCCTCCGGTGCCGGCCGTCCCGGCCACCTTTGAACTGTGGGCAGAGGGGCGAGGGGCGTGGGCGGCGTGCTTACCTGGCCGGTTGACCAAGGCGGCGGCCGCCACGGCGCTCTGAAGCTGAGAGGAGGAGGAGAAGGAGTGGGGGACGCCCCTCACAGGCCCCGACGACGACACACTGCCGCGCGACAGCTGGCCCTGGGGGCTCTGGAGGGGGAGGGGCGGGAGGAGGGGGAGGGAGGATTAGAGAGTTCGGGAAAAAACTCCTCTATCATACGTTTGTCAAGTGGTTGAGCGGTTAAGGAATCAGGCTGGTAATCAGAAGGTTGCCGGTTCGACTCCAGGCCATGCAAAATGACATGGTGTCCTTGGACGAGGCACTTCACCCTACTTCCCTCAGGGGGAATGTCCCTGTACTTGCTGTAAGTCGCTCTGGATAAGTCTGCTAATCGACTCAATGTAAATGTAATGTTCTGCATCTGCTGCTACGCTAGCTGGCGCCTCAGGAGCATCTGGCCTGGCTCACCTGCTTGATGCTGGAGGTGTGGTGGCGAGCGATGCTGTGCTGCCCCCTGTTGTGCTGCTGCTGCTGCTGCAGGGAGGAGGCCCTGGCCTGGGCCTGTTTCAGCTGCTGGGACACCAGCTGCTCCACCTTCAGGGATGAGGGGGAGGAGGAGGAGGAGGAGGAAGAGGGGGGGTGGCTGGCAGGAGAGGAAGAGGCCTGCTGAAGCAAACGCTGCTCGATCTCCTGCTCCTGCTGCAGAGCCTTGACGAACGCCGCCTTCAGACGATTGGTGTGCTCGGCCTTCAGGGCCTTCTTCTGATTGGACGTCATGCAGTCCTCACAGAGGATGGTCCCGCCCTTAGCCTTGTCCTGCCTCCAGCGACAGGTGAAGTCTGTGCTGCACTGGGAGCAGGTGTAGGGCTCATGAGATGCTGGCCTGGTGAAGGGGACTCCTGGGTTCTTAGCTGGGGGGAGGGGGGGAGGGGGAACAGTGAGATCAGCCATAGGAAGACCTGCATGTTGGCAGGTACTTGATTTGAGTCTCCTTTCCTCTCCTCCCACCTTCTCCTCTCCCTGTCCTCCTCTCCTACCCTCAACTCCTCCTATACCCCTCCTCCTCTACCGGTCCTTCCCTCCCCTGCTCCTCCCCACCCCTCCCCCTCCTCCTCCCCCTGGCTCCGTACCTCTGCTGAAGGTGTCCAGCAGGTTCTGCACCACATCCTCCAGGCCCACCAGGTAGATGAACTCGTTGTTTGCGGCTGAAGGGTGGAAGCTGAGCTCGGGGGCGGGCGGTTTGGGTGGAGGGATCTCCAGCAGCGTCTTCTCCAGCTGCTTCCGGAGGGCCAGCTTAGCAGCTGCCTGCCGGCTGGCTGGGGACTCACTCACCACGGACACGCCTCCAGCCCCGCCCGCCTGGGACACCAGGGACGAACCCTTGAGGTTGGTGGCCGAGGCCTGGTGGAGGATAGAGGGATGGAGAGAAGGGGGAGAGGTGGAGGGGGGGGGAGAGTGAGATAAAGGTATGGAGAAGGAGGGAGAGAGATGGATGGAGAAAGAGAGGCAAGAGATGAAGGGATGGAGAGGGGAGAGAGATGGAGATGAAGGGATGGAGAGGAGGGAGAGAGATGGAGAGATAAAGGCAAGGAGAGAGTGGGGGAGATAGAAATAGGGATTGAGAGAGATGGATGATTAGATGGAAGACAATGACAGATTTACATATTAATAGGAAGGGTGGAGGAGAAGGTAGTAAAAGAAAAGGTGGGCGGAGAGAACGAGATGCAAAAGACATTTAGAGAGGGGGAAATTGCGGGAGGGAATGGAGGTAGAAAGAGAGAGAGAGAGAGACATGTTAACGACCATCGACTCATTTAAATGCAAATGTCATTCAGCACAGTAAATGAAGTGCCGTGAGACTGCAGTGTTGGCCGGGGGTTCATGTAAGTCCTGGATAGTCAATGTCTGTGATGTTGCATCGCATTTGCAAGTCGACTAAAAGTAGTTTCGCTGCGCTTTGCATCGTCAAGTAATGTTACAATGGCAGAAGTTTAAATTAATAAAGTATTCTGAATCTGAATCAAAATAATGAATCCTAAATTTAAGGTGTCATTTGTTTCCACGAAAACGGTGGCTAACTTGCCATAACAGCAAAACACCACCAGATAAAATTTTAACTAAACAAAAACTCAAATCTGTCACACACCATTTTCCTCTCCACCTTTTTCAACTTCAACCATCAGACTAACCTGTGATATGTTGACCAGCAGGCTGGTGTTGGAAACATTGCCCACTCTTATGAGGCCTGACTGGACTAGGCCTCTCTGAGCCTGGGCTCCGGTTGCTGAAGTCCTGGGGGCCAGGAGCAGAGGAGGTGGGCCAGAGCCTGAACCTGAGCCCCCAGATGCAGCCAGCTGCTGCTGCTGTTGCTGCCGGAGGGCCTGAATCTGCTGGGGAGACACGGAGATGGGCTGGCAGGGAAAAAGAGAGAGGAGGGAGAGAGTGGGGGAGGTTGAGAGGTTGGGTGGAAGGTTTGGGGGATTTGATAGAAGGAGAGAAGAGAAAGGAGAGAATGGGGGACAGACAGAGTGTACTGGTGAGGTCTTGGCATTCTGTTAACCTTTTTTCACCACACTAGGGGGGGGGGTTACACAACAACAGCACTGTAGAGAGACTGTAATGAGAGCCTGCCAGGCAGTTTACCTGGACGTATGGTGTAGGTCTGGGGCCTTGGCTCACCTGTGCACCCCGCACCAAGGGGGGCATTAGGACCTGGGAGCTGTGTTTGGAGGAGACCTGCTGCCCTCCTCGTACCAGAGGGGGGGGGATGACCGTGCCCGCGCTCCTGCCTGTCACCACCTGGACACAACAACTTCGTCAGGAAGTGGAGGGAAGCTACCAGGAAGGTGTTGATCTGTTGGGTATTTGGATGGATCTGTGTGTGTGTGTGTGTGTGTGTGTGTGCGTGTGTGCATGCAGGTGTGTGTTCACAGACCTGTTGAGAACCCTTGTTGGCTGTGATGGTTCCCCGGATGAGAGGAGGAGGAGCAGCAGAAGTAGATAACCCTGATGGCTGGAGGAGAGAGGGGGGGGGGGGGGGGAAGGGAGGGAGGGAGGGGTGGTTAGATGTGTGTGTGAGTACTTTCTTCAGGACCTGTGGGTGGGTGTGTGTCTGTGTGTGCCTGTTTGAGTGTGTGTGTGAGCATATGTGTGAGCATATGTGTGAGTGTATGGGTGTTAGTGTGTGTGTGTGTGTGTCTGCGTGTTTGAGTGTGTGTGTGCGCGAGTGTGTGAGTGTATGGGTGTTAGTGTGAGTGTGTGTGTGTCTGTGCGTGTTTGAGTGTGTGTGTGAGCATGTGTGTATGTATGTGTGTGAGTGTGTCAGTGTGTGTGTCTGTGCGTGTTTGAGTGTGTGTGTGTGAGCATGTGTGTGAGTGTATGGGTGTTAGTGTGTCAGTGTGTGTGTCTGTTCGTGTTTGAGTGTGTGTGTGAGCATGTGTGTGAGTGTATGGGTGTTAGTGTGTCAGTGTGTGTGTCTGTGCGTGTTTGAGTGTGTGTGTGACGTGTGTATGTGTGTGTGTGTGTGTCTGTGCGTGTTTGAGTGTGTGTGTGAGCATGTGTGTATGTGTGTGTGTCTGTGCGTGTTTGAGTGTGTGTGTGAGCATGTGTGTATGTGTGTGTGTCAGTGTGTGTGTCTGTGCGTGTTTGAGTGTGTGTGTGAGCATGTGTGTGTGTGTATGTGTGGGAGTGTGTCAGTGTGTGTGTACCTTCTTCTGGGTCTGGCTCTGCCTCAGCTTCTTCAGCAGCACCAGCTTGGCCTCCTCCAGCCTCAGCTCCTCCTTCAGCTGCTGGATGATGAGATCCCTCTCCTCTGGACTGCTCTTCTACGGGGGGGGGGGGGCGTGGGGGGGGGTGTAATAGAACAAAAATCATGTTGAAAACACATGAAAGTTAGAGAAGTTAAGTAATCATTCACAGCTAGGAGTCCTAAGTCTGTAAGTGTGTGTGTCAGAGTGTGTGCGTGTGTCAGAGTGTGTGTGTTTCAGGAGTGTGTTTGTGTCAGAGAGTGTGTGTGTCAGAGTGTGTGTGTGTGTGTCAGAGTGTGTGTGTATCAGAGTGTGTGTGTGTCAGAGTGTGTGTGTGTCAGAGTGTGTGTGTTTCAGGAGTGTGTGTGTGTCAGAGAGTGTGTGTGTCAGAGTGTGTGTGTGTGTCAGAGTGTGTGTGTGTATCAGAGTGTGTGTGTGTGTCACCATGAGCAGCTCTGTGTCCAGCTCCTTCAGGTGACTCAGGCCGTTCATGGCCGGACTGGGAGACTCGTGGTCTGACAGAATGATGACATCATCGTCGTCGTCAGCAGAAGGAGGACGTTTCTCTCTCTTGATGCAGCTGCATACAGGAGGAACAGAGAGATCAGGAGGGAGGAAGGGGGGAGGTAGGGGGAGGAACAAAGAGCTTAGGTCAGGCAGGATGGAGGGAGGTTGGATGGATGAGAGGACTGGTTAAAGTAAACGATAATGTCTGTAGTCACTAAATGAATGAACAGAGATGTGGGATGGACTGCTGCATGAATGATGGATGGATGGATGGGTAACTGAATGCATACTGGATGCATGAATGATGGATGGATGGGTAACTGAATGCATGCTGGATGCATGAATGAACATGTGAAGGCAGAACAGGGAGAGATGAGACAGGCCCCAAGGCTAATGACCCCATCACATGACCCCATCACATGACCCCAGCACATGACCCCACAGGACCCAACATTACATCATGGGATTATAAATGGATTATAAAATACAGCCGACTTTAACACTGCGTCTGAGGAAAGCTTCTTTGAGAAACATCATTTCCTGTTTCCTTCTCTCAAAACACAGTTGACTGCAAAGGTGAGACCATTTACTTAACAATAAGGCTGTTATCCAATGAAACGTACAGGGGGCGTATTTGCATCAGCAACCTCTAGATCTAAAGTAAAATGCTCTAACCGCTTAGCCAACATTTAATATGAAGTCCAATAATTATAGGATAGCTCAGTTATCAGACAACTTGACTGCAAATCAAGGAGGTTCCAGGTTCAAATCCCCCCCATGTGTGTTGCTTTAGATAGCATCTTCTGAGGAGGAAGCTGTGATGTTCTGCAGTCTGTACCCAGAACAGCCCTGATAGAACAGACCTCTCCTGCCGGATCTACTTCTGACAGGAGGAAGGGTACGTTTGTGAGGGGCTGTGATGCGACCGTGCTCCCTCACTAGGGGAGGAGGGATACTGCAGTGTCCAGAGCTGGGGGAACACGCTCATGTATTAAAGGACAGGAGGGATGTCATGAGGTCATGGATCTGTTTTTAGTCATCAGAAGTCTTTAATATCACAGACGTTGGCAAAACTGCTTTCCTCCTAGCCCCTCCCCCAGCAGCTCACACACACACACACACACACACACACACACACACCATGGTGTCAGTGAGAGTGTGTGGCTGTGTTAACATGATAACACAATATGCTGAGTGTGGATGTGTGTGTGAGTGTGTGGGAGAGTGTGTGTGAGCTGACACGATAAGCAGGAAGTCTGAAGGGAGGGTTCCCTGGGTCTGTGCTGGGTTTGTCTTGGGTTTATGTGGGGTCTATCTTGGGTCAGTCCAGGGGTTGGTCTGGGTCTGTCCTGGGTCAGTCTGGGGTCTGTCCTTAGTCAGTCTGAGTCTGTACTAGGTCAGTCCTGGGTCAGTGTGGAGTTGGTCTGGGTCTGTCTTGGGTCAGTCCTAGGTCTGTCCTGGGTCTGTCCTGGGTCAGTCCTAGGTCTCTCCTGGGTTTATCCTGGGTCAGTCCTGGGTCTCTCCTGGGTCAGTCCCGGGTCAGTCCTGGGTCAGTCCTGGGTCAGTCCTGGGTCAGTCCTGGGTCAGTCCTGGTTAAGTCTTGGGTCTGTCCTGGATCAGTCCTGGGTCTGTCCTGGTTCAGTCCAGGGTCTCTCCTGGGTTTGTCCTGGGTCAGTCTTGGGTCTGTCCTGGGTCAGTCCTGGGTCTGTCCTGGGTCTGTCCCGGGTCTCTCCTGGGCCTGTCCTGAGTCTCTCCCGGGTCTGTCCTGGGTCAGTCCTGGGTCTCTCTTGGGTCTCTCCTGGGTCTGTCCTGGGTCTGTCCTGGGTCAGTCCTGGGCCTCTCTTGGGTCTCTCCTGGGTCTGTCCTGGGTCAGTCCTGGGTCTCTCCTGGGTCAGTCCTGGGTCTCTCCTGGGTCTGTCCTGGGTCAGTCCCGGGTCTCTCCTGGGTCAGTCCTGGGTCTGTCTTGGGTCTCTCCTGGGTCAGTCGTCAGTCCTGGGCCTCTCTTGGGTCTGTCCCGGGTCTCTCCTGGGTCTGTCCTGGGTCTGTCCCGGGTCTGTCCTGGGTCTGTCCTAGGTCTGTCCTAGGTCTCTCCTGGGTCAGTCCTGGGTCAGTCCTGGGTCTCTCCTGGGTCAGTCCTGGGTCTCTCCTAGGTCAGTCCTGGGTCTCTCCTAGGTCAGTCCTGGGTCTCTCCTGGGTCAGTCCTGGGTCTCTCCTAGGTCAGTCCTGGGTCTCTCCTGGGTCAGTCCTGGGTCACCTAGGTCAGTCCTGGGTCTCTCCTGGGTCAGTCCTGGGTCTCTCCTGGGTCTGTCCCGGGTCTCTCCTGGGTCAGTCCTGGGTCTGTCCCGGGTCTCTCCTGGGTCAGTCCTGGGTCTGTCCTGGGTCTGTTCCTAGATGTCTCTAGTCTCTAGATGATCCCAATCACAGTGGATGGATCCTCCTTATTAAAACATCTATTCTTGGCACAGAGCCACAGAATCAACATTTGAAATCGTTCTGGGGGGAGACTGTTCTCTGAAACTATCTTCTGTGTGTGTGTGTGTGAGAATGCGTGTGTGTGCGTGCATGTATGTGCGTGTGTGTGCGTGTCTTCAGGGCTTAGCGCCATCATCACTTCCTGTGGATTAATCACTACTTTTCCAAAGAAATCACATGACCTCAAAAGGCATTGTCACGTGACAACTCCCCTCCCCATTCCTTCCACAGTGGAAACCATGGCAACGGCCGGCTAAAACCGGTTTGTGACACACACAGGCTTCATTTTGTGTGTGAGTGTTTTAGGGTTCAGGTGGTGAGAGGGCTAAAATGGAGGGAGGGTCACAAACTAAGTTTTAGGAGGAGTGACTGCGTTAGCAGGATAAAGCCAACCCTCCCGACCCTCCCCCTTGCCCCCCCCCCCTCCCCCTTGCCCCCCCCCCCCCCCCCCCCCCCCTTCAATCCTTGTGGAGTGAGTACCCTATTCAGTGACCTGAGTCAAGAGGGGGGAGGGCGCATCCTCTCAATTATAGAGATTGACGAGACGAAAGAAGCCATGGTACAGAGAGACATACAGACAGACAGGAGAGACAGACAGGAAAAACAGAGAGACGCAGAGAGATAAACAGACAGTGAGAAAGAGAGCGAGACAGACAGACAGGCAGGCAGAGAGAGACAGTATCTGTGCAGGTCCTAACCTTTTGCTGGTGCTCATGTCCACAGGCTGTTCTCCAGTCTGCACCTCCACCTTGATGGTGGCCTTCACCTCCCCTCCAGCAAGCAGCCCCCCGGCCCCCTTCACCTCCCCTCCAGCAAGCAGCCCCCCGGCCCCCTTCACCTCCCCTCCAGCAAGCAGCCCCCCGGCCCCCTTCACCTCCCCTCCAGCAAGCAACCCCCCGGCCCCCTTCACCTCCCCTCCAGCCAGCAGTCCCCCAGCCCCCATCACATCTGCTCCAGCCAGCAGCCCCCCAGCCCTCTTCACCTCTCCTCCAGCCAGCAGCCCCCCGGCCCCCTTCACCACCCCTCCAGCTAGCAGTCCCCCGGCCCCCTTCCCATCCCCTCCAGCCAGAAACCCCCCGGCCCCCTTCACCTCCCCTCCAGCCAGTAGCCCCCCGGCCCCCTTCACCTCCCCTCCAGCCAGCAGCCCCCCTGCCCCCTTCACCTCCCCTCCAGCCAGCAGCTCCTCTGCCCCCTTCATCTCTCCTCCAGCCAGCAGCCCCCCTGCCCCCTTCCCCTCGGGGCGGACATGTGTCCGGCCCTCCAGCCCCGCATCCCCCCTCGCCCGGCCCCCACGCTCCGTCCAGACGCCCTCAGCCCCGCTCTCTGACTCCGGCTTATGGTTGTGGTCCCTCTCGTCCTTGACCGGCAGGGCCGGTAAAGTTAACGGTTGCGGTAAAGTCAGTTTGGCCGCTTCTGAGTCCGGATCCTGCTGGGCCTCCGAGCTGGTCTGGCTGGGGCCATCCTGGGAGGGAACGAGGTCCGGTCTGGAGAGGCTGGGGCTGGCCTCCTCCTCCTGACCCCGGCTCTCTGGGTCTTCTAGTTTGGGTTTCTTACTGTCTGACTCAGTGGGAGGGACTTCAGAGGAAGAGAGCGGAGCCTCCCTCTCTAGCGCCCGCTTCTGGCTGCGCGTCTGGCGAACAGCCTCCTCAGACATACCCCTGAGAGAGAGAGAGAGAGAGAGAGAGAGAGAGGGAGAGAGAGGGAGAGAGAGAGGTCAGTGCCAGTGAGAGGTCAATGTCGCCACAAAGACAAGGGGGAGGCGAGAGAGAAAGGGGAAAGAGTGAGAGAGATAGAGGCAGAACAGAGAAAGAGGACAGAAGTGAAAACTGAGTGTGGGTCAGGGTAACAGGGGAAGCTCAACCCAGAGAGCACCTGTGGAGAGAGTGGGAGAGAGACAGATGGGTGGAGAGAGAGAGAGAGAGAGAGGGAGGGAGGGAGTGTGACAGAAACTGAGAGAAACAGACAGAAACAGAGAGAGAGGGTGCAGACAAAGAGAGAGAGAAAGAGCGAGAGAGAGAGAGAGAGAGACACTAACTATAAAATACAGAGACAGAGAGGTATAGAGACAGAGAAACAGGGAGAGAGTATGACAGGAACTATAACAGAGAGATCCAGAGAGAGCAGCAGTGATTGAGACTGAAGCCTGGTGGTTCAGAGTCCAGCTCTGGACAGAAGGTCTCTCTGCCCTGGCTGCTGCCAGGCCTGGAGCCGACCTTGGACCTGCCTCAGAGGTCGTCCAGGCAGCTAGGCTCACGCCCACACACCCCCAGAAACACGTCAGCCTGAAAGGAAGATGGCCGACTCAAACCCACCACACACACTACAGCTACACCACATCCCAGAGCAAGATGGCCGCCGCTCCCAGGCCTGTCTGTCACACGACTGCAGGAGCTGAGATCAGGGGATGGAATGCGCACACACACACACTAGTATTCAACGTTCTAGAAGGAAAGCAATGGCGTCAGATACAGGGCTATTCTGTATCATAAGGTGGACAGCGTCGGACAGTCCATCCTCCACTCCGAAAATAAACAGACCTCTCCCTCCCTCTCTCTCTTTCTCACTCTCCCTTTCTCTCTCTCACCCTCCCTCTCACACTCCTTTCTCTCTTCTGTAAGAAGCTCCTGCAAACCTCTGCTGCTTTTAACCCTTCCAGTCTGGAAATCACACAAACCCTCAACACACACACACCCTCAAAACTCACACACCCTCAACACAACAAACACGCTCAACACAACACAACACACACACCCTCAACACAACAAACACGCTCAACACAACACACACCCTCAAAATAACACACACAGCCTCAACACAACACACACCCTCAACACAACACACAACCTCAACACAACCTCAACACACACACCCTTAACACAACACACAAGCTCAACACAACCTCAACACACACACCCTCAACACAACACACACCCTCAACACAACACACACCCTCAACACAACACACAACCTCAACACAACACACAACCTCAACACACACACCCTCAACACAACACACAAGCTCAACACAAAACACAACCTCAACACACACACCCTCAACGCAACACACAAGCTCAACACAAAACACAACCTCAACACACACACCCTCAACACAACACACAAGCTCAACACAAAACACAACCTCAACACACACACCCTCAACACAACACACAACCTCAACACACACACCATCCCAAGCCTAAGTGCAGGTTTTTTTTATTCTTCTTCTGCCACTCTGACATCACTGAGATACACATGACCCTTCCCAGGATTCAACGGGACACACAAAAGCACTTTTCCCGAGAACCAGTTTAAACCGGTCGGTTAGTGTGTGTGTGTGTGTGTATACGTGTGTGTGTGTGTGAGAGAGAGAGAGAGCGGCTGAAGCAGGTTTTAACCCTTTACTTTCTGGAACGGAAGCTTAGTTTCTGCAGTGACAGACGCTTGCATGAAAAATAGAAAGGGGGGGCGGGGAAGGGGGGGGGGCAGAGCAGAAGAGGGGTGGGGGGGAGGAGCTGGGGAAGGAAGAAAAGGGAGGACGAAGGGAGAGCGAGAGGTGTGAGGCCAAGCTGAGAGTACTGGAACACAGACAGACAGACAGGCAGATGAAACCAGCGAGCCTTTCTCCTGTCTCTACAGCCCGCTTCCCTAACAGCTGTCCTGGGATCAGCTTAGCTTCCAGGAAGCAGGCCTCGAAAAGCACGCTCACCAGACACACAAACCCCAGATCAGCGCTGATCTGGGGTAAAGAGGAAGGTCAACATTACATGGCCAAGAGGTGTCAGGTGTCATCACTGTGGCTGCTCTCACACACAAATGCACATACACACACATACACACACACACACACACACACACACAAGTAAGCGTAATATTGTCCTCACAGTACCTATAGACTCACACAGACAAATATACACACACACCTCCTGAACGCCAAGCTCTGTACTGAGTTCATCTAAAGCAGAGCACCTAATTACAAGGGACAGGCTAAAGTACTAACTTGGCAACGATCCTTCTAAGCTCTGTCTGTCTGGTCACTCGTCTGTCTGGTCACTTGTCTGTCTGGTCACTTGTCTGTCTGACTGGTCACTTGTCTGTCTGTCTGGTCACTTGTCTGTCTGGTGACTTGTCTGTCTGGTCACTTGTCTGTCTGTCTGGTCACTTGTCTGTCTGGTCACCTGTTTGTCTGTCTGTCTACTCACCTTTTTGTCTGGTCACCTGTCTGTCTGTCTGGTCGCTTGTCTGTCTGGTCACCTGTCTGTCTGTCTGGTCAGCTGTCTGTCTGGTCAACTGTCTGTCTGGTCACTTGGGGGGGGGGGGGGGGGGGGGGGGGTCCTGCAACCAACCCACTCTGCCAGAACCATCCTGGGACACACAGCACCAGCCCGGGTCACACAGCACCACTTTGGGACACACAGCACCAGCATGGGTCACACAGCACCATCCCGAGACACGCAGCACCATCCTGGGACACGCAGCACCATCCTGGGACACGCAGCACCATCCTGGGACACGCAGCACCATCCCAGCACACACAGTACCATCCCGGGACACACAGCACCATCCTGGGACACGCAGGACCATCCTGGGACACGCAGGACCATCCTGGGACACGCAGGACCATCCTGGGACACACAGCACCATCCTGGGACACAGAGCACCATCCTGGGACACACAGCACCATCCTGGGACACACTACACCATCATGGGACACACAGCACCATCCTGGGACACACAGCACCATCCTGGGTCACACAACACCATCTTGGGACACACAGCACCATCCCGGGACACACAGCACCATCCTGGGACACACAGCATCATCATGGGACAAACAGCTCCATCCCGGGACACACAGCACCATCCTGGGTCACACAGCACCATCCTGGGTCACACAGCACCATCATGGGACACACAGCACCATCCTGGAACACACGGCACCATCATGGGACACACAGCACCATCCTGGGACACACAGCACCATCCCGGGCCCAGCTGAGCAGCAGCCTGCCTGGACGCCTGTCTGACCCAGAGCAGACTTGGTGCTCTAACTTGGGCTGGGAATGGTTAGTGGGTGAGTCAACATCATGCTGTAGTGAAGACCTAGATGGGTGTATTGGTTACCATTGGAAACGTGGGGTCACATACAGACACTCTCACAGACATAAACATTAACTGACACACACAAGTTACAAACAACTGTGAAATATCGGTCTGGCAGTTGGAGGGCACCTATGAGGTCCTCTTAACTCCAGAAAGAGTTTGGTTGATGCCTTATCATGCTGCCGTGTGTGAGTGAGACATTACAGCCTTCACTGCCCAGGTCCCAAAGAACAACTGATGATTCATTCCAGAACCTGCACAAGAACCATGTAGTAGTGGAACACTCTCTGTTCTAGCCTGCTACTGAAAAACAACGTTAAAAACGTCTTCCTAGCTGAGATTGACCATGAGTTTGGGCTCAGTGGATGTTAAAAGATATCTTCTCAAAGGTAGCAAATGACACCGGCAATGTTTCTACACTTGAGCCTGGCATTTAACTATGTTCTGTATCTTCACACAGACCAAGGTGAGTAAGCTGAACGTACAGTAGCGCGAAACATGCGAGTCAGCGGATTTTAATAAACTGAAAGTTCCCCCGTGACCAAAATCAAGGACATGGTTCCACCTGTGCACAAACAAGCGCATTAAAAAAAGAACTGAATACTGGGACCTTTATGCCGGAGCGCGCGTGCGCGCGTGTCGCTGCTCTGTGTTCAGTTTACTGGTGTGCACAATGTGTGTGTGTGTGTGTGTGTGTGTGTGTGCAAGCAGCGAGGAAGAGTTGGTGTGTGTGTTCCGCTTTAAGAGGAGGAAGACCACGGTTGTCACACAGAAGTAGGAAGATTACCCAGACCAAGCTCGCTGTGGAACATTAGAACCGACACTGGCAACCGGAGCCTTCAGGAACAAACCGGGAATAAGTCCGGTGCTCAAACACACCATCCCCGTCTGAAACACAGTCCCATCCTAACAGCCCGTTCAAAAAACCAACTAGGTAAAAAAAACAAAAAACAAAAAACAAACAACAACACAAACAGGCAGGTACCCCCGGGACCCCGAGCCAGATCATCAAGGAAGGGACTATTCACTAAGGCTGCCTTGATCTCAGGAAGATAAATAATACCAACATATAACTAGGTCCCTGTGTCTGAACCCTAAAGTAACCGTACTTGTATTCCGGGTTGCCAGGCACCAGCTTGGACTGAAAGAATTTCAACTCCCAACACCGCTGATGGACACTTTTTTTGTCGACAGCGGACCGATGGCGATAGAGGCAGCAAGGCGAAATACACTCGATCCATCGATTCCCCCCCCCCCCCCCCCCCCCCCCCCTCAATTGTGAGGGATTGAAACATGAGTACCGTAATTAGTGATAAATAAAAGTACGCGTTTTAGACAACAATGATGCTAGGAGATAAACCCTGCTCTGCCCCCCCCTCCTCCTCCTCGCAGAGCCCCAACATGTCTTTCTGCTCTGCGGTGAAGTGTTACTTTTGAACAGCCCATCAGCTTCATCATAGGTGGAGGAAGAGCTGCTGCCTCGCGACAAATCCCAATAAAAGCCTCCCCTCGATCCACTTCAGAAAAAAACTTCAGGTACAGCCCATTCAACTTACTCGGTTTATTCGACACTGGTCCGTAAACGGCGGTCGTCCAGGGGGGATTTGGCGACGATTAACTCCGATTATTCGTTGCTTTTTAAAAAAATCCTGGGGATACCCTCTCGCTTCGGCCCTCCCCACTGCCGCCTCGGTTGCCAAATAATGCGCCTCAGCACACACATGGAACCGCGGCGTCACCGCAGTGGGCATGCGCGCTTCTAACACTCCAGGGCGACCGGAGAGCACTTGACGAAAACCACTGACCACCAGCGAAGGGCAAACTGGCCAACGATGCATCATGCCAGCGGTCCCAGGTCTCGGCTGACCCGTACCTGTAACATCTGATTCAGAATCAGATTGACTCCTTACAACAGCACGACTGTAGACGGACCTGAGGCAAAGACAGCTGATCTTGGATCCAGTTGTTAACACGACAGCTTGACTGATTGACGCTTGAAAGGGTCTCAGCTCAGTCGAAAGAGAGAAACTGTATTTTCTGATAGCAGATATCCATAAAGAGGAATCCACTGTGATGTTTATCATCTTCATTATCTTCATCATCACTACTTCCTCCCAATGGCTTGAGGCCCATAGCAACATGGCTGTTATGAGACACCATGAAGTGTTCTGGATGGGAGAATTGGAAGGAGACACACGTACACATACAAGTGCACACCATCTATATGTGTGTATGTGCATACCATCTATAGGGGTTTGTGTACGTGTACAACATCTATAGGGGTGTGTGTGTGTGTGTGTGTGTGTGTAGGTGGGTGGGGGATTTTGAGGAGGGGTTGTAAATGTAGTCAAATGCCACTAAATGCTTTATGGTCCGAGTCACCCGTCTGCAGCCTAACTGAAATGGTGGGCTGAGTCATTCTGTCATCTGATTGAACTCTGACCCCTGTTCTGAAGGGCTGACTCACTGACTCCCTGCTGCTGGATTCACATTGCAAGATGATTCATGTGGATGATTCAGTATAATCAGATATCATCATCTAGAGAGCAAATTAAAAAGGCACCCTGATATATAAGGAGAATATTCAAAGTGCAGGAATCCGATTCAATTAGGAAGATGATTTGTGAGCATTAGATTCATAGAGGCTCTGTTGCCTGTTGATCAGAAAGTGAAGTATTTCTCTCATATTGGCTGAAGCCCCCCTAAAATGTTTTTCAGCCCCCCCAAATAATCATTGGGATTTTATTTTTGTAACTATTGCTTTACACATGGACAAGTTATTTCTAACATGCTACATATGTGAGTGTGTTTGGGGTTTGTATGTTTTCATACAAATCACACTCTTTCTCATTGAACCAATCTATGAACTGTCTGAAACAATGGATATCTGCAGCTCCCAATGAGTCCCCCAAAAATTGCGCAAACATTACACATCCGTAGGGGCTAAGCCCCCCCCTTTCTTTCAATCCTAGAAACGTCCCTGTCTGACACACACATACTCTTGACTGCAGAATTTGGGAGTTACACAAAAACACATCTAACTAAATCAAAAAAAATTCAAACTACTATGAAAATATATAAATATGGTGAAAATGTAGTTTGGAATTTGTAACCTTGTTGTAACTCCAAAAGAACCTTCAAACTGTTAGTCTGCCTTTCCTCCTCATGTCAACATCCACTAAGGTCTTGAACCAGGGTTGCTATGCAACATATCCTAGCACCATGACCTTGGTTTGAGACACAAATCAAACTACAAGTTATTACTATGCTACTTAAGACAAGCTAGGGGATTAATAAAGTATTCTGAATCTGTGTCACAGAGGTCTTTACACACGACCCCTAGAACTGAACACTAAACACCCTGAACGCTGCTTTGATTTGGTTTACAACAGCGACTGCAACTCGTCTTTGATTCCTCCAGTTTGGAGAGAGAGATGAGGTCCAGTGGAAAGACCCTGTTGGAGACATCTTTAGTCTGGGATTAGACTTAATCTGTGGGAGAGACGGTCCCGGCTGTACCCATGGAAACCATGTTTGTGTCGTTGATGCTCAATATATCTGGAGATTACCAAAAAAAGAAGAAGAAAAAACCTGGCTGTGTACATTCATGTTATTATATTTCTGTCATGAGAACGGTGGGTTTTCACAGTGAGATTTGAATTAAATGTGAAAAAAAAAAAATTGTAAACCTAAGGTGATTAAAGTACATTTTCTTAAATACAGATTCAAACAGCAAAGCTGGAATGTGTTGTTGTTAGTCACATATTTGAGCTACCCTCTCTCTCCCTGCATGAGCTAATGGCTGCCAGTAACAACATCCTCAACTTAATCCTCATTAAGCACTCTAATAATACAGGAAGTAGCAGCCTCTACCAGGCCAGCTCACTATTTGGCAGGAAGTGGTCTGGGTCTCTCTTCTTCAGATGCTTCCAGACACTTCAGTCTTACCTAATCAGATGAAGACATCAGCACAGTGGTTTACTGCACCACACATTCTGGAATGTTCTTTTTCCTTTCTCTTATTTATTTTATCTCCCCCTCCACATTCATTACTTCTTCTCCTGTCTTCAATATTATTGATTGGGTGGAATCAATAGTTGTTAGATATGTGGATCGCAGGGTTGTTGAAAGTGAGACACAAAGGAGCAACAGCTTCTGAGTAGAAAGTGTCTGACAGATGTAGACTTTGTGGTGTCTGTTCCTCTGTGTGGCTAAGGCATGGAGCAGAGGAAGAGGATGTTGAATTACTTCTCAGTGATTATGATTCTGCGGATTCATCCAAAATTCATGTCTTTTTTCAGCCGAATCGCTTTTCAGTTAACAGCTTCATCAGATCTGTCAGCCTGTAAGTCTCCACATTCGCTCTGAAAACCAACCTTTAACAACACATCCCTTGTGTCTTATGGAGACGTAGTTGAACTGAAGAGATAAAGCAGAGCACAGTACTACACCTGGATGTTGCCTGCTAAGAGGTACATTTGGGTGCAGTTCTGGTATTAGTATCTAACCTTAAAATGTCAAATTCTTGATTTGCGTCCATACGAAGTAAGAGAATGATGATGCCTGGAGGGTTGACCTGAGGGGACATGGGGATTGAACCTCATCTGATCCCAACTGTCATTTTCAAATCTGAGTTCCAAAGATACGTTACTCAAAGCCAATTTACAAATAGTCGAATAATAACAAGTGACAAATTATATCATTTCAACACATCAAATCCCCAAAAACTAAGATTTTAGTTAGAACACACAGTAGACAATTTCCTATGGAAAATTTATTTTAAATGTTTTTCTTCATAATGTGTCGGAAGAAAGTCTTTCAAAACAGGAGTTAAAAAATATAGCCTCACAACATCATATCGGAATATAACACTTGAGAATAATCATAACCATATAACTAAAGCAAAAAAAAAATGTATAACTGAGAAATTCAGAAATTCCAAAGCATTATTCATAAAAATGTTGCAGTTCACACAGAAGGGAAGAAGTCACTCTTAAGTTTTATGTAATATCTACACGCATGAAAAAAGCTGCAAAAGGATACAATAACGAAAATGATGTATTCTAAACTGTGAAATATAAATAGTCAAACTTTTTTTTTTTTTGCACATAGTTGGTGTCACTGTAGAATGGCATTTAAAGACATCAGAATAAAATATTTAAAAGTTGTTATACACTTCACAATAAAATCTGAATTCAGAGAATTGTGAAAATTGCCAGGGCAGGTTTGACAAGGGTAGGTTTTACCCCTACCAGTAACTTTTCTAAAATATAGTTGCATAAAAAAACTGAAAAAATGTATTTGTTTTAATGTGACAACAGGTTGCTCAAAGACACCCAAACAGCACCCCCCTGTGGTCACAGTAGGCATAACAAGAGGACACCTTGGATATCCTTTTTCATGTGTCCATTTCAAATGTGCCCAGATTTAAGTCTGAATCAAAAACAAAAAGAAAAATAGTTAGAAAATATCGATTGTGTGTGAGGAGAAAAATGAGATTATAGGAAAAATGTACAGATATGCATCTGGCTCTGACCTCGCCATTTTAAAAGAAGCGATGAACCAATAACCAATACAATCTTCAGTTAAGTCTTAAATAACACTAGCAGATACAAATATTGTACACTGGGTTCCTCTCTGGTTCTCCAATGCACCTTACTGAACGATAGGTAAACAGAAAATAAACTAACAGACAAACTGTTACTGATCGAGGAACACAAACACACAGCAACTATGAAATGGGAGCATATTCAGACAGTCGTTCCAAACAGAATATAACTAACTCTTAACTGAATCTCCCCAGTAAAAAAACACACTAGATCTAGAAAAATAATAAGTTATGGTCATTTGAATTGGAGATTCTGTAAGTAATCATGGTTATGTTCTGTATCACTATTGGCTGGGAAATTATGTTGGCATGGTAGCAGCAATGAAGCTGGCAAATGTTGGTGAAGACAGACATTAGGGCCATATGCAAATCTGGGGCAGAGGACGGCCTCTCTCTCTCTCTCTCTCTGTCTGTCTTACACTCACTGTCTCCCTCTATCAATATGTGTTATCTCAATCTTCCCCCTCAACCTCTAGATCTGTCCCTCATCCCTCCTTCCCCCCTCCCCCCTCCTCAGAGCAGGCTGGCCAGGCTGGTGGTGGGTCCGTTCTGAGCCTGGAACTGACCTGGGGGAGGGCCTTCGGTCCACTGTAACACACACACACGTACACGCAAAGACACACAAAAAGGTTAAACACACCTGACCCACAAAATAGTGATCACGTGTCATATGCAGACTAGGCTAGAGTGTAAGGGTCTTACACTGATGAGGTTGTATTTAGAGGGTTTTTACACTGATGAGGTTGTGTTTAGAAAGTTCTTACACTGACGAGGTTGTGTTTAGAAGGTTCTTACACTGATGAGGTTGTGTTTAGAAAGTTCTTACACTGACGAGGTTGTGTTTAGAAGGTTCTTACACTGATGAGGTTGTGTTTAGAAAGTTCTTACACTGACAAGGTTGTGTTTAGAAGGTTCTTACACTGATGAGGTTGTGTTTAGAAAGTTCTTACACCGACGAGGTTGTGTTTAGAAGGTTCTTACACTGACGAGGTTGTGTTTAGAAAGTTCTTACACTGATGAGGTTGTGTTTAGAAAGTTCTTACACCGACGAGGTTGTGTTTAGAAGGTTCTTACACTGACGAGGTTGTGTTTAGAAGGTTCTTACACTGACAAGGTTGTGTTTAGAAAGTTCTTACACTGACAAGGTTGTGTTTAGAAAGTTCTTACGCTGATGAGGTTGTGTTTAGAAAGTTCTTACACTGACAAGGTTGTGTCTAGAAAGTTCTTACACTGACGAGGTTGTGTTTAGAAGGTTCTTACACTGATGAGGTTGTGTTTAGAAGGTTCTTACACTGATGAGGTTGTGTTTAGAAGGTTCTTACACTGACAAGGTTGTGTTTAGAAAGTTCTTACACTGACGAAGTTGTGTTTAGAAGGTTCTTACACTGACAAGGTTGTGTTTAGAAAGTTCTTACACTGACGAGGTTGTGTTTAGAAAGTTCTTACGCTGATGAGGTTGTGTTTAGAAAGTTCTTACGCTGATGAGGTTGTGTTTAGAAAGTTCTTACGCTGATGAGGTTGTGTTTAGAAAGTTCTTACGCTGATGAGGTTGTGTTTAGAAAGTTCTTACACTGATGAGGTTGTGTTTAGAAAGTTCTTACGCTGATGAGGTTGTGTTTAGAAAGTTCTTACGCTGATGAGGTTGTGTTTTGTGTTTGAGGTTGCGTTTAGAAGGTTCTTACACTGATGAGGTTGTGTTTTTTAGAAGGTTCTTACACTGACGAAGTTTTGTTTGAGGTTGTGTTTAGAAGGTTCTTACATTGATGAGGTTTGAGGTTGTGTTTAGAAGGTTCTTACGCTGATGAGGTTGTGTTTGAGGTGTTTAGAAGGTTCTTACACTGACAAGGTTGTGTTTGAGGTTGTGTTTAGAAGGTTCTTACACTGACGAGGTTGTGTTTGAGGTTGTGTTTAGAAGGTTCTTACACTGACGAGGTTGTGTTTGAGGTGTTTAGAAGGTTCTTACACTGACGAGGTTGTGTTTGAGGTTGTGTTTAGAAGGTTCTTACACTGACGAGGTTGTGTTTGAGGTGTTTAGAAGGTTCTTACGCTGATGAGGTTGTGTTTGAGGTTGTGTTTAGAAGGTTCTTACGCTGATGAGGTTGTGTTCTGGGAGGCTGCAGGCAGCGATGTGATCCTGCAGGAGCTGCTGAGAGAAGTTCTGGTGCATCTGAGCAGCTTCATGGGCGTCTATACTGTTCCCACATGTCTTGTTCAGGTCTGCAGGAACAGCAGCAGGGAGGAACGTCAACAGAACACAGAGGAACACAATGAAGAACACAGCAGAACGAGTCTGGACCAGGTCTGATGGTGAGAGTGGTGTGTGTAGTGAGCCAGTGTGCCTGTGTGGTGGGAGTGTGTAGTGGGAGTGTGTGTATGGTGAGAGCGTGTAGTGGGAGTGTGTGTGTGTGTGTGTGGTGAGTGTTTACCCTTAAGCAGAGCAGAGGACCACAGCTGGACAGACATGTCTGGGATCTTGCTGGCCAGCTGCATTGCAGGAACCACCATGTTGCTGCTCTCCTGGAGAAACACAGAACCACACGTCAGCACACAGTTTCCCTGCTCCAGCACGCCTGATTCTAATAAAGGGTCGTTATCAAGCTCTGTGGAAACATCTAAAACCTTCAGGACAGCTCCGCTCACCCTGTGGTTTCCCAGCACGAAGAATATGTGTCCCAGCAGCACCAGGGAGCAGGCAGTCAGACGGTTCAGATCCTCAGCATTGGACATCTTCAGGGTCTCCCTCAGGAACCTCCTGGTGACGCACACACACACAGTGAGCAGTTGTTGTGTAGGGCAGTTAGAGGTGGAGGAGATTAGAGGTGGAGGAGGTCAGAGGTGGTGGAGGATGATTCTACATACTTGGCCTCGTTGTAGCGTCCCTGGAAGAAGGAGAAGAGTCCTCGGATGTAGAAAGCTGCAGCCCGCAGGCAGTGAGAGCTGTGGAGGAACACCATCATCAGTTCCACCATCATTAGTTCCACCATCATCAGTTCCACCATCATCAGTTCCACCATCATCAGTTCCACCATTATCATTTACACCATCATCCGTTACACCATTATCAGCTACATCATCATCAGTTCCACCATCATCAGTTCCACCATCATCAGTTCCACCATTATCATTTACACCATTATCAGCTACATCATCATCAGTTCCACCATCATCAGTTCCACCATTATCAGTTCCACCATCATCAGTTCCACCATCATCATTTACACCATCATCCGTTAAACCATTATCAGTTACATCATCATCAGTTCCACCATTATCATTTACACCATTATCAGTTACATCATCATCAGTTCCACCATTATCAGTTCCACCATCATCAGTTCAACCATCATCAGTTCCACCATCATCATTTACACCATCATCCGTTAAACCATTATCAGTTACATCATCATCAGTTCCACCATTATCATTTACACCATTATCAGTTACATCATCATCAGTTCCACCATTATCAGTTCCACCATCGTCAGTTCAACCATCATCAGTTCCACCATCATCATTTACACCATCATCCGTTAAACCATTATCAGTTACATCATCCTCAGTTCCACCATTATCAGTTACACAAGCAGTTACTCCATCATCAGTTACACCACCCAGCCAACACACACACCCACTCACACCCACGTTGTCAAAACCTCTGACGGCATCCAGATTACTGAACCCGGCTTTAACCATGGCGCCCTATGGGGGCGGGGCTATTTGACAGGGAGCTGGTGGTAAGGCTGGTGACAGGGCTGTTATAGAAGGTTCTCCTACCTGACTGGGAAGTTGTGGTCTGGGTTGATCCTCTCTAGAAGACTGTAAAGCTGGAGAGGAGAGATGAACCAGTTAGACAAGAAGGACCACACACACATACAAGTGTACACACACACATGTAGGTGTGTACACACACACATGTAGGTGTGTACACACACACCTGTAGGTGTGTACACACACACATGTAGGTGTGTACACACACACCTATAGGTGTGTACACACACACCTATAGGTGTGTACACACACATACACAGGTGTACACACAGGTGTACACACACACACACACACAGGTGTACACACACATACACACACACCCCACACACACTCGTAGCCACACTAACTCTCCCACACGCTCCCTCCCTCACACTCTACCTCCCTCTCACCTCCTGTTGCCTGGTACCCTCCCTGATGTAGACGCTGGCCAGGTTGGTGACGATGAAGGCCCAGAGCTCCTGGTGAGTGGTCAGCTGAGGACACACAGGGCACAGGTCACAGGTATGCTCCCTGCAACTTATCCTCAATTCAACAATCTAGTGTGTGTGTCTATTGCAATTGTGTCTTGCAGGACTGTGTGTGTATCCAGCCTGTGTGTGTCCAGTGCATGTGTGTATCCCGGTGTGTATATCCAGGGTGTGTGTGTGTATCCAGCCTGCGTGTGTCCAGTGCATGTGTGTATATCCAGGGTGTGTGTGTATCCAGCCTGTGTGTGTATCCAGGGTGTTTGTGTGTATCCAGCCTGTGTGTGTATCCAGGGTGTGTGTCCATGTGTGTGTCCTGTCACAGGGCTTACCTGCAGGGCCGTGGTGAACTGGGCCTCTGCATTGTCCATGCAGTTGACTGAGATACAATACAGCCCCTGGAGAAAGAAGAGACAGAACAACACACACATACAGACTGGAGGTTAGAGTTAGACTAACCCAACCCAGCTGCTGCTGCTGTGTGTGTGTGTGTGTGTGTGTGAGAGAGAGAGAGAGAGAGGTGCGTGACCGGGTGGTACTCACTAATAGTGTGTGAAGCTGGGCGGCGTGGTTGGAGAATAACCTGGGAGACTGCTGACACAGCTGACACACCTGAGAGATCTACACACACACACACATCAACAATAACACAGTTAAACCTCCAAGATTCCTTAAAGGGATATAGCCATTCTCATCCATCCTTTTCCCAACCCGTCCCCCTCCCTCCCCTCCCTCCCTACCTCCTGCAGGGCAGTGGCCTTGTGTCCCGTCACCAGTCGACACATTATGATGTGCTCCAGCAGGATGACCTGGAAGGTGGAGAGGATGGGACTGCTGTCCAGCACTGCGACACACAGACACACACATTAGTGTACAGCACAGGGAATAACACACTCCAGTCCCATACAGTGTCCCCTCCTCCCTGTCTAACACTGTACCACCCACCCACCCACCCCCCCACCCACTCACACACACACCCACACACAGTACTCACTCTTCAGTTTTTCCAGCTGCATCAGAGCTTTGTCTGTGTACTTCTGAGCCTTCTCCAGGTAGCCTGCTTGCATGGAGTGCATGACAGTCACCTTGAAGAGAACACAACACCTTTAGCCTTCCAACACCCCCCTGACACCCTCCTGCCAGCTACTTCACCCTCCAGGGTCACACAGGTGACCCTCCTCTCTCATGTCATTGTGTCTTGTCTCTCCTTCCTCACCAGGTAGACGAGAACACACATGTGCTCTTTGGGCAGCCAATGGAAGAGGTCGGCCGGGTTGCTAGGCAGGATCTCGTCGTCGTGGAGTGTGGAGATGGTTTGGATGCACTGCTGAAGCTGTTTCAGACACGGCTTCACGCTTTTCACCTGCAACACACACGCACACACTTCCTCAGGAGGGAGAGATAGAGACTAGGAAAAATAGCGAACAAGACAGAACATGAGACAGTTGGAAAGAGAGAGACAGAGAGAGAGCGAAGAAGAGAGAAAGACACAGAGAGAGACTGAGAGACAGACAGATCGTCGATGGCCACGCTGTGTGTGTGTACCTGGCCAGCGTCCAGGTAGTGCGTGACCTGCAGCACCAGGAAGAACACCCTGAGGGACTCCTTCTGGATGGGGTTCCCCTGCCACGTCTCCACGATGGTCCCACACAGTGTCAGCAGAGGGTGAACCTCCCCCAGCTTCCTCTCCATCAGCAGCAGCTGGGGCACACCGACATGGAGGGGGGAGGGGAGGGGGGAGGGGAGGGGGAGGGAAGACAGTCACTATTAAATAAAGTACCATTCACAGGTATCTAGGGTATTTAGTATGAGGTGGACTTTAGCGATGATCCAAACTCACCATCCCTTTACTCAACAGAAACAGGGCTCTGTGGAATACAAGACCAGAGGAGTCCGATCAGATGACCGAGCCTAACTACACAGCAGAGCATTATGGTCTGTCAGGGTTAGAATGAGCCGGTGTGAGTGGTCCTTTACCTGGTGTACTCTGAGCCCACCACGCGGGCATACTCTGCCCCCACCCCAAGGAGATCACAGGCCGACACCAGGTCCTTCTCTAGGGTGTGCAGTTGCTAGGAGACACAGAGAGAGAGAGAGAGAGAGATAGAGGGTGAACTCTGACCTGGAACTGAACATAGACCTACCCTCATCGTAGAGCAAAACACTCAGAAGCTCAAACACCACAGCATTCATAAAAGCAGTGCCAACCCTACTTTGGATAAACATAGTTTGGGAAAATACTTTTAAATCACTAAAAAGAAAACTACAAAAAAATAACAATTGAAAGAGAAGTAGAATCGCATGCTGAGGCATGATGGGAGTTGGAGTTCTTACCGCCAGTTGGAACAGCAGTCGACAGTGCCAGTAGGGAGTCTGCTGGGAGATCTGGATGGCTTTCCTCAACAAGGGCTTGGCTGAATCCACCAGGTTCTTCAAACAAGAACGAGAGGGAAAACATTCCCTGTTTAGACGGTCAGTTCAACAGAGCCACATCACACCAAACTGACTTGGGAGACATTTCTGTCAACCAGGGTTGGTGTATTTAGTATGTTTTTTGCACCACAGGGGCAGTAATCTACAGGGGCAGTAATCTACTGGATCATCTTACTGTTTCAGAGATCACTTACATGCAAAAGCAGCTCATTGAGGAAAAAGACGACAGAAGAATTACTGATCATTCTAACTAATCACCAATATACCGAAGTGGAAAATAACAAAACACATAACGTTGACTGACTCAACAAGAGTAACGAATTGCCGTTATAATCTTTAAATCTTGATTGATTGGTTTGTTGTAGATATCTACCTGTTGGCAGTAGAGTTCTGACAGCAGACTGGCGGCTTCAAATTTGACATCTTCAAACTGGGGAATCTGACGTGATTTATAAAGGTGCAACACGCAGGCGGTTCTGTCAAACTATACTGTTGGAAATAGTGCATTAATCTGCGCATAATGTTGTTCTTTAGAGAACACGATCATAAGAGAACAGAACAATCTAAATCAGACACACAAAACACAAACGTCACAGTTACAGTATGAGGAAAAGGATACTTGTTGTGAAATGAACCACTACAAAAAAAGAAAAAACAAACTTTGTTAAATCGACATCTGTTTATATGACGTATCACATAGTGCATTATTTCATAAAACTATACAACAATGCACAAATGCACATGAAAAACTGAATGGCTAAAAAGTCGGTGTTGGACAATTCCACGTTTCTTTTTCCTTTTTGAATGCAAGCAACCAGACTATGAGATTATCATCAGTCGTGCAGCCAAACTGCGGCCTACTTGAGACTTCATCCCCGGTGTTTCCTACACAGCGCTCACCGCTTTCTCCAAGTGGCTGCGGGCCAGCTCCGTGTTCTTGGTGTGGTGGTAGAGAACCGAGCCCAGTTGAAGATGTGTTCTGGCCTCCACCCTTTGCGGTGGCTTGAATTGAAACACCGCTTGCAAACAATGAACACACAGGCGGATCTTGGGTGGACTCGATGTTCGGAAATGTTCTGCAAAGCCGAGTAAAGCTAAATACCAAGGTTCCGGGGCTTCTCCGCTCGTCGCCATTGTGCTGACAACAAAACAACAACAATCGCCAAGGCTGCCCCCGTTTGAGTTTCTCCTTCGGTCAGCCCTCCTTAACGCTGATCTCCGTACAGCTACGCTCTCGTTTGCATGATTGATTATGCTGCTCAGAGGATCCAAGTCGCTGGTCCTGGATCTGTGTGATAGACAAGTCGAGACACGTTATTCCTAAATGTGTCTTCCCGGGCAGCCCTGCGGTGCCCTGCTCGCCCACACAAGGGCAGTTTCAGATTTAAAAAAGAACCGCCTTTGATATTAATCTTACATTAATATATACATTATTTATTCTATATTGGTGATACTATAAATGAAATGTTTTATAATGTTTCAAACTATCGTTCTAGGTCATTTCCAATGTAGAATTATATTAAAGCGGAACGAAGCCCAAATGTTTCTCGTCAAACCGAGGGGGTTTAAATGTAGGACCTCTTTACGCATTTTGATATTCAGTAAACCAGCGTGCCCCATCATCAGTGACAAAGGCCCATAGACCTTCAACACTTTAAGTTAAGTACGTAAACTGCGGTCGTTAGTTACGCAGCAGGTTGGGCTTGATGTCTATGCATTTACCAACTAGCAGCAGCAACCGAGCATCACTGGGCGTAGGTGAGATTCATCTTAAATTCAAAAAAGTATTTCTCGTTATATCCAGGTATTAAAACACAAAGTCAGCTATCATCATCAAAGTTACAGGGTTAAAACAATCATGTCATGGTCTTTTTCGCAAACGATGATGCTGTCATTACAGATCAGATTGAAGGAAACTATTGCTCATCATGGCGTTACGCCGCATAACCCAAGAAACCTTCGATGCGGTTGTCAAAGAAAACATCGAGGAGTTCGACATGAACCCCGAGGAGGCGCTGCGGGAAGCAGTGGAACAGTTTCAATCTCAGGGTAAGACTGAAACAGACACACAACCCTCCACCTCTCTTATACAGTTACGTGGCCGGTGAAAAAAGCGGCGTGCAACTTGACAGTTAAAAAATCGCCCCCGACAAACAATCGCTGTTCCCCCTGTAACCTTCAGGTGTGGACCTGAGCTGTATCGTTCAGGCGGTACCGACATCCGTGTCTGATGAGCAAGACGAACAAGTTCACGAGGTCCTACAGGTCGGTCTGAATCCTACCTGTCCTCTGCTCAGCCAATGAGATCACACACTCCACACCTTCTGAAAGCTGGTTGGGAATCACACCCCCATCACCAATACTAATACATTCGATCAACACCTTTATTTTTTTACCAGAGGTACAGAGAGTGATTTTCGGAGTTTTAACAGTAATAATAGTTGCAGTAAGTCAGTGTAGACTCTCATTTGTCCAGCAATGTTCCACTTCTCTGATTGAGAAAGACTTACGGATGGGTTTTGATTTTGAAAACAGTGTCCAGATGACTACATCTTAAACCTTTTCTACAGTAGTACAGTAGCAACACAATACAGGAAGACAAGTACTAATCAACCCCCCAACCCTCTCCTCTGGTGTACACAGGCCCTGGAATCCCTCCAGGTAGCCCAAACCTCCAGCGGGCCCTTGGACCCCCGCGTCAAAGAGGAGCTGCAACACTTCACCCACCAGTGTTCCCTTGGCTTCGCCCAGAGACACCTGGCCGCCCAGAAGCAAGCCTACCCCGTCATCCTGTCCACCTGCCTGGCGTCCCAGAGGGGGTCAGGCCCCCTGCTGGCCTCCCTCACCGCCCTGGCCTCTCTGGTGGACGGACAGCCGGACCTGCTGGACCTGCAGGGCCGCGAGCTCCTGGTGGGTGTGCTGTCGGCTCACAGAGACGATCCAGAGGTGACGTGCGTGGCGGTGCGCATCGTGCGGCTCTGCTGCCTGAAACACGAGCAGAACCGTCAGGATCTGGTGAAGGCCGGGGTGTTGGCGCTGATCGTGGACATCCTAGAGCAGCACGCAGCACGCGCCAGCCTTGTCAGGGAGGCGTGTCTAGCTCTGAGGGTTATGACCTTCGACGATGACGTCCGGGTCACGTTTGGGAACGCTCACGAACACGCCAAGATGATCGTTCTGGAACACGGCGGGCTGAAGGTGCTGATCGAGGCGGCGAAAGGTGAGACCTGCATCCTGCCGGGGGGAAACAGGTGTCCAGACAGCGGAGGTTTCCATGGACAGAGAGAAGAGTTAGTTAGTTATTTTATAGTTAGTTAGTTATTTTATAGTTAGTTAGTTACTTTATAGTTAGTTATTTTATAGTTAGTTAGGTAGTTATTTAGTTAGTAAGGAAATTTACACTCATACAAGACGTCTCATGGTTGAAAAGTCCGTGTATTTTTTAGAGAAAGCAGTCTTTTGGTGACCAGGTTGCATGTAGGCTGGTAAAGCTCTCAGTCTAAAAACATGGATTAACTTTGTTTTGTAAATACATTGTCTCCCTCCACTGCCCCAGCCCACCCTGACAACACAGCCGTGCTGAGCGAGCTGTGTGCCACCCTGTCCCGTCTGGCTGTGAGGAACGAGTTCTGCCAGGATATCTGTGACCTCGGGGGGCTGAAGTTCATGATGAGCCTGCTGGCTGAGGGCATGGATTCCCAGGTGAGAGCAAGGGGAGGAGCCTGCTGGCCTCAAGGTGAGAGCAGGGGGAGGGGCCTATTGGCTGAAGGGCATGGATTCCCAGGTGAGAGCAGGGGGAGGAGCCTGCTCAGGAGAGACTTGAGGGCTTGAATGTTGACAGGTCAGAAGGGCATCCTCGTAAACCGCTGCCCTGGATGTCAAGGATGTTTGTTCAGTCCACCTTGAGAGACTGTGTGAAAACGAGTGTGTGAGTGAGAGACGGAGAGCGTGAGAGAGTATGTCTCTGTTCTTTGTATTGAGCAGTATGACATATCTTTGGGATTGTAAATCAAATCCCAAACTACAAAGTGTGTCTGAGGCTGTGCGTTGCTGTGTGGGAAGCTATTGTTTCAGGGCTGGGTGACGTAGTTCTTCCTGTGTCTCTGTGGGCCCTGCAGGACCTGGTCCGCCAGCTGCTGAGCGCTCTGAGGGCCATAGCGGGGAACGACGACGTGAAGGACGCCATCGTGAACGCGGGCGGCGTGGAGCTCATCGTCATAGCGATGAACAGGCATGTTACTAACGCACAGGTCAGTGAAGGCTCACTTCCTGATGAGCATACGTGTGTGTTTGTGTGATAGTGTGTGTGTGTGAGTGAAACAGTTGCTGTTGTTGTTGTTGTTGTTTTGGTTCCTCATGGTGCTGTTGTTGTTTTGGTTCCTCATGATGCTGTTGTTGTTGTTTTGGTTCCTCATGGTGCTGTTGTTGACCCTCTGCAGGTGTGTGAGCAGGGCTGCGCTGCCCTTAGCGTGCTAGCGCTCCGTAAGCCTAGCAACTGCAGAGTCATCATGGACGAGGGCGGAGCTATGGCTGCCCTGCAGGCCATGAAGACACACCCCCAGGACATCAACGTGCAGGTAGCCCTGCCCCTCAGCCCCCCCCTACCTGCACGATCTTCACAACTCATACTAACTTCACCCGGGATCGCTTTCATTCATCACTGTTGTCTGTTGTGTTTACAAGTAAAAAGAAAATGTGTTATCGTGTGGTTCGTGTTAAACTTTTCGTGGGGAATCGATCGCTCGTAAATTACAAATCCTTCACATGTTCCACTCATCTCCCCAGTCATGTGACCCCCTTCTCCTGATCCAGGCTCCTGGTGCAGCAACTATCTGAAGACACTTCCTGTTTCCTGTCCTCCAGAAACAGGCGTGCATGGTGATGAGGAACATGGTGGCCCGCGTGCAGCAGCTCAGCCTGCCCATCCTGGAGATGGGAGCGGAGGCCCTGATCATCCAGGCTCTGGAGGCCCACCAGGACTGCTCCGATGTAGGCCGTGCCGCCCTGCGGGACCTGGGGTGCCAGGTGGAGCTACGAGAGCTGTGGACGGGGAAGAAGGGGAGCCTCACCAACTGACTGGCCTGGAGGTCTGGGGTGGCCCCATCAGGTGGCCCCTGATCAGAGAGAAGGGGGGGGGGGGGGGTGAAGAGGGAGATAGAGGGGAGCAGAGAGAGACACAGAGAGGTTTTGCTTCCCCATCCACATGTGGTCTTGGTTGTGTGAATAGAGAAACACGAATGTTCATCTGTAAGAGTCTGTGTGAACAGTCCTAGGTTTCTGAGAGTCCTGCGAGAGTCCTGCTCAAGGTGGATAAGAGGCTCTGTAGGCAGCATACAGTCCCAAGCAACAAGCTAAAGTTTCACACAGTACAAGGGTATGGGTGTATGTTGAGGCACATGGCTCATAACGGTATGTATTTGTAATGTATACAATCTTTGTTATTTTTTTGATGTAGTTTGCATTTGACACGTCGATTTCAAACAAGTGTGTTTCATGCAAAGGATGATGTTTACTTGACTTTAACGGAGCTGCGGTTTCTTCACTGAGATGGTCGTTAGTCACTCTTTAATGTAATTGTTTCTGCAAACTTGTTTTACTATGTACTTAATGCCTTATGACTCACTGCAGCTGAGCCCAGACATTCCTTACAATGCTAGTACAGTAGAATCACATGTACACACTGACGTTCGAGCGTTTTTAGATTATTTATGATCTGCTGCAGTGTTAAACTGGGAAATCTCTGCATATTTAGGTCGTGTTCCTTTCTGGAGTCGCATGCCAAAAACAAACAATAAAACAACTAGGCTACGAGTCGACCTATTTTTTTTTTACTTGTATTTTTTTCAGAATATGTGAGTTTGCTTCACCTAACTGCACAGAGGGCCAAATATCTTCAGAGGAAAAAAAAAAAGCACATACACGTTTTTTCCCTTGTACACACCCCTCGAGCGGACCTATCCAGGCATGCGCTCCCACCCACTGACTACAACTCCCAGAATGCAGTTGTGCTCGCCCTTGTCAGAGCAGCAGAACAACATGGAAGGATTCAGTCACAGTAACAGTTAGAGAGCAACAGCAACAACTAAATGTCAGAGAATGTTCTTCAGGGTTTGAAACATTTTAAAAGGTCAACTTTGTAGAGTTTGTTTTTGAAGAACGATAAAAGGTTTTTAAGTAAAGGATCAGTTATCTTATGCTAGTTTGTTAGCAGACTGGCTAAAGCTTGCTAACGTAGTTTTTCTATGAGAAATAGTTGAGAACTTCACACTTTTAACACAGTCAGACTGTCAAAGTGCATCACCGCACAGCAGTAATAGAAAAAGAAAATCTGTATTAGATTTACGACCAAAACAAGAGGAATCTACAGGTGGTGTGAAGATATCGACAAGGTAAGACTGAGTTCCAGAAGGGTCAAAATGCTGATAATCTCTAACTTGCTAGTTACTGAACACTTCCATTCATATCTGAGCCACACAGCCCATGTGTTAACATCCAGCAGTCTATCACTAGCAACTTGTCAGTTCGAGATAAGTCTGTAGGGTTGCATGCCAGTTAAGACAGTAGGCCAGGCAATCAGTCCAAACTGATCTTAAAATGATGTCTTAGTTGGGAGTTTGTGTCTGAAAGCAGAAAGTATCAAACCAGCCTTGTCCTGAAACACCCTCTTCTGTAGCTCCTCTACAACACATGTTCTTTATTAATAGCCCCCAGAACACTTCCTACAGTCTTGCTAGATAGGAGGCTAGGAATGTATTTGACTCGTATTTAAAACCAGCAACCTTGTCAAGAATCACAGTGATGGACAGATTTGAACCCTTCAAGGTCTGCGGGTATGTTATTACCAAGCCGTTCTCTGGATGATGTCTTTATGGCATGCACAGGAAACGCCCGACTAAAGATGCACCCTTTTACAAAACTCTTCCACGGAGAAAAACTACCCAACAAACCAGAATAGCTTGTTGTGTACAGTGAATCTGAAGGGCTGTGGTGTGATCTGTTTATGCTGTGAGTTTGTGACATCATGATGTTGTTAACAGACAGTATTATTTCCCTACGACCTTTCACCCTCAAACCAGCTTCTCTTTACAACGTGTCACTGCATGTGCATCTGCATGTGTCCCTTGCCAGCAACACACCTGATTCAAATGAATGGGTCATTATCTAGCTCTGAAGAATCCTGGTAATGAACATGCATTAGAATCAAGTGTGTGGGAAGGGGGAAACATCTAAAACATGCAGGACAGTAGGTTCCGAGGACCAGGGTTGGGGACCACCGGTTTAGCCAGTCATTCATTCTCAAACATCTGTGTCTCAAACACACAGAGAGAGAGAAAGAAAGGAGAGGAGAGGAGGGGATGGTGACAGAGGGTGGGGATTGGGGGCAGGAGGAGAAGGGGGTATTTAAGTGGTGCTCTCTAGATTCTGGATGGAAGCCACGGCTACTGGGACGCAATCACAAGTTGTCCCTAACAACCCCAGACTTTGGCAGAGCTCCTGTTTGCTTCCAGAGCTGTTCTCCGCTCTGTTCCCTTGCCCCGCCACCGTGCCCCCCCCCCCCTTTGCTCTCTCTCTGTCTCTCGCTCCGCTCGTCGTCTGGGAGCTGGGTTGCCAGTGGTTACCGTTGGTGAGGTATCTGTGCCTAACTGGGATCCTGAGGAATGATTCATTTTCGGGTCATTATTTAGTCCAGGTTACACTGCTGCTTGTAAACCTACAAGGTGTGTGTGTGCGTGATGGTGTGTGTCTGTTTGGTGTGCACGGGTGTGTGCCTCAGCGAAGCCTCCTGATCTTCAGTGTATCCCCACCACACACACACTCACACACACACACACACACACACACCTTTCACCCAGATTGAGGTGTCAGAAGCAGCCTTATCCACAGATGTACATAATCATTTATCCCAGCCTTTACCCCCTTGTGTGCATTCACTTACCTATTTTGCCCCCACCTCTTTATCCTTGTGTGCACTATTCTAATATTTTACCTCACACCCTTACCCCTGTGTGCTACTGCGAGACTGTGCCCCGTTGCTGCTAAGGAGTTTCCCTCTCTGGGATTAATTAAGTATTCTGAATCTGAGATGGCCTCGCTAGCTCCCTGCTAACTCCCTGCTAGCTCCCTGCTAGCTTACCCTGTCACTTTTTATAGCTCTGAAATGTAGGCCAGCCGTACTGAGAGACAACTGTCTCTGAAGCCAGCTGAGTAATGTTGTGTCATGGTCAAGCCTCTGGAAGAAACAGACCTATTGTATTTCACCGCACCTCATTTAGCTCTGCAGGAAGGAGGGGGGGGGGGGGGGGGGTAGTTTATGTCAGTAGATATACAGATATCTCAGTAGTTTTTGCTTTAAAACAATAAACAACAAACAGCCCTGAGTCTCAGAACCGCAGAACCTCCAGAGTTCTAGAAGACGGAATGCAAGGCGAACAAGACCTCACAAGACTCTCTTCTCAGTTCACGGCTCAGAGCGTGTGGGCGGAGCCTCTACTGCAGTGGGTGGGAGCTCTACAGGAGTGGGAGGGTCTTGTATGGCAGTGGGCAGGGCCTGGTTCTGTCAGATGGGTGTTGCTGATGATGATAATCATCTATCTTCCTCTCTTCTCCCTCCCACCCCTCAGTAGTTTGCAGTAGCTGGCGTGGTCGCCCCCTGGTGTCCAGCGTGCATGCTTGCAGGGGGGGGCAGGCCTGTGTAGCACCTGGGCATGGGGAATGGGGTCCAGGAAGGACAGGCAGCACTCAAACAGGAAGAGAGGCTGCCGCTGGCCTCCTCCAGCCAATCGGAGGTAAGCTTCACCCTCTTCTCATCCAATCAGGGGTATGCATCACCTCCTTTTTATCCAATCAGGGGTAAACATTATCCCCATATCATCCAATCAGAGGTATGCATCACCCCTTCTCATCCAATCAGGGGTCAACATTATCACTTTATTATCCAATCAGAGTTAAGCATTTTCTCTATCATCCATTCAGAGGTAATTGTGTCCTTACCCTTCTGCTAGTGTGCAAACCTACAGGGATGCATGCTGGGACATGTAGTATTATGATCGTACTGGAAGAGGATTAGGGTTGGCAGAGTTCACCTAGAGTGCAGCTCTTGATGGAATGAGGGTGTGTGTGTGTGTGTGTGTAGGGTGTGTGTGCGTCAAGAGCAGGGGTGTCAAACTCCAATCCTCGAGGGCCGCTGTCCTGAAGGTTTTAGATGTTTCCCTGCTCCATTTTAGATGTTTCCCTGCACATGATCAACATGTGGAGGTTTTCAGAGAGGATCTGACAGGGGCTGGAATGTCTCCTCCTCCAGAGCTGTGACTAATCAGTGTTTATCACAGTTATTCAGAGGGTGTGTGTGTGCGTGTGTTTAGACTCGTACGGTGCTGAACTCCCTGTTGTCAGGGGCGCTGGCTGGAGCTGTTGCCAAGACAGCAGTGGCTCCTCTGGACAGAACCAAGATCATCTTCCAAGGTGGGAGAACCGCCTCACACACACACACACACAGACACTACGTCTACACACTTCTTTCTCAAACACACACCCACCAAATAACCCTTTATGTTCCCAAGTCTAATCCTAAACCAACTCCATGAAACTGTATCAAAAATGTGACAGGACTTTTACTGTGAAAATCCCTTTCCGCCTCTTATTAATCATTATTATGGGATGTTCTTGATGTTGCAGTGTCTTCAGCCAGATTCTCTGCTAAGGTGAGTGATGAGGAACAGACATCATACTAACACCCAGTAATGTTTGGAGCAGTTCATGTCTTTATCAGCAGAACTCTCTGATGGGCTGGATGTTTGTGATGGGTGCAATGGCAATGACTGATGCTCTTTGTAAAAGCTCTCTCTTGCAAGTTGCTTTGGATAAAAGCGTCTGCTAAATGAATAAATGTAAATGTAATGGCGTCTTCCCCCCCTACAGGAGGCGTACAGACTGATCTACAGGACCTACCTCCAGGATGGCTTCCTCAGCCTGTGGAGGGGGAACTCTGCCACCATGGTGCGGGTCATCCCTTACGCTGCCATCCAGTTCTGCGCCCACGAGCAGTACAAGAGGCTGCTGGGAGGGTACTACGGCTTCCAGGAGAGGTGAGGGGAGGGAGGGGGGAGTCTGAGTGGGGAAGGTCTGCTGAGACGGGTCGACAGCGTTCTAACGGCTCTGTCGTGCCATCTAGAGTCCTGCCACCGTTGCCTAGGTTACTGGCGGGGTCGATGGCGGGCACCACGGCGGCCATGCTGACCTACCCCCTGGACATGGTCCGAGCCAGGATGGCCGTCACACCCAAGGAGATGTAAGAATGTTTACGTTCTCTCCCCTCTCCTCCGCTCTCTCCCTCCTTCTCTCCACTTCTCTCCCCGCCACTCTCTCTCTTCCTCTCTCCTTCTCTCTCTCCTCTCCTCTCTCTTCTCTCTCCCCGCTCTTTTTCTCTCTCCTCTCTGTCTCCGTCTCTGTCTCTCCCTCTAGGTACAGTAACATGCGTGTCTCCCTCTAGGTACAGTAACATGCGTGTCTCCCTCTAGGTACAGTAACATGCGTGTCTTTCTCTAGGTACAGTAACATGCGTGTCTCTCTCCAGGTACAGTAACATCATGCATGTGTTTGTGCGGATCTCGCGGGAGGAGGGGCTGAAGACTCTGTATCGAGGGTTCACCCCCACCATCCTGGGTGTGGTTCCCTACGCTGGCCTCAGCTTCTACACCTACGAGACCCTTAAGAAGCTGCACTCGGGTACACCTGTCTGTCTGACTGCCTGTCTGTCTGTTTGCCTGCCTGCGTCTGTCTGTCTGTCTGTGTCTCAATCTCTCTATACTTCCTTTACTTATGCTACCCCATCTTTGTCTCTCTCTCCCTCTCTGTCTCTCTCTCCCTCACTGCCTGCCTCCCTTTCTCCCTCCCTCTCTCTCCCCCCTTCAGAGCGGACCGGTCGCTCCCAGCCACACTCCTACGAGCGCCTCGCCTTTGGTGCCTGCGCAGGACTCATTGGCCAATCAGCTTCCTACCCTCTGGACGTGGTCCGTCGGCGCATGCAGACAGCTGGGGTGACAGGCCACGCTTACGGCAGCGTGCTGGGCACCATGAGGGAGATCGTGGCCGAGGAGGGCGTGGTCAGGGGCCTGTACAAGGGCCTCAGCATGAACTGGGTCAAGGGCCCCATCGCCGTGGGGATCAGCTTCACGACCTTTGACATGACGCAGATCCTGTTGAGGAAACTGCAACAGCTGGGCTACACAGCCCGCTGAGAGGAGGAGGGGAGGGGAGAGGAAGGGAGGAGAGGAAGGGAGGAGAGGAGGAGTGGGATAGCTGGAGGAGTTCAAACTCACTGTACTGTGTTTTTCACAGTGCCCTTAATGCTGGAGGTACTCTCATATACAAAAACAGTCAGAACAAAGTGTGAGTGAGTGAGTGAGTGAGTGAGAGAGAGAGAGAGAGAGAGAGAGAGAGAGAGAGAGAGAGAGAGAGAGAGAGAGAGAGAGAGAGAGAGAGAGAGAGAGAGAGAGAGAGAGAGAGAGAGAGAGAGAGAGAGAGAGAGAGAGAGAGAGAGAGAGAGAGAGAGAGAGAGAGAGAGAGAGAGAGAGAGAGAGAGAGAGAGAGAGAGAGAGAGAGAGAGAGAGAGAGAGAGAGAGAGAGAGAGAGAGAGAGAGAGAGAGAGAGAGAGAGAGAGAGAGAGAGAGACTGAAGGTACTAGGAGGACCATGCTGATTGTCTCCTGTCATGTACAGGTCAAACCTAATGTGCAATATGCTTAGTGAACAGGAAACCAACTACCCTCACTGAACCTTCACCTCAACTCCGAAACCCTCTTCTGTGTGTGTGTGTGTGTGTGTGTGTGTGTGCGCGCACGTGTGTGTGTGCGCATGCCGACCGTTTGCCTTGTGTCTACATCTGAAGAGGGGATGTTTGTTTCGTCTCTCTTACCTGGATGAACACGCCCCCCTACATATGGAGGGACACTTGATTTGACTCTCCAAATACGCCCCATGACTCTTGTGTGTGTTTGTTTTTATTTTAAGGAATTACACCAAAGGTATATATATATATATATAGAGAGAGAGAGAGAGAGAGAGAGAGAGAGAGAGAGAGGGATGTGTAATTGTAAAGAGGATTTGCAGACTAACTGGAGGATATTTCTTGTTTCTTGTTTTGGAGATGAAGCTCCTCTGAGGAGAGCAGGGGGAGGCGCCTGAGGGGCCTGAGGGGCGGGGCAACACCTGACACACCTGTATGAAGGCTCACCTGGTCATGATCAAGGGTCACCTGGTTGTGTCTCGCCCCAGAGACAACAGCCATGTCTCTGCTCTAAAGAACCTGAAAAGATTTGACCTGCTACACAACACACACACACACTCACAAGCTGCCCCTCCATACGCACACACACACACACATAGACACACACACACACTCCACAACAGACCTCACCAGAGCACAATGGGCTGATCGATCATTCAGCAGCACAAGCCCTCTCTTGATCCCAGACTAGAGGAGATCTAACACCAGCAAACAAGGAACACACTAGAAGCTGCCATCTTGAATCTGTCATAGGATTTCCTGTTTAACTGCCCCTGATTAAGACTCTTTAAGTGCCTAAAGAAATAGTTATTTAGTTGTTTATATGATTGATTGTAACTATGGTAACTATTAACGTACCGTGAATCTGGGTAATTTGTTCTGTTTTAGTATTTCAGCCTTGTATCTGTCCTCCATGTCAGGGAGAGGTCAGGGAGGTCAACGGTGAAATGTCAAAGGTTGTGTCTGTTGTGAGGTGAGTTTCTGCTCTACTGTCAAAGATCAATTCTTTCTTCCTCTGTTTAACACATCACTACTAAGCTGGACACAACTGGAATGTGACCGGAATCAAGAAATGAAATGTAACCGTTTGCAGTTGCGAGCTCAGTCCGCCAGCTCGTGCCGTCTCGAGGGCGGCGGCTTCTGCACGCGAGAAAGTGGCGGCTGGATAGTTGATTCATTTATAACAGATTTTTTTTCATCCCACTTTGGTATTTTGATGAGAGGAGTGAAAAATGGACGTGTTCAGTATTGAGACGCGGCCCACGGTGCTTGGTTGTAGCAACAGGGCCAGACACAAGCACTTTCTCAGACCTCGTGCCTTCCTCACCTCCTGGCTGCACGAGACAGTCTGTTCGTGCTTATGGTGCGCGTGGCCAGTGTGGTCGCTACGCAACTATTTATCTGATGACGTAATATCTGCCGTTTAAAAGGACGTCGGATAGATGGATTGTGATCATGCGTCCTTTCAGAACCAGAACAATGTGTAAATCTTTCGACAATCAAGCAATGCCAAGATGATATTGTGTTTTTTGTTTTCAAATCCAGAATTTATGAAAGCACACAACATATTTGTGTCAAACTTAAAAGTGGCTTAAGAAGATTAAACATTCAAGTACGAGTTACCAACTGTGGAAGATATATTAAACCTTGTTCGGGGTCTCTTTTACCCACTGCAAATGCAAAGGCTGTTGTAAAATGTTTGGGTTAAACACTTGTTCTACGACAGACTGATGTGTTCACAAACAGACAGTATTAATGTACCTGCATGTAATAAGTACATAAATAACCCATATCTTACTGATGTTTTTTGGTGCATTGTAGAGGAAAGTTGTTAGAATAATAATAATAACGAAAATGTAATTTTTGTCAAGTCAAATCTTTGTGCCAATTGAGTGTATATTACACTAACTGACAAGTGTCGTTATTGATGTCGTTCAAATACGGAGTTTGACGAATCTCTTTTAATTCTCAGAAATAAACTTGTAAACATCCTCCTCTCCTCGTCCCGTCCAGGGTTTGACTGTCTGCTTCACAGGATTAAAAAGCTTCGATTCGAGTGGAATGAGTTTGTCGGATGCCTGTTGTCGGACATTAAGATACTTGTTATTTCAGATCACGTAAAAATAGTATCCGACTATGTCGGCTATGCACATTTTCTGCGTTACTGGATCCAAAATGGACATTCAGTTTTGTATCGGCAAAACGGAAATCAACAACAAATTATTCACATCCAGTTTTATCTACACATAAATAAAATACTTATCCGATTGTGTACCTAAAATGTATAAACCACTAGAGTGCGCCGTACTACCAAAGTTGGAAATTAACAACTGGAGACTTTCCCCGAGGTGCCGATAGGTGGCAGTATGATATCACGGCTGGTCTGCTCCACGCTCTCTGCTCTCCCCTGAACTTGACCTTGACGGATCAGCCGTCACTCACTCGCAGAAGGAAACCTATTTTTAATCCTCAACAAAGGACTCTTTTATTCACGAGCCTCCAGCTAATCAACCATAAAACGTGACGTAGTTATTGTCTTGTTTCCTATGAGAGTTGGGCCAACTGGGACCCTTGTGACGTTGTAAATAGAAAGATCAGAAAGTTCAGAGGGTAACTTATTATGAGGAACTGGACGGTTTTAAGAGGCTACTGCAAATGTTACCCTCCTGTCCTTCACTCAAATGGTCCTTTTCAACTTTGTTGAGAAAGTGTTGAGGTTTTTTATTTTTATTTGTCCACAGCTGTGTACAGTGGAACTCTAGAGTGTATAGAAATACAACACGCTCCTCTTCCTCTGTGGTTCTGCCCTCCTACAGTTGGTTATACTTATCTGAGAGGATGTTTATGGAAGGGAATCTAGTTTATAAGTTCTCCCATCTCTCCCCCCTGCCCTCCCAGATGTTATCTCCTCACCCTCCTACCCCAGCCTTACCCTCTCAACATGACTTCCCTGCTCTCCCTCCCCCTCCCCAGCCTAGAGGCCTTGAGAGGAGAGGAGAAGTGGAGAAAAGGAGGTGTGGAGAGGAGAGGAGGTGTGTAGGAGACAGGAGGTTTGGAGAGGAGAGGAGGCGCAGAGAGGAGAGGAGGTGTGTAGGAGACAGGAGGTTTGGAGAGGAGAGGAGGCGCAGAGAGGAGGGGAGGTGCAGAGAGGAGAGGAGGTGTGTAGGAGACAGGAGGTACAGAGGAGGGGAAGTGTGGAGGAGAAAGGAGGCGCCTGGACAAAGGAGAGCAGGGCAGCACAGGATGGAGACACATAGGAGGCGGTTGCTATAGATACTTGGCAGGGTGCCAGGTAGAGCACAAGGGCCAATTTGCATGTATTCAAATGATGCAGGGATGAACGCAGGCACAGACAACGTGCACACACACACATGCTCACATGCACACACACATGCACGCGCACACATTTATGCACATACAGTTCTCTCTCCTCTCTCAAGCTCCCTTCCCCCCTCTCTCTCTTTGTCTCAGTTTCTCCCTGGATCTTTCTGTCTCTACACCTAACCATACTGTGGACACAAACCTACTAATCTGCATCCAACACCAAGCATCTGTCCAGTCAGGGCTCTGTCCATTCAGGCTCCGGCCTATCAGGGCTCTGTCCAGTCAGGCTCCGGCCAATCAAGGCTCTGTCCAGTCAGGGCTCTGTCCAGTCAGGGTTCTGTCCATCCAGGGTTCTGCCCAGTCAGGGCTCTGTCCAGTCAGGGCTCTGTCCAGTCAGGCTCCGGCCAATCAGGGCTCTGTCCAGTCAGGCTCCAGCCAATCAGGGCTCTGTCCAGTCAGGGTTCTGTCCAGTCAGGGTTCTGTCCAGTCAGGGCTCTGTCCAATCAGGGTTCTGTCCAGTCAGGGCTCTGTCCAATCAGGGTTCTGTCCATCCAGGGTTCTGTCCATCCAGGGCTCTGTCCAGTCAGGCCTGTGTGTGACATACTGGTAGTGGTGTTCTGGTCACAGTTATGAGCTTGATATTGGTTAGTTATTATTCTGTAAATAATGGTATGTATTCTATTAATATAGTAGGATTTTGTATTATTATTCATATGAAAAAAATATTATATTAATGGACGGGAAAACAATTATTATTCTTTTAAGAAACCAGCTACAGAGCCAAGAAGTAAATACAAGATCTAACTGCTCAAATTATTATTGATTTGATTTACACACACACACACTCCATAGTCCCCAAAAATTACAGGTGATGGGAGTTCTTCCTTAAAATGAAAAAAAGCCCTGATATTAAAATAACAAAAAAGGAAACAGGTATTTAATAATTTTGGTCAGAATCTGAGACTAAACTAAACTTAAAGTTTAGATAATTTCTCCAGTACAGAGACGGAAGAATATGACATGTACTCAAATCTGAACACGATTAAACCATAACTACCTGGAAAATGGGACATTAATTGAAAATGAGCTGACTACTTCGCTTACATTTAAACAATATATATTTCTGTACGTTTATTAAATATTATATATCAGTTTCTTTGCAGAAATGCTGCACCTTTAATCAGAAAAAAGGGACCCATACACTAACAATGATATCTTTATTCCGCAGAAGCTCATTGGTTCGTTCCTATTTTTTTAGGTTGAATGTCACAGTTCAAGCAGTCCTTTTTCAATTTTAGATTGTGTTCTTTTTCAATTTGAAGGTATATTTGTCAGTCTTTAAGTTAGAAACTTGTCTTTCTGCCTCATAGATACATTATAAATATCTGGAATGTATTCAATCATTTATTTGCTTAATATACTGTATACTTCATGAACAGATAATAATACCAAGGCAAAACATGACTATTATTTGGTGTTTTTGATGAAGAACTTTGATCAACACATCAACGCTAGCTCATTCTTAAACGTTATTGATCTGTCAAGTGAATGAAACCTCTGAAATCTGGGTCTGAAATCTTTCATGCTGTTGAATGAAAGGGTTGTAAATATTTAAAATTACAAATATAACTTCAATCGTAATAATAGTCAAATAATATTATATTTGTTTGTACCAAACATACAAATAAGAGTAAAAAAGAATACGGAGATGCAAAATATACTGATTCAAAATGTTATATTTTTTCTTTAATTACTTCAATGCTTTAAAATGAACAAATTCATACAGAAATATAATCAGGATTTTTCTTAACAACAAACCTTCTGTGATTATTGCAAATGCTAACCTCTTTACTGTTAATCAACCTGGAGATAAAAAACACATGAAAAAAAATTCTGGGGCAAATAGGGCAACAATGGGACTGGTGTGGACAGGTTCATAAAAGGTGACTATAAAACCTCCATCCTCAAGGATATGATTGGATGATCATATCAGTGTCTTTTGTCCATCGTTGGTCAGATCGCCCTGTGTTCTCCATCTCTCCACTCTCTTCCTTGTCTGTGACCTCACAGCTTACTCTCCTCGGCACGAACCAATAGGAAAGCTCCGTCTGTGTCACATTCAAGTTCAGCTGAGGGGCCAATCCCGAACCTGCATTTGTTCCGTCGAACCTCCTGGGCAGCCAATCAGAGCCTCCCCCACACACCTTGATACTGGCTCCTGTGAAGCAGATGGGAGGAGAGTGAGAGGGGCTTCGCTCGACCCGGCGCAACTGTGACATCACTGATGAGTCATCAAATCAGGAAGTAGGCTGGTGGGACTGTTAACAAAGCAGCATTTTTCTAACACAAAGAACAGGAATTAGCATGTGGGTGTTTGTGTGTGTGTCTAAGTGTCTGTGGGCAACTGAATATGTGTGTGTCCAGGTGTGTGTGTGTCTAAGTGTGTGTGTGTTCAGGACGGTACATTTCTGAACTTTAATAACAGAGCTCTGATTGTTCTGTCTGTCTGGGTGCACTTGATTCATCAGCCCCTTTCTCCCCACTCTGATCCCTGCAGTCAGCACACAGACACAGGTCAGCACACACAGCCTGTGAGTCTGGGTGGACGGCACGTGTGTGTGTGAGTGTGTGTGTGTGTGTGATTGGTCTGGATCAGGGTGTCTGGAGGAAGAGCAGTCAGCTGGGACTGCAAGAATGACACCTCAGGGAAAACACACACTTATACACACACTCACACACACACTTACACACACACACACTCAAATACTCTCACACACACACACACTTCTCCTGTCTGGCTTCACCATTGTCATGGCTACGTGACCGGTCTGGAAGCAGATTAAAACTCACGCAGTCACAAACAGTTGGTATAATCAGCGTAACCACGGTAACGGTATGCACAACCAGGGCAACAAAAAGACCAGCATTAAGTTATTATAATACGGTTGCTATGACGACATGCGTTAGATACAGTAAGCCGATATGACACCTTCCAACTGACAGGAACATGTCTGATTCTCCAGTCTGATCAGTTTATAGAGGGGGGGGGGGCTTGGTGGGGGGAGGTGATGAGGGTGGTCGAGGTCCTGGGGGGGTGATGAGGATGATGAGGGTGGTGGAGGGTCCTGGGGGGGTTAAGAGGGTGTTGGAGGGTCCTGTGGAGTCCTGGGGAGGTGATGAGGGTGATGAGGGTGATGCAGGTGTTGGTAAATGTCAGCTAATATGAGTGTTAGTTTCAGGTCTCTGCCAGGATACATCTAAACCTTCTGGAAGCAACACGACCCGAGCAGAAAACATATTGTTCCTCTTTTCTGCTCTCCCTCCCACCCTCCCCCTTCTCTCTCCGCCCCTCCCTCCTTCTCCCCCTTTCTCCCCCTCTCTCCCTCTCTCCCTCCCTCCCTCCCTCCCTCCCTCCCCCTGACATTGTGTCCGTCCAACAAAGACATCCCAAGACCTCCTTATTATAAATACATGTCATTGGATCACAGCTCGACTGAGCGGCTGGCCTGAGCTGCTGTAAGAGGCCGTGACTGAGCCCTGAATGGGTGGCTAGGGAGCTGCTATACCAACACTGTGTGTGTGTGTGTGTGTGGGGGGGGGGGTGTTCAGCCCCCCCGGCCTATGGGAACCACAGTCTCACAGCAGGGGAACGTCATGGGCGCGCACACACACTCACACAGGCGCACACACACCAACAACAATGCATACATTGCACAAAAGCAAGAAAAAAACGACAGAAGAACAATGAAGTTGTGTGTTGAAGCAGCTCTGAATCTGGGACAAACTTTTCTGCTGCCTCAACATGGACCCATACAGCTGGTTCGGACTCGCCTAGCCTATCAGGGTCAGGGTGTGTGTGTGTGTTTTAACAGCCTGTCCCAACTCACTTTGCAGGATCTGAAAGTATCTCTCTGGTGCTCTAACCAGGCCACACTATTTATATTCCCTCTCTCTTTTCATCTCTTTCTGCAGCCCTCCAACTCTCTGGAGCTCTCTCCCTCTCAATCCCTCTCTCCATCTCCCTCTCAATCCCTCTCTTCATCTCCCCTCTCTCTCTCCATCTCTTTCTGTAGCCCTCCAACTCTCTGGAGCTCTCTCCTTCTCAATCCCTCTCTTCATCTCCCTCTCTCTCTCCATCTCTCCCTCTTCTTCTCTCTCCATCTCTCCCTCTTCTTCTCTCTCTGTCTCTCCCTCTGTACTTCTCTCACCTATGGCAGCTTGAATTAGCTGGTACCACCCTCCCCTTCTCCCTCCTCCTCCCCCCTCCTCTTCCTCCTCACCAGGTCCCAGTGTCTATGCTGTAGTTATAAATTCTTCCTCATTATATTTGCCTATGAGAAGTGCACACCATTAACCACTCTTTTGCACTGTGTGTTAATCCATGTGCGTCTGTGTGTGTGATAGTCACACTTTATTAGAGTGTATCTGTGTGTTTTTATCCACGTGTGTCTGTGTGTGTGTGACATACAAACTTTCTGTGTGTGTTTATGCATATATATCTGTGTGAGTGTGTGCGTGTGTGTATCTGTATCAGTGTATCTGTGTGTGTGTGTGTATCAGTGTATCTATGTGTGTGTGTATCAGTGTATCTGTGTGTGTGTGTATCTGTGTGAGTGTGTGTATCTGTGTAATTGTGTGTGTGTGTATCAGTGTATCTGTGTGTGTGTGTGTATCTGTGTGAGTGTGTGTATCTGTGTAATTGTGTGTGTGTATCGGTGTATCTATGTATGTGTGTATGTGTATCAGTGTATCAGTGTGTGTGTGTATGTATCAGTGTATCAGTGTGTGCGTGTGTATCAGTGTGTGCGTGTGTATCAGTGTGTGTGTGTGTGTATCAGTGTATCTATGTGTGTGTGTGTATATCAGTATGTGAGGGCAGGCAGGCAGGCAGACTCCTAATCCCAGTCTAATTGAGGCTGGCTTGTGTCAGCCATCAGACGCAGACATGGCAGTTGGATATGCTAATGATCCGTCACTGCTGCTGCTGGCTCCGCCCACTCACAGCGCAGGAAAGGACCTCACCTAGCTGCCCACCATGCGCCTGACCAGAAACTGAACAAAGCTAAAGGGGCTGGTCTTTCTCTAGATTTCTCTATTTCAGTCTCTCTCTTAGGTTTCTTTCTATCTTCCTCTCTCCGTCTCTCTCTGCCTCTCTCTGCCTCTCTCCGTCTCTCTCTGCCTCTCTCCATCTCTCTCTGCCTCTCTCCGTCTCTCTCTGCCTCTCTCCATCTCTCTCTGCCTCTCTCCATCTCTCTCTGCCTCTCTCCGTCTCTCTCTGCCTCTCTCTGCCTCTCTCCGTCTCTCTCTGCCTCTCTCCATCTCTCTCTGCCTCTCTCCGTCTCTCTCTGCCTCTCTCTGCCTCTCTCCGTCTCTCTCTGCCTCTCTCCATCTCTCTCTGCCTCTCTCCGTCTCTCTCTGCCTCTCTCCATCTCTCTCTGCCTCTCCTCCATCTCTCTCTGCCTCTCTCCGTCTCTCTCTGCCTCTCTCTGCCTCTCTCCGTCTCTCTCTGCCTCTCTCCATCCCTCTCTGCCTCTCTCCATCTCTCTCTGCCTCTCTCCGTCTCTCTCTGCCTCTCTCCATCTCTCTCTGCCTCTCTCTGCCTCTCTCCGTCTCTCTGCCTCTCTGTCTCTCTCTAAAGCTTTAGAACAACAGGATTCCACCTGCCACACAGTTTTATGAATACAATCAGTGAACACTGTTAAATGCAGGCAGAGAAAAAGAGAAGAAGAAGAGAGAGAGGTTCAATAAGGTGTTATTAGCAGGCATTCTTTAAGCCTTCTGTCCCCTCCTGTCTGTGTATGTGTGTGTGTGTGTGGGTGTGAGAGAGAAGTGTGTGTATATTTATGTAGGTGTGCGAGCCCGTGTGTGCGTATGACTGTGAGGGTTTGTGTCTGTCTCTGTGACGTGCGGGTGTGTGAGAGAGACAGAGAGATAGACAGAGAGAGAGAGAGACAGGTCTGTGGGTGTGGGTCTATTGAGGAGATCTGGATGCTGTTGTTCCTTTCAGCCAGACTAATAATGCCTACCCCCCCCCCCCAAACCCCAGAATAAAGAGAGGAGAGAGAGTTAGAGCTGTACCCATTCTCTCTCTTCCTCTCTGATGAGGTCATGCCAGCCTCTCTTAAAGGGACACCATTATCCACAATTAGGCCTGTGTTCCCTCTCTTACAGACATAATAAATCTTTACCTTAGCGCTCGCTTTAAAGAGAGATTCAGGTGGCTGAGCGGTTAGGGAATCAGGGTAGTAATCAGAATGTTGCCGGTTAGATTCCTGGCTGTGCTAAAATGATGTTGTGTCCTTGGGCAGGGCACTTCACCCTACTTGCTTCAGAGGGGAATGTCCCTGCACTTGCTGTAATTCGCTCTGGATAAGAGCATCTGCTAAATGTAATGTTTCCCCTGGAGGTGCTGGAGGAGAACGGTTCTCCAGCAGGGTTCTCCTCACTTCCAGGAGGAACAGAGAACCTAGTGGGACATACAGGAGGTGTTTCCCACACAACTGCACAGACACTTCACATCCCTCTTGACTGGAGACGCCAGATCAACTCAAGCAGACAGACACACAGACAGACAGACACACAGACAGACAGACACACAGACAGACAGACACACAGACAGACACACAGACAGACACACAGTCACTATCTGAGCCCAGCGCTCCCCTCCCCTCTTCCTCCTTTAATCTCCTCTTCCTCACCTCCTCTCCTCATCTCCTCTCCTTCTCCCCTCCTTTCCTCCCCTCCTCTCTCTCTTCCCCTCCCTCCTTCTCCCACCTCCTTTCTTCAGCTATAGAATAGTACTGAACTCTGAATCAAACAAAAGACTGCTTAGAATCACACAGTCTGGATTCATCATTAGCATCCTACCACACACACACACACGCAAACAAGGAAACACACACACACATCACACACAGGGACACGCACACACACACACACACACACACAAACAGAGGGTGACCCCGTCGTTGGCCTTGACCCTTGACCCCCAGGCTAGTGTTTCACCTGCTGCAGGGTTATTCATGGCGGCTCTGTGGTCTAGCCAGGCTGCAGGCTGCTCTGCATACGATCCTGAGCTGTTCCCACGCTAGCACACCAGACCTGCCCCACCCCCCCTCCCCTCTCTCCTCCTCAATGTGGGGGATTCATACAGGGCATGATGGATATGGCTATTGTGTCTCCGTCTGCCTCCCCCACTCTCTCCCTCCCCCCTCTCCCCCTCTCCCGCCCCACACACACACACATGCATACGTACCAGACCAGACCATTTGCACTTGATAATGACCTAGTCTAAATCCTTCACTTCATGTCTGGGTCTGTACAGGGGGGGGGGGGGGGGGGGCGTTCGTTTCGTCACAATGTGCACTCCCCCCGGCGATCTTGCTAGGACGACGTGAGCGGCAGAACGCGCTGCTCAACCTGGGTGAAAGTTTCTGCTGTACAGCGTTCAATAAAGTTATACAGTGTTTGAATAGCTGTTCTCTCCTCGTTTCCCCCTTTTTATTTGTAATTTTTCGCCCTCCTCCTTCTCTTTTGTCCTCTGTTCAGTGACGTAGTGCTGCTGTCTGTGGCAGTGCAACGGTTAACCCTCCCCTCCTTCCTGTTCCTGCTTCTCCAATGGTTCTGATTGGCCGCGAGCAGCGTTCCCCATCTCTCATTGGCTAGATAAATGCAGGAAAAACATTGATGTCACCAGCCTGAGGTGCTGAGGTTGGGAATGTGGTGGTGGGAAGTTGACGTGGGGGTGATGAGTGTGTGTGGGTGGGTGTGTGTGTGAGGGTGTGTGTGAGGGTGTGTGTGAGTGTGTGTGTTGAGTATGTGTGTGTGGTGTTGTTGCTCTGCTCTACAGTCGGCCTGCTTCAGGAGGAGGAAGCAGCGATCTCTGTATGATTCTAATAAAGGGTGTGTGTGTGTGTGTGTGAGGGTGTGTGAGTGTGTGTGTGTGTGGGGGGGGGGGGGGGGTGGAGGCGTTAAATGATGGGGAGATTCTGAATGGTAAGAGATGTTTGACTGTCTGGGGCAGCTCTGACTATGGAAATGAGAGACAAGCAAACACATGTTCCCATACGGCATCCCAGACACCAGCCCCCCCGCCCCCCCCAGACACCAGCCCCCCCGGCCCCCCTCCAGACACCATCCTCCAAGCCCCACCCGGCCCCCCTCAACACCCACATTAATAGTTTCTGTTCAAACCAGACACTCCAACGACTAACCCCCTCTTGTTCACCCCCCCACCCCCTCCCCACCCCAAAAAAACCTACTTGGGCCCCCAATCTTTTATCAGTCGAACCCCCTGCCCCCCTCCCACCCCTCACCCAGGGTCTAGACGCCCCATGTCCACAACTCCCCCCCCCCCCCCCCCCCCCCAACAGACAGCCTGGTTCACCAATCCCGCCATCTTGCCACCCAGTGCAGTGACAGAGAGAGAGAGAGGAGGGGGGGTGAAGATATATAGCTGAACATGTCTGACACACAGCTGCTTGACTGGCTGCCATGCTAACATGCTAATACACGCCGCGGGCGCTAATGGTCCCACCAGTCAGACTGTCTGCATGAGCAGCGACCACACTGGACACACAGTGACTGTGTTCTGTCCTTCACACACACACCTGCTTCAGGTTCACTGTGACAGGACACATTCGCAACTGCTTCAGGTCAGTTTCTTTAGTCTGGCTCTGCCAAACTCCCTCTCGTTCTCTCTCTCTCTTTCTCTCCTTCTCCTCTCCCTCTCTCTCCTCAGTCTCTCCCTCTCTCTCTCTCTCCCTCTCTCTCTCTCTCCCTCTCTCAGAGCAGTGTACATCCCCTCTCAGTTCTCCTATCCTTGGTTATCATAGAGTCTCGGTGTGTCTGATCATATGAATGATGATCTCCTGTGTTGTTAACCCTTTCAGTCCTTCTATGAGACTCACACGACTGAGCAGGGTAGCACACACAGATTGTCCAGTGCCATGGTAACCAGACGAGCCATGTGCATGATAATGAGAGTATTATGGGATGTTTGTCTAGAGTTCATTACGTCTGGGCATCCCCATTTAATTACAGCCTGAGTGTGTGTGTGCGTCTGTGTGTGTATGCGTGTCTGTGTGTTTGTGTGTGTGAGGAAGGGGGGGGATTTGATTAAAAAGGCCCCTTTTTATACAGTAGCAATGAAGGATTTACATAAGAGGTTATCATCCAAAAATGCACACACACACACACATAATTACACAAATACACACACACACACACCATATGGCACAGCAGTGAAAACTCTTATTACAAGCATTCCCCAAAAAAGCCTGCATGTAATATTTGGTACCAATTGAGCATGTGCACACACACACACACAAAACACACACGTGCATTCACACAAAGACATGCATATCGACACACCTATATTCCCGTTCACACACACACACACACGTAAACGCATGCCGCCACACACGCGATCATCCCACTTCTCTTCAGGGAGCTACTAAAATTACCGCGCCACACACACACACACACACACACTCCATCTAAATCCAAACCGATATGCAGAAAAGCAATTAGCCCAGATTAGCATACGGCGGCTGCATGCGGACACACAGATGGGGAGCTTCAGAAGCGTCGCCGCCATCTTTGGCAGGAGAGCCAGACCAGCGGCGGCCATTTTGTCTGAAGCCGTGCCCGCCTGGATGTAAACAACTGTGCCGCGTCACCGTGACAACAGCGCTAGTTTGGCACCGGAGCCGTCCAAAAACAGGAAGCTCCGACTGACTGGTACAGGAGCTAGCATGCACACACACACACACACACAGACACACATACACAGACACACACACATAAACACACACACACAGACACACACACAAAGACACACAGACACACATACACACATACACAGACACACACACATAAACACACACACAAAGACCGTAGGAGAGAGATTACAGTAGAAAGGGAGAGAATTTAGGTGAAAAGAAAGTGGTGTGGACAGAAATAAAGAGGAATAAGAGATAGACAAAGAGAGAGACACAAAGAGAGAGCATCAGAGAGATAGAGAGATCGAGAAAGAGCTAGAGACATATGGAGAAAGAGAGATAGAGATGAAGAGACATGAGAGATAGAAAGAGACAAGAGAGATAGAGAGAGATATATGGAGAAAGAGAGATAGAGATAAAGAGACATGAGAGATAGAAAGAGACAAGAGAGATAGAGAGAGATATATGGAGAAAGAGAGATAGAGAGATGTATGGAGAAAGAGATAGAAAGAGACGAGAGATATAGAGATAGATAGACAGAGATATAGAGAGATAGAGACAGAGATATAGAGACAGAAATATATAGAGAGACAGAGATATAGAGACAAGCTATAGAGATACAGAGATATAGAGAGACGGAGATAAAGAGATAAAGAGACAGAGATATAGAGAGATAGAGAGAAAGAGAGAAAGAGACAGAGGTATAGAGAGATAGAGAGAGATATAGAGAGGTAGAGAGAAAGAGACAGAGATGTAGAGAGAGATAGAGAGACCGAGATATAGAGAGAGGTAGAGTGACACTGACCAGGTAAACAGGAAGGATGAGAGAGAGCAGCTCTTGTATTCTTGTCTCTGAATGACTGGTCCTGGTGCGGCTGTTTCCTGCTCCGGGTGTGGCTGTTTCCTGGTCCTGGTGTGGCTGTTTCCTGGTCCTGGTGTGGCTGTTTCCATGTCCTGGTGTTGCTGTTTCCTGGTCCTGGTGTGGCTGTTTTTTAGTGTCTGGTGTGGCTGTTTCCTGTTTCCTGTTTCCTGGTCCAGCCCTTTCACAGTGGCTGTTTTTGAGTGTCTGGTGTGGCTGTTTCCTGGTCCTGGTGTGGCTGTTTCCTTGTCCAGGTGTGGCTGTTTCCTGGTCCTGGTGTGGCTGTTTCCTGGTCCTGGTGTGGCTGTTTCCTGGTCCGGGTGTGGCTGTTTCCTGGTCCTGGCGTGGCTGTTTCCTGGTCCTGGTGTGGCTGTTTCCTGGTCCGGGTGTGGCTGTTTCCTGGTCCTGGCGTGGCTGTTTCCTGGTCCTGGTGTGGCTGTTTTTGAGTGTCTGGTATTCTTATGGAAAGTCTAAGAGCCTCATGTCAGTTCATTAACACACCATGTTCAGTGTGGAGGTGTTCAGAGGTCCACAGGGAGTCTAGAGGAGGCGCAGCTCACTGGCTGAGCTTCTTAGAACCTTCTCCAATCTTACACTTCAGATAGATCTGTTTTTAAACAGATCTGATAATTAAAAGAAAGGTCTGTCTGTGAAAGCCTTCCTGGGGTGTGTGCTGTAGGCAGCTCAGGTGGGCGAAGGAGGAGGAAGAGGAGGAGGATGAAGACATCTACAGTCTGTCTGTCAGCACACAGCCCTCCTAGAAAACTAACAGGCAGAAGATCTGAAGAGGAATATATGAACTCTCAAACTGCCCCCCCCCCCCCCTCACACACACACTGCCAAGGGGCAAACGTGGGAGGCTACATCAATCTTAAATTTAAAAAAATAATGGAGGAGGAAGGAGGGAGAGAGGGAGAGGAACAGAGATCCCTCCTCCCCAGCATGTCTTCTGTTAAAATGGGCACCATGTGACTGGCTGGCTGGAGAACCCCTCCAGCAGACCCACACACAGCCAGGTAGCCAGGCCCATTTGGAGCAGCTCCTGCTGGGGCCAGGAGAGCCGGAGATTGGGCCCCTTGCTCTGGAGGTCCCTGGGCCCCGGGGCCATGCGCTGGCCTGGACAACCTCTAGCGCAGCAGCTAAGCCTGTGTTCTCCGTATTGATTTCTCCTGCGAGCTGCGAACTCCAGAGGTGCCGGTAGTCGTCAGGGACCCACGCTTGCCTCAGCAGCCCACTCACAAGCTTCCTTGCCCAGGCTTCACTCGCTCCTCGAGACCCCTGGATGGAGGGAGGGTCCGGGGGGAGGAGAGGAAGGGGAGGACCAGCGCCCGTGGCGATGATGATGAGCCGCGCTCAGGCTCCTCTCAGTTCATTCTTCCATCCATCCCTCCTTCTTTGCTTCTCTATCCGCCCACTCTCTCGCTCTCTTATTCTCGTCTTCCAATCTGGGTAAAAGAAAGAGAAACACAGAGAGGTTTAATTTCTTCTTTTTTTGGTAGCGTGCGGGTTAAACCTTTTTTTTGGTTTTGTTTTGTTTTTTTAAGCTTTCAATGTCCCTCCGCTCCATGCAAATTCAGATGTAAACAGTCAACACTCTGATGATGAAGCCTGGAGGATTCGAACGCCTCCTCTCCTCCACTCCTCCTCTCCTCCGCTAACCTCGCCCTGCAGCCAGAGGCCAGAGAGACACAGGGAGGACCGTGTTCAGCACCTCCCCTCCTCGTCCTCCCACCACCCCCGCATCTCCCCCAGCTCCCCCACGCCCCCTTCTCCCACCTCCACGGCGGTGAGGAGCCGGTGAAAGGAGGCTTGGGGTGCCGGGTGCAGAAGAGGAGGGGGGTGAGCACAACCCCCACACAGAACTGCAGGACAGCGACAATGCAACCACCTAGTGTTTAATCATCAGGGAGACTGAACAGAAAGAGAGAGAGGAAGAGAGAGAGGAAGAGAGAGAGAAAGAGAGACAGAGAGAGACAGAGAGATACAGAGAGAGACAGGCAGAGAGACAGAGAGACAGAGAGAGAGAGACAGGGAGAGAGAGAGACACCGTAGAGAGAGAGAGACACACCGTAGAGACAGAGAGAGACAGGGGGAGAGAGAGAGACAGAGAGAGACAGAGAGAGACAGGGGGAGAGAGAGACAGAGAGAGACAGAGAGAGAGGGAGAGATAGAGAGAGTGTCGATGTCTTTAAGCATCTCTGATGATGACCCAGCTTCACTCCAGTGTGGCCGGATACACTGTGGTTTATAAGGAGCACTATGACCGATCATTTGATTGGAAGAGTCAGTATCAGCACAATAGAATGGATCTAGTTTACCAGAAACATATCTGCCTGTCTAACACCTCTCGCTCTTTCTCTGTCTCTCTTTCTCTGCCTGTCTAGCACCTCTCTCTCCCTCTGCCTGTCTAACTTCTCTCTCTCTCTCTCTAACTGTCTAACACCTCTCTCTCTCTGCCTGTCTAACACCTTTCTCTCTCTGCCTGTCTAACACCTCTCTCTCTTTCTCTCTGCCTGTCTAACACCTCTCTCTCTCTGCCTGTCTAACACCTCTCTCTCTTTCTCTCTATGCCTGTCTAACACCTCTCCCTCTCTCTCTGCCTGTCTAACACCTCTCTCTCTCTGCCTGTCTAACACCTCTCTCTCTCTGCCTGTCTAACACCTCTCTCTCCCTTCATTCACTCTGCCTGTCTAACACCTCTCTCTCCCTTCATTCACTCTGCCTGTCTAACACCTCTCTCTCTCTCTACCTGTCTAACACCTCTCTCTCCCTTCATTCGCTCTGCCTGTCTAACACCTCTCTCTCTCTCTGCCTGTCTAACACCTCTCTCTCTCTCTACCTGTCTAACACCTCTCTCTCCCTTCATTCGCTCTGCCTGTCTAATACCTCTCTCTCTCTCTCTACCTGTCTAACACCTCTCTCTCCCTTTATTCGCTCTGCCTGTCTAACACCTCTCTCTCTCTCTCTCTCTCTCTCTCTGCCTGTCTAACACCTCTCTCTCTCTGCCTGTCTAACACCTCTCTCTCTCTGTACCTGTCTAACACCTCTCTCTCCCTTCATTCGCTCTGCCTGTCTAACGCCTCTCTCTCTGCCTGTCTAACACCTCTCTCTCCCTTCCTTCTCTCTGCCTGTCGCACTCATCATCTCTCACTCTGAAGAATCTTAAAATATTCTGATGGTGTTGGGAGTGCTGTTGTCATGGTAATTGCTGACATTCCTTCATGTATCCGTCCATCTTTTGTTCTGTCATAGAGTAAGGCCTCTCGGAGGGGCGAGCAGACACCCTCTGGTGACATCTGAGATCGGGGACAAGAGCAGGGGGAGAGAGGGTCAAGGGAAGAGACAGAGGTCAGGGGTCAGGGAGAGAGGGGACGAGAGACATGGACAGGAGAGAGTAGTTTGAGGTAGTAGAGAGTATCAGGATGGGTGGGTGGGTGTGAGGCAGGGGGGAGGTGGGGGTGAGGTGGGGTGAGCTGGAGGAAGACTCAGACACAATGAGCCTATTGAGATGACTCAGACATGGGTGTTAACTGCCCCCCCCCCCCTCCTCCTCAGGAGGCAGCCTAGGGGACAATGTTGGTTCAGGGGCAGCCCTACCCCCTGCCCCTCCAGGGGACAATGTTAGAGGGAGAGAGGAGGGGGGAGAGGAGGGCTGAAGAGAGAAAGCACTGTTTGTGTGTGTATGGGAGGGAGGGAGGGGGTTCCAGCCTCTGTGAGGATGGAGGGGTGAGAGGAATGATGACCTGTGGCTGTGGACTTGAGTGGAGACCAGGGGAGACAGACAGACAGGCAGGCAGGCAGACTGGTATAAGTGTCAGACTGTGCGGGTAAAATAATCAGAACACTGAACACTGGAGGAGAAATATAAGGGAAGGAGGAATAAGGAAATAAAAAGAGATTAAATGAAAGAGTGAGAACGAAAGGGAGAGAAAGAGAGAGAGAAAAAAGCTTTGCAGCATGCAAACATCCCCCAAACCAAGAACCCTCCATCAGAACAGCCAGCTGAGACTGGCTCCTGCTCCTCCTCCTCCCCCTCCTCACCCCCCTCCACCTCTGCCCGGCTGGGTGAGGGGGTGATGCCAGGGGGTAGGTTAGGGGGTAGTTAGCGGTCCACACACAGCTCAATCAGGGTAGACACCGCCCTATCTGGGTTCTAACGTGAAGGAGGAGCCTAACCCCCCCCACACCTCCCACCCCCTGCTGCGAAGCCAACTTCCAGCTCGCTAAACCAGCTGAGGGTCTCTCTCTCCCTCTCTCTCCCTCTCTCTCCCTCTCTCTCCCTCTCTCTCCCTCTCTCTCTCTCTCTCCTGCTCTCTCCCTCTCTCTGCTCTGTGTCTCCCTCTCCTCTCTCCCTCCTCTTCTGTCAGAGAAGGGTGCATTCAAACAGCAAGATAGAAACTGGGTTAACACTGCTCATTGGGTGTCCATACCCACTGTGTGAACACACTGCAGGTAGGCCCCACCCAACACACACACACACACTGCAGGCCGGCTCCACACAACACACACACACACACACACTGCAGGCCGGCCCCACCCAACACACACACACACACACTGCAGGCCGGCCCCACCCAACACACACACACACACACTGCAGGCCGGCCCCACCCAACACAATCAAGCTTCACAGAGCTAATTAGGCAGACTCTTCATTCTCAACCTTTCTGAATAGAGGAGAGCAAGAGAGACACAGAGAGAGACACAGAGAAAGAGAGAGAGAGACAGCGACAGAGACAGAGAGACAGAGAGAGACAGAGAGAGACAGAGAGCGAGAGAGAGAGAGACAGGGAGAGACAGAGAGAGAGAGCGAGAGACAGAGAGAGAGAGACAGAGAGAGACAGAGAGAGAGAGAGAGACAGAGAGACAGAGAGACAGAGAGAGAGACACAGAGAGAGAGAGAGACAGAGAGAGAGAGAGAGAGCGAGAATGAGTGAGAGTGCAAGAGACAGAGAGCGAGAGAGAGAGTGAGTGAAGAACAGAACGGGTGTAACAAACCAGTGAGGCTCTGCTGTGGTTCTGATGCAGCTTCTGGAAACACACAGCTACCCAGCCTCAGCCACCAGCCTCAGCCCCCAGCCTCAGCCCCAGCCCCAGCACCAGCCTCAGTCCCAGACAGACAGGGGTAAAACATGTGTGGTCAACATTACAAAGCGCTCATCCTAATTCTGCTCTCTGAATTATTCAAACTCAGTCAAAAGGAGGAGGGTGAGGCTCTCCCTCTCTCTCTCTCTCTCTCTCTCTCCCTCCCTCTCTCCCTCCCTCTCTGCCTCCCTCTCTCCCTCTCTCTCTCTCTCTTTCTTCAATCGTTGTCATGAAGCTTAGCGAAGCGATCAAATTCTTGCATGAATCAAAGTTTGTCTTTTTGTGTGTCCTATGTGCAGAGCTGAATGCTCCCCTCCTCCACCTCCTCCCCTCCTGTCCACCTCCTTCCCTCCTCCTCCTCCCCTCCTCCTCCTCTATTTGGATAAAGAGAGGTCATACTTCAACTTTGACTGCAACACATTCCTACAAAGTTACCATGTCACCCCCCCCCCCCCGCCCACACACACACACAAACACACAGACACACAGACAAACACACACACACAGACACACACACACTCTTCCACCATCTCATTTAGATTTGCTGTCTTTTGTGTCTCCTTGAATCTGTCATTGTGTGAGTGTCTGTGTGTGTCTGTGTGTCTGTGTGTGTGTCTGTGTGTGTGTTTGCGTGTGTGTGTGTCTGTGTGTGTGTGTTTGCATGTGTGTGTGTGTGTGTGTGTGTGTGTGTGCATGTGTGTGTTTGCATGTGTGTGTGTGTGTGTGTCTGTGTGTGTGTGTTTGCATGTGTGTCTGTGTGTGTGTCTGTGTGTGTGTGTGTGTGTCTGTGTGTGTGTTTGCGTGTGTGTGTGTGTGTGTCACAGACAGAGAACAAGGCCAAGTTTGTTCGCATAGAAAGTTAAACAACAGACTGGATCAGGTTTGGTAAAGGAACTGAATAAATGATATTGAACACAAAACAAAATACCACCCCAAAAAATAAATCAACTATATAACAAAATACCCTACAATAAATCAACGTCATTTTAGATTTTACACTTCATTTTAGCAGTATTTCTGTTTTCTGTAGAGAGAATAAAACATATAAATCACATCAAATCCTAACATATAGTTTTACTTTTTTTCTTCCTCCAGGTCTAAGTGTGCTAGGTTAAAGTTACGACCTAATTGTTCTCTCATCCAACCCTGTGGCCCCTGGCCAGACCGCAGTGCATTCTGGGAGACTGGCAGGTGTCCCTATGTCACACTGGATCCCAGACAGCTCGTTAATTTGCACAACTTTTCCACACACACACACACATTTCTCCCCTCACGTGTGTGTGTGTGTTAGCGATGGGACTTGACCCTCCTGGGCTGTGGCAGCGGTTCCCGTCTCGCTGTGCGTGGGAAAAAGACGACACCGTCTTTCACAGCTGCTCTGGCGGCTGGGCCCCGACGACGGGGGCCCCATCACCCCCCGCCCCCCGTCCCCCACCCGTCTGTCCCCCCCTCTCTCCTCACCCCATTCAGTCTCCAGGCTGCTGCCTTTCAAAAGCAGAACCCCAGACCCCCACACAGCCCCCCCTCCCCCCTCATAAATACATCTCATTATTTGAGGCCTAGTCTGCATTAGGGCTCTGGGTCTTCTGCCACACGCACACACACGCACACACACACACACACACAAATGCCTCATGTACAAATATAGCTTCCCTCCAAAAATGGAAACAATAGTACGTTTGAAAAACAAATCCTTCGTTCCCACACACACACCCACACACAAAACATAATTGTAGCTCAATCGTTTTTTTATTCAGATAGTTTAAGGGTGTTTCTTATTTCCGTCAATCGAAATATTAAGAATATAGGTGGCGCACATACACACACACACGCTCACGAACCACCATCACCACCAGCTATCCCCCCCCATTCACTGCAATGCATTAGAGAGGAGAGTTATCTGCTGTCTGGCTGTATTATACAGAGGTGATCATTTACATCCACTTTAGCACGCTGCAATGCATGCTGGTCCTGACACAGGCAGGAAACGGGGCCAGATCTTCCCTGAACCTGTCGCTCCTCATTTAAATAACACAGTGTTCTGCTAAGGTCAGGGGGTGGCCATGACTATGACCTTGCCTTGAACACACAAGGTATTCTTACCATTAAAACGTTTCTGTCAATTCTGTGTTTGTATATCTTGCATAGAGAATAAAACATATTCTGATTCAGGACCTGATTTCAAAGCTAGTGTTGAAATATTTTTCGAGAGCCCAAGTAACTAAACAAACCGATTATTCCTGCCTCCTCCTCCTCCTCTAAAGAAGGTCGAAGCGGATCATGAATACCTCGACTAGGGAAACTATTATCTGTTGCGATGACCCAAAATAAATAACTAACCTTTTTCGATACTTTATGTGAACCATGTGGCTAGCTGCCTAGCCATGCTTCTGAGAAAGAGGGAAGATGAGGGGGAGAAGGGGTGGAGGTGGGGGAGGTGGAGGGGAAGGTGAGGGAGCAGGATGAAATGGACGGCCAGAACATTTCCACATGAGCGGCCCAGATCCCCCTCTCCCCTACTGTTCAGCACCAGGAGAGAGCAGCCCAGATTACACAGCAGCAAGCTGAGTAATAGGATCACACTATCTAAAGGGCCGGACAAGAAGTGTGTGTGTGTGTGTGAGAGAGAGAGAGAAAGACGAGTGTGTGTGTGAGTGTATGACCGAGAGAGAGTGTTTGCATGTGCGTGTGAGTGTGAGAGAGAGGGTGTATGTGTGTGAGAATGTGTGTGCGTGCGAGTGTGTGTGTGTGTGTGAGAGAGTATGTGTGTGAGAGAGTGTGTGAATGTGAGAGTGTGTGCAGGCTGGTGAAGGTGGGAGACTGACAGCAGGTCTACAGATTAGAATTTGGTGATAAAGGAATAATGGAATTCCATAAAGAAGTGAAAACTAGCCCAGAAGTTAGAAGTTAGCCCCCCAAAAATTAATCCTAATAACGTTTGAATATGAAATCCTTGTGAACATGGGGTGTCCAGGGGTGTGTTCTGATCAGATCTCCACCTGTGTTAAGCAGACTCAGGTGAACTGATGCAGCTGAACACCTGCAGGGCCTCGCAGCAGACTGACGGCTGGAGCTCTAACACACTAACACAGCTCAACACTGTTGGTCATGACACCTGCTAACACGCACCGTCTCACACACACACACACACACACACTTAGACACCCACCCCCCCCCCCCCACACACACACACACACTTAGACACCCACCTCCCACACACACACACACTCACACACACAAACTAAACTGCCCTGACCAGCATCGGTTAAGGACAATGCATGGTCACAGCGTGTATTAAACCCTGCCTTCATCCGATCCTTTCAGAAGGGCAAATCCCCCCCCCCCGCCCCCCCCCCACCCCAAGAGGCTTGCTTTACGATGACCAATAAAACAGTCAGAAAACCAACAACTTAATGGACTAACTTTTATCAGCCCACAACAATGACACTGCCAGTTTATAAGCAGAACTCTAATGGACTGAAGGCTAATGCTGCTTTGTGAAGTCTTGTTTTGAACCCCTGGCACCGTTTCAGCCTAATTTATGAACAGTAGCAGCGTATTACACACCAGTAAAAGAGCAGCAAATTGAAATAAATTACGATAAAAGAAAAAACAATAAATCGGGATGGAGATTTGACTTTCATTTCAAGTGAATTATTCTGCAAACGGGTGTAAAACTCCTACATGTTACAGAAACAGACGCTGGTGTGAAAGATCTTCCTTCTGGAAGGCAGGACAGCACAGCCTCAGCGATGTCATAATAACACACCATGCCTCAGTGATGTCATAGTGACACACCGTGCCTCAGTGATGTCATAATGACACACGCTGCCTCAGTGATGTCAAAATAACACATGGTGCCTCAGTGATGTCATAATAACACACGGTGCCTCAGTGATGTCATAGTGACACACCGTGCCTCAGTGATGTCATAATGACACACCATGTCGGAGTGATGTCATAATAACACACCGTGCCTCAGTGATGTCATAATCTGTAGTCTGATTGTGGTGCAGTGTTTCCATGGGTGTGTTTCTGTGTTTGTGTGTATGTCTCAGTTTGTGAGGTCTGGGTGTGTGTGTATGTCGTTCATGTGTATGTTTGAGGTATGTGTGTGTTTGTGTGTGTGTGTGTGATGTCCAGGTTTACCTGCGACACAGCTGCTTCCTCCCAGGTGTGTGCGGCACCTGCATCCTGTCTCTGATCCAACATGGCCGCCAGTCATCTTCCTGCCCGACACGCTGCAGTGCTGCTCTCTGCACTTCTGTCTGGGGAGGAAGGAGAACACACACTCAGACTGGGGCCCTGCATGTGTCTCTGTGACTGCGTGTGACTGTGTGTGTGTGTGTGTGTGACTGTGTGTGTGTGTGTGAGACTGCATGTGTGTGTGTATAACTGGCATGTGTGTGTGTTGTAGATCCCATGTATGCCCTGGCAGCAGTGAGTCTCTTGAACCATAAGAGGTTGTTACTACTGACAACACAGATCAGAGGAAACATCAGAACTCAAACCACGACAAAAAAGCAACTGTTCGCTTTCGAACCTCGACTGTGGAAGTGTCGAGTCACGCTAAATGTGAGAAAATGTAGGATACCATAGCAACGACAAACAGAAGCCTGAAGAGTACAGCTGAAGCCCTTTCTTCCGTAACCTGCTGAACCAGTGACAGCAACACACACATCTAATCTGTCAAATATGATACACAAACACAACATAACATCGTACTGTTATAAAATCATATCCCATCTAATAGCCAGTTCGCTACACTCAACTACTAAACATGTAAACGTTTATCATACTGGAGCTTGGACAGTTGCTAAGTTACCGAAACCACACACACACACACACACACACAAAAACTCTCTCACGCATCAGAAAATAAATATTCTGTTCTTTGATAATGCTGAATAACGCAAAGACGGTCCAAAGGCCTTCACTTCAGTTCTACCAGTGTGCTGAAACCTGCTCTCCGACGAGGAGGTTAACCTGGAGCTGTGTGTGTGTTTCCTGTTGTCTTCTAAGAAGACAAGGTCATGATCACGCTAACATAGAGGTCAGCTGGGTCACACCCATCAAACGCACACAGGTGAGGACACTCTTAAGGAGAAGGTGTGTTTGTACTTCTGAAGACAGGAGCTGAGATCGTCAACTCGGATCAGAAGATTTACATGTACATGACATCATTTATCAGACGTCCGATCCAGAGCGACTTACAGCGAGTACAGGGATATTCCCCCCCCGAGGCAAGTAGGGTGAAGTGCCTTGCCCAAGGACACAACGACATGTTGACACAGGTGGGAATCGAACTCACAACCTTATGATCACTAACGCAATACACCTTAACCTTTGAGCCACATGACTGAGATAGAGTGTTTCTGATGGTTTCATGCTGCGGTTATCTCTTTGTTTGTAGTGCGTCTTATAGAACACAAAACAGCCCTATAACGTCATCCCTATAGAGACAGGGATGTACACACACACACACACACTCACACACACACACACACATCACAGGGAGATCTCTCCTCATCTGTCACTTTGAACCGAAAACACAAATCTACTTTAAACCTGTCGCAGTCACTGTCATCGCCTGAACAAAAAAACTATTCTCAGTTCCGTCACTTTGTATATTACCGATTCATATTCATATTTGAGTAAACAGAGCGTGTGCTACTGTGCACTATGCTGTGATAGCTACTGAGCCCAACAAGGTGGCATAACCACCCTGTCAACAAGAAGCAAAACACAGACAGGATAAAGAGGTTTTCATTTCTCACTGCTAAAGCTAAATGAGATACATACGGTAACGTTTCCAGTAATGAGGGCCGCTGTCCTAAAGGTTTTAGATGTTTCCCTGCTCCAGCACACCTGATTCTAATGAATGATCATCATCAGGCTTCCACATAGCTTGATAACGACCCATTCATTAGAATCAGGTGTGTTGGAGCAGGGAAACATCTAAAACTGTCAGGATAGTGGACCTCAGGGAGCAGGATTGGACACCCCTGGTGTAGAAGCTGGTTAAATTGGGCTGTGGGTCTTTGTATTACACCTTTCTCATGCTCTGGTTAATATAACAGGTGATCTAACGGAAAACTACATTTAGGGTTGAGGAGAACCTTGGCAACGTCACAGCACTTTGAAAGCTATACTTTGCAAGCTCGAGGATGAATGTCCACCTAGGCTTCATTATATCCAAGCCTTTTTGTAATGGAAGACGTATTAACGTCAATAAACGATGATAGAGCCGTTGTTGCTTAACACAGTGACATGACACCTAAACAGAGAAAGCGATGCTCCAGTCTCCCAGAGTCACGTGACTCCACGGAACCGACCAATAGCGCGAATTTAGTCTTTTTAACTATTTCTGCCGTATCTCCTATAAAAACACTATCAACACAACTGTGATTCCAGCGGTTTAGCGAATGTTTTTGTAATATTTTTCATTAATTTTTTTAAATTAAAGATTCTGTGTTTAAAGTTACCAGCAATCCATTTCTAACAGGCCTAAGTCATACAATGGTCCTGTTGCCAAAGCGGTCGTTCGATATTGAAATCTCAACGAGCCAAACACACATTTTTCATTGAACACGTCAGTTATTCCACAGTCTTCCTACTTAAACACTCTAGAGTTAGGCTACTTGCCTATGATTTAGTATTTTTGCAGTAACCACTCCGTGAACGGAATCCCCGCGGTGGCATTTTGGTGGATGAAGCGTGGCACGACATCGAAGCATCCAACCCTCCCGGTAGCCCGGTAGCCTTCAACCCGCCCCGACATCCCTCCACACCGAAGCCTCCTGCCTCCGAAGTCTGTGGAATTAGTTCGTACTTTCGGTTCTCTAGCTTTATGAAATTAAAACTCATACAGCTAAATAACCAAAGACACAAACTAACCCGTTGTCTCTTAAAGGGACCGCTGCGTAGAAGGGAACCTGCACGCGGTCACATGGAGGAGCCTGTACTGCGCGAGGCGCTTCGTCTCGAGCCAACAGCGCTGGCTTCTTCAGTCAGAGTCACCAATGCGTTTGTGTATATTTATTTATTTATGCAGATATGTTATGGGATGATATCTACGTAGCTTGTTTAGTTGTATTTCATATATATGGTTCACTTACACACACGGGCGCACGCGCACACACACAGAGACTTGGGTCTGTCACCAACTTATGGTTAGAGGTTAGTGACTAAATTCCTACCCAGTAACATTCAACAGTGACATTAAGCATTTAAGCAAAAACTATCTTAAAACAGCCATTGTCACATCTGCGCCGGCCAGTGAACTATTGGTTGTGAGAATACACCATGAAGACCTTTAAACTAGTACGAGGCCATTTGCGAAAACTGTGTTTATAGGACCGGCAAGAAACATTTGAACGTTTTGTGTTCAATTGACAGCATTCATTCAAGGGACTACAGAGATTCCCCCAAACCCACAGCCCATATAAACTACACACTCACTAATCTGCTTCATGTGAAAGTACACAACAGCCAAACAAGGCTCCAATAAAGTTAAGACAGGAAATACACGACATTGTCAAATCCACTTACTGGTTTTGGATTTGATCCTTTTTTTTATAATAACGTCAAAAACAGTGAAAGGGTTAGCCTTCTGTGCGCGAGGTGCATCCGTCTCAGAACCGGAAAAATATTCTGTTCTCCCATCAAGTGTACGGTCACGAGCCAAACAGCAGAACGTTGCAGAGCGTATATCCATGAGACACCACCGACACACGGTGTCCACTCCTTCACGTGCAAGCAACGACTGACGAGCGCTCCGGTGCCCGTGGTTAACTCCCCCCGCGTGCAACTACCAATCCCCAACCGCCTAGTATGGACCCCACACACACACACTCTCTTTCACACACACACTCTCACACAAACCGCAGAGGCGGGAAGGTAGGCTATATTGTTGGATGAATTAACTTTATTGTTGCTTTGCGTGGCATTGCAGTGCAACGTTGCATAAAAAGGAGGAGGCCAATGTATCCATCAATGGCGAGCAATAAGCCTTACAATCTATACTTTTTCCCCTCACATGTTGAGTCTATCATTCACAAAACACTCAATACATTATTGTGAATTCTAATGCCAGTAAACCACTGCATGATGGTATGTCTGCTGTATCTTCACAGAGAAGACCAGAAACCAGACACATACAAAAACAGAGAAAGGTGACGTGGGAAAGCTGGAATCTTTAAGCTAAATTCCACTCAGATCATTAAAAGGTCTGATGACGTATTTATTCTATAGGCAACAATTACTACAATCTCAGGCCATGTGACCTATGAAAGATTAAAAGTATAAATTAAGAAGGGTTTGGGCGGGTGTGGCTTTAAAATTCACGTTAAATAGTTTCTACACCGTTTCTTCTCACTTTATTAATACACTGTATTTGTGTGTTTTTCTTAAATGTACATTTCTGTTTAGAAGATGAGGCATTGGCAAATACATATATATATATATATATATTATATTATAAAAAAAATAGGGTGAATAGGGTTTTTATAAACTAATTGAACGTATTTTGAAACCACACATTGTTTACGTAGCTTTTGTGTGTGTTTCTTTCCGTATTTGTTTTTGTAACTTAACACAAAATGAACACAAGTGATACAAATTAATTTACGTTTATTACGTCTCATAAAGTAGTAAAATGTTTGTCCCACGTTGCTTACCGGGGATTAAATGTTACCGTAATTTATCATGTCAACTATCAACTATTTTATTCCACCCAATCCCTCAACCCTAAAATGTTTCACTGTGGCTCTTTTAAAATTGTGAACAAGCTCGTGCTTATTTCGTGCACGAGCAGTAAAAGTAGGTCAACTGCCCTGCATTTTAACCTGTTGATTTAATGCTCTTTTAAAATTGTACATTTCTGCCCTCTCTCGCCCTCTCTCTCTCTTAGTAAACAGAGTAGCCTACAAAGATTTTAAGTAATTTTAGGATTTTATAAATGAAACCAGCGATTGGATCATTCAATAACATCCAACGGAGTTGTAACGGCATATTAAGTCTTGAGCTCTTTAAATATAAGAAACAAATCAATCCCGAAGCGAGACCCGAGAAGCTACAGAGCTCACCCCGTGGCCCTGTCCACGGTACTGAACCGTGGCGCGTGTGGCAGTTCCTCTCACACACAGGTAGCGCGCGCCTTTGGCTACTGATAGCATATTCATTCACTGTAGCATATAGGTGTGACGTTATCAGGCGTGTTATGATTGATCTCTTCACTGAGGAGATGAGATGCTGCTCACGATAATAATACAAGCATATAGGACTATGCTTCATCTTAGATAATGGTTTGGTGCTGATCCATGAATAGCAACTTCTCATATAAAGTTTGAATAGACATTACATTTTAGTGTGTGTGAGAGTGTGTGTGTGTGTGTGTGTATACGTGTAAGTGTGTGTGTGAGTCTATGTTGTGCTATAGAGACAGGGAGATTTAAAGGAAATCTTCTTGAATCAGATAACAAATCTAGTTACAGCGTGTGTGGGCAAAATTCTTATCACATATAAACTCCATCAGCCAACAGCTCAGCAGGCCAGCGCGTGAGGATGTTTATGTAGGAGGTTCTATCTATAGGGGGCACGTGAGGAAGACAATCATTATCGAGGCATTGCCTCTGTATGGTGACTCCTAGGTCAATACATATGCCACTGTGAGGCTACGTCTACTTGATTCCAAAGTTGAGATGACGAGCCACAATCACCTCCTTTTCCAATAAAATTCAATTGACAATCTAACGTACGGTTTAGGCAACAAACTAGCTTACGTAAGGTTTGTCTTGAGGGAACAGAAAGCAATACAGCAGTCTTACAATGAGAAGTTGTCAGAATTACGCATTGTGATGAGAACGAGGTCGTATAATCAAATACGAATTCTGATTGGATGAGCACGAGTGGGAGAGGGAGCACGCGAGCTAGGCCTACTGTACGTACGCTGATGGTTCCACACGCGTGGGAAATAACCACGAGCACTTTCTTTATAAGAATCAGTTACTGATGCCACTGGAACGTATGTGATACTTAAATGGTGGTGTTCTGAGATGAGCGTGGACCTACATGAGCTAAACCAATACTTCCTTGGTTCATTTATCTGTAGTCTTGTTTTAGATGTCATAGTCATAGATGCCTAAATAGAATAGTTTATTTTTTTATCACAATAATTCTTCACTGTTACGCGAGAACAAAGTTACGTTTAAAGCTTTTGCAGTACAACATAATACAAGCACTTGCTACACCTCAACTTAACAGTGACGTAAAACGCGTAGAATCGTACTGCACGTTTATGAACCTGCAGCAACCTGATTCCCTTGCACCAATACAAAAAATTACACTCGCATACGAATAAGATTTTACTATATTCCTGTGGCTATTTCACATTTCAAAATATGTTTGACGTTTTTTATATGTTACTTGAAATAGTGTCACAAAGCAGAGCAGACTCACTGTAAATCTAATTGAGTGGGTCTATTGAGGCCTGCTTTGGTCCCCCCAAATCCTACTTGGCATAAATTTGCAAGGAGCACTTACTCACCCCCAACCTCCCCCACCCACCCCCACCCTCCGCCTCCACATCCCGCCTCCTCGGGACCTCTCTGGAAGAATTTTCCCACAAACAAGTTGACCAAGAAAAATTAGCCCCCATGAACGAAGTTAACACCAAGTTCAACAACGTGCAGCAAATGCATTAGCATCACAATAGTGTCTAGGAGCGCGCGTGGTCCGTGGGACAACAGAGAGTAGCGTCGGCACGTCACTCCGCCAGCCGGCTAGACCCCTTTCCCAGGGTCTGAGAGACAATATGCCCTGAACTCTGCACTGCAGTGCGAGAACCAGGGGGCCCTCGACAACAATATGCCCACACTGAAGACTAGAGGAGGCCCACACGGAAAAGGCCGAGAAGAGGTTTACCCTGATGTGAATATAAACAATAGGTAACCACTATAAAAATGTATGTCATAAATATAGATGCATTTACACGATTATTTATTTCAGGATTCTTGCAAAGGTGAGTCTTATTACATGTGTTATTATTATTTATGTTGTCATTGTTCTAATAATAATTATTGCATGCTTTCTTCTTTGCCTAAGCCCTATTCCGTTACTATTCATAATGAAGTTAATTTAAGAATAAATAAACAAAGATTTAGTCTCATAGGTCATAGTTATTATTTAAAAAATCTAAGCTTAGTTTAAAAAATCCATCATCACCTAGCTGTGTCCAAAAGTATTATCTACTTACATACAAGGCCTCTTTAGATAATCCAAAACTAGGTTCCTCTTCAGATGAGTTGCCTCTCATCAATCTCTTTAACAAACGTCTCGGTTCTATACTTTACCCTAAAGAAGATTACTCGAGCTTGAATAACCCGCGGAGGAGGGAGAACACTATGGAGCCGCGCGCTCTGTCTCGTGCGGGCTTGCCTATATAGACGCGCGCGAGACAGAGAGCGCGGTTGGAATCTGCAGTTTTTCTCAAGTCCAAGTCAGCCGCGAACGCCAGAAGGCGAGAATACTTACTTAGATAATGTGGCGTCCGGTTGATTCTTAAATATACGATTCAGATTTAGCTCCTCTTGGTTTATATTAATGTAAAAGAATGGAGGATGGAGAGAGAGAGAGGGGTGCGCGTGGAGGACTGACAGCAGAAGAGAGGGAGAGAGAGACAGGGAAGCAGCGAGATGACAAGAAATGGGAGGTGGGGGAGAGGAGGAGGAGGCAATATGGCAACGTATTAAATGTGTCAAAAAATTACTGGGGAAATGTAGGCCAACCATGAATACGGAGTGTAAGGTTGTTGATAACACGGTAGAATTGTGTAGCATCTGCAATGAGACACTATAGTCTTAAACATTTTATTTTAATAACTCTTTAAAACGTTATTCATCCAACGACAAGAATGAAAGAAATCATGTTATTCTTTCTGTCCCTCCCTAACAACCCTAAAACCACCGTCTATATTGCACGTTCTGCTATAGGCGACGTTACCCGCAAGCCACATCACGGCTGGTGATGATGGTCAAGTTCAATGTTGGCGCATGATTTTTAATTCCCCCTGGGGATCTAGCTCTGCTTCACCGCGTGCAGGCCTGGAAGCTCGGCAGGTGATAGGTGCAGCACGTGTGGCGGGACATTCAAAAGAAGTCCACCGCGCATGGCTTCGATTTCCGGAATTCAATCGCCCCATATATGGTGTGTAACAGATTTACCTGACTGCAATCAAGATGAACTCAAATCTAAAAATAATGAACTACTACCTAAATACCGTCACAAATTATAACGTAATTAGTTCTTGCCGTTTATAACAACGTTGTTTAGCGAATCGTGTGGAAGCCTTTAAATATTTGTCCTCTGTGATTGCAGCTGTGTTGTGACTCAAAAGTCTGCTTAATCATGGCACTGATGGATTTAAACTAATGATTTGTTTTTTGCTCTCCTTCCTTCTCATTCACACACACACTCATTCACCCCCCCCCCCCCCCCCCCCCACACACACACACACACACTGTAGTAAAAATATTACATTTACAGGAACGTTTGTGGTAGCCTAGAAAACGATTAATATTAGAAATGATTTCGATTTTATTCTAGAGGACATCTTTACACTACCAAAATAAAACACGCATACTATCTATCTTCTAAAATAATTCACTATATAGGCCACCGTGTATTTGGCTAAACAACCATGCATGTGAAAATATTTAGGTAATTCACGTATTTTCGGTCTTAAAGACCTATTTACTCAGCCAGAAAGTAGAACACGTTTAGGCCTACACCACGAGTGGGCAACCCTAGTCCTCGAGGGCCACTGTCCTAAAGGTTTTAGATGTTTATATGCTGCAGCACACCTGATTCTAATGAACAGGTCGTTATCAAGCTCGCCGAAAGCCTGATAATTAGAATCTGGTGTAAGCAAGAAAATATATAAGACCTTAAGGACGGTGGCCCTCGAGGACCAGGACTGCCCACCCCTTGTCTATACTATTAGGTGTACACACAATTATTTGATGCACATAACCAGTGTTGAAACGGCCACACTATAGTTCAACGTTAACGAGTCTCGAACATTAATTTAACGAGACACCCTAGAGAACACCTGCATGTTAAAGCCTCTAGCCAGTTTGGACAACTCTGCGTTATCTTAACCACACGATTCTACACACTGTACTACACACTGTATTACACACTGTACTACACACTGTGCTACACACTACACACTGTACTACACACTGTACATGTGGAAGCAACAACAGCGACGCTCTTCGGTGACAAACAAACATCCGCTGCTGAAGGAAACCAGATTAGAATGAGCCGATCATTAAGGCATCAATTCCAACTGTTCTCACGTCTAACAGGTGTGTTTTAACTAAACAGGTGAACGGAATGAATAGAACGTCGTTAGCAACAGTATAATAGATAAACTACTAGACGTAATGAAGACGTTTGAGTTAATAACGTTAGGAAAGCTTTACAAAAACAGATATTTGCATCCTTTAAAGGTCCCCTACGATGTTCACTTAGTTCCCATATAAATCCTGATGAAAACGACATGTAATTCGTCTGTAACCTGTTTAGGTCTATACTCCAAAACAATTAGCCAAGCCACTGACTTCAGGTGTGTTCACGTTATACAATAGCCTTATATCCATAAGCCCCCGAGGAGTATAACATACTGCTAAAATACAAAATATACCCCTCGATATTTACAGTTTATTGTCAGTCAGGACTTAATCAGGATACAGATCTATTCACAGACCTATTCTGAATTATATTATATTATATATATTATATACTGTATAGGACTGTACCAAAACAGTTTGAACATACTAGAGATTTGTGTTCATGGTGTAATATCTTAAACTCGTTTGTGAAATATGTATCTAATAAAATACATCCATCTACATACGTATATTCCTGCAGAATATGATCCACAGTTGGAAATACACAGTTTGAATCAAACACGTGGTTCAGTTGTTTACGTAAAGCTTCTGGAGCCTAAATATAGGATTAATGATGTCAATAACGCAATTCAGACTTAATAAACTTCATGATGTGTCATTTTGGTTGTAGTATTGGCTCTGCTACCAACACGTGAACATGAATGACAGTGATACAGTATTGTGACTTTTCTACAGTGCAAGATGGGTATTTTTTTATGACAACTTGCCTATTAAAAACATTTTCACATTCATATCAAGTTTCACTAAACTGAATGAGAGCTATAGTTATGAAAAACGTTCTATATTGTCACCTGTTCATTCTTCTTAAATCAACTCTGAACTTGAAGATAAGGCTTCTCCTGTCAATATGAATATATATTTTATCAGATGTAATTGTAATTAATGTATATATCAATACATTTATTTTAAGCCTATCTTTGTTCAAGCTGTTAAACTATTCTCCAGACATGATAAGATAGGTGTTATTTTGTGCCATGGGGCCAAATTTTCAACAGTTTAAAGAATTAAAGGAACAAACAATAATATTCATACACAATGATGGGATGAGTTTAAAGCAAACTATTGATTTTAGATCACAGTAAGTTAGACATTGTGAATGTGTTCACTTTACTGTAAGGGACAAGCTCAACTCTGACAGCAAAATGATTCTATCCAACATATGTTACAAGATTCCAGAAGTTCTATTCCAGAATCCTGTTCAAGTGCTTTTTGGAACACTAAGCGGCTTGTTCTGTTCTACTGAAAATTCCAGAGCTTCTGGAATTGTATTGTGTCTTATTTAACCGTATGCACATATAACCTCACAATACTGTTGGGCTGTACAGTATGAAGAAAAGAACATGGTACAGTTGAGGCCTGTGTTTCTGCAGTGTAAGGATGGTAGAACCAGTGGTTTGTATCTTCCTGCAGTGTAAGGATGGTAGAACCAGTGGTTTGTATCTTTCTGCAGTGTAAGGATGGTAGAACCAGTGCTTAGTATGTTTCTGCAGTGTAAGGATGGTAGAACCAGTGCTTAGTATGTTTCTGCAGTGTAAGGATGGTAGAACCAGTGGTTTTGTATGTTTCTGCAGTGTCTGACCAGCACAAGCTTTAGTGCTGTCTGCATCCTGTCTTGTTTAAAATGAGAAAACTATATATACACACACAGACACACACACTCACACATGTATTTGCAAATTTTTCCTATTAATGTGTTGTTTGAGTGGCATTATGTCTCTTTATGTCGTTGTCAAGCATCTTTGAGTTAATAAAAAAGCACTATAACAATGTTTTATCATTAATATGAATGCAGGCACATACATACACACACACACACACACACACAGATAAACACACACACAAAACACACAGACATACTTGTTATAATATGTCTAATTTCCTGAGGCTGGCCTGGACTGATTCTCAATGTGAGATATAAAAATAACTCTATGAAATAAAAGGTTCCTTCATCTAACACTTTTAACCAACTGAGCACTAAAAATGTCCTTACAATCGATGCCTGTCTTGAATGCTGTTGAAGGTGTGTAGGTTTTTGTCTAATGTTTTTGTGATTTTTCTATGTCTTTGCAGGCCTCAAATAGCTTAATTTGTATTCAATTGAATTGTAAAGTTTAACTAAAGTTCTGTTTGAATCTCAAATGTTCTCAAGGGTTCTTTTTGTGTATTTCTTCTACTATTTGTTGCGTTTTTTGTAATATTGTTATGTACTGCACTCTGGTCAACTGTTTTGTTTCAAAGTGCAATAGAAATATGGATTGGATTGTTACAAAAAAGAACGTCTCCCTTTAAATAAACTTTAAGGACCATTATGAACATAGACTGACAATGATATCAGTGGATATCATTTCCACAGTTCAGAAAGTAGAGCAAATACTGCTCAAGATAAGATAATACAAACCTTTACTGAAACTTGTTTTCAGTGAATTTCATTTGTTTAAAGCCTGAAATGCAGAGTTTACCACAATGGTTGGTCTCCAAGGCCTGATTTAACTTGTATTATTGTTTCATGAGAATATGTTTTCAGATAACCCAGAACAGACTACGTTTCATCACGAATAGGTTTCATCAAATTGAATATACAGTAAATGTCATCGCAGTAACACTTTGTCACTTATACTCTTGACTCTGGGTTATCAGGGCCATTTTGATTTTGGTAAACAAAACTTACATCAAAGACTACCGTAAAAGTTATTTTTCAGTAAATGAATATGGGATACAATTATCTACCGAAATAAATATTTTGATAGGCCTGTGTTTATAATTTTTTCAGAACGATAGTGTGTGAGATGTTCAACGAAATGCGTGTACATTTCTAAGATATCCTAACTAATTAACTAAATCTACAATAGGCTACTCAGAAATGTTTTTAATTACCTTGAGTGATGTCTAGCCACATCTAAAAGGGAAGAAAAAATATGTTACCATCGAATATAACGTGGCGAAGTGTAACTCAGTATAACCTGCTGTCAACGACGCCATTAAGAACAGTAAACTAGTTTCCAGTAAAAACACAATCCCATTGTGACGCTGGGCAGCTGTCATATTAGGCTTCTTCCGTTGTTTAAAATTGAATACAGACGAAACTTAACACACGTCACAACTATACGGTTCCAACATAACAATGTCACAGAACAATTTCAACTAAACTTCACACAAAATTACGTAAAACAACACAGTAAGAAAAGTATAGGCCTGCTCACCCATAGTTACTCTGCTTTCTGAGACCACCGAATTCATCCTGGGGTTGAGTGTGAAAGAGAGAGACTCGCTCTTGTCTCCTAATTTGAAGCAGGCTGGAGTTTATGATAATCAGAGTTGACACCAACTTGTACATCATAAAAGAGGGGGCACCCTCGCGCCTGCGTTCCCACGAGGCGCATTCCGACGGTCAAGTTCAAGCTCAAAGCGCGAGCCAGTATTGCTATGCAAGGCGTGTCGCACGGCTCACCCCCCCACCCACACCCATCCAATCCAGAAAAGCGCGCGCTTCTTGTCGTGGGAGAATTCGCCACCCCATTGAATTTCGGGCATTGATAATGTGTCACTGTCAGTTGATACACCAGAATAGAAAACCTAAATAGAAAACACAATCTGTGGATAAATTAATTAATATTTCATATTTTTGTATGATCTTCAACCTCCCCGAAATAGTCAGTAAGAACTTACAACATTTAACTTTAGTTTATAAGTATCTTTAACCAACAACACTTGTTTTTTAATTGGGTGAATTATAATCGCTAATTAGGTAAATTATTAACTCTAAACGTTTATGGTCGTTTTTGTTTGAAGAAAAAAACATTTGCTTTAAGACTAAACAATCGAAAGCTGTTCGAATATTTAAAGTAACGTGACAAGACCTGAAACGAAAACTCTTTATAAATTATTTATTCTTCACACTCACGGCATATTTAGGACTCGCTTTGAATTAGTTAAATAAATACTTTTTATATTCTTTCGCATTCTTAAAAGTTGTTTGGCTCGTTTATGTTAGTTCTTCTTATATTTCTGTTGCTAGCTCTTCATTAGGTCAGCCACCATTTATCTAATATCTTTATATCTAATATTTTTTTCTTATTCTAATATTTCTGTTCACTTAGGGTTTTATTTTCTTATTAATATTCTGCCTAATGTGTCAAAATCAAAATATATTTTTTGTAAAATAAAATAATAATAGCATATGATCTCATTATTAACCATACATTTTATTATTTAAACATAGACTTTTCTTTCTTATTCAACATCTTTCATTTAAAAGTAACTTTACTTCACAATCCTTTTCTGTTAATTAAACACACACACACACACACTGTTTATAAGAAGGGGACATCTTCAATACACATATACTGTATACCATACTCAATCAAATAGAGTAAACTACAAAAATAAATAAAAAAAGAAGAGAGAGTATTTTATATACATTTCCATATATTCTGATTGAACACCTCCCTTCTCTTACCCCAGACACCCTGTCCCTCCACCCCAGACACCCTGCCCCCCACACCCCCACCCCAGACACCCTTCTCCCCCTCTCCAGTGGCTCAGTTTGGGGGAACCTACCATGGTGTCTGGCTCCACGACCCTGACTAACCCCTGAGTGAATACATCTCACACAGACTACTGGGATTACTGGGATTACTGCTGTGGGATAATCCCATACAGACTGGGGGTTGTACTGGACTGCTGTGGTGTGTGATAATCCCACACAGACTATATAAGAGGGATAGTACTGGTGTGGTGTGGAAATTGAAATGACGTTTTATAGAGCGAAATTACTTCCTGTAAAACGGGTATGTTTTTTACTTTAAGGTTGTCCAAGAGGTAATTTGTGGTACAGCACAGAATGTATTTGTGTCCGTGTGTGTATGGGTGTGTGTGTATGTGTGTGGGTGTGCCTGTGTGTATGTGTGTGTATGTATATGTGTGTGTGAAAAACTGACCATTCAAGATTGTTTAGAAGCTGTTTCCCTCTTTCACTGATTTTTATTTTAAAGACTTCCTGTTTGTAAAGACTCACAAAGAAACACACTCATATCCAGATCACACAGAAACACACTAACCCAGATCACACAGAAACACACTGTCCAGATCACACAGAAACACACTGTCCAGATCATACAGAAGCACACTGCTCAGATCACACAGAAACACACTGACCAGATCACACAGAAACATACTAACCTAGATCACACAGAAACACACTGTCCAGATCACACAGAAACACACTGTCCAGATCACACAGAAACACACTGTCTAGATCACACAGAAACACACTGTCCAGATCACACAGAAACACACTGTCTAGATCACACAGAAACATACTAACCTAGATCACACAGAAACACACTGTCCAGATCACACAGAAACACACTGTCTAGATCACACAGAAACATACTAACCTAGATCACACAGAAACACACTGTCCAGATCACACAGAAACACACTGTCCAGATCACACAGAAACATACTAACCTAGATCACACAGAAACACAGAAACCCTGATGGAACTCTGTTCTCACAGATCAAATTAGTAATACTATGTCCTGTAGAATGATGCAGACATTTCTGTCTCTTTGTGTTAGATGTTGCTGGTGTGAGTCTGTAGATGCATCGATTCAAACAGTCTACCTTGTTTACCTCAAATAAACAAATAAACCCACACAGTCAGTCATTACATTCACACATCCTCTTCACTGGTGTTATGTGTTAAACAATCAGTTCTAAACAAGAACCAGTCAATTAACCAATTAACCAATCAGTCACTCATGGATGGTTGAAGTATCGTGTTACGCAAGCCCAGATGAAGAGGGTCGGCCTAAACAGGTCAGATGTTTAGACGACCTTTGACCTCTGCTCTTCCCCAGGGTCAGGGGAGGGTACTGATGACCGGAGGCTGAGGGTTGATGAACTCTGGGACAGTGGATGGGGATGACCTTTCACCTCAGATGTCACAGGCCAGACAGCCAACGGATGTGGCCCAATCAGAGGTGATCGGCTGACCTGGCCAAAAGGATGGCGGTGATGTCTCTGTGTGGTAGGGCAATGACATCACTTCCTGTCGGCTGGTCATAGCTAAAGTCAGGACTATATCAGTGTCCATTCCAGATCTAAACTCGGAAGGAAGTGCAGCTCAAAAGCAGGCATATATGAGGGGGCAGTCAGAAATGTGAAGGGGGCATCACCCCCCCCGCAACAGAAAATGCCAGTGCAGATTTTTGGTCCGGGGGGGGGGGGGGGGGGGGGGGGGGGGGGAATCTCACCTAGGGCTCTAAATGAGGTAGAGACATTTCTGATTTCTGATGAATTTCCTAATGTCTATGTTCATCTTTGTGCTTGTAACGCTGCTGCTTGTTCAAAGTTGTACCGCTCCGTGGTGAAACCTGACACCACACTGTCAGGCTACGTCTGGGCTCATTTGCATACTGCAACAGCGATATGAGAGGGAAGCTGTGTGTCCCTTATTCGGCTGACTTTTTCTGCTACAGATCGTTTTGTCAACTTATAATATGTTCATTTTGTGAGCGTATTAAAATGTGCTTTCTCAATTTAAAAAAAAATTATTTGAGGGGGCAAGACATTTATTTGAGGGGGCAGTGCCCCCTCTTGCCCCTGCGTAGAGCCGGCCTCGCTCAAAAGGCTGAAGATTCATTTGAGGTTTTATTCAAATCAAGGCAGAATTTGAACCTGTGACTTCTTGATCTGACACTACATTATTTCATGTGGTTTAGCTACATTATTAGCCGTAAAGGTATCTTAGAACCCTGATCTGTTAGCCAGGACTCAAAGTGGACCGCAGAAAACAGATCACAGAACGCAGATGGAAGAACCTTTGATCTGAAAGACTGAAGCCAACCCCCCTTTCCCCCTCGATGCCCCCCCCCCCCCCCCCCCCCCCCCGCCATCCCCCCCCCACCACGAGACCCGTGTTCGATAGTCTGTAATGTCGCCGTAGGCACTGCCATGCAGACACTTGGCGGCCATTACTCAGACAGGCTACACACACACACAAGGCAGTGATTTTTCACAGGGCCCTGCAGGGTGCTGACAGGTCTGGGAGGGGCGGGGCCAGAGAGCAGGAGAGGCTGGCAGTGCTGACACCTCCATATAATAACATTCATTACGGGCATCTGGTCGGATGGCTCAGTCTAGGGGCCTTATAGGGGCCTTGGCTGTTGCTATAGGGACCAGGGAGGGCCGTTGGAGAGCAGGAGAGGGGGGGGGGGGCAGACACAGACCCCACTATTCTCCAGAGGGGTGCCCAGACGTGACCTAAAGCGACACCCCTTCCTTTGACACGGGTGGGAAAGGTTCAGCAGACACGTCAGAGAGTCACAGTTCAGTCAGGAGGAGGGGGGCTGGGGGGGGGGGGGTCTTTTCTTTTAGTTCCAGTCAACAGCCAGAAAGCTGAGAAGATGAGGCCGAGGAGACACAAATGTTTATGTTAGTCATGGACTCTGTCCTAAAGGCCTCATGTCACATCATGTCCTCTTAGCTCCGCCCTGTGGGGACGACCTGTGTCTGTCCTCAGTCACATCTCACCATGACTGGAGGGATTAAGCAGGTTGGGGACAAACCTAATTGGCAGAATTAGACTCAGAATAGCTACTGTTCTCCTGACAGAACAAACACACACACCTCAAACACACACACTTCAACACACACTTCCAACACTGGCTCTTGTATCTTTTCCTTCTTTGCATATATTAACCAGTAACCAAGCTCTGAATGCATGGCTGTGCTTTTCCCAGACCTCTAATATAACGTCTCTTTTGTCAGTGTGAAGAAAGGATGACTGGATAAGAGGAGGAGAGGAGGAGAGAAGGAGAGGAGGAGAGGAGGAGAGAAGGAGGAGGAGGAGAGGAGGAGGAGAGGAGGAGGAGAGGAGGAGAGGAAGAGAGGAGAATGAAAGGAGGAGAGGAAAGGAGGATGAGGAAAGGAGGAGAGGAGGAGGAGAGGAAGAGAGGAGAGGAGGATGAGAGGAGGACAGGAGAGGAGGAGAGAAGGAGAGGAAAGGAGGATGAGAGGATGAGGGGAGGAGGATGAGAGGAAGAAAGGAGGAGAGGAGAGAATGAGAGGAGAGGAGGAGAGGAGAATGAGAGGAGGATGAGAGGATGAGAAGAGGAAGAGAAGAGGAGAGGAGGATGAGAGGAGAAGAGGAGGATGGGAGGATGAGGAGAGGAGGATGAGAGGAGGAGAAGAGGATGAGAGGAGAGGAGGATGAGAGGAGGACAGGAGAGGAGGACAGGAGAGGAGGAGAGAAGGAGAGGAAAGGAGGATGAGAGGATGAGGGGAGGAGGATGAGAGGAAGAAAGGAGGAGAGGAGGAGAATGAGGCAGAGGAGAGAGAGAGGAGAGAGGAGAGGAGATGAGAGGATGAGAGGAGGATGAGAGGAGGATAAGAGGAGGATGAGAGGATGAGAAGGAAGAGAAGAGGAGGATGAGAGAAGAGGAGGATGAGAGGATGAGGAGAGGAGGATGAGAGGAGAGGAGGAGAAGAGGATGAGAGGATGAGAAGGAGAGAGGAGGAGGAGAGAAGGAGAGGAGGAAAGGATCCATTGTTGGATTAAAGCAGTAGGTCTACAACTGGTCTAAGAGAAAATGACTTTCAGGGTGGCTATGTGATCGGCTGTGGCAGAACCTGCCCCCTGGTGGTGAAAAGGGGAACAGCAGTGTTGTGTCTGTGTGTCAGTCTGTGACATGGGTCGCCCCCAGGTGGTGCTCTGTGGGAACACACCTTCCAGTGTTTGCCTGTAGATGGCAGTGACTGATCAGCAAATCCTCCCAGTAAACTGAATAGTTATTGCATCAGGAGTGTGTATCTAGATCAGTGGTGGCCAATCCTGGTCCTTGAGGAGTTCTGTTCTGAAAGTTTGATATGTTTCCTGCTCCAGCCCACCTGATTCTAATGAAGGTGTTATTATTAAGATCTGAACCCTGATAATGACCCATTCATTAGTATCAGGTGTGCTGAAGCGGGGAATTATGAGCAAAGAAATCCTGAATCCTGAAATGTGCTGCACCTCCATGTACAGCCACTAGATGGTGCTGTCATATCGAGGACAGCAGGAAGCGAAGACACAGGAAATAAGGGACCTTGTACCTGTCAGCTGGGGGGAGAAGGGTGCAGAAAGGGACAATAAGGAAGGGGGGAGAGAGGAGGGGAGAGAGGGAGGAGGGAGGGTTGTGGATAGAGAGCTTAGAAGAAGGGAGATAAGGGGTGGAATTTGTTTGTATCACCTCATCATCTCTCCCCCCCTTCTCTCCATCCATCCACCCCTCTCTCCCCCTCTTCCACCTCCACCCCCCCCCCCCCCCCCCCACCCTCTCTGCGGATCCTGACAGACTGGTATAGAGCAGGGGTGTCTGGTAGCATCAGAACACCATGTGACCGTGCTTCATGAGGATCTTGGAGGACTTCTCCTCCAAACTGGAAGTCAGGAATCCTTACACCTGCTTGTGTGCATAGGAAGGTGGACATGCTGGACGCCATGCTGCCATAATGTGCTGATGAGACAAAGTCTGGTCATTAGAAAAGGCAAGCAGATCGGGAAACTCCATCCAGAGAGAGAAAGAGAGAGAGAGAGAGAACGAGAGAGAAAGAGAAAGAGAGGAAGAGAGGGAGACAGAGAGAGAGAGAGAGAGGGAGAGAGAGGGAGAAAGAGAGAGAGAGAGAGGGAGCGAGAGAACAGACAAACAGAGAGTGAAAACAAATTAATCTGCTTGATATTTGCAGAGGGACTGTGACAGGTGTATCCTAAACATCTCAAAAGGTAACAAGATTCCTTTGTTGCAACTGTTATCCTGGGTATTGGGGGGGGGGGGGGGGGGGGACATGGACACCCCAGTTTCCAGACAAGATAACAAACCCTCTGTCTGACATCTTGCATGTGAAGTTTGAGGTTTCCTGTCTGTGTGATCTGCCACGACCATGCCTAATGAACCCTGTCAAATTACCCTTCAAAATCATAATCGATTTCCGGATTTTTCTCTCTCAAATCGTCGAGGCGTTTGCGGAGCGTAGTAATTTTCACCAAGATATGTATTTGACTGGGTTCAATTAGCCTTAGATTATTTTTTTTTTACAGCTGCCCTCATCCTCTTCTAGCCCACCCGGGGGGTCGGCGTGAACGAGGGTCTTGATGGAGCTGAGATCCAGCTGAGAAGAACATTTGGGCCGTGAAAACATTCTTCTTGTCGGTGAACTCGACAACAGGAAGTCGACCTGTTGGAAGCTTCTAGAACAGGGACACAAACAACTGCCACTTCATAAATGATCTGAATTCGAAAGTACAAAGTTGATATGTGCTACGCTGAGCATGTGAAAGGTTCGCTCTATTTTAGGAGGGTTTCCATTGTCACCCGCCATTCTCTGTCTTTACCTCGTTTCGGTTTTTCTCTCCAACTCTTTCTCTCTCTCTCGTTCCCCCCCCCCCCCCCCCAGCAGCCTCAGGTTAAACTACAAGGTGAGTTCAGACACTCAGAGCTGAGCAGGACACAGGCTGCAACAGCCCAATTATCTCCACACTGTCTGGCTCCTGGTGTCCCCGTCCAAATTACGCTCATTAAAACCCAATTGAAAGGAAACCTGTGTGAGTGTGTTGTGACTGTGTGTGCTTGTGTGTGTATGCTGGTGCTTGTGTGTGTATGCTGGTGCTTGTGTGTGTGTATGCTTGTGCTTGTGTGTGTATGCTGGTGCTTGTGTGTGTATGCTTGTGCTTGTGTGTGTATGCTGGTGCTTGTGTGTGTATGCTGGTGCTTGTGTGTGTATGCTTGTGCTTGTGTGTGTATGCTTGTGCTTGTGTGTGTATGCTGGTGCTTGTGTGTGTATGCTTGTGCTTGTGTGTGTATGCTGGTGCTTGTGTGTGTATGCTTGTGCTTGTGTGTGGATGCTTGTGCTTGTGTGTGTATGCTTGTGCTTGTGTGTGTATGCTGGTGCTTGTGTGTGTATGCTGGTGCTTGTGTGTGTATGCTGGTGCTTGTGTGTGTATGCTTGTGCTTGTGTGTGTATGCTGGTGCTTGTGTGTGTATGCTGGTGCTTGTGTGTGTATGCTTGTGCTTGTGTGTGTATGCTGGTGCTTGTGTGTGTATGCTGGTGCTTGTGTGTGTATGCTTGTGCTTGTGTGTGTATGCTGGTGCTTGTGTGTGTATGCTTGTGCTTGTGTGTGTATGCTTGTGCTTGTGTGTGTATGCTGGTGCTTGTGTGTGTATGCTGGTGCTTGTGTGTGTATGCTGGTGCTTGTGTGTGGATGCTTGTGCTTGTGTGTGTATGCTTGTGCTTGTGTGTGTGTCAGAGAGCAGTGATGGAGGAGAGGGATTAAAAAGGTATTTACACAGTGGAATATCTTTACAGAACCAGTTAGAGAACCTGATGTGTGTAAGTGTATGAATGTTTGAGTTTGGGTGAGTGTGTGTGAGTGTCTGTGTGAGTGTCAGTGTCTGTGTGAGTGTCAATGAGAGTGTTTCTGTGAGACTGTGTGTGTGACAGTGTGTGCGTGTGAGTGTGTGTTGAGGAGGAAACCATGTCTCCTCCCCTTCCTGTGATGATGAACTTCTGCCTCCCAGATGGGGCTTGTTGGCATGGGAACACTGGAACGGCCGCCAAGCCGAACTCTGACTGACTGCCCCATCAGCAGAAAACACACACACAGACACACACACACAGACACACACACCAAATGCTGGTTTCCGTCCTCCTCTGTGTAAATTGTCTCTCCTGCTGTTCACACACCCCATCCTTCTGAAACACACTGCTAGACTAACACCAGGACCAGCACTGCCCAGACTCTCTCTCTTTCTCTCTCGCTCTCTGTCTGTCTGTCTGTCTCTCTCCCCCTCACTGTATCTCTCGCTCTCTGTCTCTACCTCCCTCTGTCTCCCTCTCTGTCTCCCTCTATCTCTCTCTGTGTGTCTCTCTCTGTCCCTGTGTCTGTTTCTCTCTCTCCCTCACTGTCTTTCTCCCTCTCTGTCTCCCTCTCTCTCTGTGTCTCTCTCTCTGTCTCTGTCTCTCTCTCGCCCTCGCTGTCTTTCTCCCTCTCTCTCTGTGTCTCTGTCTCTGTCTCTGTCTCTCTCTCGCTGTCTTTCTCCCTCTTCGTCTCTGTCTCTGTCTCTCTGTCTCCCTCTCTCTCTGTCTCTCACCCTCTGTCTCTCTCTTTCTCTCTCGCTGTGTCTCTCTGTCTTCTCATATTCTAACTCATCTTCTCCTCCCCTCTCCCCAAGCTACCTGTCTCCCCCAGCTACCTGTCTCTCCTCCAGCTACCGCTCTCTCCCAGTCCCTCTCAGCAGCAGGTGTAAGTGCATTACCTGCAGGTGTACACTGGACAAACCTTCACACAGCAAAACAACAAAAGCAAAAGTTCAATTTTTCTTCTTCTTTGAGGCGGTGATGAGGATGGATGGGATGAAGCAGCCATATTGAATCCACTGCGGTGCTGAGGAGCCGCCTGCTGTCAGGCGCATTTAGCCGGATCATCCATCTTCCAATAACTTTGTTTCCAAAAACTATCAATTATGATGACTGAAGAAAGGCAGTCAGCTGCTGTTCAATATGCCACAAGCAATATATTAGTCTCCCCTGTTGTTTTTTACCACGTCTATTATAAACTATCCGAATGTATAGCCTGTGCTTTCAACAGTCTGGATTTAAGTGATGTTTTAGTTCGAAATACATGTGGCAAATCAAAAAAGGAGTTACGGGATTATTCTTTTTTTTTTATTACTAAACTAAACTCACAACGTGTCTATGAATTAATTCACTGACACCGGATCAAAATGCAATCGGATTATAGTCACGTACCTCTTTTTCACCAATCCGTGCCTCCGGTGCCCCCCCCCCCCCCCCCCTTCCCTTTTTCCGTTTGTGTGGGGGGCGCTGGACACAGTCTGTCAACGCACGCCTCTTTGTTTAAACCGATCCCTCTCCTTTCAGCCTCGCCACCGGCGAACCGGGACAGAGCACGTGCATCTCCGGTTCATCTGATGCCACCGAAGCCAAGGGGAACGGACGGGCTCGTGCGTTAACTCGGTCACAGGGGCGGGAAAACGGTGCTGATGTGGAAAGTGTAGGAAAGAGATCGTGGGATTTTGTGCCTCACACTTCACCAGTTATTTTAGCTCGTGCAACGTGCGGGTTTCTCGGTCCCCGGGTCTCATCGCTCGCTGTCTCAGAAAGCCAGAACACACCGGAGAGACCGAGGTTCTGCACCTGCAGTGAGGCGCAACCTTTCCCGGTGAACATACCGGAGGTGCTGCATCCGTTACTACACGTTCCACCTTTTGACACCAAAAAGGTAAGCGTAAAACTGAACACGATCCAGATGGTTACTTTTTTATAAAGACATTTGCTCAAGTTAAACATTTTGGCCGATATTTTTTAAGACCGCTAGATGCATGTTTATTAATGTTCTTTTGTCATTTGGGGAATTTGTGCAGCTGTAAATGATGTGGATGGAATATATGAATTTGGGACTAATTAAGACCCCCCCCCCCCCCCCCCCCCCCCCCCCTGGCCTGGTGATTCCCTTTGCCTCGGAAAAATGCCAGCCTCAGCACGCGAAGAAAATGACTTGACTCTTTTGGGGTTGATTTCAATAATTCACACATCACCTCACCGTCTCACTTCATGTTAAATGTACGATCCGTGTAGCCGCATGAATAAGTGATGCAGCAGCTGAATGACACGTTCGGTTCGTCCGCATCTCTTACGGTACAGTACACTCTCTGTCCGTTAGGGGTGGGAAGTTTGGGAGATTTTACCACGCTGCCGTTTTCATAGCGTTTATGAGAGAGAGAGAGAGGGGGGGCAACGTAGAAATAGATATTTGAGAACGGTGGAGATGAAGAAAGATTGCTTTGCACGAGCGTTAACGGGAACGAAAAGAGGTGGATCGAGGAAGAGGTGAAGTGAGTTAACGAGACAGAACAGATAGGCGAGGAAGAGCGAGAGAGAGGGGGAGAAAGACGGAGTGGGGGAGAAAGAGCGCGAGCGAGAGAATGCAGCTTGTTCCATCACGTTCTCGAGACAGGCTCGCCACACTTCAGCAGCTGTCGCGCTCTCAATTATGCAAATGAGACGGTCCACCTTACCATCAGGCGGACCATTGAGATGTAGGGTTGTCTTCACACCCCCCACCCCCCTCCGACGAGAAAGTGACACCTGGTTTTCCGCCCTGGCAGTGACAGAGCCTGACCCAGACAGGGTCAAGGGTCAGGCAGAAATCATGTCTCCAGAGGAGATTACAGTAGATCTGTGTGGCTCATTTCTTACTGTATGACTGTTCAGCCTGTGTTCTGCTACTATCTTTCACCAACCATCTCTGGAGGATCACTGCATTGCTCCTTCCAAGGTTTCTTCAATTTTTCTCCCTAGCGAGTTTTCCCTTGTCTTTCTTAAGGGTTTAGGTTGGTTGAGGGGCAGTTTATATGGGCAGTGAAGCCCTTTGTGACATTGCTTGTAAAAAGGGCTGTACAAAAAAAAGTTTTGTGATTTGATCTGTATAGGATAGACTGTCAGAACACACTATGTATTCTTCACATATACAGATCCTTTCTCTTAATGTCATATTTAATTCATTTTTTGTAGCGGGAAAGTTAAAACATTTCCACATTTAGTCACAGTCTAAGTCACAGATAAACCTCTCCAATGTAGAAGGTTTCTTTCTGCACGCATAATTTTCACTCATTCTGGAATGAAAGCGCGTGCTAAATGAATTCTAACTTAAATGTCAAGTCATTTAGATTGTATGTAAGATTCTATGGGCATATGTGAAGCCTTTTGTGACATTGCTTGTAAAAAGGGCTTTACAAATAAATGTTGATTGATTGATTGATGTAAGAACATTCTACACTATTTCTTCACAATCCTTTATTCTCTGTCTTACTCCCTTTCTGTCTGTCAGTCTGTCCAGCCTGCCAGTCAGATACAGAGAGAGAGAGGGAGAGAGAGAGAGAGAGAGAGAGAGAGAGAGAGAGGAAGAGAGAGAGAGGAAGAGAGAGAGAGAGAGAGACAGAGAGGAAGAGAGACAGAGAGGAAGAGAGAGAGAGTGACAGAGAGGAAGCGAGACAGAGAGAGAGAGAGAGACAGAGAGGAAGAGAGACAGAGAGAGAGACAGAGAGACAGAGAGAGAGACAGAGAGAGACAGAGAGGAAGAGAGACAGAGAGAGAGAGAGATGGCCAGAGGAGCACGAGAAAGACAGGGTGAAAAGTGAGATGGATAAAGAAAGATAAAGAGGTTAGTTATACCGGTCAGAAGACATCTAAGAGCAGAGAACACTGCAACCAGAGTCACAAACATGCATCTTTCATAGCTGCGTGTGTGTGTTTAGATATCTGTCTGTGTGTGTGTGTGTGAGAGAGTCTGTGTGTGAGTGTGTGTGTGTGTGTTTGTTTGGATCTGTGTGCCATGCGTTTTTAGAGTTTACCGCAAAGGGTTTTGACTGGGTGCCAAAGCAGTATCAGACCACCAACTAGATCAGAGAGAAGTGTGTTCGTGTGTGTGTGTGTGTGTGTGTGTGCGCGCTTGTTTGTGTGTAAAGGAGGTCTGCAAGGAGGTCAGGAGTTTGATGGAGAAATTGATAGAGATGGAGAGAGAGAGAGATGAAGAGAGGAGGATTTAGAGACGATGGAGAGATAAACACACCAAGAGAGACAGATGGATAGAGAGGAATAAAGGGAATAGAGATCAAGAGTGAGATGGAGAGTTCAATAGAGACTGAGATATGTGAATAGCGATGAAGAGAGAACAGAGATGGACCGAGTTCAAGAGTGAGAGAAATTAAGAGAGTGAGTGAGAGATGAAGAGAGGGAGAGACAGAAAGAGGGATGGCGAGATGAAGAAAGATGGAGACATGAAGAGAGAGAGTCACAGCAGCAGCTGGGATCAGTATACTTCGCAGCCACAGGAGGATGTGTCTGGGTGGCCAATCAGACCGTAAAGAGCTTGTTTGAAAAACACTTCCTGCGGTTTCACAGTTCCACATGGCACAGAGGGGAGGGGGTAACACTGTGCCTGACCCCTCCCCCTTCTACACATGAGCCAATAACCACTCGCTTGCCTTGTGATGTCACAACCTGACCACTTGCTGGGTAACAAACCCACTGCCCCTCCCTCTCCTGGTCCTGTTCATTTGAATCTAAATTCAGATCCTCTAATCTTATTTCATCTAATCTAATTTATCTTCCACAGCCCTGTTGTCAAGATTGTCACCATGGAGACCTTCTGATGTCAACACCCAAAGTTCCATCTAGTTAAACCTGAGAGGAAAGACTCAAAAATCAAATCAAACCTTCATGGGTGACGTCACAAAGAGCCTAGTTCTGTGTGAAAGGCTGCTGTCCTCGTAGCTGGTGTGTGTGTGTGGCTGGTGTGTGTGTGGCTGGTATGTGTGTGTGGCTGTTGTGTGTGTGTGGCTGGTGTGTGTGTATCCGTGTGTGCAGGTGTATTTAGATGTGTGAGTGTGTTTGTGGTTAAGCTTGAGTTTATGCATGTGTGTGTTGGTGTGAAGGTCACATACACACACACCAACCTGTCCAGTAAAATATGCAAGATCAGCATATCTCCTCAGAGCCATGTTTGTGGCCTGAGATCGCTCTCCTCTTGCCTCAGCCAATCACAGCGCTCTCCTCCTGCCTCAGCCAATCACAGATCCTCATCTCTGCTGGACCTCTGGTGATCCTGAACAAAATAAATGCAACATTGACAGCTTGACATGCAATCACACACAACACACACACAAACTACACACACTCTTAAACACCACACTACACACACACACACACACACACACTACACACTACACACACTCTCAAACACCACACTGCACACACACACTACACACACTCAACCACCAGACTACACACACACACACACACACACAGTACACACACTCTCAAACACAACACTACACACACACACACACACACAAACACACTGTCTCCCTGCTTTAAACCACACTGGCCATCTGTGTGTGTGTGTGACCTGCCTGTGGTCCAGACAGTGGACACCAACATGGACTCACGTGTTTTCAGCACTGGACAGCTCCTTGTGTTTGTCTGGGGGGCAAGGAGTTCAACAAAGCCTGGTTTGGATTAACCGCTATCACTTTCTTTCTCTCCTTCTGTCCCCCCTCTCTCTCTCTCCCTGTCCCCTCTCTCTGACCACATCCCCCTCTCCCCACCTCTCTCCTCATTTCTCTCTCCTCCTCCCCTGAACCCTCAGTGTTTAAATCTCAAGTGATCTGAGTCCCACAGAGGGGGTGGGGTAATTCATCATGCTGGTGTTGTACCTGTGGGAGGGTCTACAGCTCACCTCCAGACCAATCACTCGCGGCCTGGATGGGCCACTGATAAATGCTCTCTCACACAAAGGGAAGACTGTCTCTTTGTCTCTGACCAGAAGAAAAAAAACTATTCTCTTCTCCCACCTCTTCTCTCTCCTCTCCTCTCCCCCACCCCCCTCTTCTCTTTCCTCTCCCCCCTCTTCTCTCCTCTACTCCCATTCTCTTTGTCTTTCACTAGAACATAATTGCTGTCTCTCTCTTCTCCCCTCTCCTATGCATTATAGTATGAGTGCTTTAAGTGGACTGTCGTTTCATGAGTAGAGCATGCTAGTATTGAACGATCCTATCTCTCCAGGAGCGGGGTTAGAGTGTAACCCTACAGGAGGGTCTCTCTCCAGGAGCAGGGTTAGAGTGTAACCCTACAGGAGGGTCTCTCTCCAGGAGCAGGGTTAGAGTGTAACCCTACAGGAGGGTCTCTCTCCAGGAGCAGGGTTAGAGTGTAACCCTACAGGAGGGTATCTCTTCAGTCACTCTTCAACACACACGTCTGAACACAGCAACCTTTAACCTCCTGGCTTCTGATGACCCCAGCCTCAGTCAGGCACAGCTGCTGGAATAACAACCCTGTTAACTGCCCCACCTGACCTTTCACCCCATCTCCCCGCGACCTTTGACCTCCCTCCCCTCCGTGTTTGTTTAAGTGTAATTGCTCCATCTTCTCCACCACCTGGATCTCCACCAGCGAACTAGGCAGAACCGAACCAGGGTACGGCTTGGTGGTTACAGCACTTGGCTACAGATTAAGCGTTCCCCCCCCCCCCACCCCTCTCTGTCTCTCTCTCCGCCTCTTCCTCTCCCTTCTCTCAAACAACGGTATCTCTAATTAGATCAAAGTGTCTGTTGAAGGAACACGGAGTTGGTTATCCTGGAGAGGCTGGTGTGTGTCTGTACTCACCTGCTTGTTCCTGACGGGGGGGAACTGATAAGGAGGGTTTAGACTCTGGAGCCGAGACCCGAAGCTTCTGATGGCAGATCAAGTAATGCTAGGTTCAAATCCCCCCCCCCCCCCCCCCCCGCCCCAGCCCCAGAACTGGTGACCAGTCTAGTCCACGTGTTTCTGTTCTCTCTCATGTCTTCCTTCATTTCTCTGTGTAGTTCCTGTATTTGGATTCGGACGTGGTTGTTCTGATCTCAGATCATCTCTTCCTCTCTCCTCTGTTCCAGACAGGAACCACAGCAGTGACTCCATCCACACGCCTGATCTGACACCAGTCAACAGGTGGGAGGACCTTTCATCAAGAGAAGGTGTGACGACGCGTGTGTGTGTGTGTGTGTGGGGGGGGGGTTATGTGTGTGTGTAGGGTTGTGTGTGTGGGGGTTTGTGTGTGTGTAGGTTTGTGTGTTGGGTTGTGTGTGTGGGTGGTTATGTATGTGTGTAGGGTTGTGTATATGTGGGGGTTATGTGTGTGTGTGTAGGATTGTGTGTGTCTGTGGGGGGGGGGGGGTTATGTGTGTGTAGGATTATGTGTGTGTGAACTGACAACTGTGACAGATGTGTGTGACAGTGTTGCAGTGAGAATAACACGTTAATTGCATTTCAGTGCTCTATGAAAAATGGGTTCCCATTTACAAAGGAGGCTTCTTCTGGTGTCAACCTGTCACCTAATCTCTATTCCTCTCTCTCTCTCTTTCCTGCAGTTCATCACCCCATCTCTCTCTGATTTCCTTTTCTCTGTCTCACTCACCCCATCCATCTCTCTTTTGTCTGTCTCTCTTTGACAAATACTGATGCACAATTAGACGTCCTTTGAAAACTCAAATAAACTAACCACACAAAAATGAAGAGTGAGATGATATAAGATGTAGCAGTGCTAACTATCTCTCCCCTCTCTCCTCCACTCCCTCTCTTCTCCCTTCCTCCCCTCCTCTCCCCTCCGCTCTCCTCCACCCAGTCTGTCAGTCATCTGAAGATTCTATATCTCCTCTGCTCTGCTGCTCTTGGAAGGAAAACATGATTGAAAAAGAAAAGGAGGACAGTATCTTCCTGCAGCAGGATCTTAGCAGACGGAGACACCGTCTCTGACAGCTCTCATTTATCTGCCTTTCATCAGAATAAACCTCCCTAACACTTCACCAAATGAGAAGCTAGCGTTTCTCTTCCTGAAGCATGTCCGTCTCCCATCCTCTTCCTCCTCCTCTTCCTCGGCACGGCGCGGCGCTTCAAAGAGCACTCCCCAGTAGTTTTATCCCCCCCGGCGACTGAAACAGAGTAAACAGTTATCCCGGTTTATTAAACTCCATTTCCCAGGGGGCATTGTGAGTGTGTTGTGACGGTGCTTACAGAGTGATCTTTACAGAATGACCATAACAGTCACATGATCTGTGTGTGCGTGTGTGTGTGTGTGTGTGTGTGAGTTTGTGTGTGCAAAATCTTACACAAGAACATGTGTATGTGCTGTGTATGCATCTGTGTGTGTGTGTGTATACTGTGTATGCATCTGTGTGTGTATACTGTGTATGCATGTGTGTGTGTGTATGTGTGTGTGTGTGTTGCTCCATGACAGGCTGGCTGTATTGCCTACTTGGCCTGACTAGCATGAATCAACATGGGGCAGCCATTGGCTTGATTAAGGCAAGCAGCTAAACGGCTCCCTGTCAACTCTGACTATTTATGAGACTCAGCTTGAGGAGCAGAGAAGAAAAATACACACACATTCTCTCAACACTCACATACACACACACAGACACACACTGTGCGCTGCTATTGGGGGAATGTGTGTGTAAGCTCGCGGTTGAAAAAGACACCGCCACTCTTTCCAGCTCGCTCCCTTTCAAACAGTTCAAACTTCTAATAAGCCAAAAGAACGTTGAGAAGAACAAGACTAAGCTTTTAAAAGCTTTTACTTGAAACGTTTTTATTTATTTGTAATTTCAAGTTTTAGGGACGAAAAGTGAAGTTAGACACCATTAGCGTGCGTTGACCTCCAGTTCAAAATCACCAGTTTAGATGAGCTGTTACTGTGTTAGCATCTGACTTGCTAGATAAAACTGTCTATATTCTATTCTATCTATTTTTTCTACTATTTTTATCTATAGTTCCCAGGATATGTATATTAAGAGGACATAATTCACGCATTTTGTTGAGTTACTTTATTTTCCAACGTATTTTCGTCCTTCGTACTGCCGGTTGGCTCAGGGTGGTTAGCTGACTCCCGGTCCAGGGAGCAGGAGGCTCCCGGAGATGCAGCCGGCTTCCCCAGGAGGATTCAAGGGAACATGAACACGACCCCCTGGTTAAGATGAGCTCTCTGTAGCTATGATATCCAGTTCTCCAAAAAAGAGGATTTAACACAGCTGCTAGCCAACTAGAGTAGCTACCTAGCTTGCATTGATACCAGTTCTTCCTTTTTATTTTCTGTATACTAGGGACAATTCTGTTGTCACAATGTCCAATTAATCTACCACGTGCATGTCTTTAACGGTGGGAGGAAGCTGGAGTGCCCAGAGAGAACCCATGGTAACACATGCAGACTCCACCCAGAGAGAACATGGTCGAACCTGAGATTCGAACTCATGACCTCCTTGCTGGGAGGCGAGAGCACTAACCGCTCTGCCACCGTGGCCCCCCCTTGCATTGATACCAGTTAGGTCATACTTGATGCGTTGAGTGAATCATCACTGGCAAGCTAATGTTGTGAGATTATTAAAGCCATAAACCACTAGAAGAGGTATCACTTCACTGCAGTTCCCCCACTGCGGAAGCAATAAAGGATTTTTTTAATCTTATGAAATCACGATAATAAATCCTGTAGAGAAATGATGCCGTTCAGTATTTTAATTCCAGGCACAGGAACCTGATTGGTTGTCTTTGCATACTCATTGCGCATGTCTCCAGTCATGTGACCCTGTGACGAAACTTCCATTACTGACACCTGAAGATCTCTTCAATTAAGACAAGCCAATTTCTTTGATTTTCTTTCTGAAATTTAAAAGTAACGTTTTCATTTATGTATTTTTCAACTTTTGGAAACTTTTTCCATCAGCAAAAAGTTGTGTAGTTTGTTACTACTCGGCACTCTCTCTCAGTTTTTTCTCTCTCTTTCTTGCCCCCGTTCTTGCATTCTCTCTTTTTTCCCCTATCTCTCTCTTTTCTGATTCACTGCCCCCCCCCCCCCCCAGTAACATTCATCCAGTGCAGAAAAACCAGACAGAGAAACCCTGTCCTCCAGGCCCCTGAAGAGTCTAGTCAGACTGACATGTGAGCAGAGCTGTACTGTAAATCTGCCAGCCTGCTCTGCCTGTTCCTCTCCTCCTCAGCTTGGAATGTCAACCTCTCTCCCCCAGCCTCTCCCACCCACCCCCTCCCTCCCCCAGCCTCCCCCACCCTCCCCTCACCCCCCCCAGCCTCTCCCACCCTCCCCCCTCCCTCCCCCAGCCTCTCCCACCCTCTCTCCACCAGCCTCTCCCACCCTCCCCCTCCCTCCCCCAGCCTCTCCCACCCTCCCCCTCCCTCCCCCAGCCTCTCCCACCCTCATGCCCCCACCCTCTCCCACCCTCACCCCCCAGCCTCTCCCACTCTCACCATCCCTCCACCAGCCTCTCCTACCCTCACCCTCTCTCCACCAGCCTCTCCCACTCGCACCCTCCCTCCCCCAGCCTCTCCCACCCTCACCCCCCCAGCCTCTCCCACCCTCACCCCCCCAGCCTCTCCCACCCTCCCTCCCCCAGCCTCCCACTCTCTCCCACCACCCTCTTAGAATGCCTTCAGTGCATCCAGTCCTCCACAAATCCCAACCTATAGAACATAGAATGGAGCCTTCATCTATTGATGTCATTCTAGAACTTTCTCTTAGTTTCTTTAACCCCCCCCCCGCGCACACACAGCTCTTCCTAAAGAAAAGAACAGGGAGGGATTGAGGGATAGATGGAGTGAGTGATGAAAGGAGGTCTTTACTCTCATCCCTGGGTAACTGTACATTGGAAGTTTGTCGCCGGGCGGAGCCATGAATGGGTCCCTGGACGCACACAGAACTGAGGGGCCCCTGGCCGGCATGGTCGCCATGGCGAGGGCCACAGGAAGAGCTGCCCTGTATTGGTGCGGTCTGGGAGGATGCCAGTCTCATGGTCCCACTGGCCTGGTCGACCTGTCGCCTGACTGGCTGGCTTCACACTCTGTAACCCCTGGACCCCAGCACCCCCCCCCCCCCCCAGCACCCTGGACCCACCCCAGCAGCCTGGACTCCCTTACCACCCCAGACCCCCTCCTCGAACCCTCTGAACTCCCTGAGGAGAGACTACTCCATCTGTCACAGAGCACCACTGGGTCCTGACCCAGCCTTTAGAGGGGCTTTCCCCCAAGAGAGGGCACATCGCTGGGGTCTCGTCCCTACCAGCACCCCCTACCTAGGGGGTCCCCTGGACCACCATGAACTTCTTTCATGCCTTCCCTCTCAGTGCTGGTGTATTCAGCCACAGGCCACCTCAGGCTAATTTACTGTCTGCTGGGAATGTCTTTGTGCCTCTTTGCCTTTAGTCTGGGATGCTGTGGCTGAATTGCATGCTGGGAGCCTGAGGGGCGGGGCTTGGCGACTGGCCAACCTGACTGGTTAGACCTGAGTTGTAGCGATGCCCCTGGGATGGGTGGCGTTGTCATGACGAATGCAAAATGTGTTTCTTATTGACAATGTTTCCCATCCACTCCCTCGACTCAGCAGGTTCCTGAGGCCCCGGGGCCTGGGCTGAGACCTGACAGTCATCCCAGCAGACTCACCTCTGGAGCTCTGTGTGTGGGGCCTCTGGGTGTGTGGGGCCTCTGGGTGTGTGGGGCCTCTGGGTGTGTGGGGCCTCTGGTTGTGTGGGGCCTCTGGGTGTGTGGGGCCTCTGGGTGTGTGGGGCCTCTGGGTGTGTGGGGCCTCTGGGTGTGTGGGGCCTCTGGGTGTGTGGGGCCTCTGGGTGTGTGGGGCCTCTGGTTGTGTGGGGCCTCTGGGTGTGTGGGGCCTCTGGGTGTATGGGGCCTCTGGGTGTGTGGGGCCTCTGGGTGTGTGGGGCCTCTGGGTGTGTGGGGCCTCTGGGTGTGTGGGGCCTCTGAGTGTGTGTGTCCTCTGTGTGTCTGTGTGTCCGTGTGGGTCCTCTGTGTGTGTGTGTCCTCTGTGTGTGTGTGTGTCCTCTGTGTGTGTGTGTCCTATGTGTGTGTGTCCCCTCTGTGTATATTTGTGTGTGTGTGGGTCCTCTGTGTGTGTGTGTCCTCTGTGTGTGTGTGTGTGTCCTCTGTGTGTGCGTGTCCTATGTGTGTGTGTCCCCTCTGTGTGTCTTTGTGTGTGTGTGGGTCCTCTGTGTGTGTGTGTCCTCTGTGTGTGTGTGTGTCCTCTGTGTGTGTGTGTGCGTGTCCTCTGTGTGTGCGGGTCCTCTGTGTGTGTGTGTGTGTGTGTAAGACAGTCTGCCAGTTCCTGTTCCAGTCATGAAAGCTGGATCAGTGTTACTCAGCACTTGATTATTAATGCCACTAACATTAATCCCTCCCTCCCCCCCCCCCCCCCCCCCCCCAGGATGGGCTGGTGTGTGATGGTGCTGCAGCCTCTGCTCCAGTCTCTGGCCCTCATGCTGCTTGGACTGGGACCAGGTGAGTCTCCGAGGTGGGGGGTGCAGGGGGGGGGACGAGGGGTGCAGGGGTGAGGCAGTGGGGGGGTGGAGGGGTGGGGAGGGTGGTGAGGGTGGTGTCGGGGGGGTGTGGGTAGTGGTGGGTGGGGGTGATGATGTTAACAGCCCTCCTGTTAGACAGAATGTTATTCAGGCCTGGTCTGTGTACTGGAGGCTCCATGTTTCTCACAGCTATGGTAGAACATGGAGGATTTCCTGGTCCACCACTGACCTTTACTCTGCAGGTCTGGAATCAGAGACACGAAAGCACACACACACACACACACACACTTCACTGCCCAGCTTTCCTCTAGCAGCAATTGTGGTTGCCATGGATATCCCTGCTGATTGGAGTATGATAGGAGAGCGGTACCTGTAGGTGTAGAGACAGAGAGAGAGAATACCCCCGGGTGTTTGTGTGGTGTGTGTGTGATTGTGTGTGTGTGAGTGATTGTGTGTGCGTGATTGTGTGTGTGTGTGTGATTGTGTGTGAGTGTGTGTGTTGTCTAAGACCCAGATACAGCACAGGCTAGTCTATAGTGAGGGACAGAGGGAGGGAGAGAGGGGGAGGGAGAGAGAGGTAGAGGGAGGGAGGGGGAGAGGGAGGGAGGAAGGGAGTAAGAGGGAGGGAGAACTGCAGGGAGAGAGGGAGGGAAAGAGATAGGGGGAGGGAGGGAGGGAGGGAGAGAGAGGGAGGGAGGACTGGAGGGAGAGTCAGCAGTGTAATGCTGCATAATGTATGAGAGCTCCCAGCTCTCTGAGGGACGTGTGCCACAGCTTTGTCAGTGACAGACAGTGTCCTTCATGTCATCTACAGACCCCTCTTTCCTTTCTCTCTCTCTCTTTCTCTCTCTATTTCTCTCTCTTTCTCTCTCTATTTCTCTCTCTCTCTCTCTTTCTCTCTCTATTTCTCTCTCTCTCTCTTCTCTCTGTCTCTATCTCTCTCTCTGTCTCTCTCTCTATTCTCTCTGTCTCTATTTCTCTCTCTCTTTCTATTTCTCTCTCTGTCTCTCTTTGTCTCTATTTTTCTCTGTCTCTCTGTCTCGTCCTCTCTCTCTCTGTCTCTCTCTCACTCACCTCCCCTCTCTCTCTCTGCTCTGTCTTTTTCTTATTTATCTCTCTGCCTCCCTGTTATTTTCTCCTCGTCCTCTTTTCTATCTCTCCTCCTCTTATCTCCCTCCCTCTCCCTCCAAGTCTACTGTTAGATATTATCACAGGTATGGTGAGGGAGGGAGGTGAAGGAGGGGAGGGAGGGGAGGGAGGGGAGGGTGGGTGCTCTCCTGGGGGGTGCCACTTGTGCAAACATTCCATTCTAAATGTAGATTCTGGAGGAGCCTCTGTTCCTCCTCAGCTTAACTCCTCCTGTCTGTCTTTCTGCCTGTCTGTCTGTCTGCCTGTCTTCCTGTGTGTCCTCCTGTCGGTCTGACTGTTCGACGTGTCTGTCCACCTGTCTGTCTACCTGTCTGTCTGTCCTCCTATTTGTCTGTCTGTCCACCTGTCTGTCTGTCCTCCTGTTTATTCTGGGGGTCTTTGAGGGTGGAGGTGGTGCTCTCTGCTCTGATAGGTGCAACCTGTCTGGGTGAAGGCAGGGGGTCAGACCTGATTGGTCGTCTGTCCCAGGTTGGTGTTGATTAGACTACCTGAGTCTTTCACAGAGGCCATGATAGAAGACATCTCAGAGAGAGACTCCTCTTCCCCTCTCTCTATCCCTCCCTGCCTCCCTGCTTCCATCCCGCCTCCTCCCCCATCACCTCATCCCCCTCATCATTCTCCTGTCCCCCCTGTTCATCATCCATCCCCTTCCTGTTCTGACAGACACGTTTGATAGATCTGAGGATAGAGGGATTCAGACAAGATTGAAGGGGGGATGGAGTCAGAGTAGGGGGGCGGGAGTGGGTTGGGGGGAGTGTCATCATGCTGGTGTTCCTGTTTCCATGGTTACCTGGAGGCTGTGTGTGGCAGTGAATAAGTGATGCACATTATCAGACATGATTCCTCTCTCTCTGCGTGTGTGACAACACGACCCTGACCCCCAATATGTCATAACATCCTGAGAGAGAGAGGGGGAGAGAGAGAGAGAGAGAGGATGAGAGAGAGAGAGAGGGAGAGAGGAAGAAAGAGAGACAGAGAGGAAGAGAGATAGACAGAGAGGAAGAGAGAGAGACAGAGAGGAAGAGAGAGAGACAGAGAGGAAGAGAGAGAGACAGAGAGGAAGAGAGAGAGACAGAGGAAGAGAGAGACAGAGAGGGAGAGAGAGGAAGAGACAGAGGGAGAGACAGAGAGGGAGAGAGACAGCGAGGGAGATAGGAATAGAGAGAGGGGAGGGAGCGAAAGAGGAAGAGAGACAGAGGGAGAGACAGAGAGGGCGATAGGAAAAGAGAGAGAGAGAGCGAGAGAGAGGAAGCAGATGTAGTTGTAGCTATGCGTGGGATGAAATGAGCAAATGAATGAGTGTCATACAGATGTTGTGATAGTGTGTGTGTCTGTGTGTGCGTGTGTGTATCTGTACTAAGATAGTAGAGATCAGGTTCTGGGTTTCCACTGAGGGTGTGATGTTGCATGTGAATCCCTGACACATCATTAGGTTCCCTCCCTCCCTCCCTTTCTCTTCAGTTTCCAGTACATCTATACTGTATAGTGACTCTGCCCATCAGCCCATCAGCCCTCATACTCCCTCACACAGCCTTCTCTCTCTGCAGACCCAAGCTCCGCGTCACCCCTGGTAACCATGCGCAGGGTCACCCACCCCGTGGTGAAGGGGCCCTTCGCTGGACGAGCCCTGCTCCCCTGCGTCTTTACCCTCCAGTCCCCCAACCTCCTCGGCCGGCCTACCCAGCTCCTGTGGACCCGATCCTGGGTAGCGCCGGGACGGGAGGGGGCGACTCTGGAGCAAACAGTCCTGTCTGTCACAGGTAGGAATGCAACTTTTACTGTGTAGGCCTGGGTTCGAATATGGCCTGGTCCATTTCGCTCTGTCTCTCTCTCTGTCTCTCTCCCTCTCGCTCTGTCTCTCTCTGTGTCTCTCTCCCTCTCGCTCTGTCTCTCTCTCTGTCTCTCTCCCTCTCGCTCTGTCTCTCTCTGTCTCTCTCCCTCTCGCTCTGTCTCTCTCTGTGTCTCTCTCCCTCTCGCTCTGTCTCTCTCTCTGTCTCTCTCCCTCTCGCTCTGTCTCTCTCTGTCTCTCTCCCTCTCGCTCTGTCTCTCTCTCTGTCTCTCTCCCTCTCGCTCTGTCTCTCTCTGTGTCTCTCTCCCTCTCGCTCTGTCTCTCTCTCTGTCTCTCTCCCTCTCGCTCTGTCTCTCTCTGTCTCTCTCCCTCTCGCTCTGTCTCTCTCTCTGTCTCTCTCCCTCTCGCTCTGTCTCTCTCTCTGTCTCTCTCCCTCTCGCTCTGTCTCTCTCTCTGTCTCTCTCCCTCTCGCTCTGTCTCTCCCTCTCTCTGTTTCTCCATCTCTCCCTCTCTCTCTCCCTCTCTCTGTTTCGCTATCTGTCTCTCTCTTTCTCTCTCTGTTTTTCTGTCTCTCCTCCTCTACCCAGTAAAGTATGAAAACAGGTCAAAAGCTCTTTTCCTAGTTATTTCCCATGTATCGGCCTGCGGCTGTCTCACTCATGGACTTTTCTAGAAGCAGTTTAAAGTTGCTGCTGAATAAAGTGCAAAGTGACGTGTAGCTTGTCTGCTCTGTTGCCCCAGGCGACGACGTTAAGATCAACAAGGCGTTCGCCGGCAGAGCCAAACTCCCATCCTACCCTGCCAACCGCCTCAACGCTACCATGGAGATCCACGGTCTCCGTGCCAACGACTCAGGCACTTACAGCTGTCAGGTTGTTGTGGGCGACGACTATGAGAGGGACACAGTGCCTCTGGTGGTGGAGGGTGAGTACTGCGGGTAGGAGCGGGTAGGGGCGGAAGATCTCAGGATTCTGCAGTCTCTCTCTCTCTCTCCATCTCTCTGACATCACTGTGACATCACTGAGGCAGTCTGTGTCTGTGACATCACTGAGACAGTCTGTGTCTGTGACATCACTGAGGCAGTCTGTGTCTGTGACATCTCTGAGACAGTCTGTGTATGTGACATCACTGTGACATCACTGAGACAGTCTGTGACATCACTGAGACAGTCTGTGTCTGTGACATCACTGAGACAGTCTGTGTCTGTGACATCACTGAGACAGTCTGCGACATCAAGGTGACATCACTGTGACATCACTGTGACCTGCCCTCCAGGTGTGGTGTTCCATTACCAGTCCCCCAGGTCCCGCTACTCCCTCTCCTTCTCTGACGCCCAGAAAGCCTGCCAGGCTAACTCCGCTCTCATCGCCACGCCAACCCAGCTGTGGGCGGCATTCCATGAAGGCTTCAGCAGCTGTGCTGCAGGCTGGCTGTCAGACCAGACCGTACGGTACGACACACACACACACGCCCACTCATTTAAACAGACACACACTCACACACACACACTCACAAATACACACACACACACACACACACACTCATACACACACACACTCACACATACACACACACACACTCTCACACACACACACACACACATATACACACACAAACGCACACACACTCACATACACACACTCATTTATAAATACATCTGTTGGTATTTCAAATTGGTTCTATGCCAATTATTGTTTCACTCAGCGATGGCATCTTTTAATTTACACATCTATGTGAACGAAATATTTCCATAGCAACACGCAACGTTTTTTTTTAATTATTGTTCATTAATAATTTTCTGAGATAATTAAACTCAGTTGATTTCCACAGATATCCTGTCCAATCACCAGAGCTTGGTTGCTATGGACACAAGGAGTACTCTGCTGGCGTGAGGAATTATGGGAAGAGAGATTCAAATGAGATGTTTGATGTGTACTGCTACGCCAGGGAACTGGGAGGTACACACACACACACACACATATTTACATTTATTCATTTAGCAGACGCTTTTATCCAAAGCAACTTACAGTAAGTACAGGGACATTCTCCCTGAGACAAGTAGGGTGAAGTGCCTTGCCCAAGGACACAAAGTCATATAGCCACAGCGGGCTCGATCTCAAAACCTTCCGTTCATGAGGCCAACGCCTTAACCCGTTGAGCCATCTGACTCCACATACTGTATATATACATACACACAAATACCAACTATCTCCTCTCCAATCATCTTTTCTTCTCCTCCCCTCTCCTCTCCTCCCCTCCCCTCTCTTCCGCTCTCCTACCCCCTCTTTCCTTCCCCCCTCCCCTCCCCTCTCCTCCCTTCTCCTCCCCCCCTCCCCTCCCCTCTCCTCCCCTCCCCTCTCCTCTCCCCTGCCTCTTGACCCCTGCCCCCCCTCCCCCTCCAGGTCAGGTCTCCCAGGTGTCTGTCCCAGGGGGGATGTCTCTGTCCTCAGCCTCAGACCGCTGCGTGTCCCTGGGGGCCCAGCTGGCCTCAGCAGGGCAGCTTCTCCTGGCCTGGAGGTCTGGTCTGGAGGCCTGCTCCCCAGGCTGGCTCTCTGACGGCAGCGTCCGCTCTCCTCCCCTCCGGCCTGGGCAGGACTGTCCCGGGCGCCAGGGGGGGGCCTGGGACGACGATGACGCCACCGGAAGGGGGAACGAAACTGAGCTGTATGACGCGTACTGCTACAGAGGTGAGGGAGGGGGTGGGGGGGTCGCCATGGGGACCGGGGAGGTCGCCATTGCGACCGTGACACTGTGAACTGAGTGTGGTGTGGGTGTGACTGACCTGTCGCGTGTGTGTCCAGCTGTTCTGAAGCCAGGCCCGGTACAGAAGATCTACACCTCTCTGTGGAAACCCTGGAGCTATCTGGCTGGGACAGAGGAGACCACGCCCCCTGCTGCAGGTGCACACACACACACACACCTACTGTACACACACACACACCTACTGTACACACACACACACACATCTACTGTACACACACACACACCTACTGTACTCACACACACACACCTACTGTACACACACACACACACCTACTGTACACACACACACCTACTGTACACACACACACACCTACTGTACACACACACACACACCTACTGTACACACACACACCTACTGTACACACACACACACACCTACTGTACACACACACACCTACTGTACACACACACACACACACACACACACCTACTGTACACACACACACACACACCTACTGTACACACACACACACACCTACAGCACACACACACACCTACAGCACACACACATAAACACACACACTCTGTAACGTAACGCTTTCTGTCTCCCCCCCCTCCCCTCACAGAAACACCTGACCTTTCACCTTCTAACTGGACGGGATTGGTCGACCTGGAAGGGGACCGCCTCTCTGGTACTGAGCGCTGATTGGCTGCCTGTCTCTGGACACACATACAGTCAACCTACCGGCTCCTTAAACCCTGTCCCCCTATGTGCTGTGTTGTGTGTTCAGGATCGGAGCCCTGGTGGTCCGAGGAGGAGGAGAGGGTCAGCCTGCAGCTCAGCCTAGGAGAGAGTACCCTCAGCTGGGGAGAGCTGCTGGACCAGGACCCTGACTCTGAAGAGTTCCTGCTGCCTCCACCCAGCCTCTCCTCCACCCCCACCTCTCCACCTGCCACAGACAGGAAGGTGGGTGGGCGCTACCCCCTGTTTTAGTCACCTTTTACTTACTATCTGAACTAAATCACCTCGCTCTCTATCTAACTGCCTGTCTCCCCCCTCTCTCCCTCTCCCATTTCTCCCCCTCTCTCCCCAGGTGGTGTCTAAGATAGTTAAGTCCTTGTGGAGGCCCTGGAACTACCTGGCAGGGGTGAGTGAGGAGGACTCTACCCCAGGAACACCTCTCCCTGCTGGGAAAGGAGGAGCAGCCACTGAGGGCTCCACCTCCAGCACCGAGTCTGCTCCATCCAGACCAGCAACTCCTGGTGAGACACCGGCTGACCTTACCGGCTGACCTTACCACCCGACCTTACCGACTGAATTTACCGACTGCTCTTACCGGCTGACCTTACCGGCTGACCTTACCACCCAACCTTATCAACTGAACTTACCGACTGAACTTACTGACTGACCTCACCGGCTGACCTTACCGACTGACCTTACCGGCTGACCTTACCACCTGACCTTACAGACTGAACTTACCGACTGCTCTTACCAGCTGACCTTACCAGCTGACCTTACTGACTGAACTTACCAGCTGACCTTACCGACTGAACTTACCAGCTGACCTTACCGACTGACCTTACCAGCTGAACTTACCACCCGACCTTACCGACTGAACTCACCAGCTGACCTTACCAACTGAACTTACCAGCTGACCTTACCAGCTGACCTTACTGACTGAACTTACCAGCTGACCTTACCAACTGAACTTACCAGCTGACCTTACCAACTGAACTTACCAGCTGACCTTACCGACTGAACTTACCAGCTGACCTTACCGACTGAACTTACCAGCTGACCTTACCAGCTGACCTTATCGACTGACCTTACCAGCTGAACTTACCACCCGATCTTACCGACTGAACTTACCAGCTGAACTTACCACCCGACCTTACCGACTGAACTTACCAGCTGACCTTACCGACTGACCTTACCAGCTGGATTTACCACCCGACCTTACCGACTGACCTTACCAGCTGAACTTACCACCCGACCTTACCGACTGAACTTACCAGCTGACCTTACCGACTGACCTTACCGGCCGCAGAAACTGAGTGCTCTTACCGGCTACTGTGACCGGCTGACCGTACCGGCTGCTCTTACCGGCTGCTCTTGTTGCCTGCATTGAGCGGCAGCTCTGGTTCACTGCTCTGTGGCAGCATGTTTCCTGACATGACTTAGAGAGGCTGTTTTGACAGGATGATTATAGAGGAGCCTCACTCACCTGCTGAGACTCCCTCCCTCCCCCCTCTCCCTCTTTCTCCAGATCTACTATCTTGGGGACGCTCCTTGTTCGACATGCCCTGGCTGGATGACCTACTATCAGCCAGTCAGGAGCCTCCCACAGCCCCCCTCCCCTCTGCCCTGGCCCCCCGCAGCACCAGCTTAAAGCCGCTCCTCCAGACCTCCAGACCCCTCAGGCCAGGCCACGGCTCTCCCAGCCCAGACAGCAGTCCACCTCGCCAGACTACCTGGGTCCTCATGGGCCTCCCGATGAACCAGACCTCCGCTCAGCCGGATGATGGTCGCAGAGCAGGAGAGGCTGGAGGGAAGGTAGGAGGACGGAAGAAGGAGGAGAGGAGGAAGGAGGTGGAGGAGGTGGAGGAGGAGGAGGGGAGCACAGGAGAGGAAGCTTTCCACAGGATACTCAGCGGGCAGCAGTTCCCCCTGGAGGCTGTGACCACCAGTAGACCCAGAGTGAGGCCGGGGACCAGGGGGAGAGGCCAGAGACGCAAGCATCCACAGACTGTCTCCTCCTCCACCATCCCCACCGCTGGGTCACCCACCTCCCCCTCCCCTGTCACCCCCAGCATCAGCCCAGCCCCAGGTCAGGGGTCCCCCTCCCCCACTCCAGGCCCCAGTAAGGCCTCATCCTCTCTGCCCTGGATCCCTGTAGAGACGGCTGGAGGGCAGGGGTCCCTGGACACCTTCCCCTCGCCCTCCCAAACCTCCGCTGGGGAGAAGGAGCAAGTGGGGCTGGTCTGGCCGGGGTCACTGTTGCCTGGCAACGTGGATGAGGAGGTGGGAGGAGTCACTGTCAACAGGACTAATGGAACCCTGGACTCTGACGGTGAGTGTGATTGGTCAGCTTGTATGTCTGTCTGTCTGCCTCTCCTCCTCCTCCCCTCCTCCTCCCCTCCTCCTCCCCTCCTCCTCCCCTCCTCCTCCTCCTCTCTCCTCCTCCTCCCCTCTTCTCTCCTCCCTCCTTCTCTCTCTTCCTCGGTCTTCTCTTCGGTCTCATCTCCTCCTCTCTCCTCCTCTCTCCTCTCTCCTCTCTCCTCCTCTCTTCTCCTCTCCTCCCTCTCCTCTCTCTGTTTTAACTCATCCTTAGCTCCTTCTCTGTACAGGTTTTTCACTCAGATGAACGATCACACACACACATGCGCACACACACCACACACAGACACACACACTCTAGTTATTTGTCATCAACCCTTACACACACACGCACACACACACATGCGCACACACACCACACACACACACACACACACACTGTAGTTACCTGTCATCAACCCTTACACACACACAGACACACACAGACACACACACACAGACACACTTTATCACCTTTCTTGTGGTCATAAACTTCTACTATCTAGTTCATCAAACCCTGTCCTGACCTTAGCTGTCACTATGCACAACCCTGCATGCAGTAAAGCGTTAGTACTGCAGTAAAATGGACAGCAACATCATAGCAACACAGGAGCTGTTAACTAAATGAAAACCATCATGGGAAACTTAGTGGAGGTCAGTGAACACACACACACACACTTACACACAGGCAGACACACACACACAGGCAGACACACACACAAGCAGACACACACACACAAACACACACACACAGGCAATTAGGCAGACACACACACACACAGGCAGACACACACACAGACACACACACGCACATAGGCAGACCCTGCAAGTTCTCTGTCTGACAGAACCCAGAAACAGTTCTAGAACTTTCTGTCTGCTTCTGAGATGTTTCTTTCTAACTCCAGATGAAGGTTTCTCAGCTCTGATCTGGAGAAATGTTGGAGCTACGACTCATGAAACAGAGAAACAGATGTGTACACACACACACCACACACATCACACACCACACACACACCACACACACTATACTACACAGACACACCACACACACCTCACACAAACACACACAGTCCCTCCATCCTGTGTTGTGGTGACTCAGCGTTCTCCCTGAGCAGGCTCCAGCATTGCCAGGGTTACCGGAAGGTTCCCATTCTCATGCTAATACCGCACAGACCTCACACACTCGCTCACACAATTAGTGCTCTGACTGACAAGGTCTGTGGATAAGAGGTGGGGGGGCAGTAGGGGGGGAGAGGGGGTAGGGGGTTGGGGAAGGGTGAGAGGGGAGGGGGGTGTAGGGGAGGGGGTGTAGGGGGAGGGGTGCAGTGAGGGGGGGGGGTTAGTGGGGTGGGCAGGGGTGCGGTAAGGGAGGAGGGGGTGTGGGGGAGAGGGGTGGTGCTACTTGTCGGTTCTCTAGTTCTGACAGCCCACTGCCTCTGTGGGTCCTGCTGACCAACCAGAAGGCTCACTTGCTTTCCATACGGTAACCATGACAACTGCTGCCAAGTGGATGATGAGGGGTGTTAGCCAGGGGGGAAGGGGGTGCACAGAGGGGAGGGTGGGGGGAGAGAGGGGGGGGGGTCCTTTTGTACAGAGAGAGAGAGCATAAGGGATAATGGGTTTGCATGTATATCTATAGGCGGTCTTGGTTGAAAGATGTGTTTGTGTGTAGGCCCTATAGCCTTGCTGGCTGTGTGCGTGTGTCCTGTAGGTTGTATAGCTGTGTGTGTGTGTGTGTCCTGTAGGTTGTATAGCTGTGTGTGTGTGTGTCCTTTAGGTTGTATAGCTGTGTGTGTGTGTGTCCTGTAGGTTGTATAGCTGTGTGTGTGTGTCCTGTAGGTTGTATAGCTGTGTGTGTGTCCTGTAGGTTGTATAGCTGTGTGTGTGTGTGTCCTGTAGGTTGTACAGCTGTGTGTGTGTGTCCTGTAGGTTGTATAGCTGTGTGTGTGTGTGTCCTGTAGGTTGTATAGCTGTGTGTGTGTCCTGTAGGTTGTATAGCTGTGTGTGTGTCCTGTAGGTTGTACAGCTGTGTGTGTGTGTCCTGTAGGTTGTACAGCTGTGTGTGTGTGTCCTGTAGGTTGTATAGCTGTGTGTGTGTGTCCTGTAGGTTGTACAGCTGTGTGTGTGTGTGTCCTGTAGGTTGTACAGCTGTGTGTGTGTTTCCTGTAGGTTGTACAGCTGTGTGTGTGTGTCCTGTAGGTTGTATAGCTGTGTGTGTCCTGTAGGTTGTACAGCTGTGTGTGTGTGTGTCCTGTAGATTGTATAGCTGCGTGTGTCCTGTAGGTTGTACAGCTGTGTGTGTGTGTGTCCTGTAGGTTGTATAGCTGTGTGTGTGTCTTGTAGGTTGTATGTGTGTGTGTGTGTGTCTGTCTCATAGCCTGTCACCACACACTTGCTCTGCACCAAAGGTCAGTACAGAACAGCATCCAACCAAGACACAGAGGGAGGGAGGGAGGAGAAGGGGAGGGGGAGAGAGAGGAGAGGAAGGAAGGAGAGAGGGGAGGGGAAGGAGGTAGGGAGAGAGAGAGAGGAGGGAGAGGGGGGAGGTAGAGAGAGAGAGAAAAATAGAAGACAAGGTGTACTTTAGCGATAAGAGAAGAAAAAGGTTAGGAGAGAGAAGAGAAGAGAGGGAGGGATAGAGGTACAGAGAAAAGGAGACATAATGTTACTGTTCCTCTGCCTTGCACATCCCTCCTGCTCTCAGAGACAGACTCCTCACAGCACCTGTGCGCTCACACCTTCCCCACAGAGGAAGAGCTTCCACTCTAAATAGAAAGACCCCCGGTGCTCCAGTGTTCTGAGCGTCTGGAAGCGTAGCCCCGTGTTCAGAGAGGCTGAGCTGACTGCTTGTTTGTGTTGACAAACTGGTTCACTACCATGACGAACTAACTGTCCAACTGCAAAACCATCATTTTAAACTCCTCACCCCTTCTCCCCTCTCCATTCCCCTCCTCCTTCCCTCCCCTCCTCCCTCCTCCTCCCCTCCCCTCCCTCCTCCCCTAGCAGAGAGGGAGCCCTGTGTGATCAACCCGTGTCTCCATGGAGGCCGGTGTCTCCCTGTGGGTCAGGGATCCAGCTGCTACTGTCCTGAGGGATACACTGGAGAGAACTGTGAGATAGGTGAGCACGCACACACTCACACGCACACACTCACACGCACGCACACACTCACACGCACGCACACACTCACACGCACGCACACACTCACACGCACGCACACACTCACACGCACTCACACGCTCACACATACACACACTCACAAATGCACACGCTCACACACACATGCACACACTCACACACACACACTCACAAATGCACACACACACTCACACATACTCACACACACACACACTCACAAATGCACACACACGCACGCACATACACACACACACACTCACTTATTTCCTCTAGTCATCTCCACAGATCTTATATTTCCCCTCTTAAAGGTCAGGCAATGCAGCTACTACCAAGCTCTGTGTGTGTGTAAATGTGTGTGAGTGTGAGTGTGGGGAACAGGTTCTCTCTGGGCCCCTGAGGTTATTACAAACACCCTGGTAGGGAGGGGCAGGTTAGGGGAGCTTGATCTGACAAGCAGTACAGCGCCTGGTGGGACAGAATAAAGCTCTGATCACTCAGAGGGACGGAGCTGGCTGGAGTGGGTGTTGGTGTGGTCTGACTGTTTCTGACTCGACTGGTCTGTTTGTCTGTCTCTCTCTATCTCTCGCTCTCTCTATCTCTTTCTGTCTCTCTCTCTATCTCTTTCTGTCTCTCTCTATCTCTTTCTGTCTCTCTCTCTATCTCTTTCTGTCTCTCTGTCTCTCTATCTCTTTCTCTCTCTGTGTATCCTATTTTTAGTTTGATCATAAAGTTGTGACTTCTTTGTTCTGTGTTCTGTCCCAGACATGGTTCTGATGTTCCGTGTTCTGTGTTCTGTCCCAGACGTGGTTCTGATGTTCTGTGTTCTATCCCAGATGTGGTTCTAATGTTCCGTGTTCTGTGTTCTGTCCCAGATGTGGTTCTAATGTTCCGTGTTCTGTGTTCTGTCCCAGACGTGGTTCTGATGTTCCGTGTTCTGTCCCAGATGTGGTTCTGATGTTCCGTGTTCTGTCCCAGATATGGTTCTGATGTTCCGTGTTCTGTGTTCTGTCCCAGACATGGTTCTGATGTTCCGTGTTCTGTGTTCTGTCCCAGATGTGGTTCTAATGTTCTGTGTTCTGTTCCCCAGATGTGGATGACTGCCAGTCCAGCCCCTGTGAGAACGGAGGGACCTGTGTTGATAAGGTGGACTCCTTCATGTGCCTGTGTCTGCCCAGCTACGGAGGAGACACCTGTGACACAGGTGAGACAGGGGGCCTGGTGCAGTGTGTGTGGGGGTGTGTGTGTTGACTTGGTTGTGTGTGTGTCAGTGTTGGCCTGATTGAGGGTGTGTATATTTGTTTTGACCTGGTTGTGTGTGTGTGTGTGTTTGTGTGTGGGTTGACCTGGTTGTGTTTGTGTTGACCTGGTTGTGTGTGTGTGTGTGTTGACCTGGTTGTATGTGTGTGTTGACCTGGTTGTGTGTGTGTGTGTGTTGACCTGGTTGTGTGTGTGTTGACTTGGTTGTGTGTGTGCCATATTAAGTTATATGCAGTGGGAGAGGTAGAAAGGCAGGAAGTGACAGAACAAATATGACATTAGTGATGTGCCTTGAGAGAGTGAAAGAGAGAGAGAGGGAGAGAGAGGGAGAGAGAGAGAGGGAGAGAGAGAGAACGTGAGAGAGGGAGAGAGGAAGAAGGAGGGCGAGAGGAAGAAAGAGGGAGAGACAGACAGAAACAGATGGTAACTTGTGTCATTAAAACCTCCAGTGGCAGGATTAGGTGTGTTTGTTTATGACTCCCCAGCGTGCTGCCTGCTCTGGGAGCCTTGTGTGTCCTTGTGTGTCCTGGAAGATAAAAGCTCCATGGAGGAAGAGGGAATGAGCGGAGAACAGGGAGGGAGAGAGAGAGAGTGGGATGGAGGGAGTGGTAGAGTGAGGTAGAGAGTCTCTGCCTCACAGAGCACCTCTCTCCTTTGTATCGCTCTGTTTCTCCTGCTCCACCAGGGTTTATTTCTCTTCTTTTACCAGTTCACTTTATCTCAACCTCCCTCCCTCCCCCTCCTCCTCTCCCCCTCCCTCCCCCTCTCCTCCTCTCTCTCTGCAGATATCGAAGGTTGTGAGCATGGTTGGAGGAAGTTTCATGGCCATTGCTACAGGTACTGTGGAACATTCTAGTCATCTGTCAGACCTGTTTATGTGTCAACCTGTCGCCTGGCTGGTACCATCCACTCTGTCTCCAGGGTGACAGCGTACCGCTGCATTGTGACATCACAGTTAGGACAGGAAAGACTGTGCAGTGTCTTTCCATGGTCACAGCGTATGACAGCGCTACAGTACAGGGTAATCTGTGTGACAACATGTGTGTGAGTCCTCATAATCTGTGTGTGTGTGTGTGTCTGTGTGTGTGTCTCTGTATGTGTGTGTGTCTGTGTGTGTTTCTATGTGTGTCTCTATGTGTGTCTCTCTGTGTGTGTGTGTCTGTGTGTCTGTATGTGTGTGTGTGTGTGTGTGTGTCTGTGTGTGTGTCTCTGTATGTGTGTGTCTGTGTGTGTGTCTCTGTGTGTCTCTCTGTGTGTGTGTCTGTGTGTCTGTATGTGTGTGTGTATGTGTGTCTGTGTGTGTGTCTCTGTATGTCTCTCTGTGTGTGTGTCTGTGTGTCTGTATGTGTGTGTGTATGTGTGTCTGTGTGTGTGTCAGGTACTTCACCCAGCGTCACACCTGGGAAGATGCAGAGAGGGACTGCAGAGAACACAGTGCTCACCTGAGCAGCATCACCTCTGCTGCTGAGCAGGAGTTCATCAACGGTGAGGGGGGCACTTTGTGTATGTGGAAGGTGTGTGTGTGTTTGTGTGGAAGAAAGTGTGTGTGTTGTGGTGCCATGCCGCAGGGTCCTAACATGGCGTGTGTTGCCGGGCAGGAATGGGCCATGACAACGCCTGGATCGGCCTGAATGACCGAACTGTGGAAGAGGACTTCCAGTGGACTGACTCCAACGATCTGGTGAGGCCTCTAGCCTCCAGCCTAAAGCCTAGCCTCTAACCTGGCCTCTAACCAGCCCGGCCTCGAACCTAATCTCTAACCAGCCCAGCCTCTAACCTGGCCGCTAACCAGCCGGGCCTCTAACCTGGCCTCTTATTTGGCCCTTATCAAGGCCAAAAACCTCCCTCCCTCTTTCTCTCTGTCCCTTCTCTCTCTCTCTCTCTCTCTCTCTCTCTCACTGTCTCTCTCCCTCTCTCTCTCTGCTTCCATGTCTATTTCTGTCAAAAAGTCGAGGAGCACTAACATCCACCTTTACCCCCTAGTGGCCCCCATGTGTGTGTTGTCCTGGAAGTGTGTGGATGTTGACGGTTCTGTGTTCCACAGGTGTTTGAGAACTGGAGGGACAGCCAGCCAGATAACTTCTTTGCGGGCGGAGAGGACTGTGTGGTGACCATCGCCCACGAGGACGGTCGCTGGAACGATGTCCCCTGCAACTATAACCTGCCCTACATCTGCAAGAAGGGCTCAGGTGAGACCCTGTTCACCTGGGGGAGGCCCTGCTCACCTGGGGGGGAGACCCTGCTCACCTGGGAGGGAGACCTTGTTCACCTGGGGGGGAGGCCCTGCTCACCTGGGGGGGGGGGACCCTGTTCACCTGGGGGGGAGACCTTGTTCACCTGGGAGGGAGGTCCTGCTCACGTGGGGGAGGCCCTGTTCACCTGGGGGGGAGACCCTGTTCACCTGGGGGGGAGGCCCTGTTCACTTGGGGGAGACCCTGTTCACCTGGGGGAGACTCTGTTCACCTGGGGGAGACCCTGTTCACCTGGGGGAGACCCTAATAGGGTAAATACTGTGAGTCCTGGTGTTGACACAGCCACTGCTCTGTGGCTCTCAGCAGCTAACCAGGCCTGAAGAAACCGGACGGGAATTCCACATTCCAAAACAGAAAGTTCCAGATGAAAGTTCCGATCTGTGTGTCAAATATTCTTGGAGCTTCCGGAACTGAAACTGTCTGAGAAGATTGATGTTGTATCTGGATCTGTGTACGGTACAGAGACAGAGAGAGGGAGACAGAGAGGGGGTGGGAGGGGGGAGGGGAGGTAGAGAGACAGGAAGGGGAGAGGGGTAGGAGGGAAAGAAAGAGAGGGGGGGAGAGATAGGTGGACTGAGTAGAGAACACTGCCATCTAGAGGCAGGAGCAGAAGCTGCAGCAGAGCCCTGTGATCAGGCGTTGACAGCATGGTGGCTCTTTCTGCGTCTAATCCTGTTTTAACAGTGCTGTGTGCGACCCCGCCCTCCGTGGATAACGCCCATCTGATTGGTCGCCGTCGCTCCCACTATGACATCCATGCTGTGGTGCGTTACCAGTGCGCTGAGGGATTCTACCAGAGACATGTTCCCACTGCGCGTTGCCGTGCCGACGGGACCTGGGACCGGCCTAAAATCATCTGTACCAAGTGTGAGTGTGTGTGTTTGTACACAATATGTGTTTGTGTGTTCTCTCCTCTTGTCTATGTGACTTTCGAATGCTGCGTTCTCACCGGACATGAATTTGCGTCCAGAAAGTTTCATTTGCGTCTATTTGGACGCCTGTACATGTTGAAGTCAGATGCTGCTGACAAAGTGTGTTCAGATGTGAAGTCAGCTTCACTACGATCAGCTTGGCATCCATCTTGGGTCAGGTCACAACACGTTACTACCAAAGCAAAGTCTCTGATTGGTTAACGCCCCTGCGAATGTTTTCCAAAGTTGCCCTGCAGGACCTGTAGACGTCCATTTACACTCAACCAACATCTAAATCAGACGCAAATTCGCGTCCAGTGTGAACGCAACAAAAGATGAACTACAAAGACGAGACACTCTTTTTACCCAGAATCCTTTTCTGCTTTGTCCCTCAGCCCGGCGCTCCCACCGGTACCGCCGTCACCACCACGGCCAGAACCGTGAGCGCAGGAGCCACTGGAAACACGACAGAGAGGATGTCCACCGTGACTACTGAACCAAATAAACTACAACTCCCACAATTCTCTGGGAGCGTCTCAGCCCCGCCCCCTCCGAGCCCCTGACTCCTTAAACCTGGGGTTCAGGAGACTCCTCCCCCCTCATATCTGCACGCTCTCAGAATCCATTTTAGGTCTGTTCTCTTAAAAACACGTTAACAAACCCCGCCCCCTTCCCATCCCTGTTCACCTGCAGGTTATCAAATGAAAGGTAGACTCAGCCTAATCACTTCCTGAAAGGAGTGACGCTCTCTGACGCAATCACAGTATTCAAATCGAATCAAACTTTATTGATATATCCCTTTTTTAGAAGCAAAGTTATAGGAGGCTCTGCAGATGTCCCCAGATTAGCATCTGTCACTAACCTAAACCCTCAAAGAAGGATAACTCCCTCACACTAAACCTCCCAGAGAGAGAATCCCAGTGTGGCCCTCAAAGGCCCCAGGGGGCCCCCAGGTCACTGCGGTTAGAGATCCAGAGCTACCAACTCTCACCAACCGGCTGTGAGATGCATACATTTCATTGGTTACACACTCTGTGGAACCAATCAAATACGTGGCCAGTTCTTAGCTCTGTCTGTCACCCCAGAGCAGAGCGTCTCCTGTCCCTGAAGGGGCCCCTGGTGTTCAGAGAAGGGCCACACTGGGACTGAGTCTACCTTTAAGGGTCGTTTCTTGGGTCTGTCCCCGATCTGGGCAGGATCACCTGCTCGTCAGCCCCTAACATTCTGGTAACATCTTCTCCTGTCCTGTTAGGCGAGAGGCATGGAAGTGTTTGTGTGTGTGTGTGTGAGTGTTTGCGCGTGTGTGTGTGTGAGAGATAGAGAGAGAATAACTGAAATTTGTGATGTATTTTGATAAGTTGGAAACTTTCTGAACATTGACAATAATATTCCTTGTAGCTTCAGGGTAGTAAAGCACAGCTGTAATGATGCAAGTGTAGCTTTCTATCCAAAATAACCATGACTTCTTTTCTATGTAGACAATTAACTGTTGATTACCTAGGTTACCTGACTAGCAGGTTTGACTACGTTTTTTTCTATTTACATGATTTTTTCTAATATTGATCTTTTCTCATAACGTAACTATTTATTATTACCGGTAGTATGTTTGTTTTTACTTAAATCCAGGAGAAAAAAATTGTTTCTTACAGTCCAACTGTATCTTAACCTGTTTAATCACCTGTTGTCCCTGTACTGTAAATTATGTGGTGTAAGTTTGTGATTGGCTCATCTTTTACTGACACTGACCAGTCAGTAAGCCTCCCTATCACCCTGTTAACCCTTCACTAACCAATCAATAAGTCCATTTAGATCCTTAGTAAATTGAGTGCGGGCAGGTCTGGCAAAATGGGATATTTCTGAGAACTGCTTGATTGTATTAGAATACAAAAAAAGATATTGAATGTTGCCCAGCAACAGCGCTGATGAGTTTATCGACTCAGCTCTGGTTCTTTTGATATTTGATTGGCTATCATCTCTTGGTATTTGATTTGATATCATTTCATGATATTTGATTGGCTATCATCGTTTGATATTTGATTGGCTATCATTTCTTGGTATTTGGCTATCATCTCTTGATATTTGATTGGTCCATCTCCCCTCTTTTTTGGTGTTCTTCTTTGTGTCCAGATGTGGTGTTCTTAATAAAGCTAAGAAAACAAATGAACAATGTTTCCTGTCAGTTACATTCATATAAAGTATCTGATGAGTCCTGACAACGCATGTAAATGTTCTATTGGCTATTGGAGATCCAGGATGATGCTGCGCTGTAGACAGTATTAGTCTGTCAGAACGTCTGAACGCTTGACTCACACACATACACACACACTAAACATTCTGTCAACACGTTATTCCGGACACAAACTAACCCTGTCATCTTTGGCCCAGATTCATCACCTCCGTGACTCACAGGAAGGACAAAGTTCAGTGGGCCAATGGCAGCCCGGAGCCAGCTTCTACAGGAGGCTGGCCTCTACAGGAAGCTAGCCTCTACAGGAAGCTGGCCTCCACAGGAAGCTGGCTGTATAGGGAGCTGGCCTCCACAGGAAGCTGGCCTTAACAAGAAGCTGGCCTCTACAGGAAGCTAGCCTCTACAGGAGATCCACACATCAACACACAAAGGTAGTTTTAAAACATCCTTTATTAGAGTTTACATATAAAAGTATAGTGGAGTCAAAAAACATCTATCCTATCTTTCTTTTCACCCATAACAACCCTGATAAACGCCCCCACCCCCCCAAAAAAGTTCTGATTTAAATATCCCCATAGTAACCACCCAATCTGGCAAAACTCATAGACACAGGCATATGAAAGGCACACCAATGAAATAACTGAACACTCAACTCACACCGACAACATTAATTCATTCCTTATCTTCTCCAGTGATACGTTCTCCATCTCTGCCCTGCTTGTTGTGAAACAGCAGCTGTTACCTGTCTTATCTGTCTGGATCAAACAGGGCTGGAGGAGGGGGAAGGGGGATTTACAGTCTGAGTATATAACAAATCAAATCACTACCTACTGTCTGTGTACTGTGTGTGTGTGTGTGTGTGTGTCCGTGTTTAGAAGACATAGTCTTAGAATGTGTTAAAAGCTTCTTGTCTGTGTGTCTGTGTTTCTGTGTGTTACACAGACTATGTGAGTCTTTAATCCTGAACCGTGAGCCAGGTCAGAGTCCTACTTCACAAGGCTGTGTGTGTGTGTGTGTGTGTGAGTGTGAGAGACTGCTCACGTTCACAAACAGCCACTATCTGGGTCCAACAGTCCAGGAGGTGTTACAGCTAACATTGACACGCTGACAGAGAAACCACAGAAGAAGAGGAAGTGATACGTTTCCATACAGAGAAACCACAGAAGAAGAAGAAGTAGAAGAAGAAGATGTGACATGTTTCCATACAGAGTAACCACAGAAGATGAGGAGGAAGTGGTGCTAGTTCTTCTTCTTGTCCTTGCTGCTCTGGCCCTTGGGCACCTCCTTCAGGAAGAAGGCAGGGCGGGCGTGGCAGCGCAGCGCCAGCAGGGCGGGGCCGGCCAGGAGCACCAGGTTCAGGATCAGGACCAGCCAGCGCTTGTCTGTCGGGGTCCGGTACGTGAACGGGGTCCGGGAATGGAGAGCCCCCCCAATGTGACACCACTGGGTCTAGAGGGGAGGAGGGGGAGAGAAGCGGGAGAGGGAAGGAGAAGAGGGGGAGAGGGGAAAGAGAGGAGGGGGAGAGTGGAAGGAGAGGAGGGGGAGGGGGAAGGAGAAAGAAGGGGAGGGAGAGGGGGAGGAGACGTAGAGCAGGGGAGAGGAGCAGAACAAGAGCAAAGTAGCAGAAACCATACATTGTTTTTGATTATGTAGTTAAAAAAAAGACTCTTGTTCACAGAAGACACACCTTAGACACAAACCACACACAGTGTGTGTGTGATGCCTCTGAATAAGAATAGTTATTTGAACTGAAATGCAGCGGTACCTGAGCGACGGCACCAGCGAATAAGAGAGTCCAATCCAGCATCCAGGTGCATCCTGGGGCTTGGAGTCCGTACAGGCTGACAGCCAGAAGAGGCAGAAAGTAGAACAGCTGCACCAAAATCTGCACACACACACACACACACAGGTTTGACCCCTGGTCTGAACCCTGGTTTGACCCCCGCTGTGACCCCTGGCTGACCCCCACTGTGACCTACCGTTAGGCGGGGGAAGCTCACAGGGTCCTTGAGGTAGGGCTCATACTGGTAGATATAGTTGAAGCAGGCCTCCAGGGGGCATTCCAAAACCACCTGGGGAGGAGGGGTAGTGGGGGGGAGGGAGATGAGGAGGGGGGAGGACTTGGGGGAGGGTTCAAGAGAAAGACAGAAAGAGAGACAGAGAGACAGAGAGTGACACAGAAAGAGAGAAAGAGAGAGAGAGTGTTGCTGTGGTTCCTACCATGCCCCTGAACACACACAGGCCCATGCAGAGCAGCAGGACCAGGGACAGGAGCAGGTCTGTGGGCCGGAACAGCAGACCTTTCCTCTGTACTTCTTCCACCTGCAGACACATTGCAGTCCATCAAAACAACAGTCCACAAAGCTGTGACCTCTGTTGTTTCAGCCAGACCATGAACAGCAGCAGGGTGCTGGGACATCACTGTCCCGCCTCACCTTGTCAGCAGGGATGACTGACAGGTCTCTGGGCCTATTGAAGAGCAGGAAGGCCGCCCAGATGGGCAGCAAGAGGAATGGTGTGTTCCTCCAGAAGGCAGGATGAATGTTGGAGCCATATTTACCTGCATGTACCACACACGCACCTTGTATTACCATTCAATTCTGCTGTGTTTTAACTGTAGAGTTATAGCACTGGTGGTCAGTACAGTGTGGTGTGTGTCTGGTGGTCTACACAGTGTGGTGTGTGTCTGGTGGTCTATAGAGTGTGGTGTGTCCGGTGGTCTTCACAGTGTGGTGTGTCTAATGGTCTGTACAGTGTGGTGTGTGTCTGGTGGTCTACAGAGTGTGGTGTGTCTGATGGTCTGTACAGTGTGGTGTGTCTGGTGGTCTACACAGTGTGGTGTGTGTCTGGTGGTCTATAGAGTGTGGTGTGTCCGGTGGTCTTCACAGTGTGGTGTGTCTAATGGTCTGTACAGTGTGGTGTGTGTCTGGTGGTCTACAGAGTGTGGTGTGTCTGATGGTCTGTACAGTGTGGTGTGTCTGGTGATCTATAGAGTGTGGTGTGTCTGATGGTCTACACAGTGTGGTGTGTGTCTGGTGGTCTACACAGTGTGGCGTGTCTCTGGTGGTCTATACAGTGTGGTGTGTCTGGTGGTCTATACAGTGTGGTGTGTCCGGTGGTCTATACAGTGTGGTGTGTCTGGTGGTCTACACAGTGTGGTGTGTCTGATGGTCTGTACAGTGTGGTGTGTCTCTGGTGGTCTATACAGTGTGGTGTGTCTGGTGGTCTACACAGTGTGGTGTGTCTGATGGTCTGTACAGTGTGGTGTGTCTGGGGGTCTGTATAGTGTGGTGTGTCTGGTGGTCTACACAGTGTGGTTTCTCTGGTGGTCTACACAGTGTGGTGTGTCTGGTGGTCTGTACAGTGTGGCGTCTCTGGTGGTCTGTACAGTGTGGTGTGTCTGGTGGTCTATACAGTGTGGTTTGTCTGGTGGTCTATACAGTGTGGTGTGTCTCTCACCAATCACCACTCCAGGTACAAAGATGATCTGGTGAGCTATAGAAGACCCCACCCAGAACAGCCCAAGGTTCCGATACAACTTCCTGTACAAACAGGAAACAGAAAACCCTCAACAAGACATCTTCACGCAGAAACCCTTTATAAGATTCTGTACAGGAGCTGCTGTATGAGAAACACTTCCCGTCTGCACAGGAAGTAGCAGCAGACCTTACCTTCGGAACATGCGGCGAATCATGGTGAGCAGAAGCAGGTAGTGGACCACGCCCTCCCAGTAACACATCATCACCGCATAGGCTGTGTAAAGATGGGGCTCGCCCTATCAGAGAGTGGGATCAAACAATGTAACTAATCACACGGTGGGACAGATATTCATCACCAACAGACAGCTTTGTTTCATTTAGTTTATTTTCTTTCCCAAAGCACCTTCAGTCACACTGACCTTCTTGATGTAAAAGGTCATGAACCCTGAGATGAAGCCATCCTGCTCCAGAGCGTTAGTGAGGCCGATCAGGCAGGTGAAGCATAACACTGCAAATACTGGACACACACAGACACACACTTTCACAACCTTTCTTATACTGACACTTCTTAATTAAAAAAATTGCCATGGAGGAGTCTGGTAACAAGCATGTGTGTGACTGTGTGTGTGTGTGACTGTATGTGTGTGACTTTGTGTGTGTGTGTGTATACCGTAATATAAAGGATCAACATTCTTCTTCCGTCTGACCGCTAGATACCCCATCAGCAACACGCTGCCCAGCACCAATGCCCCCAGCCCGAGTAACGGCAGGGCACTACACAGGGTAATACACACACACACACGATCACCACCATGACAGTTAATAACACACACACACAATAACAACACAGGTGGTTTATCTCTGGCGTATATAGACTTACTCTTGGATGGCGGGGACCTTGTTGATGGTGTAGAGAACCCCCGGAGCTAACAGGGAGATCACAAACACACACACTTCCACAGGGATCTCCATTAGGAACGACTTAGCGGATCAATGTCGTGCGTGTGAGCAGCACTTCATCCAAAACTGTCGTAAAGTTTCCTTAAACCCTCCTGGAAATAAATTAACCAAGCTGGATCCAGATGTGTGTGTGTGTGTGGGGCAGCTTCTGTCCTCTCGTTCCGGTGTGTTAAAGGTTGTGCAGGGTGACAAGATCATTCAAGAGGAATTCGCGACTCTCAGTATCTTTGTTGGTGAAGCAATATCCACCTACAAGCGTCGTAGATCATTGCTTTTGCTCTGTTTCGTGTCAGTTTCAAAGTTCAGCGGAGAGATAGCGCTGATTGACTCACTCTGCCCTTCCAATTAAACATGCCGCACATCGGCGTTTCCTAAGGTTGACGGTCACGTGTATCTGTGATTTTTTGTCGTACTTTGGCACGTTTAACGCAGCCAACCAGCTGAATACTGATATTTATGTCTTCAATACTTGAAGCATTAGAAGCAGGGGCGGATCTACGGGGGGCAAGGGGGGGGGGGGCAGCCGCCCCCCCACTTGAGAGCCTTGCCCCCCCAGCTGCCCACGTACTTTTGTCCCATGACCCCCTGCCAAGACCTCTTGCCACCCCTTTGCCCCCCCATGTAAAATTTTCTAGATCCGCTCCTGATTAAAGTCAGTTCTGTAAAAACTGCAGTCTATGGTATAATATGTAGGAAACGTTTACAGAACATGAGTACGTATCGCCACCCTGTGGTCCAGCAATGAACTGACATTTTTTTTCTTTCAAACAATCTCACCTAACCCTTAAATTGATCTTCCAAGTGTCGAATTTTTAGAATTACAACACAAGGACAGGGACCTTAAAACAGCAACGATGACAGCGTTGTTAGGTTATTTATAGTTTTAACTTCTCTTCTTTGCAGCACTCCAACTCCAACACGCAGGTGACCTGTGACCCCAGCCTCTGTGTCTGTGGCCCCCAGATGTGGCCCCTGGGTGCGTCTGCGTCAGTGTGTTTGACGCTCAGGGAACAGAGTGACCCGACTCAGATTAGGTGCTGTTCCTTCCTCTCGTCTTCATCTGGTCCAGATTACACCCAGGATTATAAATCTGAGAGGCCATCCTGACTGGGACAGAGATTATGTCGTTGGACAGGATCTGCTGGGTATGTGTTGATTTGGTGAGGAGACACTGTAGGAAAGTGTCCGTTTGTCAGGAGTCTGTTGGGACTGTGACTGTCCTGTGAGTGTCAATATCTCAGGTGTATCAGAGCCATCATCATGTTGTGTTTTGGTGTTGTGGTCTGGTTTGATTGTGTCTTGAAACCTCCAGCCTCTACTACAGCACAAACCTGATATTAAATTAATCTACTCAATCTCACTTGGCACGAATAATAATCTGCAAGTGTTCCGACATGAAAGTTATCTTTAGTTTAGTCGTTGGGTATAGGTGAGGACGTTTTCCCACAAGGTTCCTTTAAACAGCTTTGTGAGGAAAGGGCTGGTTATAGAAAATAACAGTTTGTAAGCCTAAAACAGTTAACGTTTCTATTGACTTCCTGAAGAAAAAGGTTTAATCACAGCCCTCTGGAACACGGGTGCCAGATGTAATCATTTACACCTCCGGAAGAAGCCGGAACGTTCCATTTGGAATCTGAAACGTTTCTTTAGAATCTAATAAGTGTACCATCCGGAATGTTTATGTCAGACAATAGTTCATCATGGCAGCTTTTCCTCAAAAAGGAGAGCCAGAGATGACAGGTTAGTTTGAGGAGAGGGAATGGTCAGAGCAGGACAGACAGCCTCTCCAGGCAGCGCTGTGTGTCTGGTGGGATAGCTGTGTTTCTGGTGGGATAGCTGTGAGTCAGGTTGGGACCGCTGTGTCTATGCTGTTCGTGGGAGCGCTGTGTGATTAAACTCCTGTTGAGAGAGAGAGGAGATAGTTCATCCTCTTATTTGTAGAAAGAGAGAGATAGAGAGAGAGAGAGAGAGAGATGCATATCAGAGGATTACCTAGCTATCGCAGATTTATGACCAGGAAGGAGAGAGGGAGGGAGGGTGGGAAAGGCAGGAGAGACTTGAGAAAAAGAGAGTGAAAAATAAGTGGAAAAAGAAAAGGGGAGGGACAGAGGGAGTAGGGGACAGCAAGAGAGAGAGAGAGAAATAAAGGGAGGAACAGAGAGAAAGGGAGGTGGCCTACACACAGACTGCAGGAGAGGAGAGAGAGGGGGTGTGGGGTTGGGCTGGAACAGGTAAACGATTAAATCAAGAGGGATTAAAACGATTACTCCTCTACACACAGACTGCCCACAACTGCCAGGACACACCACACACACGCTCCCACACACCACACACACACGTACACCGCTCTGGCTTGTATCTAAGAGCCGCCCTTCACCTCTGCCAGATCTTCAGAATGCTTCATCCTATCATGATCTTCATCGTGGTCTTCAACACCAGCATGACCATCATATACTGGAGCTTCATGCTGGGCGGAACCATCATGAGGAGTATGAAAGAGGACGAGGATAAACCATCCGTCAGCCCTGCCTAGAGAGCCTCCCTGCCCCCTGCCTGCCCCCTGACCCCCTGCCTGCTGGTAGGGCTATAGAGCCTGCTGTCTGGGGCCGCTTGCTGCTCTATTCACATTCAAGCTTTGTAGGTTTCTTTTTGACAGTATTGGACTTCAGTGTTCAGAGTTTTGGGATTCCCTCGCTGATCTGCTGTTTGGATCTTGTTACGGAAATCCACATCGGAAGAGTATCTGGAAATGGAGGTACAGGTACTTCTCTCTCTCTGTCTGCCTCTGTCTGTCTCTCTGTTCCTCACTGAGTTGGTGTGTGCGTTAGGAAGACTGCAGTTATATTACAGCTCTCTGTCTTCCTCACTGTGTTGGTGTGTGTGTTAGGAACAGGACTGGAGCCATGTTGTTTAATACTTCAATGTGAAGTATTTGTCTCCTAAGTTCCGTTCACTTGGTTGTTTATTTACTCAGGGTGGGTGGGGTGGGGTGGGGTGGGGTGGACAGCTCATCAGATCTGCTTATGAGGAGGTCGTTAGGGTTAGGGGGTAGTTCTGATGATGTGTAAGCGGCTGAACTATAAGCTGTCTTAAGATTTCACCTGAGGTCACAGTTTTGCTGTCCTCTCAGTTTCAGTGTTGGGAACTGCTTACTGGAGTCTGTTAGAGAGTTGAGACACACACAATTCTACTACACACACACTTCTACTACAAATACACACACACACCTCTTCTACAGACACACACACACACCTGTTCTAATCCCCCCCCTCCCATGAGCCCAGGTGTGAGGGGGCTGGGTTAGCCATCAGTAGCAGCTGCAGTGATGTCACCTGCTTCAGCAGGATTACCTGGCGGTATCCACAAGGTCGGAGGCTGAGAAGCTCTTAGGCTCGGATGAGAAAACCTGCCCCATCAGCCCAATCTAGCCTTCCTCTGGTCTGTCTTCCACCCCAGCCTCCCTCCTCTTCCTCCTCCCCGTCCCTGTCCCCCTGACGTCGGCATGGATCTTCACCCTATAATGATCTTCATCGTCACCTCCACCCTTTTTATGACCATCGTGGAGTGGACCTGGATCATGGCTCAGATCCTCCGCGTTGATGACCCTCCCACGGACGATGACACCCCAGTTTAGACCCCCTCAGCCCAGCCTCAGACCCGGCTTCGCTGCCCCTCTCCAGCGTGCTGCCCGTACTATCTTGGCATGAGCGGGAGAACCGTGTCCTTCTGTGAAGGTTCTTCTCTCCGTGAGGAACTCTAGGAGAACAGGACGTAGAGCTTCTAGATGCTTGGTTAACAACAGCGTAGTCGAGGAACAGCTTCTCTTTGGATCAGGTAAGAGTGGAACACTGGGGGATCTAGAGCTTTTCAACTGGGGTGGTGAGGGGGGGAGCGGGTGGTTGTTAGGTGGTGAGTGGGGGTGGTTGTTAGGTGGTGAGTGGGGGTGGTTGTTAGGTGGTGAGTGGGGGTGGTTGTTAGGTGGTGAGTGGGGGTGGTTGTTTGGTGGTGAGTGGGGGTGGTTGTTAGGTGGTGAGTGGGGGTGGTTGTTAGGTGGTGAGTGGGAGTGGTTGATAGGTGGTGAGTGGGGGTGGTTGTTAGGTGGTGAGTGGGGGTGGTTGTTAGGTGGTGAGTGGGGGTGGTTGTTAGGTGGTGAGTGGGGGTGGTTGATAGGTGGTAAAGTGACCTCATAGCCATAAATGATTATTAAATTGTAGTTTCAATAATGCCACTAATAATCGTATTAATATTAATGTGGGAGTCAGGTTGCTAAGTGGTTAGGGAGTTAGGCTGGTAATCAGAAGGTTCCCGGTTAGCATTCTTTTTGTGCCAACATGATGTTGTGTCCTTGGGCAAGGCACTTCACCCTACTTGCCTCACGGGGGAATGTTCCTGTACTTGCTGTAAGTCACTCTGGATAAGAGCGTCTGCTGAATGATTGAATTATGAAGTGAATGTGATGTAGTTTGACAAACGTACTTGGATGAGTAAAACACACTATCTGCTCATCAGTTTGGATGAAAGTCTCTGCATCAGTAATGAACATAATGGAGATGAATCCTGATCATGAGGCAGTGGGCTTCACCTTCCACACTCAGCCTTCATCCATAACCAGCTCAGGATCCAGGAGATCTGAGAGGACTAAACTGACCTACACCCAGAGCAGACCAGCCTGGATCAGAGAGAGTACAGTGGAGGACCTGTGTGTGTGTGTGTGTAAGTGTGTGTTTGTGAGTGCGTGAGTGTGTGTGAGTGTGTGTGTGTGTCTAGGCCAGAGGCCCACTAAGCCTCTTTGCAGTAATGATTCATCTCTATACACTCTCATAAGTAATCCCCAGAATCTCTCTCCCTCTCTCTCTTTTCCCCTCTCTTCCAAATCCTATTAAATATCTCCCTTTCTCCATGTAGTTTTCTTGCCCACCCTCACTCACTCTCTCTCCTCTCCTCTATGTCACAAGACACACTTCACTTACCAGGAAATTAAACCACAGATTTTGAGTTTCTCGACATGCATTTGATGTCAGGGTTGTGTAGAGTTGAACTACACCTGTCAGAGGCTTGTTTTCATGGAGACTGAATGTTGTTAAGACTTTAGAGTCTGTAGTGTTTCTTAATATTCTTCCATACTTATGCCACTGTCATTCTAGAATCCATAGATTAATTTCATCAAATCCATTCTGTAATCGCACCATCCATTCTAGAATCTCACCATCCATCCATCCATTCTAGAATCTCACCATACATCCATCCATTCTAGAATCTCACCATCCATCCATCCATTCTAGAATCTCACCATCCATCCATCTATTCAAGGATTTCACCATCCATCCATTATAGAATCTCACCATCCATCCATTCTGGAATTGCACCATCCATCCATCCATTCTGGAATCTCACATCCATCCATCCATTCTGGAGTATCACCATCGATCCATTCTGGAATCTCACCATCGATCCATTCTGGAATCTCACCATTCATCCATTCATTCTGGAATCCCACCATTCATCCATCCATTATGGAATCTCACCATCCATCCATTCTGGAATCCTACCATCCATCCATTTTGGAATCCTACCATCCATCCATCCATTCTGGAATATCACCATCCATCCATTCTGGAATCCCACCATTCATCCATCCATTCTGGAATCTCACCATCCATCCATTCTGGATTCCCACCATCCATCCATTCTGGAATCCTACCATCCATCCATCTATTCTGGAATCCTACCATCCATCCATCCATTCTGGAATCCCACCATTCCTCTCTCATTCTCATGTTCTGCTCTGTTAGAAGACACTCAGATGTTTAGTAACCGATCCTGTCTGTTTCTGTCACCATGGTAACTGTCTGCACAGACGCAGCTCATCTAATTCCTTACGCCACCACAGCCGCTTTTTCTCACACTTCGTATCCGGCACTGAACTTGACCTGAGCTCCTCTTGTGGTCATAGTAACCATGGACACGCCGACCTCCAGGTTTGGCAGCCTGCCGTGGAACTTCACTCACGTGACCTTTGATCCCCGCCGCCTCCTTCAGGCGTCTATGGGGGGGCGGGGTCAGGCGGAGGGGGAGGAGCCCTACTTCGTGGACTACGTCCCTCCGTCTCGTGACGCCATATTCCTGCCACGCTACATGATCTACATCCTGGTGGCCGTGGTCCTGGTCGTCGTGGCGATGTACGCCATCGTGGGTCACCTGATCAAGGACCTGATGCATGACCTTGCAGGTAACCGCGGTAACCCCAAGGTGGTGGGAATTCGTCGTCGTCCAGGCTGTCCCATCCGTCGTCCCATCGTCTCTGTCCTCCATGTTGTGTCTTTGTGCTGGATCAGGAGTTCCGTCCTCCATCTTGTCTCCCATGTTGTGATCGCCCGCCATGCCGTGACAGGAAGGTTAACTGTTCATCTCCTCATCGCTCACCAAAACTCTGCGTCTCAGAAAACACTGTTCTCATTTTATTTATTTATTCTCTCCCTCTCCTCTTCTCCCTCCATCCCTGTCATCCTTTCTTCCTCTCTCTCTCTTTTTTGACTTCCTCTCCTTCCCTCCCTCCTCTTAGACTGGATCCTAGGCCCCAAACCAGAGGTGTTGGACTCTGAGCGTGGGAAGGAGGAAGAGGAGGAGGACGGGCGGAGCGTTTACAGCGACCACATGTGGGTAGAGAAGAAGAGGGTGGAGGCGGAGGAGGAGAGAGAGGGTCTGCTCCCAGGGTACTACCACCCCCCTGGTGCCCCCCCTCTTCGCAGTGCCATCTCAGCGTTCCCTAGCAACAAGAGGCCATCCAATCAGAACGTGACCTTCTCTTTCTCCCTGACCTCAGTCTAGGATGCTTGACCTTAGCTGACATCTGACCTTAGCTGACCTCAGAGTGGCGTGCTCGATCTGGCCTTGAGCTTCTCAGGGCTACTAGCTAGAAGGCTGGGGTGTGTTGGGAGGGAAAACACACAGCGAGCTATTATCTTTTTTTTATCCAGCTAATTTAGCGCTTAAGGCTGTCTCAGGTGGGTTCCCTTCTTAATTCAGGCCGATCCCTCTCCTGAGGTGACCCCTCAAGTTTACTTCCTAAAATGTAAACCGCCCTTCTTCCAGTGGAACCAATCAGATGCTTGCGAGTTGTCAGCACATCACCCAGAGTGCAGTGTTCTCTCCAACATCCTTAAAAACGGATACACAAACATGCAGTATTTTTGTCTTTGATTTATCTGAACTATCTTCTTATGTCGGTTTAGATATAAACCTAGGAGACACACACAGGTATGTGCACGCACACATATTATTTTCCAACCAATGATTTGTTAAATCATAACTACACAGATAAACTCTCTGTCATGTTTTGATTGTTTAGCTACATGTTATTGAATTGTTGAACTGTGATTAATCATTGGAGATACAGTTCCTCCATCCTGACTCCAAAATCCTGTAGAACCAACAGTTCCATGATCTACTGCTGGAAGTTCTATAGTTGGGCTTTGTCACTATGTCATTTTGAATAAAAGGATCTTGTAAAACACTGATAAACAGTCAATGGACGTTTCAAAAAATAGATTATGATCCAAATGAATGTCATCCATGGCAGCTGTGTGCATCTCGTAGCTTGTGTGTAGAAGATGAAGACTATATCCCATTACATGACAAGTGTTGTAATGTGTCCCTGCAGTAAACGTGTTTTTGATTTCCTGTCATGTGACCTGATGTTCTGTCATGTGACCTCGGTTCCATTAAAGGAGTGTTCTGTCCTAATGTGTGTGTCTGATTCATCTACTCAGCCTGGTCCTGACTACCACATCTGAGGACCTGGTTCAAACCCCGGCCGTGCCAACATAATGTTGTGTCCTTGGGCAAGGCACTTCACCCATCTTGCCTCAGGAGGGAATGTCCCTGTACTTGCTGTAAGTCACTCTGGATAAGAACATCTGCTAAATGACTACATGTAAATGTAAAATGTAGGACAGACAGGAATCAGCTCTGAGGACAGACAGGTAGAGGTGGAGAGACATCAACTAGATGTCTGCTCTTTCAGTTGTTTGACTAGTTTTATAACCAGTCAGCTGGGACACTAGAGATCTATCTTTAAGATCCTTCCACCTGACTGAGAGTGGAGAGACAGACAGACAGAGAGAGACAAGCAGATACAGGCAGAGACATACAGACAGACTACTTCAGACGGTATACACACTGTGTTTAACTACAGCGACATCTAGTGAGTGCTTGACAACATCACAGTTCATCTCCAGAACCTGTTCACGCCCACGCACCCGCGAGGCGCATCCACTGACCCCATCACTGCGGCTGTGACACGTGCCATAATGATGAGCCACAACACAACTTCAAACCACTCATAACAACTCCTATGAAATATGTGCAACAAATATATTTACACAATCTTTTTAGAAATTAGGTTATAAAGACCTGAGTATTTTGTTTTTGCCCTGGAGCAGACTTTCCAGTCAATATTGGTAACTCTCACTAAGTGCACAACTGTTTGGACACAAAACCATCATATCGATAGCAAACAAGGGATACGGGACGTTAAATCAAGCCCCTTCTACAGGGAAGATAGCCGGATGTGAGTGAATTCCCATCCCATCTGTACTGTGGATGTAGGGTTGACAGGGTGGGTGGGGGGTGTTATGAGCAGCACAATACGACACCGCAGCAACGCAGCCTCATTTCCACGGCACGGATCAAATCAGGACCCTCCAGACACGCTGTTTTGGGGGGACAATCTTTTGGGGCGCAGATTTCTTTAGCGTTGACGCTGTCGCGATGACACGATGACAGGGTGATCCCAAATCACCGGGTTTCCCCGCAAGGTTACCATTTCTTGGACGGAATTTATGGATTGGTCTTCATCACCGGAACAGACCTGGACCGAGAGCTCGAGGTAGGCTGAAAGGTTCAGTTATTTGGGGGGGATTGACCAGGTTGCGGTCCAACGGTGATTTGGTTTGAAGTGACCTCAGCTGATTTAAGGCGATCGTTAGTGAAAGGCAGCGCCGGGTTCGGCGCGTTAGATGAAGGTCTGGCTGAATGTGTATGAGTGTGGACTATTTACGGTACCTCTCCATCACGGACCTGAAGAAGCGCGTTCCCTATCAAAGGCCTCGTGCACAGCATCTGATCTGCTCGGTGACCGATTTTCCTATTTTAACGATCCCTGTAACAGACGCTTTAAGGGGTGGACGGTGGGGTGCGGAGCATATTATCAGCTGTGCGCCAGGCAAGCATGGTCAGTTATCATACCGATACTGTTTAGATTAAACGGCGTTAACAAACCGAAGCCTGCGGAAGGTAACAGATCAGAGGAACATTCATCAGCAGTTATGACGCGGATAGGATAACCCCCAGATAACTGATATACGGTAGAAGCACCGTACGGTAGCGGGGCCCGGTGTGTCACGTGACAGGGGTGTGAAAGTGACACAGTTGGAAAGTTACTGGTGAGCTGATCTGAGGCTGGAAGAAGCAGCGATAACAAAGTAGGCCTTCTGTTTCCTGCGAAATGGGAGTCAGGTGGCAGAGCGGTCAAGGAATTGAGCTAATAATCAGAAGGTTGCGAGTTTGAATCCCCCTCCCTCCCTTCCACCCTCCCCCTACTATGCTTCTTCCTCCTGCCTGATACACCCCATGACCCCCCCCCCCCCCCCCCCCCCCCCCCTCTGTGACAGTGCTGTGTTCAGCCTCTGGGACAGTGCTGTGTTCAGCCTCTGGGACAGTGCTGTGTCCAGCCTCTGGGACAGTGCTGTGTCCAGCCTCTGGGACAGTGCTGTGTCCAGCCTCTGGGACAGTGCTGTGTGTGTCCAGCCTCTGGGACAGTGCTGTGTGTGTCCAGCTTCTGGGACAGTGCTGTGTGTGTCCAGCTTCTGGGACAGTGCTGTGTGTGTCCAGCTTCTGGGACAGTGCTGTGTGTGTCCAGCTTCTGGGACAGTGCTGTGTCCAGCCTCTGGGACAGTACTGTGTGTGTCCAGCCTCTGGGACAGTGCTGTGTGTGTCCAGCTTCTGGGACAGTGCTGTGTGTGTCCAGCTTCTGGGACAGTGCTGTGTCCAGCCTCTGGGACAGTACTGTGTGTGTCCAGCCTCTGGGACAGTGCTGTGTGTCCAGCCTCTGGGACAGTGCTGTGTTCAGCCTCTGGGACAGTGCTGTGTGTGTGTGGACGGGAGAGACAGTGTGCGTGTGTGTGTATGTGTACATGTATGTGTGTGTTCCTGACCTTTGCGTGACCTCTCTCTCTCAGTCTCGGGGACAGTGCTGTTGGAGAGGAGCCCCCGCCCAGGACTGCAGGTCACATGACAGGTAACTGACCTTCAAAAGGCTGAAAAAACCCAGAAACTGTTTTGGGGTGTCATTGCTTTTGGGGGGGGGGGGTCGTTTTTTGGGGGGGTCGTTTTCTGTGCAGAAAAAAAGTTTCCAAAGGTTGAAAGAATACATATATATTGTTTACATAATACAAATATACCCTAAAATGTTTCAGGGCTAACTCTAAGAAATCAAAAGGTTAAATAAATACATATTCTCCAAATCTCTTACGATTGGATAATTGTTAGTAGTGTACTTCTATGATTGGATAATTGTAAGTAGTGTACTCTTCTGATTGGTTGAATGTCAGCCCCGTCCCTGCTGTGCAGTTTCCTGTACATCAGATCTCAGTTTGAACTTGTAGTTTGCGTTTCAGATTCAGGCAGCGATGAAACAGACACATCTCCCTCTCTCCAGCTCCACACACTGAAGGAGTTCGAACAGGTGAGTGAAACATCACAACCCTCCCTCCATCCCTCCCTCCCCCCCTCCCTCATTCAAGTGTATTATCGAGTATAAACGTTGAATGTATTTGCAAATACTAACCGACCTGTTGTTTTTCCTGTTGCATCCCCCATGGCAGAGCCCACCTCAGGAACACCCCTGTGGTCATCAGTGTTTGTAGAATTCCATTCAGTGGTGTGAGGGGATGGTGGAATGTTGTTTATTTGGATGTAGAACGCTTCTGCCTCCGTTAGAATTCTTGATTCTATTTATTCGTTCCGTTCTGTTTGTGTGTGGAATGAGGAATGCAGCACCTGTTCTGAGTGAGTCAGGGTGGGGGGGGGGGGGGGGGTTCCATTGGGTGTAAAACACACCCCTCCATTTCTTTCTCTCTCTCTTACTCTTTTATCTCTTTCTCTTCATCTGAGTTCAGTTGTGATTCCCCCCATCCTCCTCCCCTCCTCTTCCCCCTCTCCCTCCCTTCTTCTCTCCTGCTCCTCTCCTTCATTTCCCCCCTCTCTCCTGTCCCTCTTGACTTTGTAAACAGCTCTGTGGTTCAGACATTCTATATAATGTTCTATATAAGTATAGCTGAACGATAGGAGATAGGAGCCATGCAGGGGGGCGCTGCGGGAAGGGGGCAAGCAATGGGGGCCCTGCGGGGGGGGGGGGGGGTGACTGATTAGGCTGGTATAAAAGGAAGTGTTACTAGCTGCTCACGCAAGTCTGTTTGTGTTCTCTAAACTAGCCTCGCTTCAATGGAAGTCACAGACCCACACACACACACACACACACACATGGACCATGCACCCACACTCTCACACCTCAAACTCAGTTCCTGTGATCAAAGAGTCTCAAAGTGTTTATAGATGCACTGTGTGTTTGTTTATGTGCCTGCGTGTGTGTTTTAATATGTGTGTGGGAGTGTGTGTGATGTGAGTGTTTGTGTGTGTGTGTGTATTACAGTTTTAGATATACCACACACAGAGCAGTGGTGTCATTATCTTATCTAACATGGGTAGGTGTCTTGAACCCACCCTCTGACTGACAGGCAGTTCAGGCCTTCCAACCCTCCCCCCTCCTACCTCAGTGACCACAGTAGACACCCCCTCCCCTTCTCCCCCCTCAGTGACCAAAGTGAAGTTCACTCTCGCCCCTCCCCCTGCCCCCCCCATACTCTAGCTTGTTGAGATTCCAGTCATGTCTTCCATGGGAGTTTAAACCCTTTCGCCACCACCTCTCCCCTCCCTCCCCTCCTCTCTCCTCTAGACTCTCCCTCCTCCCCCCTCCTCCCCTGGTCCCTCCCCCTCCTCCCCCCTCTTTAATAACCCCCAGCTCTCCACAGTCCAGACCAGACCCTCACCATGGAGCAGACATGGACACACCTTTGAGCTCTGTGGCTGCAGGGTAGCCCTCTGCAAAGCCAGCGGCCTGTCCGTCCGTGTGTGTGTGTGATAGTTTTAGTGTGTGTGTGTGATACACTATTGGTGTGTGTGTGTAAGAAAAGTGTGTCTTTACATTCATTATGACCTTCTAAGGTTCAGTTATCATTTTTTGCTTAGTAGATTTTTGTTGTTTTTGTTGCTTTGTTTTGCCTTTTGGTTTTGTGACTTTTTAGCGTCACAACACAGGAAATGATGTTGTCTCACAGGAGAACATAACATGTCAAACGGTTACCGGACTCTGACACACGGACACACCTTAACCGTTCCTTTACCGGGACCCGTCCTCTGTCCTGGCCCAGCCTGACAGCCGTACGTTACCAGCTAGCCGTTAGCGGACGAGGCTAAGATGGCTAACAGCTACCGTACTCTGTCACAGCACCTGAACGACCTGAAGAAGGAGAACTTCAGCCTGAAGCTGAGGATCTACTTCCTGGAAGAGAGGATCGAGGGGAAGAACCTGGAGAGCAGCGATGATGTGTACCGCACAGTGAGTACTGCCCTGCCTCCACCCTGCCTCCACCCTGCCTCCACCTGCCTCCAACCACTCCACCCCCTCCACCCTGCCCCCCCTGCCCCCCCTGCCCCCACCTTGCCAGAGGGAAACTCATTGCTGCTGGTCTGGTCCAGAATGGAGAACTTGGTATGATTCAGATTCAGATTCAGATTACTTTATCGATCCCGAGGGAAACTCCTTCGTATCAACGGCACACAGTCTCGCAAAGCACACAAGGGTAAGGGTGTGAGGTAAAAAGATTATAAAGTGTTCACAGGGATAGGGGGGTGGGGGCAATAACAATAAGTAAAAAACGGTAGGTGATGCTGGTGTTGGTGTGTGTGTTTGTGTGTGTGTGAGTTGGTGTGTGTGTTTGTGTGTGTGTGAGTTGGTGTGTGTGTGTGTGTGTTGGCTGGGCAGCTGGATACAGAGTCCCTCAGATCTGTTGTCTCAGCGTTTACTGTGTATGTTCTGCCTGTCCTGTGTTCTGTGTTCTCAGTATGTTCAGAATGTTCTGCACGTGTTCTGCTTGTATTAAAGATGTGTGTGAGTCATGCTGAGAGTGTGCGTGTGTCTGTGTGTCCAGAGTGGGTGTGTTCAGAGTGTGCGTGTTCAGAGTGTGCGTGTTCAGAGTGTGCTTGTTCAGAGTGTGTGTGTTTAGAGTGTGTGTGATCATCTCTAGTAGCAGAGAAATCTGTCCCCATTGTTGTTGGCAATTACAGATTGGCTTTACCAGGTGATAGGTGCTCAGATCTTTGTGTGTGTGTGTGTGTGTGTTGTGTAAGGTGACTCTTTTCACCAGCTGTCTGTCTGTGTGATGTCTGTAAATCCTGGTGGAATGTCATTGGTCAAAAGTTCCTCACCAAAGTGGATAAGAGGCCCTTATTGTGTTTAGTTGTGTGTGTGTGTGTGTGTGTGTGTGTATGTGTGTGTCTGTGTGTGTGTTTGTGAGTGCATGTGTGTTTGTGTGCCTGCTCAGTCCTAGGGGTGAAGGGTAATGCTGGGATTGTTTGTTCAGATACATACACATGTACACACACACACACACGCACGCACACATACACACACACACACACACACACACACACAGATGTATTTCCCCTCTGATGTGATATTAAGGGTGTTAAGCAGTGCTGCTTAACTGTTCTGTTCTACAAGGTCAGACCATCATCACACTGTCACTCATCATCAAATAGGGTGTCAGCACCTCAGCGTGTGATTGGTTCAAAATAATAGAGAACAATCCTATTGGCCATCAAACATCCAATCCTGCTGATCTCTATTATGGACAGAAATATAGTCTTCCAGTCAAAACTTTGGACACATACCCTCATTCAAATGAAAGGGACACTGTGTCCAAACTTTGGACTGTTAGTGGAGACTCTTAGGGTGTTAGTATCGGAAGATAAGGAAGATAAGGAGTCAAATAGGATGTTTAGACGTGTGATTGTTGTTCGAGCCCCTCAGTGTGACCTGTGACTTGGTTCACCTTCTGCTGAGTGTCTGAGAACGCTCATCTTGTTTTGGAAGAGAGTTCTTCTGTCTGAAGAGAGTTCTTCTGTCGGAAGAGAGTTCTTCTGTCTGAAGAGAGTTCTTCTGTCGGAAGAGAGTTCTTCTGTCTTAAGAGGGTTCTTCTGTCTGAAGAGAGTTCTTCTGTCGGAAGAGAGTTCTTCTGTCTTAAGAGGGTTCTTCTGTCTGAAGAGAGTTCTTCTGTCTTAAGAGGGTTCTTCTGTCTGAAGAGAGTTCTTCTGTCTTAAGAGAGTTCTTCTGTCTTAAGAGAGTTCTTCTGTCGGAAGAGAGTTCTTCTGTCGGAAGAGAGTTCTTCTGTCTGAAGAGAGTTCTTCTGTCTTAAGAGAGTTCTTCTGTCTTAAGAGAGTTCTTCTGTCGGAAGAGAGTTCTTCTGTCTGAAGAGAGTTCTTCTGTCTGAAGAGGGTTCTTCTGTCTTAAGAGGGTTCTTCTGTCGGAAGAGAGTTCTTCTGTCTGAAGAGAGTTCTTCTGTCTGAAGAGAGTTCTTCTGTCGGAAGAGAGTTCTTCTGTCTTAAGAGGGTTCTTCTGTCTGAAGAGAGTTCTTCTGTCGGAAGAGAGTTCTTCTGTCTTAAGAGGGTTCTTCTGTCTGAAGAGAGTTCTTCTGTCGGAAGAGAGTTCTTCTGTCTGAAGAGAGTTCTTCTGTCTTAAGAGAGTTCTTCTGTCTTAAGAGAGTTCTTCTGTCGGAAGAGAGTTCTTCTGTCGGAAGAGAGTTCTTCTGTCTGAAGAGAGTTCTTCTGTCTTAAGAGAGTTCTTCTGTCTTAAGAGAGTTCTTCTGTCGGAAGAGAGTTCTTCTGTCTGAAGAGAGTTCTTCTGTCTGAAGAGGGTTCTTCTGTCTTAAGAGGGTTCTTCTGTCGGAAGAGAGTTCTTCTGTCTGAAGAGAGTTCTTCTGTCGGAAGAGAGTTCTTCTGTCTTAAGAGGGTTCTTCTGTCTGAAGAGGGTTCTTCTGTCGGAAGAGAGTTCTTCTGTCTGAAGAGAGTTCTTCTGTCTGAAGAGGGTTCTTCTGTCTTAAGAGGGTTCTTCTGTCGGAAGAGAGTTCTTCTGTCGGAAGAGAGTTCTTCTGTCTGAAGAGAGTTCTTCTGTCTTAAGAGGGTTCTTCTGTCTTAAGAGGGTTCTGCTGTCTTAAGATGGTTCTTCTTCTGTCTGAAGAGAGTTCTTCAGTCTTAACAGAGTTCTTCTTCTGTCTTAAGATGGTTCTTCTTCTGTGCTTCATCCGTTATTCATCACCTCTCTTCCTGTTAGTTCTCCTGCTCTTCCCTGACAGACTCACCTAAAAGCTTCTGCTCACGTTAATCTGCTCCGCACGTGCACACGCATGTGTAGAGTGTGCCAGACGTGTTTGTATGTGTTGATGCATTTTATTTTATTTTATATACACTACAGTGTGTGGGTACATGTGTGAGAGCTTGTGTGTGTGTGTAGTTGGGTGTATGAGTGTGTTTGCGGGCACAGGTGTGTGAGAGTGTCTGTGGGTGTGTGGTTGGGTATGTGAGTATATGTGTGTGTGCGTGTCAGTCATCTGCAGTATGTATGCGTGTTTGTAAGTGAATAGCTATGACCCTTCTGTAGAACCCTGTCTCCGAACACTCACAGTCCCCCCCTCCCTCTCCCCCTCTCCCCCGGCCTCCTCCCCCCTTCAGGTTATAAGGGGAACCGTTGCTGTGGGCCGAGGGGCAGGGGGGCCAAAATAGCAGGTGCGCCGTGTTGAAGGTGGCTATATTTAGATGTGTATGGCTGAAGGGAAAAACAGCCTTGTTACTGCCAAGCTGGTCTGGCCTGCAGGACGGTAGCAGCCTGGAGGAAAGATGAAGCCAGATCCAGACACTCTGTGGCTGCACTGAAACAGGGACTGTGTTAGTATGAGGATGTGGCTCTGCTGTTCTGTGAAGTGTGCAGGGTCATTAGATCCATCTTCTCCTCTCTTCTCTCTCTCTCCTTTCCTCCACTCTCTTCTCTTCTCCTCTGCTCCCTCCTCTCCTCCTCTCCTCTCTCCTCTCCCCTCCTCCCCTCTCTTCTCTTCTCCTCTGCTCCCCTCTCTCCTCCTCTCCTCTCTCCTCTCCCCTCCTCCCCTCCTCTCCTCTCTTTTCCTGTCTTCTCTTCTCACCACCTTTCTGTTCTTCAAGGGTCTTGGGTCTCTTAACATGATTGTTGGATATGATGTCATGAATCCGTATAGCCAGATAGCAGTGTTGTCCCATAGCTGGTCCAGTACTGTGGAACACACCTTCCTGTACAGCTCAGTACAGTGGAGTGTTCCTTCCTGTTCAGCAGTGTTTGTGTGTAGCAGGCTGTTGTGCATATGTGTGTAGGAGGCTAGTGTGTCTGCAGGAGGCTGCAGTATGTGTGTGTGTGTTTGTAGGAGGCTGCAGTGTGTGTGTGTATGTGTGTGTCTGCAGGAGGCTGCAGTATGTGTGTGTGTGTGTTTGTAGGAGGCTGCAGTGTGTGTGTGTATGTGTGTGTGTGTAGGAGGCTGCAGTGTGTGTGTGTGTGTGTTTGTAGGAGGCTGCAGTGTGTGTGTGTGTATGTGTGTGTGTAGGAGTCTGCAGTGTGTGCGTGTGTGTGTGTGTGTGTGTAAGAGGCTGGCCTGGGGGTGCTGATGTTATTCACACCATGTTGACATGATGCCAGGGAGTGTGTGTGTGTTAGGAGGGCACGTGTTCTACACAGGGTGTGTGTGTTAGGAGGGCACGTGTTTGTGTAGTCTGTTAGTGTGTGTGTGTTCTGTACTGGATGTGTGAGATTTCTGAGTGTATGTGTGTCTCTGTACCTTCTGAAACTGTGTGTGTGTATTTTTAAGGGTGTGTGTGTTTTATGGTGTGTGTGATGAGGGGTGAGAGGATGACAGATAAACACCCCGGCTCACCTTTGGTGTGTGTGCGTGCCTGCACAAACTGTTGTGTTTGTGGCCATATGATGATACTCACAGAACATGAGTGATGATGATGATGATGATGATGATGATGATGATGATCATGATGATGATCATGATGATGATGATGATGATGATGATGATGATGAGGTCATCTCTGTGTTCTTCTGATTCTCCTGCAGAACATTGTGCTGAAGGTCGAGGTGGAGAGCCTCAAACAGGAACTAGCAGAAAAACAACAACAGCTGGACAAAGCTCTGTGAGTACCTCCTGTCCAATCACATCCTGTTCTCTACCACCCGTCCAATCACATCTTGTTCTCTACCGCCTGTCCGATCACATCCTGTTCTCCTCCTCCCATCCAATCACATCCTGTTCTCTACCTCCCATTCAGTCACATCCTGTTCTCTTCCTCCTGTCCAATCAAATCCTGTTCTCTACCTCCCATCCAATCACATCCTGTTCTCTACCTCCCATTCAGTCACATCCTGTGCTCTTCCTCCTGTCCAATCAAATCCTGTTCTCTACCTCCCATCCAATCACATCCTTTCCAATCGCAGTCAGTTCTAGCAGGCTCAGACAGGCAGGTTAACACCTTGGATCTGGGATCACCAGCCTGTTACTGTTTAAGACCCCATACAGGAGGGCTATGGGGGGCTGGATGGTGTGGGTGGGTACTGGGTAGGTGTGTGTGGGTGGGGTGTGTGTGTGTGTGTGACCAGACCGTGGGACAGTGATTCCCCCTGAAGTAGTGCTCTCTGAGTACACAGCTAATACTTATCACTCACAGATCCTATTACACACACAGCAGCTGCTAGTGTGAGAGAGGACACACATGCACGCACACACACACACATGCATGCATGCACAAACACACACACACAGAAGCACTAACAAACACACACACACACACAAACACACACTGGCAACTGATACCTGGAATACCTGGAACTGATATCATCCTTATACAGTACTGTGTATGAGAGAGAGGGGAAGAGAGTGAGGGAGAACTTGTGTGTGTGTGAGAGAGGGAGAGGGACAGAGAGAGAGAGAAACACACTGGGTGTGTATGTTCGAGAGTGTAGGTTTGTGTGTGTGTGTGCTGAAACATTCAGTTCCTTCTGTGTGTCCTGGTATTTGAAGATCAACTTATTACACTGTCACTCTAGACTGTCCATCTCTCTGACACACACACACACACATCTCTCTATCACACCACTCCTCCCTCCATCTCTCTATCACACCACCCCTCCCTCCATCTCTCTATCGCACCACTCCTCCCTCCATCTCTCTATCACACCACTCCTCCCTCCATCTCTCTATCACACCACCCCTCCCTCCATCTCTCTATCACACCACTCCTCCCTCCATCTCTCTATCACACCACCCCTCCCTCCATCTCTCTATCACACCACTCCTCCCTCCATCTCTCTATCACACCACTCCTCCCTCCATCTCTCTATCACACCACCCCTCCCTCCATCTCTCTATCGCACCACTCCTCCCTCCATCTCTCTATCACACTACCCCTCCCTCCATCTCTATCGCACCACTCCTCCCTCCATCTCTCTATCGCACCACTCCTCCCTCCATCTCTCTATCACACCACTCCTCCTTCCATCTCTCTATCACACCACTCCTCCCTCCATCTCTCTATCACACCACTCCTCCTTCCATCTCTCTATCACACTACCCCTCCCTCCATCTCTCTATCACACTACCCCTCCCTCCATCTCTCTATCACACTACCCCTCCCGCCATCTCTCTATCACACCACCAGACAGACATACAGACAGTGAGATAGACAGACAAACAGACAGTGAGACAGACAGACAGCAGACAGTGAGATAGAAATACAGACAGACAGCAGCCTGTAGCAGTAGTCTGGTTCTAAATAATCCCGGTCATGTGAGTGAGTGTGCGATGTGAGGATATATTTACTGTAGTGATGTGCTCAGTGCAGGAGAGGAGACAGGCAGACATGGTGGCTAGAGCCATTCTGGGAGCAGCAGGAGGAATTCTGGGATTGCGTCATGATGGAGTTAGTGAGCAGATGCTAAAACAGAAATGGAGAGTCAGAGAGAGAGAGAGACAGAGAACGAGAGAGAGAGAGACGAAGAGAGAGAGATCTATCTCTTCAGTGATACAGAGAGAGACAGAGAGGGACAGAGAGGGAGACAGAGAACGAGAGAGAGAGACGGAGAGAGAGAGATTTATCTCTTCAATGATACAGAGAGACAAAGAGAGAGACAGAAAGAGAGACAGAGAGGGAGACAGAGAGAGAGACAGAGAGGGAGAGAGACAGAGAGAGACAGAGAGAGAGACAGAGAGAGAGACAGAGAGAGAGAGACACACAGAGAGAGAGAGAGAGAGAGAGAGAGAGAGAGAGAGAGAGACAGAGATTTATCTCTTCGGTGATACAGAGAGAGACCGAGACAGAGAGGACATACTCATCCTGTTAACTGAGGTACTGGGAGAGTTGTATGGTGAGAAGTCTCCTAACATTATCCAGTTGACATCTCAGATCCTCCAGGTAATAATACTTTGGTTCCACAGCCGTGAGTGACATCAGGGAGGTGGAGGGTTTCCTGTGTAGTGCTGCCAGGTTCAGTGAGGTTGCGACATCATATCCTGTCTTAGTCATGACATGAACACAACCCCAGCAGTCATAAACATGCCATCTTCCCCTTGCTCTCTCTCCCCCTTTTTCTTTCTCTCGCTCTCTCTCTCTCTCTCTCTCCCCCTTGCTCGTTGTCTCTCTTCCTCTTCTCACTCCCTCTTTCGTAGTTAGATAGAGTCAGATAGATTACAGCAAGGTTGCCGTTGACTACACTTCTACTAACAACGACGCCTGCTTGTCTCCTTGTCTGATAGGACGGCAGCGGAGAGCTTGACCAATCACAATGAGACAACGCTGCAGAAGAGATGTGAGGAGCAGGAGGCCAACCACATGGTGCTGGAGGTACACACACACATCCACACACTCACATCCACACACTCACACACACACACACACACACACACATCCATACACACACACACACACATCCATATACACACACACACATCCATACACACACACACACATCCATACACACACACACACATCCATACACACACACAAACACACTCACACACATACACACATGCATACACACTCACACTCACATCCATACACACACACATACACACACACACATCCCTACACACATACACACACATTCATACCATGCTCGGAGTGAGAGTCAGCTAACCAGGGTGTGTTTGTGTGTTGCTTCTCCAGGAGGCCCAGCGAGGCCGGAGCGAGGCTGGAAGGAGAGGCCCCACGGCCGGGTCCCAATCCCAGACCTCCCTGCTCTCTCTGGATGTCAACATGGAGGACAGTCCTGAGGCCTCTACCCTCCTGCCCCACACACACACCCACTCAGACAGGTACACACCACAAACACACCCAGACAGGTACACACACACACACACAGATAAGGAGAAATGAGGCTTGTGACCTGTTACTCCTTAGTTATTGCCTGTTCCTGTTCCTTCAGACAGCTTGTGTCATGTGGTGTGTGTTCTGTGTGTTGTGTGTGTGTGTTGTGTGTGTGCAGGGTGATGTCGGAGCTGAACAGCGCTCTGCACTCTAAGCAGAGCCAGATCTCAGAGCTCAGCGGAGACAAAGCTGCCCTCAGCCAGAGGGTGGAACAACTGGAGGGACAGCTGGAGGAGATGTCCACCTCACTGCTGCAGAAGGAGAGGGAGGCAGAGGTGAGGCCTGGGGAGGGAGGGAGGGAGGGAGGAGGGGGGTAGGGATGGAGGGGGGAGGGGACGGAGAAGGGAAGGGAGGGGAGAGGGAGGGAGGGAGCGATGGAGGGGGGGAGGGAGGGAGAAGGGAAGGCAGGGAGTCAGGGAGGGTGTGGGGAGGGAGTCAAGAAGAGAAAGAAAGCAGGAGGGTAGAGAACTGGAGAGGGGGGGGGGGGCGGTGAGGAAGAAAAAGAGGGCTGGAGGGAGAGGGGTGAGTGCTATAGAGGTTCTCTTTCTCTCTCCTCTCCTCCTCTCTAACCCTGGTTCCACTCCTCCTTTTCAGTTCTACCAGGAGGAGCTGAGCAGGGAGAGACTGCGCATCGAACAGGAAATGCAGGTAAGAACACTGACATCATTTCCTTCCTGATGCTACCTTGTGATGATGCTGGGTATGAGAGGCACACGCACAATCTGAAACATGAAATCATGCCAGTGATCTTTCCTGCTGTGCTTTTCATCTGCAGTATTTGTATGTATCTTTGACTGAGAGATTATGCTTGATGAAGGAACTGTCCTCTCGAACCTCCGGGGTGGAGGAGAGTGACTAAAGTGATGTTCTAGTAGTGAGAGCTGGTGAAAGCTCTGATTGTATGTTAATGAAAGCCTGCCCCCTTCTGGAGAAGGAGCGTTCATCACTCCAAGACAAATGGGAGCACAGTTGTATTAAAGTCTGCAAAGTCTTAGCGTGAGTTAGCATGGGTTAGCACGGCTTAGCATTGGTTAGTATGAGAGTGTGGGTTAGCGTGAGTTAACACTGGTTAGCATGAGTACGGAGCTAGCTCCATGCTAATCAACACGCTCCAGTCCTGGTCTGTTCCCATATCAGGGCCAGGCTATTGTAGTCGAAGGTAAACCAATGATGTGGTTGTTTGTATTTATGATGATGACTGATACAAGGTTCAGCTGTGTGGGCTGTGGAGGTGTATTTATATAACCTGACTGGAATATTCTGCTGTTCTGACTGTGAAGATCTTGTCTTATGACACAGATGAACTGTAATGTTAAGTGTGCATTAGACACAGTGAGTGTTAGGTACCAGTCCATTCCCTTACCAATAAAAGGTTAAATCATCTGTTAGAGGGTTAGAAAGGTTGCTAGGAAACGATTGTGAGTGACAGGACCATCTGAATTCCAATGGACCTGCACTTGTTGCAGATGGGAATAAAATCTTGAAAGTTGAACTCCAGCCTCCATAAATTTCTATGAGATCTCCTGGTTAAAAAACAAGTAAATTATGTACCTATTGTAATTAAAGTATGTTAACATTGAGTCAATCGTTGCTGAAATTCTAGAAAGTGCTTGACTTTGCTTTATTCAGATAGATAGCAGTGTTTGGTTAATGATTACCCTGGTTTGGTTGCACGATCAATATTCCTGATCTTTCTTCCATTAGATCTTAGACTCCGGTGTTAAAGATTTAACAACACAAACCAAAATTAGAGAGGCAGATTGACTGGAGATTCCCTGAGTGTTGTGCTGCTAGAGTCAGTTGTTGCTGTAACATTTTAACGGTGCTAAATTCAACAACTGTCCTGCAGCACCAAACTTCTCTGACAGGAAGCTGAAACCATCGACACACATATCGACCTTGAACTGTAACTTGGAATACTTAACTATTAACAGAATACCAAAGATGTCTCTTCTTTTGAACATTTGCCCCCAAATATTTAAATAAACATCCTAAAACACTACCATGATCTTCTAACCTGACCTGCTGGATGAATATTGACCTATTTACAGACTAGTAATGTCAACAGCAGCATGCTGCAGACAGAGTGCTAAACCTCCTGTGGTATATTAGCCTGAGCTGCTCACCTCTCCAGCATGTATAGAGGGACATGCAGAGCAGCTGCAGAACATGGAGGACAGGCGATATGTGCTGCTCATGTTCTCAGAATCAGCTTCTCTTCTCCTGACAACTTCTGGCTGGTGTGTGTGTGTCTATGTGTGTGTGTGTGTTTTACCTTGTAAATAAGATGGGACTGAGGAATGTAAATCAGCCTGACTGCTCTGCTCCTTTCACTCAACTTACCCATTTACATTACATTTTACGTTTACATTTTACGTGTATATTTTATGTTTACATTTTACGTTTATATTTTACGTTTACATTTTACTTTTACATTTTACATTACATTTATTGACTTAGCAGACGCTTTTATCCAAAGCGACTCACAAGAAAGAGCTTTACAAAAGAGCTTTGGTCACTGAGCATAGCAACTTGATAGACCCCAACATAGCGGGCATCCAGATTACAAACATACATCATGAGAACCAATAAGTGCCAAGGGAAGAACTATAAGAGCATTCAGCTGAACAGTCTTAAGGTGAGCCTCCGCCAGGCAGTAGTCTACCTGTGGCGTGAGTAATAAAGCAACAACAACAACACAAAATAGCGAGTTTCTGAACAACAGCAACAAGTGATATTTCTTGACACCTGCAGCAAGTAGGCGTGTCCCCACGTGTGTGTGTGCGTGTGTCTGGCCCTCCCTAACAGCTGCTTTATCAAAGCCAAGTTTCAGTTTGACTAAAACCTGCTCCAGACCTGGCAAAGCTGGATTGAGGAGTTACATATAGGTGTGTGTTGGTGTGTGTTTTCTGAGTGAGTGTGTGTGAGAGGGCATTGTGTGTGTCCTTGACTCATATTGAGACTTTGTTCTCTGATCTGACGATGTCTCACACACACACACAGAGTGTTGACATCAACAGTTTGTGTGTGTGCATGCAGGCAGGTGTGTCTGTGTGTGCGTGTTAGTGTGCCCACATGTGAATGTGTGTGTGTGCGCATGGAGGCCAGTGTGTATGTGTGTGTGTGTGTTTGTTAGTGTGCCCACATGTGTATGTGTGTGTGTGTGCGTGTAGGCCAGTGTGTGTGTGTGCGTGCAGGCCTGTGTGTGTGTGTGTTCCCGCATTTGTGTGAGTGTACCGTGTCATATTTCAGCAGGGTGGGGAGGTCAGCGTGACCTTCTGCTGAGGGAGACTGACACACACATATCAGGTGCTCTGCTTCTCAGACACACACTCTAATTGGCTCCCCAGACACCTCAGCCAATGAGATTAACTGTAATACCAGCTGTGCCCAAGGGATAGAGGGAGAGGGAGGGAGAGGGAGGGAGAGGGAGGGAGAGAGGGAGAGAGAAGTATAGGGAGGGCTTGAGAGAAAGAGATAATATGTGGATGATTAGTACAGTAGTATTGATCCTTAGAACATGGAGTCTTGATAATATCTCACAACATGAGGTGTTAGCAGTGTTGAGGGGGAGAGGAAGTTCTGCACGGAGGTCGGAGGTATTCTGGAGTCACACCATGAGAACGCGATCATCTGTCTTCTGCTCTGCGGGCCTTCACACTGGTGCCTGGTCGCCCCGGAGACCGCTGCTGAACGCCGTGCACTCTGGGACGTGTAGTTCCAAATGTCACTGTCGCATTCCAGAAGGTTCTGAAACATCCGTTCTGAGGGGGTTCTGATTGTTTTAAGACAGCGTTTGTGCTTGTGTTGTTGCTCAGCTATTTTGAGTGTTGCTCTCTGTCTCGATCACTTGGTGTTTCTCTGTTTGGACACAACCACATGAAGGAAGAGATGTGATGTCTGTTATGTTTTCATGGTTGAGTTGTTCCTCTTCAAGGTCCTCCATGGAGATTTATGGATGAAATATCCACCCTGACATGCATGATGACACTCGCAGATTACCCAACATGCATTGCTGGTGCCGCTCTAGCGAGCGAATCATTAGGTGATTTACGAGATGTCTCCATGGTGGCGGACGCAAACCAATCAAAACTGTACATCCTGCTTATCTTCACATGGCAGCCAATTGGAATATCTAATTTCTCCACGGTGTAGCAGATATCAGCCAGTCAGCTGGCTTTGTCCACAGTAACGCATCTCTGTGAGCAGGAGCGTCTTATCAAGTGTCTTTGGCTCTACGAAGGCTAAGTGGTCTTTGTTGTCTTGGTAACCAGTTTTATGTCCCCAACCCCATATTCTCCTCCTCCACCTCTCCTCCTGTCCTCCATTTGTCCTCTCCTCCCCCCTTCAGCCTGCAGGGTCACTGTGTGGAGGTTAGCCTCTCAGATGGATGGGGTAATCTCTGGAGAACACACACCCTGCTGAAAGCACCCTGACTGATATACAGCCCCCCCCCTCCCCGTTCCTCCCCCCCCCCCCCCCCGACCCCCAACACCACAGACACAACACTGAACAAGCTGCTACTCACACACAGATGACATGACAATAGAATGGAGTATGAATAGAACATGATAGAACAGGATAGAACACAATAATAGAACAGGATGGAACTGTAGAACAGGACAGAGCAATAGATTACAGCAGAACATTAGAACAGGATATAACACAATTGAAGATGATAGAACAGCTAGGAATAGGAAAGAGAAAGATAATGCAACAGAATAGTTCTAAAGGGACTGTAATAGTAGAGCTGTATCTCTTCAGTGACTGAGAGTATGAGATGTGTTCAGCCTGGCAGTGACCTTCCTCTGGCTGTTAAGACACCAACACAGACCCTGGTCTGCTGGTGCTCAGTGGCTTCTTCACAAGCAGCCAATTCAATCACATGTGAAGGTTATGATGCTAGTTGAAGTTGAAATGGTAGTATACTTTGAGTGGATCTGTACATACGTATCACTCTGCTGTGTCCTGAAATTAACAATTAAAGGAATGTGGTACATCTGGGTTCCATTTAGAACTCTCTCTCTGTGACTGAACGTTCTAGAATGCTCTGTGGCATGCTCAAATGTGATTTCAGTCACGTTCCATTCTGAATGTTCTGGAACGTTATCTAGCTGCAGGGTGTATTAATAGCTATATGAGGAACACACCTTGGCTTGGCTATGCTATTTAAATGAGCTTCACAAACACGAGGAAAGGTTAGGCAGGATCTGTTGGTTTCGGCTGGAAATGAGTCCAAGTCAACCCCTCAGGCTGTGTGTGTGTGTCTGTGTGTGCGAGAGTGTGTGTTTGTACGTAAGAGAGTGTGCGTTTTAATAAAGCCAAACGATTTCCAGAACACACTGTTTGAGGAGAAGAATGCTTTCTTCTTGCTTTTTTTATTTCATTCACCAGATATTGTATTTCAGACATATCATTAATAACAGCTTAATCAGCTGGGTGTTGAATACATACTATGTTTAATGTTATATATTCCATTATTTGCGTTCATGATTGACTATAGTAGGAAGGAAAATGACACAAACAGGCCTATATTTTGCTTGTAAAGTAACATGTTAGAGATTGGAAACGTTCTCATATTCAGTGTGGTAACAGTACTACCGTGAGGTGGATGTGGGCCTGGCCCAGTGATAATAGGTTATCTAATTTCCAGAGCGTCACTAACGCGTTACATCGCTATTACCCGAGCGGCATTTCACCTGTTCAATGAAGCGGACAGCGGACTAGGCTAACACAACCCTCTCCTCCCCCGGGTTCAACCCGCAGAACGGGAAGAAATAATCTGACAATTTTTACAACGTTTACGTTGAATTATGAATGAGTGTAGTTGATGTTGAAGTCGTGTTGTATTGGGTTTGTCCGCGTGTCTCGGAGCTGCCTCGCCATGTTTGAACGTGGATGCCGTGATATTGTGTGACCCCTATTTCCCGGGAGTGGTACGCTCCGCCTGTGGCTGCAGGTCTAGCTTGACGGTGGAGATGAAACATCGTTATCTGGCGGAGCGCAGATAAGTCCGATAAGACACCGGAGCGCTATAACTCTGATATTACACCGGTTATCGGTAAATGAAAGACGGATTTTGGAGGACGTTATTACGAGTGTAAAGTTGGCTTGTTAGTCAGTGGGATCACCGGTGTTGTCGGTCTCCGTACACTAGACCGCCGGTCACGAGCAACCTGACAGCACGAGCCTCCGATGACAACCTATGATGATGCAGAGGAACGAGCGCGTCGCGTGTTTGGGAATGAGAGAAGCGTAGTAAACAAGGACAACGGGGAGAAACGGGCTTCTGGAAAATACTAGAACAGTCCGATGACATCAGTGTTCTTTCTCTGCTGGATTTCTATCGATGAACACATTTTAAAGGCGATTTGGATTGAACTGTCAACGGACAGACCATAATAATAATTCACCTCACGTCCAGACTCGCGGCGTGAAGGAAGACGGTTCAGTTTCTGACGGTTTCTGAAGCTATATTGAAAAATCATTGGACATTTTAATAGCTTTTCTCTCTACCTTGAGAACGAGTTCTCTAATGTCACAACTCCCGCCACAGGCTGAAGCTATTTTTTATCCATCTATAATTCATTAATCGAGCCCGAGGGTGACAGAGCACGTGGTGGCTGGTCTGTTATGAACCTGTCACCCAGAAGATCCAAGTGATTCCTGGCGACATCTGGACTGGTCTGATAGCCAAAGCTGCCCTCACTTGATCTGGGTTCATTTGGACTAATTATTGGACAATCATGCATTAATTTTAAAATCCAGATGATTTCAAGGGGAGATGTTTAATAGCAACACGGTGTTAAGGCTTTCCTGAGGTGGTCCAGTAGAACATAGATAACCGAAAGGCCTCGTACCACATACCAATCCCCAACACCGTCACCACAGCAACCGCGGCATGTTAGACGTCAGGATGAAGGACGTGTGTCGTATCTGCGCTCGCGAGCTCTGCGGTAACCAGCGTCGATGGATCTTCCACCCGGCGTCCAAGCTCAACCTGCAGGTGCTGCTGTCTCACGCCCTGGGCCGGGAGCTGACCCGGGACGGCCGCGGGGAGTTCGCCTGCTCCAAGTGCGCCTTCATGTTGGACCGCATGTACCGGTTCGACACGGTGATCGCCCGGGTGGAGGCTCTGTCCCTGGAGCGTCTGCAGCGGCTGCTCCAGGAGAAACACCGGCTACGGCACTGCATCGGCGGGCTGTACCGGAAGACTAACGGGGAAGAGGGGGAGGAGGAGGGGGGCGTGGGCGGGGTGGTGGACATGTCAGGGTTGACCCACGCTAAGTACTGCGCCCTGCTGCAGGATGACCTGGTGTACTCGCTGTACGAGTCCTGGGCGGAGGAGGGGCTGGAGGTCGGAGGTCACCACCACCACGCTCAGTGTTCGGCGGGGTCGGAGGTCACGGTGGGGTCGCAGCACTGCACCCCGCGGAGGTGTCGTGGCTGCTTGGCGTGGCGCGTGGCGGATGCCGACTACGAGGCGGTCTGTAAGGTGCCCAGGAAGTTGGCGAGGAGCATTTCCTGTGGGCCGTCCACCAGGTACTCGAGCGTGATTGGTGGGAGTGCGATGGGGGGCGGCGGGGGGAGGGGGAAAGAGGAGGAGCCCCCATCCTCCTTCACGCTGGTCCCCAGCTCCAAGCCCCCCTCACGGGCTTCGGACAGCGAGCGTACCCTGGTGGGCAGGGCCAGCTCCAGCCCCTCCATGGAGTCTCTGGAGATAGCTGGAGAGCTTCCCCACAGACCTGCCTTCAGGGACGGGGACGCGGGGCCAGGCTTTCACCTGGAGGTCCATGAAGACCAGACCTCAGACTCCCTCTTGGAGGAGCCCTTGGGAGGCCTCAGGGGGCCCAGATCTGCCTCCCGCCTCTCCCTGGCGCTCTGCCTGGCCCACAGCTGTGCCCCCTACCGGCCTGTCCTCAGCCCCAAGGGGAGCAGGCTCCCAGTGTTACATCGCCAGAGCCCCAGCAATGGAGCTCCTCGACTGGGCTTCTCTGAGCCGGAGCTAGGGGTGGTGTATGGAGGTCTGGAGGGGGAAGGGGAGATCCACGATGCTGTGGCCGATCTAGAGACCCCCCTGATCAGGCTGGAGGGGGAGCTGGACCAGGCGGAGTTGGAGGAGCTGTGGGATGATGTGTATGCTGAGTATCCCCCGCCGCCCCCCCACCAGGTAGACCAGACTAGGGGGTGGAACGTCACCGCAGAGCTGAATGTTCCAGAACCATGGCGCTTTTAACCTTTAGATAGAACAGTTTTACTAGCGTCAAGGTTCCAAAACGTTCAGAAAGGCTGTTACTGGAATTTAGAACCCTTCTAGAACGTTCAGATGGTTCTCACAGTTGTTTTTGTCAGTGATGAGAGAGAGAGCAGAGCAGGGTTCAGACTAGGGATCATCCATCTGTCAATCACTTAAATCCCGCCTTCAGAGTGTGCGATGGAGAGCAAAATGTGTGTCTGTGTGTGTTTGCTGCTCTTTAAAACCCCATGCTGCGTGTGTGTGTGTGTGTGTTTGCTTGTTGTCTGTGTCACAGCACATCAAATGACCGGTCAGGTGTGTGTAAGCTGGGGGGAAACAGCATGACCTCAAAACAAATGAGTGTTACAGAGAGAGAGTTGTGTGTGTGTGTGTGTGTGTGTGAGTGTGTGGTTCAGCAGGAACATCTCCCTGACTCTACAGACTACAGATCAGTGTATCTGGGTTATGAGAGGAGAGATGAGTTCACTGTCTCCTCGCCCGCCCTACATTCCCCCTCACCCTGGAGGCTGCAGCCAATCAGACCACCTCGCTCAAGAGGCTGCAGCCAATCAGACCCCCCCCCCCCCCCCCCCCCCCCCCCTCTGCCCCCAGCTCTGCCCCTGGTTGGCTGCTGAACTGGTTACTCATTCTACGTAGACCACAGATGAAGCCTGTCTGTATGTGGTGTTCTGTAGACCTCTTAAAGCCTGTCTGTAGTGTTCTGTAGACCTGTCTGTTTGTAGTTTTGTGTGTAGACCTCCTGCTGGGTAACTGGTGACCTGGGGCCTGGTCTGGTGCTGTCGTTAAACAGGATGACATGAATCAAGTGCACCCCAAGTATTGGTGTTTTGGTGTATTTCATTAGAGCACCACTGGTCTGTTTGATTCGCTTTGTGTTATCAGACGCTCTTATCCAAAGTGACTTACAGCAAGTACAGGAACATTCCCCCTGAGGCAAGTAGGATGAAGTGCCTTGCTCAAGGACATAACGTCATTTTCCACGACTAGGAATCGAACCGACAACCTTCTGATTACTAGCCCGATTCCCTAACTGCTCAGAAAGAGTGTGTGTGTGGGTGTGTAGGACAGTCTTAAATTGAAGTGGTGTGTGTGTCTAAGTGCGTGTGTGCGTGTGTGTGTGTAGAGCCTCTCCTCCAGGCGTGCAGCATGTGAGTGCTCATGTGCTGCTGCTGATGTGGTTATGTAAAAAAGCTCCACAAAGCACTCAGAACACTCTCACACACACTCACACACGCACTTAGACACACACACCACACACACACATAAACACACACACACCCTTGTGCTTTGGAGACATCACTTTAGGGCTTTTTGAAGAGAACACATGTAGATCATGAATATGAGCAGAGTGGTGGAACAAAGCTTTTTAACCCTGGTGAACACACACACCCCTGCACACACACACAGATACACACACCCAAATACACGCACACACACACACCCCTGCACACACACACAGATACACACACCCAAATACACGCACCCACACACACCCCTGCACACACACACAGATACACACACCCAAATACACGCAAACCCACACACACACCTGCACACACACACCTGTACACACACACACAGATACACACACCCATATACACGCACACACACACCCATGCACACACACATTCAGTCCTGCAGGTTTTCTGTTGTTTTATATAAATATTTCACATATTCAGCACACATGATTGTTGCTGATATAACACTAAATCCCTATCTTTGTGTTCTTTGTGTGTGTGTGTGTGTGTCCAGACCCTGATCGAGGAGCAGCAGACCCAGTTAGACCAGTATGAATGTGCTGCAGGTCAGTGTGTGTGTGAGCTGCAGAAAGCTCAGCAGCAGGTCCAGTCCTTGCAGAACAAGATGCACCAGAGCGAGGCCAACAATACGGTACACACACACACCATAAACACACACCATACACACACACACCTGACGCACACACCATACACACACACACACACCTGACACACACACACCATACACACACACACCTGACACACACACCATACACACACCTGACACACACACACCATACACACACACACCTGACACACACACACCATACACACATGACACACACACCTAACACACACCTGACACACACCATACACACACACATTACATCGTACTACACATACACACCTGACACACACAAACACACCATACACACCTGACACACAATACATATCGTACACACACATCGGACACACACACACACCTGACACACCCACACCTGATGCACATACCCACACCATCATGAGCATGCTGTGTCCTCTGCGCTCCTCAGAAGCTGCAGGAGAAGCTGGCAGAGATGGAGGTGGAGCTGAGGGAGGTGAGGCAGGCCGCTCAGCTCCAGGAGAGATCCATCCAGGACCTGACTGACTCCTTCAGCACCAAGGACAGAGAGGTGGGGGGGCAGGGGGGGCAGCTGGCCGCGTGGGTGTGCATATTTATCTTTGTCTTTGTTTGAGTGTGTGTGTGTGGTGTGTATATGGTGCATGTGTATGGTGTGTGTGTGTGTGTATGGTGTGTGTGTTTGTGTGTGTATGGTGGGTGTGTATGGTGGGTGTGTGTGTGTATGGTGCGTGTGTATGGTGTGTGTATGGTCTGTGTGTGTATGGTGTGTGTATGTTGTGTGTGTATGATGTGTATGTATGGTGTGTGTGTGTATGGTGTGTGTGTGTACGGTGTGTGTTTGTGTGTGTGTATGGTGTGTGTGTATGGTGTGTGTGTGTGTGTACGGTGTGTGGTTGTGTGTGTGTTTATGGTGTGTGTGTGTATAGTGTGTGTGTGTGTGTGTGTGTGTATGGTGTGTGTGTATGGTGTGTGTATGCTGTGTGTGTATGCTGTGTGTGTATGCTGTGTGTGTGTATGCTGTGTGTGTGTATAAGTGTGTGTAACGCTCCCCTGTCTATTCCAGTCTCAGGAGCTGTACCAGGTGATCGAGGGCCAGAACGCCACTCTGTGTAAACTCAGAGAGATGGCTCATCACAGACAGATCACACACACACAGGTGAGGTATCACACACACACGTAGCATACAACACACACACACACACACTACACACAGCATACACCTTATACATTCTCTATCTTTCCAGTTTGCTTGCTCGGTCTCTCTCTCTCTCTCTCTCCTTCCCCATCACTTCCTGTAATATAAATATATATGTCCCCCCACTTTCCACCTTCACTCCCCTCTTCTCCCTCCCTCCCCCTCCTCTCCTCCCGTCCCCAGTCGCAGGCTCCAGAGGGGGGTGCTGAGGCTGGTGTGGTGGCCCGGCTCCAGGCTGAGCTGGTGGGGGTGCAGAGCTCCCTGTTCTCCCTGGGTCTGGAGCTGGAGGCAGGCCAGCGCAGCCTGAAGCAAAGCCAGAGACAAGCTGAGGATCTGGGACGCTCCAGAGACAGACTGGCCTCCGACCTGCAGAAGGCGCTAAAGCATCACCAGCTCACTGACAAACACAACCAGGTCAGTAGGGGGTGGACTGTGTGTGTAGTGTGTGTGTCTGTAGTGTGTGTGCAGTGTGTGCAGTGTGTGTGTCTGTAGTGTGTGTGCTGTGTGTGTGTGCAGTGTGTGTGCAGTGTGTGTGCAGTGTGTGTGTGTGTGCAGTGTGTGTGTGTAAGTGCTCTCTCTCTCTCTCTCTCCAGGAGCTGTGTGCAGCGCTGCAGCAGAGCTCCAGAGAGCAGCAGGAGAGAGAGAGCGCTCTGAGAGAGAGACAAGCAGAGAGTCTGTCCCTGCTGGAGGAGAGAGACCGCAGCATCACCCAACTCAAACAGGCTCTGCAGGACAAGGAGAGACAACTACAGGTAACACAATGTCTCTCTGTCTCTCTCTCTCTGTCTCTCTGTCTCTCTCTCTCTCTCTGTCTCTCGCTCTTTCTCAACGAGACATTCATGAGATCGCAGTCTGCCTGGACACACACACGCTCCTGCTCAGCTCACTCCCTCTCCCTGTGTGTGTGTGTGTGTGTGTGTGTGCAGGAGCGTTGTGAGGATCAGGACACTGTCAGCAAGCCTAGAGATGCTCTGCTGGAGAAACTGAGGGAGCGTATAAAGGAGAGAGACAGAGCACTGGAGGTACACACACACAGATACACACCCACACACACACACACACTGATACACACTCACACACAGATACACACACTCACGTTTACATGCTGGCTCACTCATTCATAGCATTTTTAAAACACTGTTTGTGTGTGTGTGTATCTGTGTGTGTGTGTGTGTGTATCTCTGTGCATTTGTGTGTGTATCTGTGTGTGCATGTGTGTGTGTGTATCTGTGTGTGTGTGCGCGCTCCTCAGAGGGCTGTGGATGAGAGGTTTGTGTGTGTGGAGGAGAGAGAGGCGCAGGTGCGGAGGCTGCAGTCAGCTCTGAGAGAGAAGGACAGAGACCAGGAGAGACTGCAGAGTATCCTTAGCAACAATGAGGAGACCATCACGGTACACACACACACTGATACACACACACTGATACACACACACTGATACACACTGATACACTGATACACACACACTGATACACACTGATACACACACACTGATACACACTGATACACACACACACACACTGATACACACTGATACACACACACTGATACACACACTGATACACACTGATACACACACACTGATACACACACTGATAGACACTGATACACACACACTGATACACACACACTGATACACACACTGATACACACTGATACACACACACTGATACACACTGATACACACACTGATACACACTGATACACACCGATACACTGATACACACACACACTGAGACACACACTGATACACTGATACACAGATAGACACACACATTTATACACACACACACACAGGTTCACTTATTACATTACATTTATTCATTTAGCAGAAGCTTTTGTCCAACGTCACTTCCAAAAAAGAGCGTCGGTCATTGATCATAGCAACATGATTGTTGATATTGTGGGTACACACACACACACAGTTACACTGATACATACACACACACACACACACACACATATACAGATACACACCCTTTCCCACAAATATTTCAACCTTTTTTCAAACGTCTTTCAATAATCTTTACCATGTATGTGTGTGGATGTGCCTGTGTGTGTGTGTGTGTGTGTACGTGTGTGTGGATGTACCTGTGTGTGTGTGTGTGTGTGCAGAGCCTGGACGCCCTGCTGCGTAGTAAGGATCTGGAGCTGCAGAGGTCCTGTGAGGCCCTCAGGAACCTGCAGAGTCTGCAGGGCCACGAGCAGGAGACACACACACACGCTCTGAGGGAGAGAGACACACTCATCACACAGCTGAACAACACCCTGGACACACACAGGCAGGAGACACAGGTAACACACAAGTAACACACACAGGTAACACACAAGTAACACACACAGGTAACACACAGACACAGGTAACACACAGACACAGGTAACACACAGACACAGGTAACGCATAGACACACACACGTTGACTCTACACTTCTCTTTTTGTGTCTCTGTGTGTGTCCCTGTGTGTGTCCCTGTGTGTGTGTCCCTGCGTGTGTGTTTGTGTCCCTGTGTGTGTGTGTGCCTGTGTGTGTCCCTGTGTGTGTGTGTTTGTGTGTGTGTGTGTCCCTGTGTGTGTGTGTTTGTGTATGTGTGTGTGTGTCCCTTTGTGTGTGTGTGTGTCCCTGTGTGTGTGTGTCCCTGAGTGTGTGTGTCCCTGTGTATGTGTGTCCCTGTGTGTGTGTGTGTCCCCCTGTGTGTGTGTGTGTAGGAGCTGAGGGCCCTGCTGCTGTCCCAGGCCCAGACAGGCTCCAGCAGTGTGCTGGCTGAGCTGCAGGCCAGGCTGGAGGTGAAGGAGCGAGTGTTCCAGGAGCTGCTGTCTGACCGTGGGCATCAGGCCCAGCTGCACCAGGCTCACATCCAGGACCTGCTGAGCACCATCAGCACCAGAGACCACAGCCTGCAGGTACTGCAGGACCGCTGAGCCTAACACAGGGGAGGCCCTAACACAGGGGAGGCCCTAACACAGGGGAAGGCCCTAACACAGGGGAGGCCCTAAAACAGGGGAGGCCCTAAAACAGGGGAGGCCCTAACACAGGGGAGGCCCTTACACAGGGGGGGCCCCAACACAGGGGAGGCCCTAACACAGGGGAGGCCCTAACACAGGGGAGGCCCTAACACAGGGGAGGCCCTAACACAGGGGAGGCCGTAACACAGCCTGCCCTAACACAGCATGTCCTAACACACACCCACTTTCTCCAGAAATAGTTTCCTCCCTGGAGAGACAGATAGACAGGCACACAGACAGGCAGACAGACAGACAGGCAGACAGACAGGCAGACAGGCAGACAGATAGACAGGCACACAGACAGGCAGACAGACAGACAGGCAGACAGGCAGACAGATAGACAGGCACACAGACAGGCAGACAGACAGGCAGACAGACAGGCAGACAGGCAGGCAGGCAGATAGACAGGCACACAGACAGACAGACAGGCAGACAGACAGGCAGACAGGCAGACAGATAGACAGGCACACAGACAGGCAGACAGACAGACAGGCAGACAGGCAGACAGATAGACAGGCACACAGACAGGCAGACAGACAGGCAGACAGACAGACAGGCAGACAGGCAGACAGATAGACAGGCACACAGACAGACAGGCAGACAGACAGGCAGACAGGCAGACAGATAGACAGGCACACAGACAGGCAGACAGACAGACAGGCAGACAGGCAGACAGATAGACAGGCACACAGACAGGCAGACAGACAGGCAGACAGACAGGCAGACAGGCAGGCAGGCAGACTTGATGAACTGTGTTTGAGACCATCTCAGCTGAACTGACCCTGAGCTGCTGTCATCCTCCTACTCCCGCCCCTCTCTCTCTCAGGACTGCTCTGATAGGCTCTCGAAGGTGATTGACGAGCGCACCAGCCAACTGCAGGAGCTGCGCCGGCAGCTGTCGTCACGGGAACGTGAGCTGAGCGAGCTAAGGAGGGAGAGAGAGAGTGAGGGAAGAGAAGAGGGAGAGAGACTGCAGTGTCTGCTGAAGGAGAAGGAAGCCTTCATACAGGTGGACAACACACACACACACTGACACTGACACACAAACACACAATACAAACACACTGACACACACACACACACACTGACACACACACACTACACACTGACACACACACTGACACACACACACTAAGCTGATGTGCACTGTGTGTGTGTTGATCAGGAGCTGTTGAAGAGTCGGGAGGGTGTGTTGAGGCCCTCCTCTTCAGCGGGGGCAGCAGAGCACCTGCAGGACGAGCTGCAGCTGATGGTGAAGAAGGAGAGAGAGGCCCAGGTACTGCAGGGTCACCTGCATCACATGAGGACTCTGAGGAGCATCACTCAGCTACAACTGGCCTCATTCTCCTGTCCTCCCTCCCTCTTCTGCCTTCTTCTCTCCTCCCTCTCCCCCCCCTCTCCTTCCCTCTTCTCTCTCTCTCTCTCTCTATCTCTCTCTCTCTCTCCATCCTCTCCTCCTGTCCTAAAGAGGGAGCTCTCAGCCCTGCGCAGCTCTCTGGTCCAGCTCCAGCAGCAGGCCCTGAAACAGGGGGCTAGATTTGAGGGTTCGGCCCAAGGAGCTGCCCCCAAGGACAGCTTGGACCACCAGGTAGAGGGCTGGGAATACTCATGATAAACAGCTTTTTTGGGGGGAATATTTATCAGAATGTTAAATTTCTCTCCCTCCTTCATTTCCCCCCTCCCTTTCCCCCCCTTCCCTCCCTCCCTCCCCCCTCCCTCCAGAGTGTGTTGGAGCAGCTGATATCAGAGTACCACTGTCTGAACCAAGCTCTCAGGACAGAGAAGAATCTGTACCAGAGTCTGTCTCAGCTCCACACTGGACGAGACAGGTAGGGGACACGCACACACGCACACGCGCACACACGCACACGTACACACACACACGCACACACCTGTATCATCCCAACACTGGGATCACTGACCTGTGTTCAGTTTGTTCTAGAGAGATTTATCTGTGTTTGAGAAGCATCATTCTGTCTCTCTCCACCCCCCCCCTCCGCCCCTCCCCCCCCCCCCCCCCTCGCCCCTCCCCAGCCAGGAGAAGACCCAGGCCCTGCACACTGAGCTGGATTCTGTGCAGGCGCTGCGTGGGCAGCTAGAGGAGGTCCTGGCCAGGACCCGTAACACAGCCCTGGCCCTGGAGCGGGGGGCCGGGGGACCGGACGGGGGGCCGGAGGGGGCCGGAGGTGGGGACTGGCTTAGGGGAGCCTCCGGGGCTACAGGGGGGGCGCTGTCACTAACGCTGCATGACCAGGATACACTGTCGACCGGCTGACTCACCAGGGAGGGGAGGAAGGAAGGGGGAGGGGGGAGAGAGAGAGAGTGAATGAGAGGGTGTGATCTCACTTCCTGTCAGTGTTTCTAGGTAGAGTTAAGGATTTCCTCCACAAAGTGGCAACGTGCAACTTCAGATCTGTATTATTCTTCTGGACAGTTGGACTGTGAGTGTGTGTGTGTGTGTGTGAGAGAGAAGGTGTGTGTGAGTGTGTGTGTCTTGTGGGTTGTTGTTTTTTTACATACAAATATGCAGCTTTGTTTGCAACCTGCCTGTGTGTTGCTGTGCAGTGTTGTGTTGTGTATTGTTGTGTGTCACACCACTGTGTCAACATTCCAGCTTCGTCGTCACGGTGATGCTACATGCTGTGTTCTAATCTTCATGCCTTAACAGGGCACCACGTTGACCTTTCACCTTCATCTTCTCTTCCTGTTCTTGGCCGAGCTAGAGGGAAAGACCTTGAATCTTATTGAACGATTTTATTTTTAATCTGCTAGTTTTAGTGCTTTACCAGACAACTTTAAGGTTGATCTTGGTTCTGGAAGACTTGCATGGCGTTAGAGAGGAGCTTGTGTTAGATGATGATGGCGTTAGATTAACTAGTTGCTGCCTATAGTTTAGTTTGACTATTCCCCAGAACCGTATTACAATCCTAGTGATACAGATTGCTTATCACAGTTCATTAAAATCAAGCCTCTTGAGTCTTCAAACTGTTAGGTCTGTCAAATAAATCACATGAAATGTGATAACCCAACATTCAGGCCAGATACCAAGTATCTAAATCACCTCCAGAAGCTTGTGTCCTTTAATCACCTGTCACTGGACATGGAACTCTACAAATATTTATCTTTTTTGTACTTGAAAGAACTGAAGACAAATAAAACAATTTTTGTTTCTTTTTCGATGAAATCCGATTGGTTATCAATTTCTTGTCTTTTACTGAGGGAAGTTGCTATGGGGGTTTGCCAAACTCCTCCCCCTTGTTCTTCCTGTGGTGGGTCTGTTCCTGCTAGCCTGTTCCTCTGCTGTTCCTCCCCTGTTCCTCTCCTGTTCCTCTGCTGTTCCTCCCCTGTTCCTCTCCTGTTCCTCCCCTGTTCCTCTCCTGTTCCTCCCCTGTTCCTCTCCTGTTCCTCCCCTGTTCCTCTCCTGTTCCTCCCCTGTTCCTCTGCTGTTCCTCCCCTGTTCCTCTCCTGTTCCTCCCCTGTTCCTTTCCTGTTCCTCTCCTGTTCCTCCCCTGTTCCCCCCCTGTTTCTCTCCTGTTCCTCCCCTGTTCCTCTCCTGTTCCTCCCCTGTTCCTCTCCTGTTCCTCCCCTGTTCCTCTGCTGTTCCTCCCCTGTTCCTCTGCTGTTCCTCCCCTGTTCCTCTCCTGTTCCTCCCCTGTTCCTCTGCTGTTCCTCTGCTGTTCCTCTGCTGTTCCTCCCCTGTTCCCCTCCTGTTTTTCTCTCGAGGACAAGGCTGCTCCAGAACTCCCTCCATCCCATCCTTGACCCAAATATCCACACACACACTCACATAAATAACTGTCTCTTTTATGTTAATAATTCATCATTCATTTGTCAATGTTAAACACCAGAACACCTTAGTATGAGAAGATGGCCTCTCCCTCCTCCCCCCTCCTCCCCCTATTCCTCCCCCTTATCCCCCCGCTACAACCACATGCATGGTGTTCTACCTGTCCGCATGACTGTGTGATGTCACTGAGTGTGATGTCACTGAGTGTGATGTCACAGAGTGTGATGTCAATGAGTGTGATGTCACTGAGTGTGATGTCACTAAGTGTGATGTCATTTCCCCCTCTGATGTCAGTCTGGGATGGTATCTTACTTCCTGTAAACTCTGTCTGCTTCTATGAAGTCATGAACGTTATGAAGGTAGACATGACAAGCAGACCACAAGGTTATGATGGCACGACACACACACCACACACACACCAAACCACACACACACACACACCCAACCACACACACACCAAACCATACACACACATCCAACCATACACACCAAACCACACACACACACACACCCACAGTCACTAATAATGAACCACACACACACACCAGAACAGCAACACATCTTGTAGTTTATGTCTGGGGATACAACACACACACACACGTATATTAGTTATAATATCAACATTGAATATTTACCAACATAAAGTGATGAGGCCAGCAGTGATTTTGGCTCTGTCACCGACTACACAGAAGATCTCTCACACACACTCTCACAAACACTCACACACACACTCTCACACTCACACACACTCTGTCACAGACACGTTCGCTGTTTGGCTTTCAGTTGACTTGGTGCTCATTGCTCCAGAAACAACTACCCAATCAGACCCACAGACACACCACACACACACACCATCCCTGCACACACACATCCCCACTGCAAACACACTGTAAAAACTTACTGAGATTTTACTCATAGGAAGTGTGTGTTTGTTGCCTGCAACTGTGTGTATTTTTAGTCATTCCTGCCACATCCAGTCCACCACACTACACACACACTCCCACTGTGTGTGTGTGTGTGTATTCACTCGCTTTCCAATGGAAAAAAAGTGTTCCACACCAGCCTCTGCTAGTGTGGAGAGCTGAGGCCCCGCCCCCTGTTTTCTGAGGCCCCACCCCCTGTTCTCTGAGGCCCTACCAAAGGTTCTCTGAGGCCCTGCCCACTGTTCTCTGAGGCCCCACCCACTGTTCTCTGAGGCCCCGCCCCCTGTTCTCTGTCCATGACATCACATTTCCCCTCCGTCTCATGACTAGCTGGACTGATTCAGTCCAGGAAGACAAGGGAGAGAGGGAGGAAAAGAAAGAGGGAGGGAGGAAGAGAGAGAGAGGGAGGAGGGGGAGAACTGGAGGAGAAAGAGAGGTGAGACGGGGTTGAACCAGGCTGACAGAGAAGGAAAACAGGAAGAGGGAGAGAGAGGCTGAGCCTGAGGGAAGGAGAGAGAGGTCCAGTTTATCCTACAGGCGTGTGGAACATAGGTGGTGTGTGTCAGTGTGTGTGTGTGTGTGTCTGTTCTGATCAGCTGCTTGTTGTGTTCCAGAGCCCAGCAGGGAGGAGGAAGAGGAAGGAGACGATGAAGATGGCAGCAGCAGCGATGAGTTCACAGACAGCATAGAGGATGATGAGGCCAGAGTTAGTTCTAGAACTCTGAGCTCCTCTCAGGTACGCTGCTAACCCTTCCAGCTGGTCTAACCAACCTCTAGCTGTCTAGGGTTTGAGTTGTTTTTATTGTAGTGTTTGTGTGTCTAGTTTCATGTTAAGTTAAGTGTTTGAGTTAAAGTTGTCAGGCTTAGTGTTGTCTGGTCACATTTTCTAAGCTCAGAGCAGCTGTTTGTGTTGAAGCAAATCCTGTCTCTCCATCTCATTTCCTCTGTCTTTCCCTCTCTCTCTCTTTACATCTCTCCTCTCTCTCGCTCTCTGTTTCCCTCCCTCTCACCAGCTCGGGGGCGTATTCGGAGGACCAGGTGCCCCGGTGCCGTCCCAGAAGGCCGAGCGTCCCGGGCAGATGAACACGCTAAAGAAGATGCACCCCCTGCTGGAGCAAACTAGGTACTGCTGGTCTGAGACACTGTCTGATCTGCTGTTTGAGGCATCAGGGAAGAGACTAACCTGTTCTTCCTTCTCCTGCAGGAGTGAAGAGGAGGAGGCCCTGAGAGAGGCCAGAGAGAGGCCGGAGGGGCTGAGGCCTGGGCAGAGGCTGATGCTGGGAGGAGAGCATCGAAGCAGGCTGAGCTTGGAAGAGGAAGATGAGGAGGAGGAGGACATGGAGGAGGAGGAGATTGAAGAGGAGGAGGATGTGGGTGGAGCTTCGCGTGGCAAGCGTGGCGCCCCGTGTGTGAGGCTGAGAGAGGGGCGGAGCCAGAAGAGACGCTGCACACGCCCACATTCTCTGGACCTTGGAACTCTGCTGTCCCACTGCCAGGAACACACACACACGGTACCTCACACACACACACACACACACACATACTTAAATGTCTGTGTTGCTTCAACAGACTATCTAAGGCTTAAACACTGGCTGGTTTACATAAGCAATGCTGGCTGCTCTCTCTCTCCTCCCCCCTCACTCTCTCCCTCTCCTCCCCCCTCACTCGCTCCCTCTTCTCCCCCGTCACTCTCTCCCTCTCCTCCCCCTCATTTTCTCCCTCTCCTCCCCCTCACTTTCTCCCTCTCCTCCCCCTTCACTCTCTCCCTCTCCTCCCCCGTCACTCTCTCCCTCTCCTCCCCCCTCACTCTCTCCCTCTCCGCCCCCTCACTCTCCTCCCCCCTCACTCTCTCCCTCTCCTCCCCCCTCACTCTCTCCATCTCCTGCCCCCTCACTCTCTCTCACTCACACCCTCCCCCCTCTCCCTAGGAGGTGGAGTCTGGCGAGGTGACAGGCAAGGTGGGAGGGTTCTGGCAGCTGGTGGAGGCGGGGCTTCGTGAGCAGGCCAGTCGTCTGCGTGCTGATTTGGCGCTGAGCCGACAGGAAGCCAGAGAGCTGCAGGAGAGGCTCATGGTCTCCGAGGCAACCGTCCACGCCCAGGCAGAACAACTGAAGGACTACAGAGAGCTGCTGAGTGAGACACACACACACAGACACACACACAGACACACACTGACACACATACAGAGATACACACACACGCACACACATACACACACATACACACAGATACAAACACATACACACAGACACACAAGCACACGTACACAAAGTACATATGCATGCATGATGTGACACTGACTGGTGTGTGTGTGTGTGCTGACCTTTGTGTGTGTGTGTGCTGATCTTTGTGTGTGTGCTGACCTGTGTGTGTGTGCTGACCTGTGTGTGTGTGTTTCCCAGCGGAGACCTCAGTGCCTCAGGCCAGTAAGCAGGTGCAAGTGGACCTGCAGGATCTGGGATATGAGACCAGCGGACGCAGTGAGAACGAGGAGAGAGAAGAAACCAGCAGTCCTGGTACACACACAGTCACCACTCACACACACACACAGTCTCACACTAACACATACACACACACCCTAACACACACACACCACGCACACACACACTAACTCAAACACACACATACACCACACACACACTTACTCACACACATACTCACAGACACACACACTCACCACACATACATACACGCACACACTCACACACACATTCACTCCACTCTAATGTGTGTCCTCTCCTCCTCCAGAGTTTGATGATCTGGAGATGTGTACAACACTGTCCCACCAGCAGGACTTTGAGGGCAGGGGAGGGGGCGGGGGATGGTACCATGGCAACGAAAGTGTGGGAGGGGCTTACGAGGAGGGGGAGGAGCCTGGGCCTGACTCCCTGCAGCGGTTGGTTGAGGACCTGCGCTCCCAGCTGAGTCGCTGTCATAAGGTGATCCGCACACTGCAGCTCCGAGTCCGATCTCTGTCCTCCACCAGCGACTACGCATCCAGCCTGGAGAGAACCCCCCGCAAGGTACCGCACACACACAAATGCACACACACACATACACACACGCATCCACACTCTCATATAGGTGGAGATGCCCTTCCAAGATGTGTTTCATGCTCTCTTTCTCTGCTCCACACCTCCTCTCTCCCTTCTCCTCCTCTCCCCTCTCCCTCCTCCTCACCTCTCTTCTCCCTTCTCCTATCCTTTCTTCTCATTTCCTCTCCTCCTCTCCTCTGTCCTCTCCTCTCCCACCAGGTGAACTGGGCCTTTGAGGCTTCCCCTGTGGCCAGCGGCCTGGAGGAAGATGAGGGCTGGGCCTCGGACAGCCTGGGGCCTCGCCTGGAGCCCAAGCCCAGCCGGGAGCTTCGAGAGCTGGTGTCCCGTGTGACCTCGCTGGAGGCTCAGCTCAAGAGCTCCAGGCTGGACGGGAAAGGAGGCCTGGCAGAGGAGGAGAAGTGTGCGACCTGGCCTGGGTGAGTGAATGGGGGAGGGAGAAAGGGGGAGTGGAGGGAGGAGAGTGTAGGGAGGAGAGTGAATGTACCACAGACATGTGTTTCCCTGTGCAACATTGTCATGGTTCTGACCCCTCCCCTTCCTCCCACCACAGGAAGTACAACACCTTGATTCAGGCTCAGGCTCGTGAGCTGTCGCACCTGAGGCAGAGGATGAGGGAGGGGAGGGGGGTGTGTCACATCCTCACCCAGCACCTGGGAGACACCACCAAGGTACCTGCATGGCTAACTAACATTTTACATTTATTCATTTTATCAGACGCTTTTATCCAAAGCGACTTACAGTAAGTACAGGGACATTCCTCCTGAGGCAAGTAGGGTGAAGTGCCTTGCCCAAGGACACAACATCACATAAGCACAGCCGGGGCTCGATCTCACAACCTTCCATCATGAGGCCAACGCCTTAACCCGTTGAGCCATCTGACCCCCAACATCAGATCAACAAGGGCTAGCACAGGCTAGGCTAACTTAGGCTAGCAAACAATGCTAAAAAAGGCTAACAAAGTACGCTAGTAGGCTAAAGACCAACACATGATAACACAAGTTGCTACAAGGGAGCATACAGAAAAAGTGCATAGTTATACTCATATATAATATTATGCTAAGCTAAGTAACGTATCCAAAATGTTAGCCACATGGTACAATGAATGAAAAGGTTTCTTCTTCTTCTTCTCTGGTTTTTCCAGGCGTTTGAGGAGCTCCTGAGAGGGAACGACATTGATTACTACATGGGCCAGAGCTTCAGAGAGCAGCTGGCTCAAAGCTCTGCCCTGGCACACAGGGTGGAGACCAAGATCAGCGGGCGTAAGGATGGACCACCTCACCTGGCCAAACACACACACCAGAGATAACTTCACCTGGCGCACACACACACACATCAGGGACCACCTCACCTGGCACACACACACACACCAGGGACGACCTCACCTGTCACAAACACACATCAGGGAAAACCTCACCTGTCACACACACACACACACACACACCAGGGACAACCTCACCTGTCACACACACACACCAGGGATGACCTCACCTGGCACACACACACAGACACACACCAGGGACAACCTCACCTGGCACACACACACACACCAGGGACAACTTCACCTGGCACACACACACACCAGGGATGACCTCACCTGGCACACACACACACCAGGGACAACCTCACCTGGCACACACACACACACACACCAGGGACAACCTCACCTGGCACACACACACACCAGGGATGACCTCACCTGGCACACACACACCAGGGACAACCTCACCTGGCACACACACACATCAGGGACGACCTCACCTGTCACACACACACACATCAGGGACAACCTCACCTGTCATAAACACACACACACACACCAGGGATGAACTCACCTGTCACACACACACACCAGGGATGACTCAACTACACATACGATTGGTTTCACCTGCTCCATTCTTCTACTCTCCTCTTCTCTTGCTCCGTCCGTCCGTCCTTCTCTTCATCTCCTCTCTCTCTTCCTCCTCCCTCTCCTCTCTCTCTTCCTCCTCCCTCTCCTCTCTCTCTTCCTCCTCCCTCTCCTCTCTCTCTTCCTCCTACCTCTCTTCTCTCTCCCTCTTCCTCCTCCCTCTCTTCTCCTCTCTCTTCCTCCTCCCTCTCTTCTTCCCTCTTTCCCCACCCTCTCTTCTCCTCTCTCTTCCTCCTCCCTCTTTTCCTCTCTCTTCTCCTCCCTCTCTTCTCCTCCCTCTCTTCTCTCCCTCTCTTCTCTCTCCCTCTTCCTCCTCCCTCTCTTCTCTCTCTTTCTCCTCCCTCTCTTCTCCTCTCTCTTCTTCCTCCCTCTCTTCTTCTCTCCCTCTTCCTCATCCCTCTCTTCTCTCTCCCTCTTCCTCCTCCCTCTCTTCTCCTTCTCTTCTTCACCTCAGGTGATCATCCAGAGCTCCAGGATGACAAGTTGGGTCATGAGCTGCTGGCACTACGGTGAGATGGTGTGTGTGTGTGAGTGAGTGTGTTTACTGTGTGTGAGTGAGAATGTGAGAGTGTACTGTGTGTGTGTGTGTGTGTGGTGTCTGGTCCTAGACGGCTCCTGATCTGAATTGTACCTGATAGTAACCACACACACACACACTCGCTGTGTCATCCCAGCAGCTGCTCCTGCTCTCCTTGTGTGTCTGCTGGAGGTCTAAGCTCTGTCTGGTCACCAGGGGCACATGCAGTAGATATGGCTTATCTCCAACATGTTGGACGAGATAAACCATGAGATAAACCGCAAGATAAACCGCAAGATAAACCGCAAGATAAACCGCAAGATAAACCGCTCTCATGGGTTAAGTATGGTGCCAGACCTGCTGGATGTAGATCTACACAGCATTTAGCTAGCTATTCTATTGCTAGGTTAGCCAATAGCTATATCCACTTGATCTTTTGTGAATGTTGTTAGCTTTGCTTTATCCAAGTTAGCTTACGGTTAGCTTTACATTTACATGTATTCATTTAGCAGAAGCTTTTATCCTAAGATTAGCTCTATCCAAGAGAGAGCATTACAAAAGAGCACTGGTCACTGAACATAGCAACGTGATAGTCCGTGAAACATACATCATGAGTAACCAAACAAGAGCCAAAGGGAAGAGCCATAAGAGCATTCAGTCAAACAAGTTACAGTTTTAAGACAAGCATCTCCAATGGGCAATAGTGAACCTGTAGGAAGAAAACAACAACAACAATGTACCTCAGAAAGTGTACCAAACATTCTAACTCAGGTTAGGACCAGTCAAGAAGGGCAACAGGTCTTCCAGTAGGTAGCAGTAGCTTTAGCATGGTGGCTCTGTGTGCAGCTGCCAGCCTGACCTGACCTGATTTCACCTGCCTCCACATGCTGAGAGCCAGAGATGGACAGCAGGAGGACGGCTAATCCTCTCTGGCCTGCAGAGAGCTGGAGCTGGGCCGGGCTGGAGGGGGAGGAGGGACAGGAGGGACAGGAGGAGGGAAGGGACAGGTGGAGGGGTGGGACAGGGTGACAAAGGGACGCTAAGAGGCTCAAGTTGGCTCCTTCTGTTTCCTCTCTGTCCCTCCCTGTTTTCCTGACGAGGACGTGTGATCTCGTCATCTCTCCTTTTCTGGAGCTCCCTGAGTTTCACTGTTGAGGAGAGGAGGAAGAGAGAAGGAGAGGAGGAGATGAAGAGGGATTCAATCCTGCGCTTGTTGGGCTGTGACAGGAATTGCTCTGGATTTCTCAGTCTGTCTTTTTGAAGAGTTGTACCTGATCCTTAACATAGTTGGACGTAGCGCACGGTAGCACGTCTGTCTGCTTTGGAGCTCCAGGGTTGAGGCAGCCCAGAGCCTCGCGTGTAGCCCAGATCGGCTGTGCTTTCGTGGGCTTGTGGAGAGGAGGATGGCCCCGTTGTGGAAATCCATGCTGTCTAAGAGCAGCCCCGTGTATCGGGACGCTCTATGGTCATTCTCAGGGGGAGGGGAGAGGGGCGGGGCCAGAGGTGGGGGCGGGGCCAGGGATGCTACCCTGGGCAGGGAGAGGTTGGCCCGCCGCATGCAGCTGCAACAGTAAGAAGAGACACACACACTGGCACGCACACACACACACACACTGGGACACACACACACAGAAACTCAGGATCTGTGTCCTTAAATTGCGGTGTGTGTGTCTTGCAGGTACAGAGACAAATATAACATAGGATTAGAATGACTCTGACTGACTCTTTCTTCCCTGTGTGTGTGTGTGTGTGTGTGTGCAGGCTGAGTAAAGAGCTCCAGCAGAAAGATCAGATAATTGAGTCTCTTCACACGAAGCTGCAGCAGAGACCAGAGACCCCGTCCAGCTGCCACGCCCTCTCCCAGACCACCGACCAATCAGACCGCACCTCCTTCGTGTCGGACGAGTGTCGTACCAATGAGGATCTGGAGCTGTGCTCGGACGTGGACGCTGCCAGCGAATACCAGGAGGAGCAGAGGCAGGGGGCGGGACATGGAGGTAGAAATGCAGGTATGTTCCGGAATTCCTCCGCCCTGTCCTTGTTCTCGTCCAGACTTCATTCATCCCCCTCTCCCCTCTCCACTCTCCTCCAGACCTCCACCTATCCCTCCCTCCATCCCATGGTCTTAAGTCCTCCAGCAGCTGTCCCAGCATGCTTTGCTCTGCCCCTCTCCGGGCTTACCAGTCCAGCAGAGGTAGGCAGAGACAGGTGGACATCAGCAGATGTTCTGTTGAAAAGTTGTTTTCTTTCTCAACATCTCATTTCCTCCTTTTCATACCTGTTTTGTTCCCATATGTCCCCACTTCCTCCTCTCCTTCTCTCCTCCCTCCCTCCCTCCCTCCCTCCCTCCCTCCTTCCCTCCCTCCCTCCTCCACCAGACCTCCTCTCCGGCCCCGTGTCCTGCTCCCTCCCTGGCCTCGCCCCGGCCCCTGACCTCTGGGGTCAGCGTGTGACCTTTGACCCCCATCCCAGGGCCATCTCTGTCACTGCTTCCCGGCAGGAGATGGACACCTTGCAGAGACAGATGAACCAGAGTGAGGAGAGGAGAGAGGAGGGAGGGGAGAGGAGAGGGGAGGGGAGGGAGAGGGGAGGGAGAGGGGAGGTGGAGAGGAGGGGAGGGAGAGTGGAGGTGGAGAGGAGAGGAGGGGAGGGAGAGTGGAGGTGGAGAGGAGGAGGGGAGGTGGAGAGGGGAGGGAGAGGAGGACAGAGGTAGACAAAAGCCAGTGTTTGGACGAATTTGGACGAATAACCATTCAAACGCTCCACCTTCCACTTCCTGGTTTGACTTCGTATTTTCTGTTCCCATGGTTACAGGCTTCGCTTCACCTCATGTCAAGACCTTGTCGACGCTTTTGGCCCCCGCACACTCTGACCCCTCCCACTACAGCCCCGTTTCCCATCATGCAGTTCAGCAGTACCAGCTGGGGTACGGCTCCTTGAAGCCCAACCCTGGCCTGGCCTCCAGTGGTTCATTGTGGGATATGGAAAACATGCTGCAGCCAATCAAAAGCTTCTCTGAATCAGGATACCACTCAGGAAGTAACCACACAGGTGACCTATGACATCATAGACACGTGGTTTGCACACACACACTCCTCAACCAAACCAATGATGTTAAACGAACCCCATGGAGTACGCTTGTTTTTGAGTGCTGCTCTTGCCTGTGGGTGGCCCTCAGGGGTGGAGCTGATGGAGGAGCACCTGCGGGAGGCGCGCTGTCTGCGGCAGCGTCTGGAGGAGTCCATCAGGACCAATGAGAGGCTCCGCATGCAGCTGGAGGAGAGGCTAGCTGGGACAGGACGGGACGGAGGTAACACACACACACACACACAGAGAGAGAGACACACACACACACTAACAGAGACACATACAAATATCCACTAGTATATATCTCCTTCTCCTTCCCTCCGTCCCTACCTCTCTCCCTCCCCCTCTGGTCTCCAGGCGCTCCCACCAACATCTACATCCAGGGTTTGGACTCTGTCAGTCAGCTGTCTAACGAGCTCCGTCTGCTGAAGGAAGAGAACCTGGCTCTCCAGGGCCGCCTGCAGGCCAGCGCAGGTACTGCAGCTCTCAGCACACATGCAGGCACACACCAGAGTAGAAACGCTTCTTCTTCTGTCCTTATCCGGCTCCTTTCTGCCTCCCGTTCCCTTTCCTTTACCCTCCATCCCTCCTCCCCTCCCCCCCCCCCCTCTCCCCCCAGAAGCGTGTGAGGAGGTGGGGCGTCTGCGGGAGGCGGTGCTGGCGGGCCACGCCCGTGTGAAGCAGGCGGAGCTGGAGGCGGGGCAGTGGAAGGAGGAGCTGAGGAGGGTGGAGACTCACAGCCAGGAGCAGAGCCAACACATCCACACCCTGAGGCTGGAGAGACAGGCCTGTCAGGAGAGGAGCCACAGGTGGGGAGGAGGAGGAGAGGGAGGAGGGCAGGGTAGGGGGGGAGGAGGAGGGGAGGAGGAGGGGAGGAAGAGGAGGGGGGGGGGCAGGGAGGAGGGCAGGGGAGAGGAGGGAAGGGGAGGAGGAGGGTAGAAGGGGCAAGGAGGGATGGAGAGATAGAGGGATGGAGAGAGAGGAAGAGAGGGGGGAGGGGGGGGAGAGAGGGAGAGTGCCCCAACAGAACACCACTTGACAGGCAGTGTGTGTGTCTCGGTGTGTGTGTGTGTTCCTGTGTGTGTGTTTTCCACAGGCTCCAGCAGGAGGTCTCTCTGCTCCAGCAGCAGCTTGGAGAGAACAGAGAGCTGCTGCTCTCTCTGCAGAGTGAGCTACAGGTGTACGACCGTGTGTGTGCCAAGGGCAAAGGTCAGTCCAGCTCCACTCACACTCACTCACACTCACTCACTCACACACACACACACACACACACACACTCACACACTCACTCACACTCACACACTCACACTCACTCAGTCACTCACTCACTCACACACACACATTCAATCACTCACTCACACACTCACTCACACACACACTCACACACTCACTCACACACTCACTCACACACACACACTCACTCAGTCACTCACACACTCTCGATCACACGTAGACACACACACACACAATCACACACTCAGTCAAACACTCACACGCATTCTCAATCACGCACGCAGACACACTCACACACTCGCTTTCAGTCTCCACTCCTGATGTTGTGTGTGTGTGTGTGTTTTTGCAGGCTGCCTGGGTGAGGGTCCCCTGGGTTCTGCAGAGTTGGGGGATATTCTGGGGGAGGTGAGGAACCTGAGAGCTCAGCTGCAGAACAGCCTGCAGGAGAACAGCGCCCTCAAACAGCTGGAGCTGCACAAGCAGCTGGAGCAGCGACTGGGGGGAGGAGGAGGGGGAGGAGGGTCGCCACGGACACCCTCCCTCTCCACCCTCACAGCCAGCCCCCAGAGAGACGGCTTCTACCGAAGACAACTGCTGCATGGTGAGGGAGGGAGGGAGGGAGCTTGTTTGGGTCACAATGAATGCCATCTTAACCCAGTTTCATATAATCTTAACCCTAGCTATCTGAACGTTAACCGTCTAACCCAGGGGTTGGCAACCCTGGTCCTAGGGAGCCACTGTCCTGAAGATTTTAGCTGTTTCCCTGCTCCAGCACACCTGATTCTAATGAAGGGTCGTTATCTAGCTCTGTGGAAGCCTCATAAGCAGGTTTGCTAAAGCAGGGAAACAGGCTCCCTAGGACAGTGGCTCCCTAGGACCCCTGCTCTAGCCTCTAACCCTGCTTCAAACCCCCCTGGGTGAGAGGAGGGGGGGAGCCTGGTGTGATGTGTGCAGTGAACTAGCCTGCCTCTGCATGTGTGTGTTTGTCCCACAGACCCTGCCCCGTCCCCCCCGGTCAGGGACATAGGGCTGTTTACCTGCGGGTCTCCCTACATGGCCGCCCCCTTCGGAGGCCCCCCGTACACTGGCCCCTACCCTGATCTGGAGGACAGCCACAGCACAGCCAACGGTCTGATGCTCTCTGATATCACTGTCTTACTGGATCCAGAGTTATGTTACATGACAAGGGGGGGATTTGAACCGTTAACCTCCTGATCTGCAGTCACATACTAGTATAGCGCCCTCTAGCAGGCTGGTAGACTAAGATGTGTGGTGTTTTAGATGACTTACTCATTAGTGTTTGTGCACACGGTGACCTAACAGCAAATCGCCAACTATGCTAATATCGTGAAGCTAAATGTAACACTCAGAAACGAACTTACCTTCCTACTCCTCCCTCCTCTTCTTCCTCCTCCCCCTCCTCTTCCCCCTTCTCCCTCCTCCTCAATCCTCCCTCTCCTCTTCCTTCCTCCTCCCTCCTCCCTCCCCTTCCTCCCCCTTCCTCCTCCTCCCTCATCCTCCCCCTCCTCTTCCTCCTCCTCCCTCCCCCCCGCTCCTCCTCCTGCCTCCCCCTCTTCCTCCTCCCCCTCCAGACCCCTTGGACCCTCACTCTGAGCTGGAGGGGGAGGCTCCTGACGGCTCGTTCTCCAACCCAAACGGACGCCACGCAGTCGGGCATGTGGATGACTACAGCTCCCTGCAGCAGCAGGTCCTGGAGGGCCGGAGCCTGGTGCAGCGCATGGAGACGGCTCTCAGCCAATCACTGGTGGAGAGTGGCCAGGAGCAGGTGAGGAGGGGGCGTGGCCAAAGGGAGAGACCGTTTCATGAAGAATTGTTTAAAAACAGGCTGTTTCAAAAATGGTCTATACTGCCTTAAGTATCACATGTTTTAGTCGTCATTCAATAGTACTTTTAGTCAACAGGCAGTCTCATGTCTGTCTGTGTGTGTGTGTGTGTGTGTGTGGCAGGCCCTGGACTACGTGTGTGTGAGGAGTTTACTGTCGGACACTAGAACCCTGAGGCAGATCCTGGAGGAGGCTGTGTCTCTGCTCAGAATGTTCTGGAGGGCTGCTCTGCCCAGCTCAGAGAGATCCCTACACATCCTGAAGAAGGTGGGAGGCTGGGGGGAAGGCTAGGGAGGAGGCTGGGGAAGAGGCTAAGGCTATGGTAGAGGAGGGTAGGGGTGAGGCCTTGTTCTTAAAGTCTACCTCAGAAAAACCTGATGAATCTTTGTGTGTGTGTGTATCTGTGTGTGTCTATGTGTGTGTGTGTCTCTGTGTGTGTGTGTGCGCGCGCGCCTCGCAGGAGCGAGGGCTTCAGGAGGAGTTGGTGTCTTTAACACTGCGCATGGCGGAGAAGGAGGAGGTTCTGCAGGAGACCGTGATGAGACTGAGGAGCACCAGCAGAACCAAGGAGAGCATGGAACACTTCATAGTCAACCAGCGTACGTACCTGTGTGTGTACCTGTGGTGTGTGCCTGTGTGCGTGTGTGTGTGTGTACCTGTGGTATGTACCTGTGTGTGTGTGTGTGTGCCTGCATGTGAACATGTGGTATGTACCTGTGTGTGTGTGTGTGTGTGTGTTTGTGTGTCTGTGTATTTGTGTGTGTGTGTTTGCCTGTGTGTGTGTGCCTGTGTCTGTGTATTTGTGTGTGTGTGTTTGCCTGTGTGTGTGTTTTTTTCTGTGTGTGTGTGCCTGTGTGTGTGTATAGCTGAACTCTTACACTCGTTGTTCTGTGTTCTTCCAGTGTGTCGGACTCGTGATGTGCTGAAGAAAGCCAGAACCAACCTGGAGGTACGACTGTCTGTCCGTCTCTCTCTCACGCTAGACATCTATAGACCTCTGGAGACCTCTATTGACCTCTGGAGACCTCTATTGACCTCTGGAGACCTCTATAGACCTCTGGAGACCTCTATAGACCTCTGGAGACCTCTATAGATGTATGTAGACCTCTGTAGACCTTTATAGACCTCTGGAGACCTCTATAGATGTATGTAGACCTCTGTAGACCTCTATAGACCTCTGGAGACCTCTATAGATGTATGTAGACCTCTGTAGACCTTTATAGACCTCTGGAGACCTCTATAGATGTATGTAGACCTCTGGAGACCTCTATAGATGTATGTAGACCTCTGTAGACCTCTGGAGATATTTAGAGACTTATCTGTATGTTGTAAGATCACTGATTCTGACTCATACTGTTAGACATCATTGTTGTTTCTATGGACACCCAGCCTGTCTGTCTGTCTACCTGTATGTCTCCCTGTCTGTCTCCCTGTCTGTCTCCCTGTCTGTCTACCTGTCTGTCTCCCTGTCTGTCTACCTGTCTGTCTCCCTATCTGTCTACCTGTCTGTCTCCCTGTCTGTCTACCTGTCTCTCACCTGCTCCATCATCCTTTGTTTTCTGTCTTTCCCCTCTCTTCTTCCTCATTTTCCTCCTCCTCATTTTCCTCCTCTTCCTTCCCCAGAAGAACGAGCTCAGGCTCTCCTCTTTCAGCTCCTCCTCCTCCCCCTATACTGGTAACAGTTAGCTGTGTCCTGGGCCCCTTGTCCTGGGCCTCTGGTCCTGACCCCTGGTCCTAGGCCCCTGGTCCTGACTCCTGGTCCTAGGCCCCTGGTCCTGACCCATTACGCCTGACCTTTGACCCTTACTATGCTGACTAATAGGTCGGCTGGTACTCATTTGTTTGGGATGATTCAATAATCTCTGGACACTAGATGTCTCTGCTGCCCGGTCCCATTCATCTCTCCTCTTTAAGGTCAGAGATACAACCAGAACTAAGGGCAGGTTCTGCTAGCGTTGGGGTTCTACCACTGCTGGGGTTCTACCAGGGCTGGGGTTCTACCACTGCTGGGGTTCTACCAGGGCTGGGGTTCTACCAGGGCTGGGGTTCTACCAGGGCTGGGGTTCTGTCAGGGCTGGGGTTCTGCCAGGGCTAGGGTTCTGCCTGTTTTGGACATGCTGTGACATCATTGCTTCATCATACGCTTCTTCACTATTGCTGCACACAGTTGCCATGGAGTCTAAATATAACAATGTGTTCGCCTGTATTTAATTGAGTCCCGATATAACTGTGTTTATCTAGACACACCCCTCACACCAGAGGGGGGGTGTTAGAATACCAAGACACTATCAGGTCATAAGGGCTGTTCCTGACACACACTTCGCATGTCTACAGCCTAGTTTAACTGTCATGAATATGCACACACACTTCACCCAGCGACACAAACAGCACCTGTGTGTGTGTGTGTGTGTGTAGCCTGAATTGCTGTGTGTGTGTGATCGTGTGTCCATTTTCATCTTACTAACATTTTGGCTGTTTTCACTTCTACTACTGTGTGAGTCTACCAAGTAACAACAAAGTTACAGTGAATGACTCCTCAACCTTCTCCTCCTCCCTTCCTCCTCTCTTCCTCCTCTCTTCCTCCTCCCTTCCTCCTCTCTTCCTCCTCTCTCCTCTCCCTTCTTCTCTCCTCTCTTCTCTCCTCAGTTGAAGAACCAGGAAGTACCTCTCGGGAGAGGCCTACTAATTGGGGTTTCCTGAAGCTTGGCGACACCCCTGAGGTTTCCGTGGCGACTGGGAGGAAGCGCGGTAGCCAATGCCTGCTCGAGGCCGTGACCTGTCAAGAGAACCAGCCTCAACACTACAACCTCTGAACTTTGAACTCTGCACCAAGACAGCCAAGACTCCACTTTCTTTTCCCCTTTATGAGATCCCACCCCCACACACATCTGCCTTACCTACTCTACCCACTGCCAATTCTTAGACTTCCTGCCCCCCCCTCCTGTACAGATACTCATCTGTTGCCTTACCTGCCCCCTCCCCTCCTCCACCTCCTCTCCTCCACCTACTGTCCTCTTAACTTGTAGAACCTCCCCCTCTCTTCCTACCTCCCCCATCTCTATATACATACAGGCCCTGAACCTTAGAAGTACCATCCTCCCTCCCCTATTCCCTCCCCTCTCCCTCCCCCAGCTGCAGCTTCGGTGTCTGTGATTGGTCCAGCGTGTTCCCATCCCCATGGCGATCGCTGAGCAAACAGATGAGAGTTGCGTCAGTAATGTGTCTCTGGTGGTCATAGCGATGTGTGTCCTCCAGGCTGGAGCAGATGGATGAGTTCCAGGCTGTTCCTAGGAGCTGATCCCAGGACAGCTCTGCTCACGCCCAGCCTGGTGCTCTGGATGGGAGCTGGGCAGCAGAATCTGACCCTGGATCAGCTTGTAAGAGCAGCCTGTATACCCACAGCCAGACAGCCTGAGGGGATATTTTGAGTGTTCATGCATGTCAACGCACGGCCTTAGAAAGGAATTGTAGTCAAACAGACACACGTTTCATACTGCACCTGTAGCCCCTCCTGTCCCTGCCCCTCTCCCCCCTACACACAATCCATCTCTTGGGACGACCCCCCCCCCCCCCCCCCCCCCCCTCACTGAACATTGACCTGCCACAGAAATGCAAGATCCCCCCTCCCTGTGGCCTCTCAAATAAAGACCTTTAGTTTTTGCCAGTTCAATGCAAACACAGCACCATCCAGCAGAGTCCCAGCTGACAGTGGAGGAATGTTGTGAGAACGGACTCCTGCCTGTTCCTCATGTGGAACCATCTCTCAGCCCTTAGAACACTGGTTAGCAGAACCTTGGGCCGGTTCCTTTTCTGCACCCTGTTCCCCTCCTCTCCCGGTTCCCTGTTTATTTAGACCCTTTGTTTCTGAGAGGACTGGATTGATGGAACTCAAGGGCTCATGGCTCTATTTAGCCCTCTGATTGGTTGGATGGAGTTGCCACCATTTTGTTTCACCCATCTAGTTTCTTCAGGCTCTGAAAAGTCTGGTATAAGGAGCTAGGTAAGGGGTGCAGGGGTAGAAATGGAACTGGTCCAAACACATTTTCGCTCCTGAACTGGAGTGATCTTTTGAGCATGTGCAATAATGACTTCATTTTATGGAATGATCATAGTGCACCAGCTTTCGTTTTTTCGCTCAAGACACTGGAACTGAATACTTTACAAGGCTAAAAGACCGTCAGTGCAATATTATGCTACTCTTTAATCAAATGGCTACTACTGACTGAAACGAAATCTAGTTGTTGTTTTTTCTGCAGTGTTGATGCATGAGAAGACTGATAAAAAAAGGATGATTACAAGGTTTTCTTTGTAGTTCGCGGAACTAGGGAACACCAATACTTGCCAAAGTTTTAACTTTGAACTCTTCTCGTTTCGCTCGTTTTGCGCTATCCATGCAAATGACCCGCCTGGTGGTGACGTGCTTCACTGTCACCGTCACCCTGGCAACTGAGACCATCCGTGACATCATGATGGTGACGTGTGATTGGCTGCTGGCGGAAACCCAGTAGGACCAGAGACGGTAACCGTGAGACAGTTTGCTTCAGTTAATGTTAGACGTTCGCTCTTAAATGAGCAAATTTTGATGATTATTGGACCAAAAATTTGGATCTGAATTCCACATTCTAAATAAATGTAAAATCTAGTAAAGGGATTAAATAGTGAGGAAATTCTGAAAAGTTTTTGGGTTTGGTTTTCGGGGGTTTATTTTCCCATGGGATTGGCAATAAACGTTATTGAAAACGTAAGTTAGTTGTTAAAAACTTTGGCACGCTACTGGTGGGACCAACGTTCTAGAATTGATTAGTTATGGCGTCACGAAGTCTTTATCGCTTGGTGTGACGGTTGTCCCTTACTGTATAAAACGCCACTTTTAAGCTGTAAATGACGTATTTTAACGTATTGTGTTTTTTTGTTTGTGTGTGGATAATCATATTTTCAAACCTTTGCTATATGCAAAGTTGATTACCTGGGTAGCTGTGCAATAGCTATGCATTACATATGTCCATTATTTTGATGTCAAACATCATTGTATTAAGATATATTCTTTCGCTTATTTTAGTGCGTTCGTTTCTCCTACGTGTCATCATTCATTGTGTTGTGAATGTTGAAGCCGGTTTTTAAAGTCTCACGAAGTCTCACATGCCTTTAAATTAGTAGTGCCACAGACGCGCACAGATTTTAGTTGTTATGCCCACTTAGGCTAATATCGCTGCTTCGCCTGCCTTTAAACTTCGCTTAGGGCGCAACCCGCGTGAGGTTAGCCCGGTAGAACTGGCCTTGACTTCACTAGTGCTGTGTGGAGACTACAGAATGGCGGTAGTTGCCAGCAAGGTCTTGTTTGCGCTCTATTCAGTTCAAAAATCCTTGCGAAAATGAGCTTAACAATTTGATTATAAATCTTCTCTAATTTTCTATATGGGATAAATGAAAAAAAGAGAAATCACGGTGGTACCAAAGCAGAAACTGATTCCGTGGATTAGCGGCCTCGTGCTTGGCCTCAGACGGAGTGAGCGTGAACAATGCCTTTAAACGTGTTAGAAAGAGAAACAGTAATATAAAGCTGAGTATAGTTGCTGTTGCCGTGTATTTGTATATAGTATCAGAGGCAGAATACAGAAAGAAATGCAGCTTGTTTTATGAATTTCTGTTGGATGAGGATGATGACGATGAAGAGTTCTTCACTAAAATGCTGATGCGGCGTTCCAGTGTGGATCCCTCAGACGGTTGATTGCGTGCTTGTTGTGCTGTCAGGTTTTTGGGGTTCAAAACTATAATAAAAATATTCAAAAGAAATATCACGTGCTTTTTTTAATTCAGTATATGACTCACGACAAACAAAACAGAAGAATGTGCAGCTTTGAGGGAAAAAAAGATTATTCTCTATTATTTTTGCCATAACAATCACGAGCTAAGGACAAACGGTTTAGAATGGTCCTTTTTAATTTAGTCACAACCAAGTGAAACAACCACGTCATAGACATACAGTACATAATAATGCTGCAAAGCTTTTTTTATATATTTTTTATTATAACAAAACAGTGTTTACACAGTTTTAAATTCAAGTGTTTTTTTCCTTGTAATGTTCGCTTAGGCTACTAAAGCAACATTTAAAATCAACTTTGACCTCAGCAGGAATATTGCTTCCGTTCGCAAGTCTTTGTTGCGCTCCTGTTAGCAGGGATGTTTCTTCGTCACTTTGGTATGAAGGCGTCTTCATCAGTGAAGCGCAGTACTGAGCTACACTAACCACACATAAGGCAAAGCAACTGTCTCTGCACAGAAGGTCATTTCCCATGCTAATATCATACCATGCCTGATTAAAATACAGACGCCAAATTTAACAAAATACGTATCATATTGAAATGCTAATGTGAGTCATTAGTCACAAGCCCTTTTATTTGGCGGAATAAATACCAGTTTTGAGTGTGAACATACAGGAGATGTCACTAGATAATGCCCATCGGTCACAGTCAAACACTTGTGGAACACTTCTTTAAGTGTTCAAGTCCCAGGGTGCCTACAGACACAGGCTAACCAGTGCTGCCAATTTGCACGCATGTGTGTATCTCATGGCTGGTGGGTGACAGTTGGCAGCACAGCTAACAGAGAGGATACATTCCTATTCAGTCAACAAAAACAGGCAGATGCAATCAGCCTCAGGCTGGCTAGGGCTGGTCCAGCAGAGAGCAGCAGCACTGTGGGGGCAGTTACAGCTGGAGGGGGGGCGGGGGGGCAGGAGAAGAGGGGTAGGTTTTATGGGACGCTGTTCCCACATTGGTTATTATTAAAATTCACAAATACAATTTAAAGAATTTGAAATGAACCTCAGCTAGACATGTCAACCCTAACCATGGGAGCAGGAGCAGGCTGCACTCTAATGCACACACACACAGGCATGCAGGAGTGTGTGTGTGTTACAGGCCAGCGTGTCGTTTAGATGGGCTTGTAAAGCAGCGATGTGACATATTTCTTCTTGTATCTGTGAGTCGCACTGAGAACCATCACTCCATCCTGGAGGAGAGAGGGGGGAGGGGGGGGAGGGAGGGCGACAGGGAGGGGGAGAGAGACAGGGAAGGAGAGAGGGAGGGGGAGACAGGGAGGGAGAAAGGAAGATGTTATATAACAGAAGAGAGTGTGTGTGTGTGTGCGTGAGTGTGCGTCTGTGTGTGTGTGTCTTTGTGTGCCTACCTTGATAGAGAGAGCGTACAGGTGGTTGAGCATCACATGGTTTGGTTCCGGCAGAAGAGCAGGATCACACTGGAGACACAGAGGACAGAACACATGTTACACATCACCCAGAGAGCGGGGAGGAGGGAGGATAGGTGAGCAGAGACTGACCGATATGTTGGTGTCCTTGTTGAGGATGACCTGCAGCAGGTGAGGGGGGAGGATGGGCGGGGCTTTGAAACGCTCCTCAGGTTTGAACATGTACTGTTCCTGTCCGTACAAACCTGGGGGGGAGCTGGAGAGATCTGAGGAAAGCACAGACACGCGTTCATATACACATGCACATACACAGAAATACAGAGACGTTTTACATTTATTCATTTAGCAGACGCTTTTATCCAAAGCGTAAGTTTTGCCACCTAGACCAACATCCATCATGATTGTTAGTCCCCAGACTCCTCGCTGCCACCATCCTCAGCCCCACCTGTTTCAGAACATTCCAGAGAGTCCACCTGCAGCGCATCAAACACCTCAAAGTCAGACTTCTTCACCTGAATCAGGTTGTTTATGGTTCCCAGCTGGCTGGTTACCACGGGCTGGAGAGAGGGGGGAGAGAGGAGGAAGGGAGGGGGAGAGGGGGAGAGGAGGGAGAGATGGAGAGGAGAGGCGGAGGGTAGAGAGGGAGGTATGGAGAGGGAGGGAGAAAGGTACAGGGAGTGTGGAGAAAGAGGAAGGGAAGAGAGAGAAGGTTCATAAAGTCTGTAGGTCTTAAACATCAGCCCCATATTTCCTCCCTGGGACCCAGCTGATCATCCCCACTCTGACAGGACGCTCAGCCCCAGGCATGGCTCACCTCTGACGGGTCGTGCATCCACTGTCCGTCCACAAAGAACTTGTACTGGTGTTCTCCCTCCGGCAGGTCCAGGATTGCCACAAAGTCGTTATGGCTACAGACAGACAGACGGTCAGACAGACAACAGCAGAATCAGGTGTGTTGGAAGATGGAACAGGGAAACATGTAGAACATGCAGGACATGGGGTCCCTGAGCCCCAGGGTTGAAGGTCCCAGGGGCCCAGGGTTGAAGGTCCCTGAGGACCAGGGTTGAAGGTCCCTGAGGACCAGGGTTGAAGGTCCCTGAGGACCAGGGTTGAAGGTCACTGAGGACCAGGGTTGAAGGGCCCTGAGGACCAGGGTTGAAGCCTGTACCAGCCTGTACCTCTTGTTGAGGGGGATCTTGGTGTTCCAGCCGTTGAAGGACCCTGCGATGAAGACATCCTTGCCCCCTCCGGCCCAGCGGATCACCGTGGGCCGTGCCTGTGGGCTGGTCTTCACCAGGTCGTCCAGGTCTGGGGTGAACTCCTTCTCTCCCAGCGTCTGAGGGCACAGCGTAGCCAGGTCAGAGCACACGCCCAAGACTATTGAGATCCCCCCACCTCAACCAGGGTGACACACAGCAGAGGGGGCCCGGAGGGTGGGCCCAGAGGAGAGCTAGAGGGGGCCCAGAGGAGAGCTAGAGGGGGCCTAGAGGAGATCTATAGAGGCTCCAGAGGAGAGCTAGAGGGAGCCCAGAGGGGGGCTAGAGGGGCGTTAGTACATTTTATTATCAACCTTAATCTTTTCTACGTTCTTTCAGATAACAGGTAAATGTATCGATTGACGGTGGGCCGTTTTAACTGCCCCCCCTTGGAGGAAACTTCAGATGTTCTCTGGACCCCCTGGTCCACCAACCTTAGACTCGGGCCCATGTGTGTTGAAGATGTTGGGATCGTCAGTGCTGTCCACCATCTTGCTGGGCTCATGGTCCTTGTGGCTGCCTCCGCTGTCGGAGCGATGGGCCTTCGGGCCGTGGCGATCGCCGGACATGCGGTCGCTGGTGTTACCCATGATGCCTCACTCTAGTGTCCCAGCCTGGGCCACTCAAAGCTGACAGGATGACACAAGGTCACGGTAAAGACTGACTATCATGCGGAGGAAACAAGGTCTTGATGTTTGGAATCATTCCACCACCAAGATTCTGAAGCAGACTCACAAACTATGATGACGTGAACTTCATCAATCATGTGAACTTCACGAACGTGAACTTGAACTCGAACTTCATCAATCATACAAGAACAACTTTAATTTTAACTTTTTCTCGGCTGAGTTGGCTGTGCTGTAATGTCGAGTTACGCCATGACCACTAACCAGGTGCAACAGAACAGTTAGCTTACTAGCTAGTATGACTACAGCTGACAGCTTGCTCTGCCATCTGCTCTCACTGTCTTATCTCTGATACATTACCTCTGATACAGTACCTCTGATACAGTACCTCTGATACAGTACCTCTGATACAGTACCTCTGATACAGTACCTCTGATACAGTTCCTCTGATACAGTACCTCTGATACATTACCTTTGATACTTTACCTCTGATACATTACTTCTGATACAATAGCTCCGATACATTACCTCTGATACAGTACCTCTGATACATTACCTTTGATACAGTACCTCTGATAAATTACCTCTGATACAGTACCTCTGATACAGTACCTCTGATACAGTACCTCTGATACAGTACCTCTGATACAGTACCTCTGATACATAACCCACACCGACACTACTCCCACACGACGGTCAAGTAATGCGACGAGGATTTCTGACTATACTAGCTAGGAACTGGAGACGAACCACGATCAATTCCTTGGAAGTGCCAACAGCGATGCAGCAAAAAGTATCGTACTATACACTCGTAGATAACGACTAAGGTTCTGTATGACTCTTTAAAGGGTTAGTCTATAGTACTTATCCTAGTACTTATCTGTGACTAGCTGTCCTGGTCAATTTACTGTAGTACTGGAATATTTTTAGACAGCTCTTGAGCTATACTTGGGAGTGTTGAATTCCAGCGGGTGACATTTATAATGAACATAATAACTGGTGTTCTAATCTCAATCGTTTTAGAATTATAAACACTCACCACCTAAAATGACGTCTTGATTGTTTTTAAATCAGAATCCTTCTAGATAACTTTGTCAACATCAACATTTTAGTTCTGTGTTCTAATCTGGTCTACGGATCCTCGGTTAGAACAGTTCATTCGCGCATTGTGAAATCCGTAAAGTTCACTGTCAACTTTATTTTAAAGGAACGTTTCAAATGTTTTCATACACGCATTAAAATAAAATTTACCAATTCATTTAAACGTGAAAGCGAAATGAAATAATTAGGATTTATTTCAAAACATGTAAATTAGCTGTGGAGTGCCGTTGTCGCCTGGATGGTCTATGAATGATCACTTGATCAGTTCCCTTCTCCAAACTGGTCATCGTTTGAGGGATTTAAAAATAAATGAACATAAGTGAATCATTCATTTTTACAACAGACTCTGAACCCTATCATCGACATCACACCCATACAACCCGAGTAATATTCTGCCTGTGAAAGTGCGGGCCAATGATGTCAACAACAACTGATATACTGTACATCAACAGTATATAGGCCCATAGGCCTAAATCAGCCTACATTTAGCTACATGTGTATTATGTATACAGTAACTATTGTAAGAGCCCCAGATATCCAGTAAAACATATATATATACATGTATATATATATGTGATCTTCTTGATGGTTGCGTGCTTCCAATGACGTTTTCACACTCACTAGAACTGTGGTCATCTTCATGCCCATCAGTTTTCCAAAGACTCTGAATCCGATTTACAAACTCATCCTGGATGGAACCGAGACTGACACCGACAACGCCCCCCCCCCCCCCCCCCCCCCCCTTGCTCCCCGCGGACAGACTTCCTCTCTCCTCGTCTCTTGCTTCGCTTGTCTTTCCTGACATCTTCATCACCATCGTCATTCCTGACATCTTCATCACCGTCCTGGTCTGAGTCACTGGACCCTGACTGGGTCAGGTGAATGGGGATAACCGGGGTCATCTCCGTCTTTGATGTGGACGTTTGCTCCTGAGACAGATTACTTAGACTAGTTTCACAATTGTAGCCGGTCACTTTTCAGTTTCCTCCTCTAACCCCAACATGTGATGTGGCTGTTAAAAGGGACAGTTTACTTTCTCTGTTAGCGGCTTCTTCGTGGTCCAACCTTCAGCCGCCCTTAGATTCTGGTTCAGGGGATGTGTGCAAAAAAGTTTGAAATCTTTTCATTGGACGTTTGTTGTTTTGTCGACACTGAGGATAGATAGGCCTTTAACAGACAGTCGTTGCTATGTGTAGTAGGCTATTATAACTTCTTCATGTTAACACTGGGACTGTTTCTCATCTTCAACTGTCCATTTCAACTTCGTGTCGGATATCCTCCGGTCTTTTGACTCCTGAATTACAGAAAGAGTGTGGCTTTAGTTGGACATTTTAAACCCCATCAAATTGAATGGAAACAGCATATTTTATCATGATTTTAGCAATTCAGTCGGAATTTGAGGACCCGTGTTTTGAAAAATAGTTTTGTTTGATTTTAAACATTCTGCGCTCGAGCGTCTGATTCTGTTTCGCGCGAGAAGCACATCTGATCTAAATCCAAGACAATAAATATGCATAGAATATCGACGCTGCCGTCATGTTGGTACTAATAGCTAATTATATTTAGTCGTCTGCTAAATGACTTCATGTATGGGATATTTAATGTGTAATTATATATAAGTGGTAGCCCACTGTATTTTTTACATGCCATGCTTTTGTTTTTTGCGGACACTAGATGGCGCTGTAAACGAATTCTTCACATTCATTCACTCACATAGCGAAACTAAGGCTTTTATTAATTGTACTTAGACTACATGTGTCTCTTTAATATAATTTATTTTATTCCCCCAAAAATCCAGATAGAATAATGGGATTTAGGCAGGCAGATTGCTGGAGAGATTCATGAGGTATAATTGTATCCTATTTTTTATTCGATTATGATTTAGATTTGATTTGAGGATTCCACAAACAGGAGAGAGAAACTCAAAAGAGAATATCTAATATGTAAATTAATATATAATATATAAATGAATATCTAATATAAGGCAGCCTTTCCCTCTGCCCTGAGGCAGACCTGCTACCTGAGTTGTGATTGGTCGAACGCGGCAGTCCGCTTGCTTGACAACCAGAGGCTGGAAACAGCAGAATGATCCAGCAAACCAAGGTGGAGCAGACGGGGTACTAACACACAAAGACCAGCGGGGAGCAGCGGAGCAACGAGTGACAACACCACATAGGAGTACCTGAGCAGCGTATATCCAGCCCATGCATTTGTAGACAGGTGAGTGTTCAGTTTAGTTTGTTTCTAACTGCTTGGACAGGGAGCGCTTGTCCCTCCCACCCCGCCCGCTAGCCATCTAGCGGAGGATGCCTGGGTGTCTCCCTACAGCCTGGCCTGGAAACACCGCTTCTTGTCTTCAATCTGTCAGGACTACTTAGGTCGGAGCTTCAGACGAGACAGACTTCATCATTAGCTCGTCGCTAGGTTATCTAATGCTTTCCTTCTTCTTTAAAGATGTGCAGAATATCTCTTGTAACTTGGCCGTTATCTAACTAGCCAGCTAGTGGCTAATCCTCTTATGTTGTGGATACTGGGAGCAGCTTGTGTTTATTAGCTGTCTGTTAGCAGCAGCGAGCTGCGTGGAGGAGCTGAACCCCACCCAGACCAGTACAGCTACCGAGTTACTAACATTTAATCTGATATATCTCACAGATTTACACGCTGATAAACTGATGATGCTGATCGGATCAATATCCAGCCCCGGTGGGGTTTGCATGAATGAATGAATTATAAAGAACTCGCCTCGGAACCTTATGGTAAACCAGAATCCCATGTCGACCATCTGTTTCCTCTGATTGAGCGTTATTATTACATAATTGAAAGCTCAGTTTTATATAATTGAATCGCACAGTCACTGAATGTAGATTGATCATGATCAGGTAATGCAGGAATAATGAGATCGCTTTAGGTATTATTGGCGTGTTTACATCTGTATCTGTAACAGATGCTCAGTGTGGCGTGTTTACAGTGAGAGATTTAACACTCTGACAAAAAGGTTCTGTACCCAGTGAAAGGAAAGTTTGTTAATAGGATTAATAGATTAATGGTCTACTGAGTACTGCACAGGAATGTCTGGATTGGATTTGGACTGGTTAGTCTTTAAGAATGTTTTTTTTGTCATTATGTTGTTCACTCGGACAGACCTCATATGATGAAATGTGGTTAAAATCCAAAATGGGGGGAATATTTCTAAAACAACATCCACATGCTGAAATGAAGAACATGCTTAAAACATGGTTAGCTGCACATTGAAATGTAGCTATTGAAATTTAGTCAAAAGGTGAATCCAAACACTGTCTGGGTTCCCTGCAGCCGATGGTCGCCATGACAGCGGAGGAGATCATCAACGTGAAGGAGGTGGAGATCATCAAGGTGATCCTAGACTTCCTCAACTCCAGGAAGCTGCACATCAGCATGCTGGCGTTAGAGAAGGAGAGCGGGGTCATCAACGGCCTCTACTCAGACGACATGCTGTTCCTCAGGTAGAACAGTACTCCCACCACATGCTGTTCCTCAGGTAGAACAGTACTCCCACCACATGCTGTTCCTCAGGTAGAACAGTACTCCCACCACATGCTGTTCCTCAGGTAGAACAGTACTCCCACCACATGCTGTTCCTCAGGTAGAACAGTACTCCCACCACATGCTGTTCCTCAGGTAGAACAGTACTCCCACCACATGCTGTTCCTCAGGTAGAAAATGATGGATTTTTTTTTTTTACACGTTTTTCTTGAATGTGATGAAGAGAAGGTCTGTTTGTCTGTCTTGTATCAAGCCTCCTTTAGTATTCAGTTGAAGCTGGAGTCTGAACTGCATTGTGGGACAGGAGCCTTTTGTTAACACTGTGTCCTGCCTGTCCTCTTTTACTGCTGCAGAACTGCTAACAAAGACAATTAGCAAGGGGGGCCCACACTAAACCTGCAGACTGGGGCCCCACTAACCCTGCAGACTGGGGCCACACTAACCCTGCAGACTGGGGCCCCACTAACCCTGCAGACTGGGGCCACACTAAACCAGCAGACTGGGGCCTCACTAACCCTGCAGACTGGGGCCTCACTAACCCCGCAGACTGGGGCCTCAATAACCCCGCAGACTGGGGCCTCACTAACCCTGCAGACTGTGGCCTTAGTAACCCTGCAGACTGGGGCCTCACTAAACCAGCAGACTGGGACCTCACTAACCCTGCAGACTGGGGCCTCACTAACCCCGCAGACTGGGGCCTCACTAACCCCACAGACTGGGGCCTCACTAACCCCGCAGACTGGGGCCTCACTAACCCTGCAGACTGTGGCCTTAGTAACCCTGCAGACTGGGGCCTCACTAAACCAGCAGACTGGGGCCTCACTAACCCTGCAGACTGGGGCCTCACTAACCCTGCAGACTGGGGCCTCACTAACCCTGCAGACTGGGGCCTCACTAACCCTGCAGACTGGGGCCTCACTAACCCTGCAGACTGTGGCCTTAGTAACCCTGCAGACTGGGGCCTCACTAAACCAGCAGACTGGGGCCTCACTAAACCAGCAGACTGGGGCCTCACTAACCCTGCAGACAGGGGCCACACTAACCCTGCAGACTGGGGCCTCACTAACCCCGCAGACTGGGGCCTCACTAACCCTGCAGACTGGGGCCTCACTAACCCTGCAGACTGGGGCCCCACTAACCCTGCAGACTGGGGCCCCACTAACCCTGCAGACTGGGACCCCACTAACTCTTCAGACTGGGGCCTCACTAACCCTGCAGACTGGGGCCTCACTAAACCTGCAGACTGGGGCCACACTAACCCTGCAGTCTGGGGCCTCACTAACCCTGCAGACTGGGGCCTCACTAACCCTGCAGACTGGGGCTACATTAACCCTGCAGACTAGGGCCTCACTAAATCTGCAGATTGAGGCCACAGCTTGTTCTGTAGCACAGCTGAGTGTGTGTGTGTTGGACCCCTGCTGAGTGTGTGTGTGTTGGACCCCTGCTGAGTGTGTGTGTGTGTTGGACCCCTGCTGAGTTTGTGTGTGTTGGACCCCTGCTGAGTGTGTGTGTGTTGGACCCCTGCTGAGTGTGTGTGTGTGTTTTTTTTTCTGGACAGACAGCTGGTATTGGACGGCCAGTGGGATGAGGTGTTGCAGTTCATCCAGCCTCTGGAGTGTATGGACAAGTTTGACGGGAAAAGGTGTGTTCATGGCTCTTCCTGTGTGTGCGTGTGTGTGTGTATGTGTGTTTGTGTTCCTGTGTGTTCCTGTACACTGTGATAGAGGGGACCTGCTGGGGTTATTCTGTTGGAGTTACTTTGCTCGTTATGTTTGTAGGTTTCGCTACATCGTTCTGAAGCAGAAGTTTCTGGAAGCGCTCTGTGTGAACAACGCCATGTCTGCAGAGGATGAGCCTCAGCATGTAAGTGTGTCTCTGTGTGTGTGTGTGTCTGTCTGTCGGTGTGTGTCCTTGTTAAGTAAATGAGTATGTATGCTTTAAATCAGGTGGGATTGTCACCTAATATTAATCCTCTCTCTCTTTCTCTCTCTCTCCTTCTCTCCATGTCTGTCCCTATGTCTCTCTCTCAGCTGGAGTTCACTATGCAGGAGGCAGTGAGGTGTCTTCATGCTCTGGAGGAGTTCTGTCCCTGTAAAGACGACTACAGCAAGCTGTGTCTGCTGCTGACCCTGCCCCGCCTCACCAACCATGCTGAGTTCAAGGCATGGCCCTCACACACACACACACACACAGTCTTTGCTCCAGGGTTGTGGTGTGTGGCTGTGTTTCAGGGCTGTGAGTGTGTGGTTGTGTTTCAGGGCTGTGAGTGTGTGGCTGTGTTTCAGGGCTGTGAGTGTGTGGTTGTGTTCCAGGGCTGTGAGTGTGTGGCTGTGTTCCAGGGTTGTGAGTGTGTGCCTATGTTCCAGGGTTGTGAGTGTGTGGCTATGTTCCAGGGCTGTGAGTGTGTGGCTGTGTTTCAGGGCTGTGAGTGTGTGGTTGTGTTCCAGGGCTGTGAGTGTGTGGCTGTGTTTCAGGGCTGTGAGTGTGTGGTTGTGTTTCAGGGCTGTGAGTGTGTGGCTGTGTTTCAGGGCTGTGAGTGTGTGGTTGTGTTCCAGGGCTGTGAGTGTGTGGCTGTGTTCCAGGGTTGTGAGTGTGTGCCTATGTTCCAGGGTTGTGAGTGTGTGGCTATGTTCCAGGGCTGTGAGTGTGTGGCTGTGTTTCAGGGCTGTGAGTGTGTGGTTGTGTTCCAGGGCTGTGAGTGTGTGGCTGTGTTCCAGGGCTGTGAGTGTGTGGCTGTGTTTCAGGGCTGTGAGTGTGTGGCTGTGTTCCAGGGTTGTGAGTGTGAGGCTGTGTTCCAGGGTTGTGAGTGTGTGGCTGTGTTCCAGGGCTGTGAGTGTGTGGCTGTGTTCCAGGGCTGTGAGTGTGTGGCTGTGTTCCAGGGCTGTGAGTGTGTGGCTGTGTTACAGGGCTGTTAGTGTGTGGCTGTGTTCCAGGGCTGTGAGTGTGTGGCTGTGTTCCAGGGCTGTGAGTGTGTGGTTGTGTTTCAGGACTGGAACCCGAGCACGGCCAGGGTGCAGTGCTTCGAGGAGGCCTGCTCCATGGTGGCCGAGTTCATCCCAGCAGACAGGAAGCTGAGCGAGGCCGGCTTCAGAGCCAGCAACAACCGTCTGTTCCAGCTGCTGCTGAAGGGCGTGCTGTACGAGTGCTGCGTGGAGTTCTGCCAGGTGGGGTCAGGGGTCAGGGGGAGGGTACTGATGATGCGTCTAGGCATCAGTGTGTCTCAGAACATGTGAACCTGACAGTTACAAAGGTCAACACAGGATGGATTAAAAAGGGATGGAAAGAGATAAACGTACTGAGATGCTGACAGTTCCTCCCCCCTCCTCCCCCTCATGCCTCCCACCCCCCCACCACCCAGAGCAAGGCGACGGGTGAGGAGATCACCGAGGGGGAGGTTCTGCTGGGTGTGGACATGCTGTGCGGTAACGGCTGCGATGACCTGGACCTGAGCCTGCTGTCCTGGATGCAGAACCTCTCGGCCAGCGTGTTCTCCTGCGCCTTCGAGCAGAAGCAGCTCAACATCCACGTGGACCGGCTGGCCAAGCCCCTGAAGGCGGGCTACTCTGACCTGCTCACCCCCCTCATCAGCAAGCTGTCCCCCTACCCATCCTCCCCCCTGCGCCGCCCCCAGTCTGCAGACACCTACATGTCGCGCTCCCTGAACCCTGCGCTGGACGGCCTGTCCTGCGGCCTGACAGGCCCAGAGAAGAGGGGACCGGGCGGGGACGTGGCCGGGGGCCGGGGGGGCACCTCGCCCATGTCCCAGTCCTTTGCTAACTTCCAGTACCCCGGGGCTGGGGGGCAGAACCTGAGCAGGAGCCTGGTGATGGACAGCTCAGCCTGCCACAGTATCTTCGAGGAGTCTCCTGAGAGGTGAGGGAGAGAGGAGAAGAGGAGAAGGGAGGAGGGGAGGTGCAGAAAAGAATAAGTGAGAGAGACAGATGTGTAAAGTGTGTGTTTTCCTTTTTGTTCTCTGTGTGTGTGTGTTTCTGTGTTGTGTGTGTCTGCTCCTGTGTTGTGTGTGTGTGTGTGTGTGTGTGTGTGTCTGATCCTGTGTTGTGTGTGTGTGTGTGTGTGTGTGTGTGTGTGTGTGTCTGCTTCTGTGTTGTGTGTGTGTGTGTGTTCTTGCAGCTCCAGGACAGACACCCCTGTAGATAAGATGCTGGGCTCTGGACCTCAGAACCTGCGCCCTGCCTCAGCCCCGGGAGAGGACGCCCCCACCCCTGGACCTGGAGACAGCAACGAGGTTACACACAATACACACACACACACGGTATACACACACACACACACACAGAATACACACACAGTATATACACACACACAGTATACACACACACATACATTATATACAGACACACACACACAGAATACACACACACATACAGATGCATACACACACACGTACACACATTGATACCCGGTGTGTGTGTGTGTGTGTGTGTGTGTGCAGCTGCGTGACTCCACAGAGCGTTTTGAGGAGTTCTATCGTCAGCGTCTGCGTGTGCAGCAGCACCTGGAAACCAAACAGCAGCAGAGAGAGCTTTACCAGCAGATGCTGCTGGAGGGGGGGGTCCAGCAGGGGGGGCCCGGGGCCCCCAACATGCAGCACAGCCTCACCGAGAAGTTCCTCAACAAGTACGACTCTGCCCAGACTGTCCTGCGTGCGTGTGTGTGTCCCAGCAGAGCAGCTAGCGTGTGTGTATCTGTGTGTATATGTGTGGATATCTGCGTGTGTGTGTTAGCTGAGCAGCTAGCTTGTGTGTGTGTGTTAGCTGAGCAGCTAGCGTGTGTGTGTGTGTGTGTGTGTTAGCTGAGTAGTTAGCTTGTGTGTGTGTGTGTATCTCTGTGTGTTCACAAAGCAGCAGCTTATTGAGGGACCAGCCTGGAGCCTCTGGAGGAGGGAGGGAGGGAGGGGACTGACAGTGAGGGGTCCCCAGAGCCCCCCAACCTTCCCCCATCCCCAGGTCCCTTTAGAGGCCTTTGCCCTTCCCCCATCACACACATTAAAATCCCCAACCCTGCCCCTCTCACCCTAGACCCCCTCTCTCAGCCCCCCTCACCCCAGACCCCCCCCCCCCCTTTCAGCCCCACCCACCCAGGCTGTGTGTATACCATCTGGTTCCCCTCCTCTCCTCCCTCCCTCTCCTCCACAGCCCCACCACACCCTGTGTGTGTATTAACCTGTGTGTGTGTGTGTGTGTCAGGTCCATCCAGAAGCTGGAGGAGCTGAACGTGGGGATGGAGACTCTGGGGGAGGAGGTGGCCTCTCTGAGCCAGCAGTGTAACGGAGACTCCCTGGAGCCTGCCAGCCTCGCCAGCCTCACCAGCCTCGCCAGCCCCGCCCCAGAGCAGGGAGGAGGGGGAGGGGGGAGCAGCAGCACCCCGCAGCAGCACAGGCCGAGGGGCAGGGGGGGGACCCTTCCAGACGAGTCCCCCATCATATCCCAGAGGTGAAGGGGGGTGGGGTGGGGTGGAGGGGAGGGGAGGGGGGCAGGTGGCCAAGGGGAATGGGGAATCCGTAAATTAGTTTATTTGTATTCATGCAAGCATGAATAAGGACTGATTTGTGTGTGTGTGTGTGTGTGTGTGTTGACAGCATACAGAACGATAAGGATGGTCACCGAGCAGTACCAGACTCTCCAGGCTCTTTAACCAGGAGTACAGAGGTTAGGACACACACTGCTACACACACGTCTACACACACACTGCTACACACACATCAATCTTCTTTGTGTTTTGGGATGATTCTGTGATGTAATGTGGGAATCCCAGATTACTAGAACTCTGGTGAAGCGTGAGGTGTAATCCAGGAGATTACACTGTAAACTGGGTAATACACACAGGAGAGATCAGATCACATCCAGTTATACTGTTAATTATGCTACTGTGTTCTTTCTTTCTGTCTGTCTGTGTGTGTGTCCTGTCTGTGTGTGTGTGTACTTGCGTGCGTGTGTGTGCGTGCGCCTGTGTATGCGTGTGTGTGCCTGCGTGTGTATGTGTGTGTGTGCCTGCGTGTGTATTTGTATGCGTGCTTATCTGTCTGTCTGTGTGTGCTGTATTTTTGCTGTGTGTGTGTGTGTCCTGTCTGTGTGTGTGTGTGTGTGTGTGTGTGTCAGGGAGAGCAGCCCAAGGCCCTGTTTGTGTGTGTGAATAACCTGGAGGACACCCAGGCAGTGCGAGCTGTGGCCTTCCACCCCTCAGGAGGGCTGTACGCTGTGGGCTCCAACTCCAAAACACTGAGAGTGTGTGCCTACCCTGACACGCTGGACACCAGGTACACACACACCGTGGACACCCGGTACACACACACACACACACACACACACACTGGACACCAGGTACACACACACACCCTGGACACCAGGTACACACTCACAAACACACACGCACGCTGGACACCAGGTACACACTCACAAACACACACACCCTGGACAGTAGATACACACACACACACACCCTGGACACCAGGTACACACACTGGATACCAAGTGCACACACACATGCTGGACACCAGGTACACACACACACTGGTTAACCTCTCTCTCTCTCCTTCTCTCTCTCCCCCCTCCTCCTTCCTCCCCCAGTGGTTCAGGTATGACCAAGTCTCCTGAGGTGTGTTTCAAGAGGAACAAGCACCATAAGGGCTCCATCTACTGTGTGGCCTGGAGTCACTGTGGGCAGCTGCTGGCCACCGGCTCCAATGACAAGTATGTCAAGGTCCTGCCCTTCAGCGCGGAAACCTGCAACGCTACTGGTGCGTACACATCCTCACACATGCATGTACACACACTTCCTCACACACGCATGTACACACACTTCCTCACACACGCATGTACACACACTTCCTCACACACGCATGTACACACACTTCCTCACACACGCATGTACACACACTTCCTCACACACGCATGTACACACACTTCCTCACACACGCATGTACACACACGTCCTCACACACGCATGTACACACACTTCCTCACACACGCATGTACACACACGTCCTCACACACGCATGTACACACACTTCCTCACACACGCATGTACACACACGTCCTCACACACGCATGTACACACACGTCCTCACACACGCATGTACACACACGTCCTCACACACGCATGTACACACACTTCCTCACACACGCATGTACACACACTTCCTCACACATGCATGTACACACACTTCCTCACACACACGTACACACACACGCATGTACACAACACATCCTCACACACACCCGCATGTACGCACACATCCTCACACACGCACACACACATCCTCACACACACGCATGTACGAACACATCCTCACACACACACACACACACACACACACGGATGTACACAACACATCCTCACATACACAGATGTATGCACACATCCTCACACACCCGCATGTACACAACACATCCTCACACACACATATACACAATGCATCCTCACACACACTCACGCATGTACCCAACATATCCTCTCTACATCTATATATCTTCAACTTCTTGTGTCCATCTATCTTCCCCCCCCCCCCCCCCCCCCCCCCCCCACAGGTCCAGATCTGGAGTTCAGCATGCATGATGGCACGGTCAGGGACCTGGCCTTCCTGGAGGGGCCTGAGAGTGGGGGGGCCATCCTGGTGAGCGCAGGAGCAGGAGACTGCAACATCTACACCACTGACTGTCAGAGAGGGCAGGGGCTACACGCACTCAGCGGACACACAGGTAGGCTGGACGCACACACACACACACTTACAGACACACTCACAGACACACCGCACACACACTCACAGACACACCACACACACACTCACAGACACACCACACACACACTCACACTCAGAGGTGAGCTGGACGCACACACACACTCACAGACACAACACAGACACACCACACTCACAGACACACCACACACACTCACAAACACACCTCACACACACACACACTCACAAGAGGGCTGGACACGCATGTGCGCACATTCACACTCACTCACACACAAACAATCGTGCTGCACACACACCTACACACAGCTGTGTGTATTAAACAGTGTGTGGGTGTGTGCTGGCTCCTCCCAGGTCACATCCTGTCCCTGTTTACCTGGGGGGGCTGGATGATAGCATCAGGCTCTCAGGACAAGACGGTTCGCTTCTGGGACCTGCGAGTGCCCAGCTGTGTACGAGTGGTGGGAACTGCCTTCCATGGCTCAGGTACAACTACACACTGAGTACTAGCACAGCAGTACACACTGTATACTAGCACAGGAGTACACACTGTATACTAGCACAGGAGTACACACTGAGTACTAGCACAGGAGTACATACTGAGTACTAGCACAGGAGTACACACTGTATACTAGCACAGAACTACACACTGTATACTAGTACAGGAGTACATACTGTATACTAGCACAGAAGGACACACTGTATACTAGCACAGAAGTACACACTGTATACTAGTACAGGAGTACATACTGAGTACTAGCACAATAGTACACACTGATTACTGGCACAGGAGTACACACTGAGTACTAGCACAGGAGTACACACTGAGTACTAGTACAGGAGTACATACTGAGTACTAGCACAGGAGTACACACTGTATACTAGTACAGGAGTACATACTGAGTACTAGCACAATAGTACACACTGATTACTGGCACAGGAGTACACACTGAGTACTAGCACAGGAGTACACACTGAATACTAGCACAGGAGTACACACTGAATACTAGCACAGGAGTACATACTGTATACTAGTACAGGAGTACACACTGAATACTAGCACAGGAGTACATACTGTATACTAGTACAGGAGTACACACTGTATACTAGTACAGGAGAATGTACTTTATACTAGCACAGGAACTACCTTCCATAGCTCAGGTAGGCACTGCACTTAGCAGGTAACAAGTATGTAGCAGGTACATACTGCACAGTATCTCTCTGATCCCTCCCTCCCTCCGTCTCCAGGCAGCCCGGTTGCCTCGGTAGCGGTGGACCCCAGTGGTCGTCTCCTAGCGACAGGGCAGGAGGACAGTGGCTGCATGCTGTATGACATCAGAGGGGGGCGCATGGTCCAGACATACCGGCCCCACACCAGCGACGTGCGCTCCGTCCGCTTCTCCCCCGGGGCACGATACCTGCTCACTGGTTCCTACGACACCAAGGTCATGGTGACCAACCTACAGGGTAGGACTGCTTTATACTAGTACTTTATACTAGACTAGACTGAGCACAGACCACCTCCAGGGTAGGACAGGCCTGCATTATAGATATAGACTAGACTGAGCACAGACCACCTCCAGGGTAAGACAGGTCTGCATTATAGATATAGACTAGACTAGACTGAGCACAGACCACCTCCAGGGTAGGAGAGCTAGATACACACACATCTAGTTATTGTTAGGTAATAGTGTGTAGTTTAAATGCTAGTTTTTTAATGTATGTGTATGTGTGCGTGTGTTTGTGTCTGTGTGTATGTATGCCTGTGTGTGTGTGTGTCTGTGTGTGTCTGTTTGTGTCTGTGTGTGCGCGCGCGTGCGTGTGTCTGCGTGTGTATGTGTATGCGTGTCTGTGTGTGTGTGTCTGTCTGTCTGTGTGTGTGTGTGTGTGTGTGTGTGCAGGAGACCTGACCAAGCAGCTCCCTGTCACTGTGGTGGGGGAACATGGGGACAAGGTGATCCAGTGTCGCTGGCACCCACATGACCTCTCCTTCCTGTCCTCCTCTGCTGACCGCACTGTCACTCTGTGGACGCACAACCAGCCCTGACACACACAACCAGCCCTGACACACACACACACATCCTCTAACATACACACATGCACAACCAGCCCTGACACACACACAAACACACACAAATCGTCTAACACACGCACACAAACCCACACACAACCCCTGACACACAACCTCTACTGCTTTCTCTCCCCTCTGGAGTCAAAGGTGGAAAGGTCAAAGTTCACCCAGGTAGGAAGGTGAAGTGTGTTGAGAGAGGCAGGTGTTGATGAACTTATGAAGGCGGGGCGATCTTGCTGAACAGGAAGTGAGCAGAGCTGATAGACAGCCTCCTCTGTTTACCAGATCTCTGCTCAGTGTTACGTTCCGGAATCTTCTTTCTGGAATGTTCATCACGTTTCCGGAATTTAACTTCTACAGATATTATGATGTACATTCCTTACTCTGCTTAAGCACAGTGTTTTCATTCCAGCCAGCTATACGATAAGAGCTTCGATAAACATGTCTGGGTCAGTTAGCATCTGAAACACTTCCTGTCTCCTCCTGGATACTTTCATGTCTCGACTGGTTGGTTCTGCCAGACATGATCAGTCGAGCACAGATAAGGATGGAACCTGATGTTGTCAGGACCCATATGTAGTCCTGACTGGATGCTGAGTTTCCAAATGTTAAATCAGTGTTTTGCTAGGCCAGCTGTCATGGTGTCATGCTAAGGCTCACAATCTACGACAGACGGTTGGGAATTATTCCGGTTTAAAGTTTTTATTTATTTTGAGCACTGCTTATGTTGTTAAAAATGTAGGCGTTCACCTCTGAGCTGTTGATGTTGCAGTTTGATGCCGCCAGATCTCTTTTCTGTACAGTAGGTGGCAGTGTTCAGCCACACTAACAGGGCTTCTGTCTCTAACGCACTATTAACTTACAAAAAAGCACGACCATGTTCCAGAGTTATTTTGGGGGGGGTTTTAGTATTTCTTCTTCATGTTTTATGTTGACATGGTTTCGTTTGTCCAGACACAAGCTTGAGATTTTAACAGGTTGTAACCGTCTGTACAGGTGTTCCATTTTTAAACTAAAAAGTAGATGTATTTATTTTATCGCTCATTTTTAACGTATGTACAGTCAGTGGGTATCTTAATATATTATTGTAATGCCTCCTGTATTGAGCATTTTAAAACCTTGTTTTAAACAGTGACTATGGTTCATAAATATAGAGCTTGTTGAGGTGTGGATGCTGCAGTGGTATTGAAATAAAAGCCTTTCACTTCACATGGATGTTATTTTGGAAGACTCTAGATACTATATGTATAAATACAAATAGTGTGCCGATAATGGCCTGTGGCTCTGGCAAATCTCTTGCGTTCAACATTGTCCTCAACAGTACGGCTAAAGTACACAAACGACCAAACCAGGTGTTTCTGTACTAAATAGAAGAGGTTTTATTCCTCCAGTCTCATTTGGAATGACAGACTAACTGTTTATAAACCACAGCGTCACAAAACTGTACATGGACCAATTCATAAACTTTGTTTCATTTTTGGACACTGGGGTGTCCAATCCTGGTCCTCTGGAGCCACTGTCCTGAAGGTTCTAGATGTTTCCCTGCTCCAACAATACTGATTCTAATGTATGGGTCATTATCAAGCTCTGTGGACCCCTCTTAATGTCCCTTCATTAGAATCAGGTGTTCTGGAGCAGATAAACTTCTAGAACCTTCAGGACAGTGGCCCTCAGGGACCAGGATTGGACACCCCTGCTTTAACCCACTTACAAACTCACCCCCAAACCCCTGACCTTCCCAATCTAACACCTGACAAACATTAAAAACTGATAAAGTAAAGAACATCCTGAATCCATGGAGATGTTGTACCTGTGGCAGGTGAGACCCCTGGTCAGTAAGAGCATACATGTTTTCCCCAAACCCTGAGCAGGTGGCCCCCAGCACACCTGATCAACCACCATAAAACAGACCAACACCATCCTTACTGCAGTCTCCTATACCTAAGGATACATTTGGGTTGATTGGGGTTAGTGATAGTGAAATTATAAAGTAAACCTTATTTAAAAACAATTAAAACAAAATGTTATGCTGTTCCCTGAAACTAGGCTACATGAAATGTGTTTGTGCAGCTTGAGAGTTCTAGCAGAGTAGAACATTGAGCTTTTGCTGGTTTGAGAACAAAGAACCATTAGCACCCTTGATGGTTCCAGAGCGCTCCTGTGCAGTTCAAGAACATTCCCGTACGGGTTCCGGAATGTTCTGTTCAGGTTTCCTAGACTACAGTCTGGCAGTGCTTTTAGTGGGTTTCATAAGCTACATCAACCACCCTAACAAGTCCACAATAAACCAGAGAATCTCTGTGGAGACTCTCCTCTCCCTCCCCACTGTCTTTCCCTCCAGAGACCCCACCCCCCTCTCCCGCTCCTCGTGCCCGCCTGGGAAGCTCCGTCCTTGGGCAGAGTTCATTCGGCGCTGGGCCTGGAGGAGGGCAGGGTGACTCGCTGCTCATCCATGCGCTTGGCCTGCGAGCGCATGATGAGACTGAAGAAGTCCTCGTCTGGGACGGTGGGGCTGCGGGCGGGGGGTGGAGGGGGGGCGCAGCGCTGGTCATCCAGACGGGAACCCTGGGGAGAGGGGGAGGGATATGGGAGGGTAGAAAATAATAAGTACCCTCTCCTCTTCCCATAGTGTAGTCTGCCTCTGAATAACTACTTCTGCCACCTCCACCCCTGACCTCCCACCTCCACCCCTGACCCCCCACCTCCACCCCTGACCTCCCACCTCCAACTGACGCTGTAACCACGGTAACGCACCTGGCACTTGACTAGCATGTCGAAGAAGTCGTCATCCGGCTCGGAGTCGCTGGCCATGAGGTGGTTCAGGACCACCTGGCTGCACTGCTGGGTGAGCCGAAGGCCAGGCAGACTGCCCCCCCCTGCGCCCCCTGCCGCCTCTAACCGCCGAGCCTGGGGGGCGGAGCCAAGGCTAGAGACTGCTGCTGACTCTGATACAGCTGGAGGGAGAGGAGCGAGAGGAAGGAAGAATTTTGGTGAGTAATGGGGTTTATTAGAGTGCATTAGTGTATGTATGCTGGTATGTGTGTGTAAGTGTAAGTGTGTGTGTGTGTGTGTGGTATATGAGCGTGCATGAGTGTACTAACACTTCCTGATGGCTCTAGGGGGCGTGTCCTGCTCAGAGGTGAGTGACAGGCGGCTCTTGTCCTGGACAGAGCAGCGCTGGTCGTCCATGCGGTTGCTCTGGAAACGGCTGAGCAGGTCGAAGAAGCCCTCGTCTCCCAGGAGGTCAGGACTGGCCCTCTGAAGACACACACACACACCAGACACACACAATACAAAAATAAGATCAAGACCCATGAAAACAGATCCCCTCCCTCCCTCTCTCCCTCCCTCTCCTCCTCCCACCTTGTGTGCTCCCTGTGTGGGCTGCAGGCTGCTGTCCTGGGTGTTGGAGGTGTTGGAGGTGTCCTGCAGCACCTTGTTGGACCCTGCTGTCTTGTGTTTGTTCCCCCTCAGTCGGCTCATGAAGAACAGCTTGGAGGAGCTCTTAGACAGAGACGGCTTCGACTGCTTGGTGAGAGGATCACTGCTCCACTGCTGACCCTGTGTGGCACACACAAACACACACGTATATGTATACACACACACACCACCACCCCCACACACAGACACACACATCATCCACAATATGAGGTCTTACATTTATCTTGTTGTAGTCTGGGTATCGTAGTTTATCAGGTCTTACATCGATGTTGTTGTAGTCTGGGTATCGTAGTTTATCAGATCTTACATTGATCTTGTTTTCAGGGGTAAGCTTCATCAGTTCCAGGTTCTCCATACTGTGTCTCCTGCCTATCCTGGGCCTGGCTCCTGCAGCGCGCACACACACGCGCGCACACACACCCGCACACACACATACCATATACACACACCCCATATATACACAGTGAGAGAATGAAAGATGTGTGTCTGGTGTGTGTGTGTGTGTGTGTGTGTATGGGTTGTGTCTGGTGTGTGTGTGTGTATGGGTTGTGTCTGGTGTGTGTGTGTGTGTGTATACCATGCATGTTGTAGTCTATGTCCTTGTTCTCGGACAGGTTGGAGTTGTTGGTGCTGTAACTCAGACCCAGAACCATCTGAAGATCTGAGACGTTCATACGAGCCGTGAGCTCACCACTGCGGTCCCCAGTCTGAAACACACACACACATTAACACACCACACATAAACACAGACACATGCCCATCCTAACATATTGTGCCTTGCTCCACCCAGGGGTGCAGCCCAGTGTTACATATGAAGCAGACCCAGCACCTCTCGGGAGATCTCCAGATGTTTCTCAGCAAAGTGCATGGCCTGGTCATGGTTCCCCAGGGCGGTGTGGGCGTTCCCCAGACTCCAGCACGCACGGCCCTCCCCGATCCTGCAAACACACACACACAGAGAGAGAGACACACACACACACACACAGACACACACACACACACAGACACACACACACAGACACACACACACAGACAGACACACACACACACACACACACACACTGAGGTCCTGGGCTATGATGAGGTCTTTTGTTGGTGCTTTCTTGTCCTGCAGCAGTGTGTGAGTGTGTGTGTGTGTGTGTGTGTGTGTGTGTACCTGTCGTTCAGGTCCTGGGCTATGATCAGGTGTTTCAGGTGGTAGTCTATGGCCCTCTCATAGTCCTGTAGCAGGGTGTAGGTGTTCCCCAGACTGTAGCAAGCTTGGGCCTCCACCGCACGGTCCTTCAGCTGCCGGGCCAACTGTAACGTCCTCCTGCGACCACAACCATGTTAGGGAGGAGGAGCCAGGCTGGCAGGGGCCTCTGGGTAATGGACTTGGGGAATGACACGACCACGTAGCGTTTGAGGGTAACTACTTAGACCATCTCTTCAACCACACACATCCCTGACGCGCACACACACACACACACACACACACACACACACATGGCCAGTCAGGACTCACTTGTAGTGCTCAGCCGCCACCTCAAACTCTCCCAGGAAGATGTAGGCGTTGCCAAGGTTACAGTAGGCCCTCCTCTCTGCTGAGCGGTCACCAAACTCCTTAGCTATCAGGAGACGCTGTGAGGAGACGCACACACACACATCCCCAATACACACACACACAAACATCACCCATACGCACGCACGGACACACACTTTTAATAACCTTTGAGTGTTCAGCCAGCAAGCTCACTTGTGTCGCCTCAGGGGTCAGGGCTACGGTGAGAGGTCATACCTGTTCGTGTGAGGCCACTGCCTTCCGGAAGTTTCCCAGCAGGTAGTGCGTGTTGCCTAGGTTACCGTAGGTTCTGCCCTGGGCAGCCTGATCTCCCAGCTCCTTCACTATGGACAGGTTAGCCCTGCAGACACACACACACAGGTAAGAAAGACAGACAGGTTAGCCCTGAAGACACACACACAGGTTAGAAAGACAGACAGGTTAGCCCTGCAGACACACACACACAGGTAAGAAAGACAGACAGGTTAGCCCTGAAGACACACACACAGGTTAGAAAGACAGACAGGTTAGCCCTGCAGACACACACACACAGGTAAGAAAGACAGACAGGTTAGCCCTGAAGACACACACACAGGTTAGAAAGACAGACAGGTTAGCCCTGCAGACACACACACAGGTTAGAAAGACAGACAGGTTAGCCCTGCAGACACACACACACAGGTAAGAAAGACAGACAGGTTAGCCCTGCAGACACACACACAGGTTAGAAAGACAGACAGGTTAGCCCTGCAGACACACACACAGGTTAGAAAGACAGACAGGTTAGCCCTGCAGACACACACACACAGGTAAGAAAGACAGACAGGTTAGCCCTGCAGACACACACACAGGTTAGAAAGACAGACAGGTTAGCCCTGCAGACACACACACAGGTTAGAAAGACAGACAGGTTAGCCCTGCAGACACAGACAGGTTAGAAAGACAGACAGGTTAGCCCTGCAGACACACAGACAGGTTAGAAAGACAGACAGGTTAGCCCTGCAGACACACAGACAGGTTAGAAAGACAGACAGGTTAGCCCTGCAGACACACAGACAGGTTAGAAAGACAGACAGGTTAGCCCTGCAGACACACAGACAGGTTAGAAAGACAGACAGGTTAGCCCTGCAGACACACAGACAGGTTAGAAAGACAGACAGGTTAGCCCTGCAGACACACAGACAGGTTAGAAAGACAGACAGGTTAGCCCTGAAGACACACAGACAGGTTAGAAAGACAGACAGGTTAGCCCTGCAGACACACAGACAGGTTAGAAAGACAGACAGGTTAGCCCTGCAGACACACAGACAGGTTAGAAAGACAGACAGGTTAGCCCTGCAGACACACACAGGTTAGAAAGACAGACAGGTTAGCCCTGCAGACACACACACAGGTTAGAAAGAAAATCTGAAGGTCTCTCACTCGTAGTACTCAGCAGCCTTCCTGAGGGCGGTCATGACATCATCAGGGAAGTCTCCAGGCTCCGCCCCTCCCCAGCAGATGCTCTTCCCCTTAGCATGGAACACGTTGCCATAGTTATACAGCGCCCGAGCCTGGCCCACCTGAGGGAAGAGGAGGACAGGGGAAGTTAAGCTTGCCTAACCTTAACCTAACCTTGTCCTGCAGGTGTCTCTTGCCCCTCACCTTGTCCTGCAGGTGTCTCCCCCCTCACCTTGTCCTGCAGGTCTCTGGCGATGTCCAGATGCCTCTGACAGCAGACCACCGCCTCCTCGAACCGCCCCAGCACCTTCAACGTGTTACCAAGGTTACCGCTGGCCTTGGCCTCCCCCAGCAGATCTCCTATCGTCCTGGGAAGGTAGATGGACACTCAGGCTGGGGGTATGTGTACCTGGTGAGGGTCAGGTGTGTGTGTGTGTGTGTGTGTGTGTACCTGGTGAGGGTCAGGTGTGTGTGTGGGTGTGTACCTGCTGATGGTCAGGTGTATGTGTGTGTACCTGGTGAGGGTCAGGTGTATGTGTATCTGCTGAGGGTCAGGTGTGTGTGTGTGTGTGGGTACCTGGTGAGGGTCAGGTCGTGGTGGTGGTACTCCAGGGCCTTGCTGTAGTTGTGCAGGTGGAAGTAAGCGTTCCCTAGCTGGCTGTAGATGGCGCTCAGCACCTGCAGGTCCTCCGTACCCACCTGGATGGCTGCCTCGAAGAAGGACACGCCCGCCTGGTAGTCCCCTGCCTTACACAGACGCTCCCCCTCCAGAGCCAGCTCCAGACAGGACGCCTCCATCCTGCAGGGGTGATGGAGGGAGAGAGGGACTCGTAACCCTTTTCCACCAGATTATCTGCAAGGTTCTTGAACCAGATCTAAAGATAAGATTAGACAATCCTTTTGCAGTAGGATTCCAGGAAACGTAGTTCTATCTAGCCAACCAGTCCTCTTGGGTTCCTGTTGAGTGGAACCATTGTTAGGTTCCAACTATCACAATTGTTAGGTTCCAACTATCACAATTGTTTCCTTTAAACTGTTCATCTTTTTCAGCATTGAGCTTCCCCTTTCTCATGCTTTTTACAGAAAGAGAAGGAGAAAGAGACAGACGGAGAGAGAGAGAGGACAGAATGAGATGAATAAATAGAATAGAACAGAACTCCAACCTGAATGTCAAGTTCAAGTCCTCCAAACTCAAAGTCCACTGCTTTTCCAACTCCATTCAGGGCTGGTTTCCAGTTAGCCTCGTTCAGAACACCCCTGACTTCTGACCTTTAACCCAGAGGGTTTACTGCTTTCACTGCAGCTAGCTAGCAATAGCATAGCTAGCTAACTAGACACTAGCTAGACCCAAACCACACTGGCCCCTGCTAACTGCTCAATGTAGAGAGACCAAGGATAATACTGGGAGCCCAGCCTCTCTGTCTCTGTCTCTCTCTGTGTGTCTTTCTGTATCTGTCTCTCTCGGTCTCTGTATGTCTCTCTCTCTCTCTGTTTTACTTTATTCTCTATTTCTTTCCACTCTCTTTCTCTCTCTCTCTCTCTCTCTCTCTCTACTTTTTCTGTCAACAAGGAATGTTGTTTAGCTGCTTCCTTCCACTTGTGGGGAACAATAGTCTTGGTTTTATCAGGCCTTGTTATGATCCGCCTCACTTCCTCTGTGCTGGCTAGGCTCCGCCTCCCTCCACAGAAGCAGCCTGAACACTCCACACAGAACCAGCCTGAACACTCCACACTGAACACAGAACCAGCCTGAACACTCTACACTGAACCAGCCTGAACACTCCACACTGAACACAGAACCAGCCTGAACACTCTACACTGAACCAGCCTGAACACTCCACACTGAACACAGAACCAGCCTGAACACTCTACACTGAACCAGCCTGAACACTCTACACTGAACCAGCCTGAACACTCCACACTGAACACAGAACCAGCCTGAACATTCTACACTGAACCAGCCTGAACACTCCACACTGAGCACAGAACCAGCCTGAACACTCTACACTGAAACATCAGTCAGTGATGTAAAATAGTCAGTTAACTGCTGCCTGTTTTGAGCCCTGACATGTTGAGAGAAGCAGCATGCAGCATGCAGTAGGGCTGTTAGGATAATCAGATTAGGATTAGGATAGTTAGGATGGTTAGGATAGCTGGATTCACGCATGGCTTCCATTGTTGCTGCTGGCCTAAGAACAACCCAGTCTTGTTTCCAGAACAAGAGAGGTTTAGAGTCAGGAACACACTGCCCTTTTATCTAGAACCACAGTTCCACTGCCCACTACCCTAGAACCACAGCCAAACAGCCTGAACACATCAGTCCTACACCAGACCTCCTTTACCAGTCCACCTCCTCCTCCTTAACTAGCCCCTCTTTCTCCTCCTCCCACCTCCTTAACTAGCCCCCTCTTCCTCCTCCTCCCACCTCCCCCTCCTCCTCCTACCTGGGAGCCGGCTGTCTCCTGCAGCCACAGCAGGGGACGCAGCAGAGAGGCATCTACACCTGCTTCCTCAGAACCAACACCTCCACCTGCAGGTCCTCCTGTGGGGCTCTCATCCCCTCAGCCCACCCTGGCCTCCCGCCCAGCGCCCAGGATCAAGTGCTCCTCTAGGGAGGGTCTCCACGATGACGACACTGTCAGCCAGAGGCGGGGCTAATGCCATCGTCAGCCATGTTTCCACGCTGTTGCCGTGGAAGGGAAGTATAGCTCTGACCTTGAAGTGTTGGGGGAACTGCAGGCGTCAGCACTGTTACAGCTTATCTGCTTCTCTCCCTCTCTATCCCTCCCCCGCTCTCTATCCCTCCCCCTCTCCATCCCTCCCCCTTGCTGTGGTCTGTTCATGGTGGTTAATGAGGTGAGCCATCAGCAGGGTGGGTACAGTAAGTTCAGTAAAAAAAAAAATATTATAACTCTGTAAAAGTACTGCAGAAACAGCCTAGTAACAGTATAAACCCTGCAAAAACACTACAGTAACACTGTAAACCCTGCAGAAACACTACAGTAACACTGTACACCCTGCAGAAACACTACAGTAACACTGTAAACCCTGCAGAAACACTACAGTATCACTGTAAACCCTGCAGAAACACTACAGTAACACTGTAAACCCTGCAGAAACACTACAGTAACACTGTAAACCCTGCAGAATCACAGCAGTAACAGTGTAAACCCTGCAGAAACGCTACAGTAACTGTGTAAACCCTGCAGAAACACCCTAGTAACACTGTAAACCCTGCAGAAACACTACAGTAACACTGTAAACCCTGCAGAAACACCCTAGTAACACTGTAAACCCTGCAGAAACACAGCAGTAACACTGTAATCCCTGCAGAAACACTACAGTAACAGTGTAAAACCTGCAGAAACATTGCAGTAATGGTGTAAACCCTGCAGAAACACAGCAGTAACAGTGTAAACCCTGCAGAAACATTACAGTAATGGTGTAAACCCTGCAGAAACACAGCAGTAACAGCATGGACCTTGTAGACACAGTGCAGGGGAGGGAGGGCAGGAGGGCAGACAGAACAGCCAGGCCAGGTGTGTCTGTGTTCTCTGATGAGGCTTCAACAAAGCTCACTGTGCTCATGACTCATGAAGGGTTCACAGCACGCCAGGTACATACTGATTAAGTGTGTGTGAGTGTGTTCTTGAGTGTGTGTATGTTCACGAGTGTGCAAATGTTCATGAGTGTGTGTATGTTCATGAGTGTGTGTGTGTTCCTGGTCTGCAGGTGCAAACAGACGTCTGTCAGCCTGGTGTGTGAAGGCCAGTGTGACCCGCCTTGAGCCAACACACACCAGGGGAACAGGAAGTGACATCAGCACCAGCTGCCTCACACGCACCTGAACACTCAACACACACCACAGCCTGCAGCTTCTGGTAGGACCTGGGTGAGCCATCCTGCCCTCTGCCCTCTCCTCTCTCCCCTCCCTCCTCTCCTCTTCTCCACTCCTCCTCTCCATCTCCCCTCCTCTCCATCTCCTCTCTCCCCTTCTCTCCCCTCTCCTCCTTCCCCTCTCCTCCTCCCCCTCTCCTCCCTGGTCAGGCAGTAACTTTGGGCTCCATTCAGCTCTGGTCTGAATGACATCATTCTAGCAGCAACATGAAGGACTCTCCACTCTCGCACCATGGAAACAGTGATGTCATCGGGAGTCCTGTACTACCACAGCCTTACAGGAGATAGGATGATCATGTACAGCTGTCTGTGGAGAGCGGATTAGGAATCCTCAACTCTACTTCGAAATAAGGTACGCTTCAGTTGAAACCCTGTTCAAATGCATCCATCAGCCAACACAAGGGACACAGTTTAGGATGCCTCGATAAAAAAGCCCCAGAGGAGAGGCAGTGCCTGTCAGCGAGCGACCCAGAGGAGGTGAGGTGAAGCTGGGTGTGGAAGATCCTTCCTACCTGTAGTGGACATGGAGGGTATGGTCCTCATCTCGCATGCTAACCAAGGAACCGCACCCGTCCATTGAAGATCATAATAGGAGGAACGATCCCGGTTTGAAATCCAAAAAAAGATTTTAAAAAGATATATATATCTCAAAACTAAAAACAAGACCAGGACAGAAGAGGTGCTCCTCCCCAGGAGAGCTTCCTGACTCTGGGTGAGCAGAGGTCAATAAGAGCTGGATGTTCTACCAGGACAGGAGGGCTGGCAGGTGGGCGGAGCTTGTCAGAGTCCACTGTGATGTCAGTTTCCCAGGGTGCATTTGTTTTGTGTTTCCTCAGAAGCCTTCTGTAGAGAGAACACAGGAGGCCGCTGGTCAAACCTCCTTCTGGCTTTGCAGCGCCATGGCAACCACAACCACAGCAGCAGCAGCGTGCAGGGGCGAGGAGCGAGGAGGGAGGGAGAGCTGGGAGTGAACGGAGGGATGGATGGATTTGACAATAAGCAAGTTATCAAGCTGTGACAGTGATCCTCAGGAGGGCGTGTCAGGAAAGGGTCTCGGGGGGCGTGTCAGCATGTGGTCACCCAGAGCAGAGGTGTGGGGGACAGAACGAGCACAGCTGCAGAGGAGGACAGGGAACGCAACCGGCAGACCGTCACCGAGTCAGCCGCCGCACGACCAGAGACCGGCCCAATCACAGCGCAGCAGGGCTGACTGAGGCCCAATCACAGCGCAGCAGGGCTGACTGAGGCCCAATCACAGCGCAGCGGGGGCTGACGGAGGCCCAATCACAGCACAGAAGCACTGTTGACTGACCCACACAAAGTACAGGACCAGAGAGGCTCAGGGAATGTCACCCGTGTGTGAGACAGAGAGCAGAGCTGCAGAAAGCGTGTGTGAAAATTCCATGAAGGAACAAGCTGGTGATAAGCAATCTGCGTCCCCCCCTCACCCGCCCCCACCCTCTGACCCCACACCAAGCAGAACACCACCAGCTCATTACAGAGTTAGACACACACACCACAGGTCATTTTAAGTTGTTGTATTGACTAAATTGGTTGAGACCTTTACCAGACCGATATGGGTGACATTCAGCAAGATTAACAGGAGCTCTGTGAGTCATCACTTAATCCATCAGAGAGCTAATCTACTTTACCCTGTGCTAGTGGGGCAGTCCAAGAACAGCACATCCACCCATCCCTCCTCCAGCCAGCCCTTCCCCACCCAGCCCTCCTCCACCCACCCACCCAGCCAGCACTCCTCCACCACCCCACCCAGCTCTTCTCCTCCACCCACCCAGCCCTCCTACTCCACCCAGGAGGGTGGTCTGTGTTTTGATCTGGGGGTTTCTGTGCAGCCCTCTATGACGCAGTCTCTTTTTTTTAATCGGGTAAAAAAACTTGTATTCTACTTCTGCTGGTTTACAGTCAGTGTTTTACTGTAGTTAGTTCATGAGAGGCTGACATCATTCACTTTGAGCATGGCTGTTATCAGCAGTTTGGAACAGAAGCTAGTTTGGTGCCTGTAGCTAATCTGACACCCTCTAACCTACCCTGCACACCAGGAAGTCTACAACACAGCACCCAGCACCCAGCACCCAGTCCCAGTGTACTGTGCGTGTGTGTGTGTGTGTGTAAGACTTGTGACTCCCAAAGCAGCCCCGTCTATGTTCCTGAGCTGAGCTAAAAGGATGAGTGATGAGCAGTGGTCCCAGGCATGTTAAAGCCATGAGGAGAACACAGCTGCATGAGAGCTAAGAAGCACAACCAGGAGGGCTTTGACATGACCTCATCTGCTCTGCTGGGCTGGTGTGATCTAGAGGCCATCCAGCATCCACTCTATTCCCTTCAGGTCCACACACACACACACCCCACACACACATCACACCCCACCACATCTGATTAGCAAGCCAAACACCAAAGCAGCAACTCTGATGCGTGTGAGCGGGGATCCGCCAAGCTAATCAGCACAGAAATAAGAGGTTTGTGAACAGAACCTGTAGGTCTTCAGTGCAGGAACTGGGATTCTGAGTATCCTGGAGGGAGGGAGGGGGGGAGGGGGGAGGGAGGTTCATATTAGTTCACATTCACGTTCAAGCTGAAACTAACAAATGAGCTCCCAGTGTAAAACACTGAGTTACAGTAATCGAGTGATCTAGTACGGACCCGACTTAATAATCAACAGATAGCTAACTTCAGAGTTGGCTAACTGACTACCTAGTCAGCAGTATTTACCCATTTTCCTTCACTTTACAGATGGACAAACAGCCGCGCTGTGTGATCAGACACCCTGTACCGTTCTGCCTGGTACTAAAGCAGCAGCTCACTCCGTCCACTCACCTTAGACGGTCCAGTTCAACAATGGATCCAACTCCGCTTCGATTCTTCGAACGGCAAACGGTTTATTTTTAGTTGGCAAAAATAGTGGGGCTAGACGTGTATTATTTCCATAAGTATCTACTTTTTACCGATCTGTCTTTATCAAGCAACATTTACGGGGGACGGGCTAAACTTTTTCGCTAACTTCGATGAGAAAATGTCCTGTTGACAGGGGACTGTGTTGTTCGGCCAGTAACCAATCAGAGGCGTTCATTCAAAGATGGCCACGCCCAACTAACCGTCTCTGAACTTTAGGTGCACTTGTTTTACAAACACACTCACTTCTCGTGAGATGATAGGCTGAACCCAGGAGGGTCGACCCGACGTTGTTGAACCATGTGTTGAACATTATAAACAGACGCCGGGGCACCGACGGGCACACATCAACAGTTAAACGAATGTTAGTTTTTTTAAACTAATCTTGAGCTCACGAAGTGAAGAAACCTTCAGTGTCGTCATCCTGACCTTTACACAGGCAGGGCGGCAGAAATATCTGTTCGCTGGTATCACAATATTAATCAAATATGATAAAATAATAAAATAAATCGGTAAATACAAAGATCAAAATCACGTAGAAACTATTGGTGTTTACCAAGCCATAGAGTTCAGTAGTCTTCAAAGTTAGTGACTTAACTGACAAATGCCAGTATTAACCGTTTACTAAAAACTGTAAATTCGCTAGCTAGCTGGTCAAGCTTCAAACTGAAAGTTTATCAGGGGAGCGCTTGGACTGTTACCGTAGTAACCAGACTCCGCCCCCTCCCCTCTGCCTCCAGCAAGCCAGCCGGTCAGTGCTGCATCATGCATTACAGCATCCTGCATTATAGATGACACCACACTGCCAAAAGCTGCCCCTAACATGGCTCACACACAGTCAGCCTTGATCTAGGAGGCTCCATACAGTCTGCAGGTAGTTAGCACGATTCAAACACTTGAGAAGGAAGCTGGACTAACCTGGCCACTGACCGCAGACAGTTAAAGGGTGAGTTGACGTCTTGGCAGGGAGCGACATGGTTTGGGGTGTCGGTGTGAATACATGAGATAAAAACACCGTTCAGAGACTATTGAGAAAGACATGTAAAATGCTACAGGACACTCGTTTACTACTTTAAATGTGATTGAATGGACGTTAGGGTAAATGTAACTATTTAAATTTCGTCCAAATCAAACTGTATGGATACAGTGTTTTTTCTCCCTCAAAGTTATTCATCGCACACGTCATGCAGGAGAGCGAGTCTGTCAACTTTTGCTCTCTCTCTCTCTCTTTCTCTCACACACACACACACACACACACACACACACACACACACACACACACACACACACACTTGGCTTCTCTCTCACCCTCTCACACTTTACGTATACTACCTGACGCTCTCTCTCACACACGCACACAAACAGGTTCACAAGCACGCCCACTCAATACAAGGAATGTTGAATAATTGAAAGCTCAACATCTTGAGCTCTGTTTGCTCTGTCTGTCTGCGTTGCTTAGGAATGATCCGGAACGTTCTTAAAGTCTGTCTCTGACTCTGGGACGAGGAACATGAGTCAAGCGGGTCAGAGCTGAGGGATGAGAGAGAGAGAGAGGACATTGGTGCACAGAGAGAGGCTGAGGGAGAGAGGCTGGAGGAGAGATAGCCTGGGAAAGATAGAGGCTGGGAGAGAGGCTGAGAGAGATAGGCTGAGAGAGAAAGAGAGAGGCTGGGAGAGAGAGGTTGGGAGGGAGAGAGACTGAGAGAGAGAGGTTGGGAGGGAGAGAGGCTGAGAGAGAGAGAGGCTGGGAGAGAGGTTGGGAGGGAGAGAGGCTGAGAGAGAGAGGTTGGGAGGGAAAGAGGCTGAGAGAGAGAGAAGCTGAGAGAGAGAGAGAGAGGCTGGGAGATAGAGAGGCTGGGAGGAAGAGGTACAGATGAGAAGAAACACAATAATTAAATGTAGACTGGGGAGAGAGTGAAATAAAGAAATAGAGAAAGTGAGAGATCAAGAAAAGTGCAGAGAGAGTGAAAGCAAGAGAGAAGGGGAGAGAGAGCGACCAAGACAGAGAGAGCAGGAGGGAGGTGTTGACCTGAGGCGTGCCCATGGAGGGAGACCCAGAGGACCCAGAGGAGGATAGTGAGGACAGCCGTGATGGCTCGTCTTCCCCTCGCTCATCTGTCCTGTGGGAGAAGGTGATCCAGCACAGCGTGTTCCTGGACCTGAGCGAGGACGACAGTGTCCACCTCAGTGACATGGAGAGATCCTTCACCGTGCGTCTCTCCCAGCAGGACTCTGCTCTCTCTGAGGCCAGCATCCACCTCAGCGGTGAGACTCTCTGAGACGCCTGTCTCTCTAGTCCAAGAGGGTCCAATCCGGGTCCTCAAGGGCCGCTGTCCTGAAGGTTTTAGATGTTTCTCTGCTCCAGCACACCTGATTCTTCAACCTTCAGGACAGCGGCCCTTAGGGACCAGGGTTGGACACCTGTGCTCTAGTCTGTGATAGTCATTCTAGTCTGGTATAGTCTCTCTAGTCTGTGATAGTCTCTAGTTTCCTTCTAGTCTTGGTCTGCTGTTGTCATTTTTGGTCCCTCGTCTTGACTAGTTGTTCGTTGTTTGATGACCTCCTGTTGACCTGTGATGTCACAGGGGTTCCTGGGCTGTTGTCGTCAGAGAGCAGTGATGTCAGCAGCCAGGGTGAGCGTGTGGTGGAGGGCCGTACGAAGAGCAGCGTCACGCGGCCATCCGTCCAGAGACCCAACACCGCCCAGCCTGGGACGCCTCCACCCCGCGGGCACCAGGACCCAGGGGACACCAGCGACGAGGACCAGGAAGAGCTTCCCTACGATGGGGAGCTGGACAGCTGCTACCTCAACCCCCTCGTTTCACCTGAGGAGAAATCAGATGCAGGCAGCGGGGATTCCGGAACCCTCCAATCCAGTCCCAACGTTCTAGATCTTTCTGACGGTGCTGTGGTTGGTGGGGTTGGAGATACCACCCCTGGTCTGTCTCCGGTTGAGACCGCTGCCTCAGCCAGGGTATGTGTGTCTGCCGTTGGATGCCAGGGTGGAACAGGAACCTTCCTGCACCCCAGGAGACCTAAGGAGGGGCGGCCTACCTGCAGCAGTCCTGTGTTCGAAGCTCCACATCCAGACATCACCCAGCTGCTCCTACATCACTTCTCCCAGGATCAGCTGCTTCTCTCGGGCAGACTGATTGAGGCAGAGACCCTGCCGGAGGTGTCCCTTCTTGAGAGCACGGACGAAACCCTGCTTAGCAGGGCCCCAGGAGGCAGCTGCACAGGGAGGCCCTCTCCTGTGAATGGGTCAGCCCCACAGCAGAGCTGCACAGGGAGGCCCTCTCCTGTGAATGGGTCAGCCCCACAGCAAAGCTGCACAGGGAGGCCCTCTCCTGTGAATGGGTCAGCCCCACAGCAGAGCTGCACAGGGAGGCCCTCTCCTGTGAATGGGTCAGCCCCACAGCAAAGCTGCACAGGGAGGCCCTCTCCTGTGAATGGGTCAGCCCCACAGCGCAGCTGCACAGGAGGGCCCAGTGTTGGCTCAGAGCTAACAGAGAGTCTGGGGCATCATAGTTATGTGTCATCTGCTGTTGGAGAACATCCAGAGCGGAGTGGTGGAGCACCCAGAGAGACTGATCTGGACCAGGAAGAGGAGGGAAAAGACAGGGATGAGGATGAAGAGGGAGAAGAGGAAGAAAAAGAGGCAGAGGACGTAGAGGAAGAGGAGTGGGATGAGGAAGAAAGGGAAGGAGAGGAGGAAGATGAAGGTGAGGAAGATGAGGAGGAGGATGGAGAGCAAAAAGAATCAGTAGAGGAGGCAGGGATCCGGAACGTTCCCCTGGCGAGGACCAGGTCGTTCTCAGAGCTGAAGTACGGTCAGGGTCAGGTCCACTACCGACGCCCAGACTTCTCCAAGGTCGCCCCCAAGGTCAAGATCCCCAAGACGCCCAGCGGTTCGGACAGACCCCTTGGCCAATCACCGACCCCTATCCTGCGGACCCTGTCCTCGCCGGGCATGCTGGGAATGTCGTCAGAGAGGCGCCTGGCGGCGGTGGACGTGATCAGCAGGGTGCTGGAGGACTCGCTCCAGCCCACAGACAGACCACGCCCCTTCACACAGACACACACAGACACACACACCACCCCAGAGCTGGTCCACCACCTGCAGGTACAGATGGGTGTGGTCTCATATGTTATGATGTCATATGTTGTAATGTGATGTTGTGTGATGTCATATGTTGTAATGTAATGTTGTGGGATGTCATATATTGTGATATCATGTGTTGTGATGTCATGTGTAGTGATGTCATGTCCTGTGATGTCATGTCATGTGATGTCATGTGTTGTGATGTCATGTCCTGTGATGTCATGTTATGTAATGGCATGTGTTGGGATGTCATGTATTGAGATCTGGTTCACCTTTTTTTGACCTGTTCTCTCCAGGCTGAATATGACAAGTTACTGACTAAATATGCAGAAGCTGAGAACCTCATTGATCAGATGAGGCTGTGTGCAAAGGTTAGTTTAAGCTTTAAATTCATCCTCTATCAGTGATATCTACAGTATATATAACTATGTATATTCTGCTAGTCTAAGTGTAATTGTTTCCTCTCCTAACATCCACCCAGCCTCAGACAGTCTCAGACTTTGATCTGGAGTTGGAGTACGCTGGTCTGCAGGAGCAGCTGGGTTTACGAAGCAGTGGAAGCCATTTTGGATCTACGTCTTTCCCCACTGTGCCGCCAACCAACACCAAGACTCTGCCTCTCTCTCAGCACTGCCCCTCCCCCATCGCAGGTTAGACTCCGCCTCTCTCTCAGCACTGCCCCTCCCCCCTCGCAGGTTAGACTCCGCCTCTGTCACCTGAACGTAAAGTTATTCCGTAGCCTTGACGATACATTAGCTACTTGATGAGGTGGAGCGAGTGGTTTCCGTAGCGATTAGGTTGATTGACAAGAGCCTCTAGTTACATGGATGTCTTATTTTTCCTAAGATGGAGGACGCGAAGGAAGATAGTTTCTAACTATGCAGTGTCCATCCTACCGCAAACACATGGACTGAAACCTTGTTTTTCTGCATTACATGATGTCAGGCCTGAATATTTTTTTTACTTAATTTGATGTAATTTTCCTCTTCATCCCCTGGTGTTTAGAACTAGTCAGCACAGAGAAACAGAATGACAGTGACCACGCACCCAGCCAAGCCCCCTTCCAGAAACACTCTTCAGACCACACCCCTAAGCCCTCCCCAGGCTCCGCCCCCAGCCTCTCCCCTAGCCCCGCCCCTGCAGAGCAGCAGAGTGATGGAGAGAGGATGACGGCTGAGCTCCGTGATATCATCAGAGAGTTCATGCAGAAGGTACCGTAATGTCTTTACATTACATTTAGTAATTCAGTCATTTATCAGACACTCTTATCCAAAGCGACTTACAGCAAGTACAGGGACATTCCCCCAGAGGCAAGTAGGGTGAAATGCCTTGCCCAAGAACACAACATAATTTTGGTATTTCGGCCTGGAATCGAACCAGCAACATTCTGATTACTAGCCAGATTCCCTAACCGCTCAGCCACCTGACTCCCCCTTTACTCTGGGATCAGGGATATAGGCCAAGATCAGGTTTTCCTGTTAAAGTGAAACTTACATTTACATCAAAGTAAATTAGTGGCATCGTGTAGAATTGGATCTGAATGCTTAATACTGAAATGTAAACTCTACAGAATCTGTTGATTTTGAACTAAACTTGGGGGCAGAATATGTGCAGCCAATAATATTGTAGACAACATGAGTTGAAGGTGATGATGATGATGTGACCATGCTGTGTGGCAGGTGGAGAACTTCAGATGGAGCTTGGGGTCTGTGTCTATAACCCTGGAGGAACAGCACATGGTGATTAATAACATCTACATGTATTCATTTAGCTTTTATCCAAAACAACTTCCAAGAGAACACAAGCTGTCTGAGGAGAGCAAGTTCACTATTCCATGTCCAAAACCTTGTATATGTGTGTGTGTGTATGTGTATACCTGTGTGTGTGCCTGTGGGTGTATGTGTTCCTGTGTGTGTGTACCTGTGTGTGTGTGTGCCTGTGTGTTTACCTGTGTGTGTGTACGTGTGAACCTGTCTGTCTGCTTGTGTGTGTATGTGTGTGCCTGTGTCTGTCTGTGTACCTGTCTGTGTGTGTGTACCTGTCTGTGTGTGTACATGTCTGTGTGTGTGTACCTGTCTGTGTGTGTGTACCTGTCTGTGTGTGTGTACCTGTCTGTGTGCTCTAGGTGTTCCGCAGCATACAGGAAGCACAGGACCAGCTAGAGAGGAGCTACCTGAGCAGGAGGGAGGAACACAGGGCCCTGGAGATGCAGACCTACCTGGGCGGGGCCCGGAACACAGGCACCTTCGACCCCGACAGGTCAGGGGTCAACACTACTACTCCTTTATAAAATATATGTATATATTATGTTTAAATATATTTGATTGATATCATGATCAGTTGAAATAGGTCAATTAAGAGGAATAGAACTTTAATTAAGAACTGTGAATAGATGAAAACCCATTTATCAGTGAGAGAGATGGTTGTCAACTTATCGTGTGAGTCAAAAGCAACTAAACAAACCTACAGCAGATGTATTTATTATGTGTGTGTGTGTGTGTATGTATGGTGTGTGTGTGTATGGGGTGTGTGTGTCCAGGCTGGTGGAGGGGGAGATATTCAGAGTGGGGATGCATCTTGAGGACATTAAGGAGCTGATAGACAGGAACACATGTGATCAGCTCCGCCCACCCCCCCCATGCTCCGCCCCCCTCACCCCTCTGCCCCCCAGGGGGGGGTCCAGCGCCCCCTCCCTGAGCACACCCTCACCTCCTCCAGCACCATCCCTGCAGGAGGTAACTCACCCCCGCCTTCACCTGTTCACCCCCCCCCCCTCTAGAGCTCTCTGTCTCTCCTCCACCTTTCTGTTCTTCTCTCTCACTCCCTCTCTCTCTCTCACTCTGTCTGTCCCTCCAACTTCTTTCTCTGTCTTACTAACTCTTTCGCTTCCACTCGATCCATCTCTCATTCCCTCCACCCCTCACTCTTTCACTCACCTCTTCCCTTGCTCGCCCACTTCCCTCTCGTGTGTGTGTGTGTGAATAACATGTGTGTGGTGTTGTTGACATGGGGTCCTCATGGTTCTTGGTTAAAAAACATCAGTCTAAGACCCACATGCTGTCAGCTCTGGGGACCCATATCTTTACACACTCATGTTTCTCAGTGTGTCTGTGTGTGTGTCTGTGCGTGTGTATGTCTCTCTGTGTGTCTGTGTGTGTTGAGCTTCTCTACCCTAATGTTATCTGACAGAGCGTCATGTTACAGGAGCCTGGCCTTGGTTTCACTCTGTGGGGTCACAAGATGGAGGAGGAAGAGGAAGAGGAGGAGGTCTGTAGAGATGAAGATGTTCGCTCAGCAGCCTGTCAGCTGGACAGTCCTGTGCAGAGCTGCAGCAGTCTGAGGTAAGCAGGGAGGATAATGACACACACACACACACACACACTGTCCTCCCTCTCCACCTTATCCCTCACACACACACACACCCTTCTCCCTCTCCACCTTACCCTGCACACACACAAATACACACACACCCTCCTCCCTCTCCACCTTACCCTGCGCACGCACACACAAACACACACACACTCTCCTCCCTCTCCACATCACACGCTCCTCTCTAGAAAACTTCCGACCTGTTTGCCATAGGGTCAGAGGTCATCTCCAGGACAACAGGAAGGGGGTTTGATATTGGCTGTAGATGGTGTCTCTGTTTGTCCCTGCTCCTAAGCAGACATGTTAGTGTGGAGGGTGTATTGCCTGGCCTCAATAATCATCTTCTGCTGTTGATGGAGACTATAGATGGAGCGTGTCCCTTTGTGTGTGTGTGTGTTTGTGTGTGTGTGTGCGTGTGCCCTGATTGCCAGCACGCTCTGGGCCTCTGGAGGGAGATAGTATTACTGAAACAGAGACGTGTCGTGTTCTTACCGGAACAGAGACAGAACAGTGTGTGTTCTCTCTCCCCCCTGTTCCCTCCCCGTACAGACCATTCATCTCCAGCCCCGAGGAGGGACAGGAGCGACAGGAGGACAGGGGCTGCGTCCCGTCTGAAGGGAGAGGGGCTGCTGGTCAGGCTGGACTCAGTTCCTCCTCCTCAGAGCCGTGCTGGAGAGCGAGCAGGTCAGTGTGTGTTTAGTTGGTGTTGTTGTTGTTGTTGTTGTTGTTGTTGTTGTTGTTGTGGTGGTGGTGGTGGCACTGCGACCTTATCGAGAGTGTTGAATGGTCTCCATGGTGATGCTCCTGTAATCTTGCTGAGAGTGTTGAATGGTCTCCATAGTGATGCTCCTGTAACCTTGCTGGGAGTGTGCAATGGTCTCCATAGTGATGCTCCTGTAACCTTGCTGAGAGTGTTCAATGGTCTCCATAGTGATGCTCCTGTAACCTTGCTGAGAGTGTTCAATGGTCTCCATAGTGATGCTCCTGTGACCTTGCTGAGAGTGTTGAATGGTCTCCATGCAGATGCTCCTGTAACCTTGCTGAGTGTTAAATGGTCTCTATGGTGATGCTTCTGTGCAGGTGTGCTGCAGCAGTGTCTGAGGACAGCCTGCAGGTGGAGCTGTCCTTCTGCTCACAGAACCTGGACACACAGAGCTGCTCACAGCTCACCTCTCCACAGGCTAGTCTACCTCTCTGTTAACCTGCACAGCATCACTCTTACTATCTACAGCAGTACGCCAGGTGTGTGTGTGTTTGTGTGTGTGTAGTGTGTGTAAGGCTAGGGTGAGTGACAGTGTGTGTTGTGTGTTTTGCAGAGGATAGTGACTTCAGAGACTGACAGTGGTTTTGGAAGTTGTGAGTCGACCTCAGGGTTGTCCCCCTCGAAGATAAACACTCAGAGATCCAGGTACCCACACACATACACTGACACACCACATACACACACCATATACACACCATGCACACACACACACACACGCTTCTTCAGGTCCAGTTAAGACAGAGGGTTGTGACAGTGGTGTGTTCTCTATGTTCAGGGTTCTGGTCCAGAGTGAAAGCAGCTCTGGTCTGAGTGGGTCAGACAGTGAGGCCTGTTCACAGCTGCAGACCACCATCCACTCTGTAGACCATCTACAGCCCTCAATCCAGTCTGTAGACTATCTACAGCCCTCTATCCAGTCTGTAAACCATCTACCGACGTCTATCCAGTCTGTAGACCATCTACAGACCTCCATCCATTCTGTAGACCATCTACAGACCTCCATCCAGTCTGTAGACATTCTACAGGCCTCCACCCAGTCTGTAGACTATCTACAGCCCTCTATCCAGTCTGTAGACCATCTACAGATGTATTTCCAGTCTGTAGACCATCTACAGACCTCCATCCATTCTGTAGACCATGTACAGACCTTCAGCCAGTCTGTAGACAATCTACAGACCTCCATCCACCCTGTAGACAGTCTACAAACCATCACCCACCCTATTCAGAGTCTACAGACTACCATCCGTTCTGTAGACAACCTACAGACCTTCATCCACCCTGTCCAGAGTCTACAGACCTCCACCCACCCTGTCCAGAGTCTACAGACCTCCATCCACACTGTAGCAAGTCTACAGTCTGAAGAAAGGGGGGACAGGTTACAAACCCTCCAGACTAAGGAAAGCAAAAACAGTCTACGGAACTCCACCCATCCATTTGATAGCATTGTTGGGACCAGTCTACAGGAGGAGCAGAGGAAAGGTCATCTACAAACCGCCTCCGTCGCCATGGATACGCTACAGCCAGACAGCCCCTCCTGCCCCTGTCACAGGTCAGTCTGTGTTGGTGATGTGCCTCTGGTCTCTCTGTCTCATCAGGTCCAGAGTGTCTGCTGATGCTCTGTGTGTGTGCGCGTGTATTTGTGTGTGTCTGTGTGTGTGTGTGTGTGTGTGTCTTTGTGTGTGTGTGTGTGTGTGTCTGCAGTGAGGCCCTGGTGTCTCTGCAGCAGCAGGTGTCCAGGCTCCAGAGGGATCTGGAGGAGGGGCTGGTTCAGCTCCCACAGCTCAGCCAGAGGATGGATCTCCTCTCCTCCCACCACCGGCACGACCGGGGCCCCAGGACCCGGCCTCGGCCCCATGCCAAGACACCTGAACACAGGTAGGCCCCATGCCAAGACACCTGAACACAGGTAGGCTTCACCCCAGCCCCCCTGGACACAGGTAGGCTTCTGACCCTGGGGGGGAGGGAAGAATACATTGATTGATGATTACTGAAGAGGAGGATGGATGAATGGATGGACACTGATCCCTGCTGCTGCTTGTGTCTCCAGCAGGACCCTGGCCAGAACCTCCAGCCTGCTGAAGGTAGACGACTGGATATCCTCAGACATGGACCTCAGCAGGAGCAGAGGTACACAACAACAACAACAGCACTGTTAGTACAACCACAGTGTATCTGTCAACAGCAACTGTTGTTTTAATGCTGTGTAGCACAATGTGATAGAAAACCAACCATGAAGCTCTCTGTTCTCTCCCTCAGGTACCAACAGTGACTCTGGGATCCTACAGTACCTCATATCACCACCAGGGGGCAGGAGAAGCCGCCCAGACCCTCACACCCCCTCCACCAGCCTGGGGAAACCCCAGAGCAAGAAGCCCTCCAGCAGAGGTTAGAGTGTGACTTAGTGTAACTGCTTTAACCTGCATCACTTAACACGAGTTACACTTACATACATGAGTCATATGTAGGCTTTTATCTTCCTGCCTCTGTCGCCCTCCACAGGTTCGGAGGGTAATCTGACCATGAGGACCCCAGATCTTCCCCTCTCCCACACAAGTCCCAGTCAAAGTCCGGTGCCAGCCAATCAGGGACTGTCCTACAGAAACCTGTACAACAGGGCCCAGCGTGAGAGACAGATATTACTGCATCCACATCACAGACGTTCCTGCTGTTATTCTAGTCACAGATCTCACCAGTACAGGATCGAACATAAGTGAACACACCTTCCAGATACATGTGTGACAGCTGCCCTGATCCTGGTTCTGTCTCCTGGTTCGCTCTCCTGGTTCTCTCTGCTGATTCTATCTGCTGGTTCCTTCTGCTGGTTCTCTCTGCTGGTTCTGTTTCTTGGTTCTATCTGCTGGTTCTGTTTCTTGGTTCTATCTGCTGGTTCTGTTTCTTGGTTCTTTCTGCTGGTTCTGTCTCCTGTGTGGTTCCATGCAGTATCGGCAGTTCTGGACGCAGAGATGGAGAACCTGTTCTCGAAGGGGAGGTTCTCTCTGCAGAAGCCACTGTTACAGGTCAACTATGGATCCTCCTGCAGCCTTCCTGCTGGGTAACTCTGCCTCCCACTGACTCACTACTGAATAACTAGGTAGCTAGATAACTAGGGAACTGAATAGCTAACTAGCTGGATAACTAGGTAACTGAATAACTAGCTAGCTGGATAACTAGGTAACTGAATAACTAGCTAGCTGGATAACTAGGTAACTGAATAACTAGCTAGCTGTATTGTATATATCTGACTAACTAACTCCTCCCTCTCCTCCAAAGCTTCAAGGTGAGGGAGCCTACGCTGCACTCAGTGTCCATCCAGCGGAGGCGCTCAGCCCAGTCAGACACAGCGCTCCTTCCCAGCAACGTGTACTTCCAGCGGACATTTCCTCCAGCTCTGCCCCCCTCCAGGACCACAAGCAGGACCAGCAGGCACAAGGGCAGCAAGGTAAGTCTTCTAGAATACAGCTTTGATACTGAAGGTTCTAGAATCCAATGTTGATGCTGAAGATTCTAGAATCCAGCTTTGATACTGAGGGTTCTAGAATCCATCTTTGATGCTGAAGGTTCTAGAATCCAGCTTTCCCTTAACTCTAACCCTAACCCTTAACTCTAACCCCTGATTGGTGTACACTGTGATTGGTTGATTGAGTGCCAACAACTCTGTGATTGGTTGCCTGTCTTCAGGAGGAGGAGATCAACAGGAAGTTGGACCAGGCCATTGAGGTGGCCCGCAGCATGAAGAAGGCCACTGATAGGATGGCTAGGAGCCTGTCAGCTGACCTGGCCAAGTCCCAGCTAAACAGGAAGTTACACAGCAAGCTGTCACTGAGCAGCAGGAAACACATCACCTTATAATGCCTGGCATTACTAGGATCAGCCTCCAAACTTTATAGGATTGTCTATCAATGAGTTTTGTGTTTTATGTAAGTTTACATATTTATTTAGGGCCTAAAATGTTTTGGATGATAATTTATTTGTCGATAAAATTATTTATTACTAGTTTGGATTTTTGTTGTAAGAGTTCTTTTTTTACGTTTTTTAACTCAGTTAAAATAAAATGTTGTTCTATCTGGTACTATTGGAGGGACCTGAACATTTTCCAAATAATTTAATTCTTATAAACTCCAGTACATCTGAAATACATCTGTTAGACATTTTTCACATTGTTCACAAAGTGCTTTACAGAGGATTAAAGACATCAGCAGTGAACCAAAAGCAGACTTTCCCAGACAGTGAGCAGAGGTGTCCATAAGGGGGCGCCCCAGAGCTGCCTCCACCTCTAACCTCCAGGTGATGATAACCCCTCTGCCCAGCTGCTGTTCCCATACAGGTATCACCTGAGACAAACACATTTACACTCCCCACAAAACCGATGGTAAAAAACCGACATATCCTCTGTCATACTTTCAAAATAAAAGTTCAAGATGTTTTTTTCCCCTGCGGTATAAGCTCATATTTGGGGGGGGACACATACAGAATTTCACCCCCTGGTTCCTATGCCAATGCTGAGCGAAAACAGGAGACACAGTTGGTCATAAATAAGACACATTTGGGATATTCAGTTACAGAAAAAAAAAATCCCTCCTGACGGGAGGGTGTCCACTTCTGTTCTCTTTTGATTGGCTTATCCGACACCTCGGTTGGCCCCGCTGTGGCGAGCTGTGGAGAGGCGACACTGAATCACCGCTTACTGGGTTTCTGTGGGAGGATCGTGCTGTTGTCTGGGGTGAAGCTGAGAGGGGACGAGGAGAGGGGCTGGGCTGATGCTGGGGTTGGGGCAGGGCCTGGGGCTGAGGCTGAGGCTGAACTGGGACTGGGGTTGGGGCTGAGGCTGGGCCCTGGTCAGGGTGGGTAAGGAGTTTAGTGTTTCTTTATTGTTTGTTTGGTGTTGGAAAGGAAGGATAAAGACCCCGGGCAACATTCCTGATCCTCTCTGATTGTTTGAAGAAAGACCTGATATCTCTTAAAATGAATACAGAAACTACCAACCCACACACACTCACAAACTGACCAAAGGCCCATTATAACAGTACGTTCTGTGTTTGGTCAGAAACACATTCAGTACTCTTTTAAGAACCCTCAGACAAGCTGAAATTGCACCTTTCAGACATGGGGGGAAATTACACTGTCTTAATGCTCTTAATGCTACTGTAGACAGACAGTACATCCACACAGACCTACAATACTAGCTTGTGTCAGTAGTTACTAACGGATGGCGCTTGTTTGTTTGTTTGTTGAATTATTTGAGGTTGTTGTTCGTAGCGTGATCTCTGGCCAGTAGAGGGTTTCAGTTATTTTCCTGTCCTAACAGAGGAGTGAATAGCGTCTGATACAGTAAGTCATAACTCCCAGAGGTGTGAAACTGCTCTTTGACTTGGATGTCAATGTATAAATTACGTCAAGATGGATCACCCCATCAGTGTGTGTGTAAGGGTGTGTGTGTGTGTGTGCTTACACAGAGAGAAAGAGAGAGAAAAGTACATTAACACTAAGGGAACAGTCGACCATCAGCCCTCTAGGCTAAAATGTGATCTCCTCCTCTATCTCTCCATCTCTCTCTCCCCCCCTCCCTCTTTCTCTCATTCCACACACACAAGCTAAGTCCAGACTGGCTTGACAGCAGGTAGCAGGTGTGCGTCTGCAGCAGGGAAGGAAGCAGGTGAACCACTTGTGTTAACAGGTGTCTTAGTCATCTTAAACCAGGACGCACAATCTCTGGTATGAAAGTCAGGGGCATGTGTTCAGTCCATCATCACCCCCCTCCCTACCCACTACCCACCCCCTCACCATACCCCCTATCCCCCTCTCCTCACAATGCCCCCTATCCCCCCCTTCATCCTCCAAAATCGGCCAATGTTACGAGACCTCTAAACATCCACACCGATACCTACAGGTAGAGGTGACATTTAAGGTGTCTGTCTGTTGTCACTGGCATTGGGTAGGAATGTAAGGACATTTCTGTGGTAGAGTGTTCCATTTACATTTAGTCATTTCGCAAACGCTCTTATTCAGAACAACTTACAAGTACAGGGACATTTCCCCCGAGGCAAGTAGGTGCCTTGCCCAAGGACACATCATCATGTTGGCACAGCTGGTGTTCGAACCAGGTACCTTCTGTTTACCCGACTCCCTAACCGCTCAGCCACATGACTCCCCTTTTACCTCAGATCAAAAGGTCATAAGTTCAAATCCTATATGGAGCTTTGAATGAATGAATGCATCATTGATGTTCGACCCAGATATTTGACTCTACTGGTGCAGATTATCTTTTGTTAAAGGACAATAATTACACCAGTGTCTGTTGGCAGTGCGTAATCTCAAGGGATGCAGTTGTTTGTTAATTGAAAGGGTGTTTATTTATGGAAAGATTATGTATCTTAGAGTTATGAATTCATTAATTGTTCTTACATATCAGGTTATGGAATTGACAGTGGTGTGAAAAAGTGTTTGCCCCCTTCCTGATTTGCTATCTTTTTGCCAAACCTAAATGTTTCAGATCCCAAAAAAAATATATATAAGACAAAGATAACACAAAATGCAGTTTTAAATGAAGGTTTATATTATTATGGGGGTAAAAAAATCCAAACCTACATGGCCCTGTGTGGGAAAAAGCGAGTTCTCTCTCCCTTAACCTAATAACTAGTTGGGCCTAATAACTTTAGCAGCAACAACTGTCTTGGGGATCATCAATATGTTTTCTGGCAAAAATGAGACGAGCCTTAATGTTCTTTTTGCTCAGCATATTTTTTGGGTTCTTGGAACTCTGCCATGCAGGCCATTTTTGTCCAGTCTCTTTCTTATGGTGGAGTCATGAACACTGACCTTAACAGAGGCAAGTGAGGCCTGCAGTTTTTTGGATGTTGTTGTGGAGTCTTTTGTGACCTCTTGGATGAGTCGTCGCTGCGCTCTTGGGGTAATTTTGGTCGTCCGGCCACGTCCTGGGGAGGTTCACCACTGTTCCATGTTTTCGCCATTTGTGTATAATGGCTCTCACTGTGGTTCGCTGGAGTCCCAAAGCTTAAGAAATGGCTTTATATCCTTTCCAGACTGATAGATATGGACCTAAAATGCATTTTGTGTTTACTTGTGTTATCTTTGACTAATAATAAATTTGTTTGATGATCTGAAACATTTAAGTGTGACAAACATGCGAAAAAATAAGAAATCAGGAAGGGGGCGAACACTTTTTCACACCACTGTACATACGTGTGTCTGTATGTGTTGTGTGTGTTTGTGTGTGTGTGTGTTTACGTTTGAGTGTGTGAAATTATATTTGCTCCAGTTACTCTTTATGTTTTCCCTCCACAAAAGAATCCAGTTCTTCGATCACCAGTCATCTCGCGCTCTCCTGGGACCCGACTTCCCTCTCATCCAATCACAGACAAGCATCTGATTTCGCTCCTAACTAAACAACATACAAAGTTGTAGCGGACAATACAACTTCATACGACTAATAGTGTAGTTAGGACTCAGGCGTATACTGTGTCGGTTAATATCAATCATGAATGTTACCTGAACTCCCCTGATATGTGTAAGCAAATACTGTGTCTAATAAGATACGCACAATAGAGGCGTCTCGAGAGGGAAAGAGGCGCATCTTTTGTTAGTTTAATGCCAATAGAAACTGGAGTCCTACACGTTTTCCAGAAGTTGACCTAATAAGTGTTGTTTGAGTTAAAGTATGGATGAAGATCACGTGCAGCTTCACGTGCCGCTCACTTCTCAGCTTCTCACGTCCTAATTCTGGGAATTACATAATACTATACATCCAAGTCAAGTCTAAATCTATCTAAAAAGAGAATAAACAAGTAAACAATAATTACATAAATATAACTAGTCTATTAAGATTTAACTACACAATCAGAGCATCCTATTCTACCGTTGGTTGGTATCAGTTTTGTGACATTTCGAACTGTCTGACGAGTTTAAGAAGTAATTGACCCAGCACTCCTGCAGTTTGTAGACTGCACGTTTTGTACGAATGTTTTACATGTGTAGACCCTGGTAAAACCACACATAACACTGCCCTCAAAACACTGTCTGCGAAAGTGCTGTAACCCATTTTACAGTTGACGCATGTCAAAAACAAGACACAGTATTATACAATTTAAGACTGACATGTTAAATGTAAGAAATGTTGGTTTGGTACTTTTCCCCTGCAGTGATATGGGCTGTGTGGAACAGACAGGGAGAAACGCTGTGTTTGACTGAATCGTGTAGAACAGCATCTCGGTGGAACTCTTCTCGAGCACCAGAACTCTATAATCTTTAGAAAGAATCACGGTGTTCTGTTGCTGCTTTCGGAGCGCGCAGCACAATGGAAACATGTATTTATCTGTTCAAGGTGTATTCTTTTAATAAAGTGATATCTTCATATATAAATTATGTATTTCAGACGTTTAAAAACGTTGTGTAAATTAGATTTCTACATTCACACTTGAGATAATCACTAGTCTCATTTTAATAATATTGGAAACAGGTTTACCCATACATAAAGTTGGATAAACCCGTAAATGTTTTTAACGTTTTTTAAGTTACTATTTTGTACACTTCGCCCATCAAATTTGCTACAAGGATACCAACAGAAACTGTATCAAACATATTACACGTTTTCTACTGCACGAGGCTGGTCTAGCTCGAGGCAAATTGGTCCTCCTTCTACTCCAATTAGTTCCGTTCAACAAGCACTCAGGTGAGTCTCGTGTCCTCCGCTCGCGCTGATAGGCCCGCTGGCGCACTATCTGGGGGAGGGGTCACGCGCCAAGGCTCTTTGGTATTCGCTGAAACAATAAAGGACCTGTCGTTTCCCCCAAAAAACTCAAGTTAATCCCCTGCTGTCCCCCTGAAGACATACTCTGGCAGCTTCTACCTGAATAGCCCAAAGGCACCAGCGTTCCGCAACACTTGAAACATGGAAGAAACGCATTTTAAAGTTTTAAAACTTTGTTTTTTATTCAGCCTAACACAGGTAAGGTATACTTTAAACTGACATAAAAGTTTTGTATTCTTAATATTTTCACATTGAAAATATTTGCTATTTAACGTTGACGTGGTTTTTGTTAACAATACCGTTATTCACACATTAAAAGGTTAGAAAATAAGAACAGTGGCTCTTTTGAAAAAGACGGCTTTCAACAACTGCACGCGGCCCTACCTCTTCTCAATAGAGAAATTCATTCAGACCTGAAAAAAATACCAGTTCTGAAATCTGTGCTGAGTGAGGAAGAAGAAATTGCACAGAGAACATGATACGGGTTCAGGGTGTAATTTGCCCCGGTGTTCTAATGGCAACGGCCGCTATGACCCTTGAAAATATATCCTGGATCATTTGGGAGCTATTTCAAGTATTTGTGTTTTTTTTTTACGAACTAACAATTGTATTTAACCTTTTATTTTAGATATGTGCAGCACAAAACGGTAATATTTTTTATTTATCTCAATAACTTAAAACTGAAAATAAATGCCATTGTTTAATTGTGTCTGTGAAAATCTAAAACATCCAACACAATTGGCCTTCTGAAAGGAATTAAAATGTCATTGAAATGTCATTGATATGACTGATAATAGTTGGATTTTATTTTGTGTGTATTGTGTGATTCACAGACATAACCTTGTCCGTGTTCACCGTAACGTCTAAAAGCATGACCGTGCGGTGGAGCGGTCACGTCGGCGCGAGCTCGTACAAGGTCACGGCTACGCCCAGGAACTCCCCCGAGCCGTCCGTGTTCGCCCAGTTCAGCGGGAACTCGGTGATGGGCTCGGTGACCTCCCTGTCACCCAACACGCTGTACACCATGCAGGTAGAGGCCATGGACCGCTCACTGAACGTGCTGAGCAGCGCAGAGACTGTCGAGACCACCGGTATGTGTGTGAACACTCGGTTCTACTGTACAGCTACTGTGGAACATAAACGATTCGATGTTTCATTTATTTATTATTAAATTACTTATAAACATGACAATTTCTGAATATTGATATTTTGAGATTTAAATTAAATTATGAGAATTATGCTTAATAAAGGGGAGTAACATTGTGTGTGTGACCTGACCTCGCCCCCCCCACCCCCAGCTCCTGAGGTCCCCTCCATCGATCAGGCCTACTCCAAGCAGAGCGACAGCATCACTGTGGTCTTCAGAGAGGTTTCCGGGGCAACCAGTTACATAGTGCGTGCAGAGTCAGGGGACTCCTTGACTGAAACCATGGTAACCAGCTCGCCCGGCACAGTGCTGAACCTGAACCCCTACACAGAGTACTCCATCACCATCATGGCCGTCAACTCTGGGGGAAGAAGCCAGCCCTCGTGGCCTGCTGTCCAGATCACGACAGGTAGAGATACACCTGGAGATACACCTGTAGATACATTTAAAGATACACCTGGGGATACATCTAGAGATACACCTGCAGACACACCTGTAGATACACCTAAAGATACACCTGTAGATACACCTGCAGATACACCTGCAGATACACCTAGAGATACATCTAGAGATACACCTAGAGATACACCTAGAGATACACCTAGAGATACATCTAGAGATACACCTAGAGATACACCTAGAGGTACACCTAGAGATACACCTAGAGATACACCTAGAGATACATCTAGAGATACACCTGGAGATACACCTAGAGATACACCTAGAGATACATCTAGAGATACACCTGGAGATACACCTAGAGATACACCTAGAGATACACCTAGAGATACATCTAGAGATACATCTAGAGATACACCTGCAGATACATCTAGAGCAGTGGTTCTCAACCTCTTTTAGGTCAGTGCCCCCCTCTCCATTTTCCAGGTCCGAACGACGTCTGATGTATTATGTACACAAGTATAATAAAAAAAATCACAGCACTAAAACAATACAACACACAATATACATTGTAGTATGTATAAAATGTAATACAAAAAGCAGTTTTTTACTATTTATGAGTCTGAGAACGGTGTTTTGGCCCGCGCCAAAATCCAAGCCATCTCAAAAGATGCCTCTGTTTAACGCTCTGCAGTGGAGGTTGTCCACTGGCTTGCTCCATCCTATTTCGGTCGTCAATCCTCGCTTGGTGCGTAACAGCGCGCGGGTTGGCAGGCTGGCCGTATTCACGCGAGACCGCAGAAAATTACTTAATTTATAGTTATTACTTCTTAAGTATTATGCAGATTTTTGCGCTTGTGTTCACTGCATGTTTTTGTAGCACATTTGAAAATAATTATTGGCTGTGTTACCATGTTGTTATAAGCTAGTATGCCAGTGCGAGCCACCAATTAAAGCTTGACGAGCCGCATGTGGCTTGCGAGACGCGCAATGAGTATCGCTGATCTAACTTGTATCACTATCAGGTGCATACGATTATGAATCCGAGGCCACAGTTTACAAAACGGTGCGCACAGATTTTTTTCCTTCTCTCGCCTATGTGACCCTAGAGCGGCTCCGTAAAAATGAGTAGGTGTCGGTTAGACGAAACTGGCATTAAAAAACTGGCATTAAAAAACAGACACAGACAAACGCCCCCCAACCGCACCTCAACGCCCCCCTTTTAAAAATATTGTTCCCAGCGCCCCCCGACGTTCTCTGAACGCCCCCTTGAGAAACACTGATCTAGAGATACACCTGCAGATACACCTGCAGATACACTCGGAGATACACCTGCAGATACACTCGGAGATACACCTGCAGATACACTCGGAGATACACCTGCAGATACACCTGCAGATACACTCGGAGATAAACCTGCAGATACACTCGGAGATACACCTGCAGATACACTCGGAGATACACCTGCAGATACATCTAGAGATACACCTGGAGACACACCTGTAGAAACACCTGCAGATACATCTAGAGATACACCTGGAGATACATCTAGAGATACACCTGGAGATACACCTGGAGAACTGGTAACTATAGGAACACTTGTAGAAACAAAAGGATCACACCTATTTGTTTTCCAACGCTTTGTTGGAGTTTAGGAATCAGAGACAATTGCCCTCCCTCCCTCCCTTAACTGATCCAGACTCCTGAAAGGAAAGTTGTTTATTCAAGATAGTGATCAGCGCAGGGCGTTCCTGTGATCCTGGGTCTGGCTCCACCGGTGGGCTGGTCACCCAGGCGAGGCGTTGTCTCACCCCTGCATCAGGAGGCAGGCAGCCCTGAGGTCTCCAGGCCTGGTAACCCTACCTCTCCTTCCCCTCTCCTCACTGGATGAAAACAGAGACCCTGAGAACTAGGTTGTCTCCTCTCCCCAAGGATCCCGTCGGTAACGCGAGGACGCAGGCTCGGTTTCAGGACTCCTTGCATGCTTTGTGTGTGGTGGAGGACCTGCAGGCAGTTTTAGTAACGGTTCTTTTATCCTCTCAGCGCTTTTATAAGAGGTGTTCTGCTTGTGCGGAACATATGAGTGAAAGTCCTGAGGAGGGCGTATCTGTTCAGAGGGGCATTGTGCTCTTAGTTATGTCATTTATTTACATGAGTGCCTGTGTGTCATCCATCCATCCACCTATACATCTATCCATCTATCCGTCCTCTCCTCCTCTCCAGTCGTGGTTGCCCCGGAGCTGAACTCCATGTCTCCTAGCAACAGCACCATCCAGGTGTCATGGTCCCCAGTGGAGCACGCCGTCCTCTACACGCTGTGCATCATCCGCGAAGGTTCAGACTCACGGCTGAAGGTCAACTCCACCGCCCCCTTCTTCACCTTCGACCACCTGGAGCCCGGCACCACCTACTGCATCAAGGCCACCGCCTGGGACCCCCAGGGTCGCCCCGGAGACGACCACACCATCTGCCAGATCACACGTGAGCGGGGGGTGGGGGTAAATTGGGCTGTGTGAGGGGGGGGGGGGTGGGGGCAGGGTTTATGTGAAGACCTGCATGGTCCATAGTCAGCTGATGGTCCTCCTTCTCCCCCCCCCCCCCCCCCCCCCCCTCCTCCCCCCAGGTCCTCCCACCCCAGATCCCATCCAGGTGCTGCTGACCCAGGGTCGCTCCGTGGGGATGGTGGTGTACTGGCAGCTGGTGCGTGGAGCGGAGGACTACGTGGCTCGATCCAGCACAGGGCAGAACTGCACATCATCAGCTGACAGCTACTGCATCATCGACCCGGTGATCTGCGGAGAGAACCACACCATCACCGTGACGGCAGAGAACACAGCCGGGCCCAGCGACCCCTCACAGCCGCAGGGCGTCTCTACCTGTGAGTGGATCTGCGTGCCCAACACACACACACATTCAAACACACACACACATTCAAACACACACACACATTCAAACACACACACACTCAAACACACACACATTCAAGCGCACACACAAACATTCAAACACACACGCTCACATTCAAACACACACACACTCACATTCAAACACACATTCAAACACACACACACACATTCAAACACACACACTCACATTCAAACACACACACATTCAAACACACACACATTCAAACACACACACACACATTATAACATGCAAATACACATTATAATAGACACACATTATAATGCACACACACATTATAACACACACGCACACGCGCGCACATATGTATTGATGTGTGTTCCCCCTCAGTCCCGTGCCCCCCGGAGCATACCTGGGTGGAGGAGCGAGCTCCAGGGATCTGCTGGGTACTGTGGAGCCAGGTGGACTCAGCAGAGTTCTACATGGCCTTCGTGAAGAGAGATGATGGAGCAGAGCAGCTGTGTAACACCTCCAGCACCTCCTGTAACTTCTCCTGCTCCTGCGGATACACATACCTCACCACTGTGTTCGCCTACAACCAGGCTGGAGCCAGCCCCCAGGGGGAGGTGCTGAACTACACAACCAGTGAGGACCACACACACACACACTCACACACACACACAACCAGGCTGGAGCCAGCCCCCAGGGGGAGGTGCTGAACTACACAACCAGTGAGAACCACACACACACACACTCACACACACACACAACCAGGCTGGAGCCAGCCCCCAGGGGGAGGTGCTGAACTACACAACCAGTGAGAACCACACACACACACACTCACAAACACACACACAACCAGGCTGGAGCCAGCCCCCAGGGGGAGGTGCTGAACTACACAACCAGTGAGAACCACACACACACACACACACTCACACACACACACAACCAGGCTGGAGCCAGCCCCCAGGGGGAGGTGCTGAACTACACAACCAGTGAGAACCACACACACACACACTCACAAACACACACACAACCAGGCTGGAGCCAGCCCCCAGGGGGAGGTGCTGAACTACACAACCAGGGAGGACAACACACACACACATGGAAGACACACACACACACACTTCTAGGAGACACACACACGGAGTATGAACACACTCTCCTCTCTCCTCCTCCAGTTCCCTGCTGCCCGGAGGACGTTGTCATAGCGCTGGTCTCCACGGAGACCCTGGAGATCACATGGACTCCGGTTCGGGGGGCGGAGCTGTACGAGACCACGGCGGCGCAGAGTGATGATGTAATCCACTGTAACGACACGGCGCCAGTGTGCGCTCTGTCAGATCTGCAGTGTAACACTGTGTTCAGTGTGGTGGTGACACCCTGCAGTGAGCTGAGGGGCTGCAACCACACCTGCCCTGCACACACACACGCTACAGGTACGCACACACACACACACCTGCCCTGCACACACACAAGCTACAGGCACACGTACACTTACCCTCAAACATACCACTAACAGAGATCTCCCCCCCCCCCAGCCCCCTGTCCTCCCGTGGTCCTCAACGTGACCCAGACCAACTCCTCCAGCGTAACCGTGGTGTTCAGCACCCCTAATGACGCCAACACCACCTACGTTGCCACGGCGGTGGGCCGTAGCGACAGCCACTCGTGCTGGACGCGCTCCTCCTCCTGCCAGCTCAGCCCCCTGCCCTGTGGGACCTCCTACGATGTCAGCGTGATCTCCAGCTCCCCCAGCGGACACAGCCTGCCCAGCTACAGCCTGGCCCTGGAGACCGGTACACACACACATGGACACACACTCACGTCATGGACACACACTCACGCCATGGACACACACTCACCATGGACACACACACACACCATGGACACACTCACACCATGGACACACACTCACGCCATGGACACACACTCACGCCATGGACACACTCACACCATGGACACACACTCACCAACTACAGAAGAAATGTGAAAAAATGCTGAACAAAACGAGAGCATAACACTTAATATCTCTCTCCCTCCTCTCTCCTGCCCCTCCAGCCCCCTGCTGTCCCTCCTCCCTGACAGTAGAGCAGGTGACCCAGGCTATGACCAACGTCACCTGGTCCCCTGCCGTCGGGGCCCGCTCCTACGTCACGGCGCTTTCGTCGCCGCGAGGACACGCCAAGTGTCACACGCTGGACACGCACTGCCTGCTGGGATGCATCACATGTGGCACCAACTACAGTGTGAGTCTGGAGGCCATCAGCAGGACGGGACACAAGGCTCAGTGCTCCTACCAAGGCTTCTCCTCCAGTGAGTCTACACATACACACACACACGGTCATACACACACACACACACGATCACACACACACACGGCCGTACACACACATCCACACTGTTATCATGGCAGTCCAGGGTAACCAGCAATCTCACCCTCTCCTGTGTCTCTCCCATCTTCTGTCTCTCCTCTCTTTTCTCTCTCCCATCTTCTCTCTCCCTCCCTCCCCCCCCCCTAGGTGCCTGTTGTCCCAGCAGTGTGAAGCTCTACAGGATGGCTAACAGCACCATGCATGTCTTGTGGCGTTCCTCGGGGCCCCCGGCCCTTCAGAACCACACGGTGAACCTGTACGGCACCGGGGCCAACTACACCTGCAGCCCCGCGGCCGGAGCCAGCTCCTGCGACGTCCAGGAGGTGGCCTGTGGGGACGTCTACACGGTGGTGGTGGCCCCCCTGGGGCCCGGAGGGGCCCCTGTCCACTTCTGCCCCCAGAGGATGTACTCAGGTGAGGGAGAAGGAGGGGACAGGGAGGGGTGGAGAAGGAGGAAGAGGGGAGGGGTGAAGGGGTGAAGGAGTACTGGAACTGGATTGGGGTAGATGACTGTTTGTCAAACCAGACCGTGCGTGTGTGTGTGAGATGATGTGTGTGTGTGTATGACTGTGTGAGGTCATGTGTGTGTATGAATGTGTGTGTATTTCTAATCATGTGCTTGTGTCTTTCTTCAGTGTCGTGCTCAGGGAGCAACGTGGGGATGGGTAAGAGTCCTGATTCCTGCTCACAACACAGACAACTCAGACAATACAAGGAAAATGTGCATTAAATGCTACAATAATTACATAGTTCAGGGTTCGGCAACCCTGGTCCTAGGGAGCCACTGTCCTGAAGATTTTAGCTGTTTCCCTGCTCCAGCACACCTGATTATAACGAAGGGTTGTTATAAAGCTCTGTGGAAGCCTCATAATTACCCTCCATTTGAATCAGGTGTGCTAAAGCAGGGAAACATCTAAAATCTTCAGGACAGTGGCTCCCTAGGACCAGGGTTGCCGACCCCTGACCTAGTTTAAATAACCAAGCTGTAGTTAAACCATCCAGGATTTATCCACATGTAATATAAAATGGAAAACTATGTTCACAAAATAACCCTTTTTCTGTCTCTTTCAGTGATCTACAGGGGAAAGAGAAGTCTGGATTAGACAAAGTAAGTGACTATTTCAAACTCCTTCATAAATCACCAGACTTAAAGAACAGCCGTTCAGAGTCACTGTGTTACATAAGCAGTGAGGGCAGAGCAAGAGGGAGAGAGAAATGAGAGAGGGAGGGAGAGAGGAGAGGAGAGGGAGAAAGAGGAGAGGGAGGGATGGAGGGTAGAGGGAGGGAGAGAGGAGAGGAGAGAGAGAGAGGGAGAGATGAGTGAGACATGAGAGATGTCAGTGACACGTGACAGGGTTGAGGAGTTTCACAGCCACACGGGGTGTTCAGGGGCTGCTCTGTACAGATGGACTGAAAGAACACAAACTCTCTCCGGAACCCCTTGTGTACAGACATGATGTCAGCTGACCCCTGACCTGACTTCCTGTTCATGTCCCACAGGAAGTCCAAGCACGCGGACAGAAAGTTCCCCACGCTCAGAAACAACTGAAAAGTGCAGCAAAACAGTGAATCTTTGATACGCAAACTCTTGATTTGTTTATCTTTGTGTGCCTAACTATCTTGTACTCTTTTTTGTAAACCTCACTTATGCTGACAGTTAAATAGTGTCCGCATGCTGTACTGTATGTGATATGTTGTGTGAGAGTTTCAAAACACACGAAAATCAAAGCTTGTGAATTATACATTCTCAATGATTCAACTGCTGCTCTTGGATATACCTCCCATTCTAGAAGCATTATTCATTCTAGAAGCATTACCCATTCTAGAAGCATTATCCATTGTAGAATCATTACCCATTCTAGAATCATTACCCATTCTAGAAGCATTACCCATTCTATAATCATTACTCATTCTAGAAGCATTACCCATTCTAGATGCATTACCCATTTTAGAATCATTACCCATTCAAGAAACTGCCTTTTTAGCATGTCCGCATATTCTGTTTTTATGACCTCTAAGATCTGACGTCTTTGTCCTGGATTTCTAACCTCAAGCTGAAAAATGATTTCCTTTTTTAATACGTTTTCTAAAATGCCATAAAAATAAAGTATCCCTTTGATATAAACCATGAGAAGGTATCCAAAACTGTGCCCCCCCCCCCCCAAACAACACATATATAAACCTTTAAAATATAAACATATAAACACTTTGTGTAACAAGACTAAATAATCTTCCAGAAGGTATCACAGGTGTGTGCACCTGCAGAAATGGGCCAGGTGTATCTGACACTGCCTGGAGAGATCAGCCATGTAATGGATGAAAATAGCTGCTGGAAAAACATCCTTCCATCCACTGGCCTGACTTGAATTCCTTCAAACAATAAAAAGACTGAAATTGCAACGTAACAGTGTTTGGTGTTCATGTTTGTGTGCAGTAAAGTTGTGAGTTGACATGAGAGAAGGTATACTCCCCTTTGTCAAGGTGGAGAAGAGTGACATTAGCAGCAACAACAACAGAAAAGAACATGATATATTGGTAACAATAGAAATAGAGGTTCCACAAACCTCATTAAACTGGAAAGAGTTCGATATCGTAACGAAATAGTTACATTCGGGTGTGTTAAAGGTTCACAAACTAATAAAAGAAATATATAGATATATACATTTAAATATAATTGTGACATTATTTTAACCTGTCCCACTGCGCAATGAGTCGTTGAAAAGACGTCTATTTAACGTCATTTCGCGACGTCCAAATCAGGTCTCCTAAAGGTGCAGAATGAAAGTTTTTATTACGTCTGTTTCTGACGTCTTTCTGACTTCCAGTTTGGACGTTCCAACGACTTACAAATTCAGTCAACATTGACGTCGAAATCAGGTCTTCTGGAGGTGCAGAATTAAAGTTTTTATTACGTCTTTTTCGGACGTCATTTAGAGGTCTGACCTCCAGTTAGGACGTTAACATGACATTCACATTTAGTCAAAATTGCACGTCGAAATCAGGTCGCCTAAAGGTGCAGAATGAAAGTTAAATACAAATTCATTCAAAATGACCAAATGATCTACATTTGAACAACATCTGATAAACCCAATTTCAACATTCATAGGAAGATGTCCTAAATACATAATTATCAATTACTCCATCCATTTTGTTGTTTCAGGAGTCATACTGCTCATCGATTTGGGTTACACCTAGACTGCAGGCATAGAGGCCTATCTATTTCTATGTGTTAATTTGAGAATAAAAAAATAAAAATAAACAATAATGAATCACTTCTGTAATTATAATTTTACAAATCAGAATCCGTTTTATTCACAGTCAAATTATACAAACACGTACTGGGCCAGATTGAGCGAACAAATATGGAACTATTGACTTTTAATAAAACTAACAAAACTACAAACTATAAAAACTTTTGGAATGTAGGTCTCCCAGTCTCCCGTCTTTCTGGTGCGTGTTTAAGATGTTCACCTATATCTTGTTTGGTCACCATGGCTTGAGCCTGAGCCCATGACAGCATCTAAAACATACATATAGGCATCATCTGTAACACATACTGTATTTTATAAAAACAGAACATATTTAGCCATATTTAAAGGGTAAGGATATTTAAACACCAATCATTATTTCCCCTTTCCTTTTAAGTTGAACTGGGCCATCAGGTACAATTTAAGTGTCTTACCAATTGCTGACGGCAGCATTTCAAACAGGGAGTGACCGGGGTGTGAAGTGTCTTTTTTATGTTCTGGGCTTTCTTAAGACAATCTGTTTAGGTGTTCCAGTGCGGGTAGAGGGCAGCCAAATCTTTTGAGCATTGTTGATGACCATCTGGAGCGCTTTTCTCTGAGCCACTGTGCAGCTGGTGTACCAAATGCATACGCAGTATAAGTGAGTATGCTTTCAATGGAGGCTCGGTAAAAGGACAGTCTTATGCATAAGTGGGGTCAAAATTATCCTCATGGGTTGTTATTCTTCCAAATCTAGGTAAATATTGTCATATTCCAGGTATTATAGGACACACAACTGTTCTCATATCTTATTCATATTCTGAAATGTGTTATTAAAACAACATAATGTCAACTTAAAGTAGCTTGATATTAAAACGATACATGCGATGGAAATAGGCCTAACAAACAAGTCAATATAGCTCTTCCCTTGGCACTTATTGGTTCTCACGATGTGTTTCATATGAACCTGCTGTGTTTGGGGTCTATATGCTTAGTCTATATGGCTTAGTCTATATGTCCGATGCCCTTTAAGCTCTCTCAAGTCGGTTGGATAAAAGCGTCAGCTGAATGAATACATGTAAATATCCCTAACACTAAACAAACCAACCAAGTATATAACTAACAAACCTAAACTTAATCCCACATACCCATCTGATGGACACTAGTGTTCGCTGGACATTTCAACACCAGCTCAGTAATATATGTTTTATTGAAGCGTTCTTCCATGCGCAGCGCGTCTACAGACGGCCCAGGAAGCAGCGGCCTCAGACATGTGGAGGCTGACAGGAGACCTGCGGGGGGGCAGGGGCCCAGGGGCCACACTGTCACGTTTCACTAGGAGAATGGGGCCCCACGTCGCACAGGGCCTAGGACAAAAGCCCAGCTGAGGAGAGGGGAGGAGGAGGAGGAGGAGGAGAGGGAGGAGGGGGAAGAGGAGGAGGAAGAAAGGGAGGAGGCGAGAAATGCATTGTTACATCTGCTTTGTCTCTGCATATTTATCCCAACTCTCTACGCACAACAGGATATCACGTTCTCTATTGTCCACATACTGGAATCGCTTTGGATAAAGTTATGTCATGTGCCAGGACGGAATCCATTCAGATGGATCGTATGAGGTAACAGTGATGGTTGACCGTAAGCGAACCAGAATTGGAGGCGGGGAGGGGATCAAACAATAAATAAAAATAGTGTTTCTTGACATTCACAGAAACACTTACAGAAACAGAAACAGTGTTCAGAGTTCCTGTTTTAAATCAAGAAACAATATTTGTATTTAATTGATTTCTTATCCCTGTCCTCCCTAGGGTTCAGTGAAAGAGAAGCGAGAGAGGGATGGAGAGAGGGGTGAAGAAAGAGAGGGGTGGAGAGAGAGAGGGATGGAGAGAGAGGGATGGAGAGAGGGATGGAGAGAGAGGGATGGAGAGAGAGAGAGGGATGGAGAGAGAGGGCTGGAGAGAGAGGGATGAAAAGAGAGAGGGATGGAGAGATAGGGATGAAGAGAGAGAGAGGGATGGAGAGAGAGGGATGGAGAGAGAGGGCTGGAGAGAGAGGGCTGGAGAGAGAGGGATGAAAAGAGGGATGGAGAGAGAGGGAGAGAGATGGAGAGATAGAGACAGAAAGCAGGACTGCACGTGTGTGTGAGTGAGAGAGGGATGATGTTGCATGGAATACAGGATAACATCGCAAATAGCCTACTTTTAGATAACCGTAGAAAGAACAGAGTGTATAACTAAATATATTTATTTAATACTGTGCATATATCATAATATGTTAAAAACTGGAAATACAGTCGTTAAGCTCCCGCGCAATCGCTACACTCATTACACTTAAGAATCAGAATTCGTTTTTAATCGCCATGCAAGATACACAAACACGGAATTTATGTCTATGTTCATGAGGCCTTTGCATTGACCATTTATGGTTAAAAATGGGCGTATTCAGGACGGTGTACTAAGATAATTCACGTACGCACACTTGTGGTTAAAATGCGATTTATAAAGGGAACTTTGCTTAGAAGTGTGCGTACGCACGGTTTTATAAATCGGACACACACACTCACTGATACCCTCAAACACACACAAAAACGTAAACTCTCTCTCTCTCTCACACACACAGATAATTCTGATTTAGCCAGACAAATCACATGGATTAAGTTCTTCAAAAGGATTATTTTTAATCTTTACTCAATTTCACAAAGAAAATCCCAATAGGATTTCATGACCATCTTGTAATTTATTTTTGTAACTTCCCGGATTAGTCTCTTTTCAAGAGGCAGCCATGTTGGTGTTTTACTGGACCCAGCCTTACCAAACAAGAGAGAAGGAAGTGATGTTGTCACTCCAGGAAGCTCTTGACCCAACACCTCCAAACCCAGCCCAGGCCTCCTGTAACCCAACACCAGACAGCAGTCTAGGTTTACAGACTCCTGTGCCCCCTCCAGGGAAACTAACATCTTAACTCAATAGGACAACTGGAGACGTCCCCCCCCCCCGAGAATGTAATCTAAACAAAATTCCTGTTAGAATTCCAGTTGATTCCTTCTACATTTACATTTAGTCATTCATCAAACGCTCTTATCCAGAGCGACTTACAGTAAGTACAGGGACATTCCCCCTAAGGCAAGTAGGGTGAAGTGCCTTGCACAAGGAGACAACATCATGTTGGCATGGCCGGGAATCGGACCAGCAACATTCTGATTACTAGCCTGATTCCCTAACCGCTCAGCCACCTGACTCCCCACCTGTCCTCTTTTGTATGACTTCAGAGTAAAGTCTGTAATGGACAGTATTGTTAGACAAGTGAGGTGAATGGGAAGGGAGTCATGTGGAACAGTTCGTTAAGCAGTCAGGCTGGTACTCAGAAGGCACACGGTTCGAGCCCCGACCATCTGTATAAGACTGCCTGCTGAATAATTAAATGTAATGAAAGGTGCAGTGTTTCTACACTCTTACCCCTACACCTTTACCCTTGTGTGCTTTGACAAGACTGTGTGCCGTTGTTACCAAAGACTTTCCCCTTGGGGATCAATAATGTAATTCTGATTCTGATTCTGAGTGACTCATGTGCAGCAAGGATGTGGAGTTCCCCATCCACTGTCTTCAGCCACCCCCCCCCCCCTCCCCCCCACACCCATGCCTTCTTCTCATTGCAGCAGCAAGCCCACAGGCTTTGGGAGTCTACTTGTGCTGGGAAGCACAGGATTGGGAAGCTGTGATTGGTCATCTCCTGGATGATCTCCCCCAGCTCTGCTCTCAGATAATCAGAAGTGCTGCTCCACCCTGACCTGAGCACGCAGGATCCTACTCATCCAAACCTCAAGGAACACTATGGATACGCTGACAAGTCTGTTTCTGTTTGTCCACCTTCTGTCTCTGACACAGGTAACTGACCCCTGACACGCTTAGAGAAGACCTGGGTTTTACAACCAATCACAGAGCGGTTACTGTAGTTTGTACTGTGATGTATGTTTTAGGTTATTTTCACATTTCTGTTCTTTTTTGTGTGTTTTATTTTCAGGTACACAAGGCTTTGGCAGGTGAGTGTCTTTGCCTGCTAGATCAGCACCTGTTAAGTGTTTAGAGTTAGCTGTGACATCATGGAGATGCTCTTATTCACAGGTGCACAGGTAACACAGGCTGTACTCAACATTTACAGGATTATACTAGAATACCTTCATGAAAAAAACTATTTTCAGTTCAGTCAAGTTCTGTGCTGTATTATGCATGGCTCTTTCATGAGAGGGTTCTACGTTCTTGTTTGAAGGGTTCTCTTGGTTGTAAAGGTTCTACACTGTTTCCAGGCGTTGGATAAGTCTTTTGCACCAGCTGCAGTAAAATGTTTTCCCTAACAATCATTCAGAAGGCTTGTCTGAGGTTTTAAAAATAAATACAAAAATGTACATTCTACGCTTTTACATAAATACACAGGATTTGACCGTTTTGATCTCGAATCTCTCACTGATGTCTGTAGTCGTGATAATTTAACACAATGCAACATCGTATGATGAATTGTATCCTCTATTTCTCCAGATCCCCCCTGTCCAATCACGTCAATCACGTCACCCTCAGCATCGACACTGAGAGTCAAATGGAGTGCTTATTCTGGAGCAACAAACTACTTTCTGGACCTACGGGTCGTGAACTCTACGACCATTGCTCCGGTGGTCTTGACGTTATCGGCGGCCAGTACGGAGAGGCTGGTTCAAGGTCTGAGACCCGGGACGACGTATAACGTCATACTCAAGGTGTTCCAGTTTTATTACGTCATGTGCACGCAGACGGAAACTGCTATGACAGGTAAAAAGTTAATCAACAACCAAACTGGCACATTCAGATAAAATAGCTCCTTTTATTTACGGCACATAAAGTTGGCAGAATCTATTCCAACCAATAAATATTTACCTTTTTTTTCAGTTCCCGCCGCATCGCAAATCACTTTTGCCAAGGCTATTTCAAGTAGCTCATTAATATTTGAGTGGTCCGCTGTTACCGGAGCAGACCGCTATTATCTGATCGTGGAGAAGTTCGGGGACAGTCAACAGATATATAACCAGACCTACACAGCTGTGAGCGGTCAGGTGGATAACTTGAACCCAAGCACATCTTATAACTGCTTCGTCTACTCGTCCAATCAGGCGGGGTCAGGCGCTGCCGGCAACATCAGGTCTATTACAACACGTAAGTGACGTGGCGGCGTGTCGGCTTAATGACGTCTCGGTTTCAATGATCAATGATGAAGTTGAATTTAGTTGAAGTTTCAAAGACAAGTCAGCTATCTTCTGCAGTGCTTTTAACTCAATGGGTTGATGAGAATCTCCCTCCCTCCCTCCCTCACAGTGGTCCAGCCCCCTACAGGTGTGGTCATCACCTCCACAGGGCATAGCACAGCCACAGTCAGCTGGCAACCGGTTACCAAGGTGCTCCTGTACCAGATCCAGGTAACCACGGCAACGACAACAGCAACCCCTCATCTAGACATCCTGACATGTAAGATGTTTCGATGTTCCACCTCTGACCTCCCCCCCCCCCCCCCCCCCCCCTCTCAGGTGTGGAACAGTGGAACCCCAGGTTCCTCTTACCTGAGGAACACCTCAGGAACCTTCATGGAGCTGAACAGCCTGGAGCCCTGCCGTACCTACACAGTGGGAGTGTCCTCCATCAACGCCTTCATGGACCCGGGAGAGCCCAGCAACGTCACACACACCACCTCCAGTGAGTAGGGAGGGAGACTGATGGACAGACAGAGGGAGAGACAGACAGGCAGACAGACAGACAGACAGACAGAGGGAGAGACAGGCAGACAGACAGGCAGACAGGTACAGATACACAGACAGGCAGATATACAGACAGGCAGGTAGGCAGACAGACAGACAGACAAAGTGAGACAGGCAGACAGACAGGCAGACAGGTAGACAGATACACAGACAGACAGATACACAGACAGACAGATACACAGACAGACAGACTAACCCTCTGTCCCTCCCTCCCTCCCTCTCTCCCTCCCTCTCTCCCTCTCTCTCCACCAGCCATAACCCCGGTGTCGTCCATCTCGGTGTCATACAGCTGCTCCAGCCGCATGGTAACCGTTTCCTGGGTGCCCGTGTTCGGGGCGCTGTCTTACCGAGCCAGCGTTACCGGGAACAACGGGACATCTCTGTCCTGCACGTCCTCTTCCACCTCCTGCCAGGTCACAGCGCTGCAGTGTGGACAGACGTACCAGACTGAGGTCACGGTCATCTCCTCCGACTGCTCTGCAGTCTCCAACACATCCACCTCCTTCGCGACAGGTGACAGGAAACAACGGCACGCCAAACTTCCCGTCTCCATGTATCTCTCTGCCTCTTTCTCCCTCTCTCCCTCCCTCCCTCTCTCTCTCTCTCTCTCTCTCTCCCTCCTTCCCTCTCTCTCTCCCTCTGTCCCTCCCTCTCTCCCTCCCTCTCTCTCTCTCTCTTTCTCCCTCTCTCTCTCTCTCTCTCTCCCTCCTTCCCTCTCTCTCTCCCTCTGTCCCTCCCTCCCTCCCTCTCCTCTCTCTCTATTTCACTCCCTCACTCTCCTTCTCAGAATCTGGGTTCTTTGTTTAGGCCTTCTCCGTATCACCCTCCCCCACATTATTTTGTCATCACTAATATCACCAACAAACAGTATATAATTACCTTCACTCACACACACACTGTTCACCACATGGTTCCATGTCCCTCTGACGCACACATCAGAAACACACACCCTCTTAGACATGAATACTCGTCTCAACAAAACTGATCCCTGTGATTGGGTGTCCAGGGACTCCCTCTCCCTCCCTCCCTCCCTCCCCCTCCCTTCCCCCTCCCCGACAGATAGGTGATATGGGCTTCCATACATTGTATTGATGCATTGTATTTTTTAATTGATACTTGTATTCAAAATGGAGTAAAATGAAAGGTCACCCATCAAAGAGGGTTATGCTGTCAGTTCTTACTGTCTGCCCTGAGGTCACAGGACCAGGGAGGCGGGGGAGGGGGGGGGCACTAACGTTATTTGAGTCTGCATGTTGGGGTGTGTTTGCCTTCTGTGAGCACAAACCTATTTTCCTCTGTCATTTTCTTTCTGTTTTTGTATTATTATTTTCTCACCTCTAAGAATTCCTCAATATTTACGTTTACGCATGGTTTAGGATTTTATAGCGTAATTTTATCTTTTTGCCAAAAAGTCAGTTTGTACAATGTGTGACCTCTGCCCCCAGTCCCCTGTGCCCCCGCCCAGCTGATGACCTACAGGGAGTGTCGCAGCAACATCATCGTGTTCTCCTGGGAACCCACCAACAACACCAACTACTACGTGGCGACGTCGCTGGCCGCTAACGGCGAGCGTGTGGAATGTCACACCACCGACACAGCCTGCTACTTCACCAACACCGACTGTGGAAACTCCTACCAGTACACTGTGTACGCCGCCAGCGCTGAGTGTAACAGCGAATCAAGCGCACCCAAACACATCAAGACTTGTGAGTGTGGTGGGGGGGGGGACGGTGTATGTGATGGGAATGTGTGTGTGTGTCAGGGTTTTGTGTATGTGTGTATTTTATACAATATTTACACATTTTCTTTACAAATACCTAATGTTTATTACCCCATCGTCCTTCCTCCCTTCCTCCCCCCCAGCCCCATGCGCCCCCCAGAACATAGTAACGTCGGCGGCCAACTGCCAGTCAGACGTCCTGATAACCAGCTGGGACTCCGCCCTCGGCGCCCTTTCCTACAACGTGGAGGCTCTGGGTAACCAGGGCGACCGCTACAACTGTAGCTCCACCTCTACCAGCTGCACCATACCGGGGGTGTCCTGTGGGCAGGTGCTCAGTGTGTGGCTCACAGCCTCTGATGACGACTGCACCACAGACAGGGTTCTGGGGGAGGCGGCTGAGACTGGTGAGCAGGGGGCTGAGGGGCATGGGTGAGGGGCAGAGGTAAGGGGATGAGGGAGAGGGGCAGGGGTGAGGGGCGGAGGTGAGGGGATGAGGGAGAGGGGCAGGGGTGAGGGGCGGCGGTGAGGGGTGGGGATGAGGGAGAGGGTGAGGAGCAGGGGTGGGGGTGGGGGTGATTGGCAGGGCTGAGGGTGAAGGGCAGGGGTGAGGGATGAGGGTGAGGGGCAGGGGTGAGGGGTGAGGAGGGTAATGCAGAATGATCTGACTCAGAAGGCTCAGATCTCTGGCTGCCTGTGTGTGCGTCTGTGGATGGATTCTCTTCAGAACTGGGCTTTGTGTGAAGTGTGAAGTGTTGCAGGTGTGTTGGTCAGGGATGAAGGACATGCAGTACTCCATACATAATAATGATATCAAATATATAGTATAAGTACAGTATGTATGTAGGATAATGCCATATAAATAACTAATCAAAATAACTATTGCTTTTTTATCAATAATAATATCCTCCCTCCCTCCTCCCCCTCCCTCCCTCCCTCCCTCCCCCCGCCAGTCCCCTGCCCCCCCACCAACGTGTCAGCCATCACAAACTGTAGATCGGACATCGCCACCCTCAACTGGACCACCAGCCAGGGCGTAGTCTTCTACGTCGCCATGGCGACGCACGCTGACGGCTCGTTGCTAAGCTGCGTGAGCATGGATGGCCGCTGTGATGTCCAGGGCCTGCGCTGCGGTCAGACCTACTCCGCCTACGTGGTCGGAACCAACCTCAAGTGCAACAGCTCCCAGAGCAACACGGTCACCTTGGAGACGGGTAGGTCGTCATGACGCACCGGAGCTGCAGGCTTCATCATGTTGAAGTTCAATATCACATCTCCTCCTCTCCTCTCTCTCCCCTCCTCTATCTCCCCTCCACCCCTCTCCCCTCCTCTCTCTCCTCTCCTTTCTCTCCCCTCCCCTCCTCTCCACCCCTCTCCCCTCCTCTCTCTCCTCTCCTTTCTCTCCCCTCCTCTCTCTCCTCACCTTTCTCTCCCCTCCTCTCCACCCCTCTCCCCTCCTCTCCCTCCCCTCCTCTCCCGTCCCTCCTCTCCACCCCTCTCCCCTCTTCTCCCTCCCCCATCCTCTTCCCTCCCCTCCCCTCAGCCCCCTGCCCCCCTGACCAGGTGGAGGCGTTCAGGGACTGTGCAGCTAACCACGCCCTGGTGGTGTGGCAGAGCCCGCAGCCTACAGGCTCCTACACAGCGTCCCTGTCCTCCGCGGGGGCCCCCACTCTCAGCTGCAACACCAGCAGCGACAGGTGCCTGGTCCCTGCGCTAACCTGCGGTCTCACCTACAACGTCACCGTCACCTATAACAACGGCCGCTGCCCCACCTCCTCCACACCCATCAGCATGGAGTCAGGTGTGTGTGTGTGGCGTGTGTGACGTGTGTGTGTGTAATGTTATTCATATAATTATAATTTATGAAATAACTAACAAAGGATGATCTCCTCCTCTCCTCCCCTCCTCCTCCCCTCCCCTCCTCTTTTCCTCCTCCCCTCCTCCCCTCCTCCCCTCCTCCTCCTCCTCCTCTCCTCCTCCTCCCCTCCCCTCCTCCTTTCCTCCTCCTTTCCTCCTCCCCTCCTCCCCTCCTCCTCCTCCTCCCCTCTCCTCTCTCCCCACAGTCCCCTGTAGCCCCCAGAACGTGCTGACCTCCATGGCATGCAGTTCCCGCACTCTCACGGTGGACTGGAGCGTCTCCGTGCCGGGGGACAACTACACCGCCTTGGTTTCCACGGGAACCGGCGAGCGCATCTACTGCAACTCCACGCAGACGCAGTGCATCCTGGGAGGGCTGGCGTGCGGCCATTCTTACACCGTCACAGTGTTCTCAGTCCAAGGGAACTGCCTGAGCATGCCCAGTGCAGACGCCATCATGGATCCAGGTGAGAATACATGACCTGGGACTACATCTCCCACGACACCCTGGGACTACATCTCTCATGACACACTGGGACTACATCTCCCATGACACCCTGTCTTTGTTTCTCATCTCCCTACCTCTCTCCCTCTCTCTCTCTCTCTCTCTCTCTCTCTCCCTCTCTCTCCCCCCTCCCCTCCCTCCCTCCATCCCCCCTGTCTCCAGTTCCCTGCACCCCCACCAACATCACCGCCACCCGCACCTGTGGTCAGAGCTCTGTTGCCGTCACCTGGTTGGCCAGCTTAGCTGCCAGCCGATACACCGCCATCGCCGTGGGCTACGAAGGTCACAGGTCAGAGTGCTCGACCAACGACACGTCCTGCACCCTGGACGACCTCAGGTGCGGGCAGGTCTACCAGGTGGGCGTCACGGCGACGGGGAGCAATTGCAGCAGCCCGCTGAGCCAGACCACCTCTCTGCACACAGGTACCCTCCCCTGGCGGTCACCGCGGAAACGCTGTCAAGACAACGCAAACACGTTACCGCAGAAACGCCGCTACAATGTCATACTCTAAATGAACACCTGTTAATGTCCTCCCCCCCCGCAGCGCCCTGCCCTCCAGCCAACCTGTCCAGCCAGCTGAACTGCTCCAGTGGCTCCACCCTCCTCTCCTGGTCTCCCAGCCCCAACGCGGTGTCCTATCACGGGGCCGCCCAGGGGCCAGATGGGGCCCCTCTGACCTGCAGCTCCTCCAGCTCCTCCTGCCTGCTCAGCGGCCTGGTCTGTGGACGCTCCTATAACCTCACCGTCTCTGCCACAGACGGCTCCTGTGCCAGCCCTCCCAGCGCCCCCCTCAGGCAGGACACAGGTACTGCAGCTTTCAGTTCTACTGAGTTTTACCCACTGGTCTGTTTATACAGGGTGACCCAAAAAATACTCTAGCAATACGCAATTTAAATATTCCGTTTTTTTGGGTCACCCTGTATATACTGGGTATAAACAACAGAGAGGAAATACACACTTCTGTGCTAAATGTATATTTATTTGTCGTCTGAATGACACTTTGAAACTGCACCTTCAAATACAAATGTAAAATGGGTTCAACACGGGACTGTAAGTCTATCATGTTGCCCTCTTCTGTACATCTGTGTCAGATGTCACATCAATAAAGTTGTATTAAAATAAACATTTCTTCTTCTCCCCCTTTCCAGCCCCCTGCACCCCAGTCAACCTGTCCACCTCCCTCTCCTGTGGAAACAGCTCAGTGCTGGTCAGCTGGGAGGCAGCTGCAGACGGGCTGGTCAGCTACACTGCCACCTCCTGGTCTGGGGGGGCACCTGCAGGTACCTGCATCACCGGGGGGACGGCCTGCACTCTGGCTGGCCTGCAGTGCGGTCAGACGTACGCTGTCTCCGTGGTGGCGTCCCGCGGCAACTGCAACAGCTCCGCCAGCGCCATGACAACCGTGACCGCAGGTGAGCATCTCCACAGGTGTGGGGGTCAAGTGTCATATCCTCCACACACAGGTACACTGCCTGCTGTGCTACAGTCTCATTTCTCATTTCTCCCTCTCTCTACCTCCCTCTGTCTCGCCCTCTCTCCCTCCCCCTCTCTCTCCTTCTCCCTTTCTCTCTCTCCCTCCCTCTCCCTCCCCCCTCCCTCTCCCAGGTCCCTGCCCCCCCACAAGCGTAGCCGTGTCTCTGGCGTGCGAGGGCAGCGTTGGCACGGTTACCTGGACAGGGTCCAACGGGGCGGACTCCTACCTGGCCACAGCTACGGACGCCGCCGGCGCCTCTTTCACCTGCTCCTCCAACTCCTCCTCCTCCTGCTCCTTCACCTCCCTGCGCTGCGGACAGGACTACAGCGTTACCGTGGTGACGCTCAGCAGGGGTTGCCAGAGCAACCCTAGCCCCGCCCTGTTGCTAAGAACAGGTGAGAGGACAGGTTATAACCTGTCTGTCTGCCTGTCTGCCTGTCTGCCTGCCTGCCTGCCTGTCTGCCTGTCTGCCTGTCTGCCTGTCTGTCTGTCTGTCTGCCTGTCTCTGTGATGAAAGACTCTGTAAGAGGGTAATCATTATCAACATAGCTCTATTTACTTACTCTCTCCTCGTCCCGTATCTCTCCTCCTCTTCCCCCCTCCCTCCCCCCCCCCCCCCCCCCCCAGCCCTGTGTGCTCCTACCAGTCTGTCCGGTGTGGTGGACTGTTCCACCAGCAGCCTGTCTCTCTCCTGGGCCCCCAGCCCCACACCTGGGGCCAGGTACACCCTGACCTCCCAGCAGCTAGGGGGCGCTAATGTGGCCATGACACAGTCCACCAGCGCCTCGTCCCTCTCCATCACCAGCCTGCAGTGCGGACAGAGATACGCCTTCCGGGTCGCCGCCGGTGACGCTGCCTGCAACAGCAGCTTGAGCCCTCCCCTGGAGATGAGCACAGGTGGGCACCATAGCAACAGAAGTTTACCCAAAAAATCATGCTTTTTGTCATTACAAAATTATATAACATTTCCTAAACTTTGTACCCTCAGTCTGTCTCTCCTCTCTCACTCTTCCCCTTCAAACACAGCTTGGCAAACCTTCCATCTCTCTCTCTCCCTCCTACCTCCCTCTCCTTTCCTTTCTCTCTCTCTCTCTCTCTTTCTATCTCTCTATTTCCATCTCTCTGTCGGTCTCTCCCTCCATCTTAATTTATCTCTCCCTCCATATTGATCTCTCGCTCCCTCCCACTCTCTCTCAGGTCCCTGCTCACCCACTAATGTTGCCGCCTCCAAGGATTGTGTGTCTAGCATCGGCACGGTTACCTGGCAAGACAGCATGGGAGCAGACAACTACACCGCCACCATGACAGGCGGAGGCCAGTCCTATACCTGCATGTCTTCCTCCAGCCATTGCAGCGTTCCCAGCTTGGCATGCGGGCAGAACTACTCTGTGTCTGTCTCCGCCTCCAACTCCCAGTGTAACTCCAGTGCCACTGTGGGCGCCAGCCTCCAGTCAGGTGACCACGCTCGCCACCCCATCTAATCTTGCTTTGGAATTTGGGATGTGGAACTGTTTGATGTGGATCTTTAGAACTTGGAATTCTAACTTGTTCCCTTTCCCTCTCAGGTCCGTGTGTTCCGACAGGCGTTTCCGTGGTGATGGACTGTGCCAACAACCAGGCTGTAGTTTCGTGGTCGGCCAGCCAGGGAGCGGTGTTGTACACTGTGTCAGCACGCAGCAGCATGGGCAACTCCACCTGTCAGAGCGCCACCCTCAGCTGCACTCTCACCAGCATCAGCTGCGGCACCAACTACACCGTGCAGGTGGTTGCCGGGGACAACAGCTGCTCCAGTTTGCCCAGTCAGGGAGTGACGTTCAGCTCAGGTGAGAGGATGTTCTTCATCAGCCCAGGTTCAGGTCAGGACCAGGAATGAGCAGAGACAGGAAATCAACTCTTCTGGTCTCTTCCTTGTCATCGCTTCTTCTTTTCTCTGTCTCTCTATCGCTCTCTCTGTCTCTCCTTTCATCTTAATTCATCCCCCCCTCCCTCTCTCTCTCAGGTTCCTGCCCACCCACTAATGTCGCCGCCTCCCTGGATTGTGTGTCTAGCATCGCCACGGTAACCTGGCAGAACACCAACGGGGTTGACAACTACACTGCCACCATGACAACAGGCGGAGGCCAGTCCTATACCTGCATGTCTTCCTCAAGCCATTGCAGCGTTCCCAGCTTGGCATGCGGGCAGAACTACTCTGTGTCTGTCTCCGCCTCCAACTCCCAGTGTAACTCCAATGCCACCGTGGGCGCCAGCCTCCAGTCAGGTGACCACGCTCACCAGCCCATCTAATCCTGCTTTGGAATTTGGAATGTGGGACTTTCAAATGGGAATCTTTAGAACTTGAATTTCTAACTTGTTCCCTTTCCCTCTCAGGTCCGTGTGTTCCGACAGGCGTTTCCGTGGTGATGGACTGTGCCAACAACCAGGCTGTAGTTTCGTGGTCGGCCAGCCAGGGAGCGGTGTTGTACACTGTGTCAGCACGCAGCAGCATGGGCAACTCCACCTGTCAGAGCGCCACCCTCAGCTGCACTCTCACCAGCATCAGCTGCGGCACCAACTACACCGTGCAGGTGGTTGCCGGGGACAACAGCTGCTCCAGTTTGCCCAGTCAGGGAGTGACGTTCAGCTCAGGTGAGAGGATGTTCTTCATCAGCCCAGGTTCAGGTCAGGACCAGGAATGAGCAGAGACAGGAAATCAACTCTTCTGGTCTCTTCCTTGTCATCGCTTCTTCTTTTCTCTGTCTCTCTATCGCTCTCCCTCTATCTTCATTTATCTCTCCATCCCGCTCTCTCTCAGGTCCCTGCTCACCCACTAATGTCGCCGCCTCCAAGGATTGTGTGTCTAGCATCGCCACGGTTACCTGGCAAGACAGCATGGGAGCAGACAACTATGTCGCCACAATGACAGGCGGAGGCCAGTCCTATACCTGCATGTCTTCCTCCAGCCATTGCAGCGTTCCCAGCTTGGCATGCGGGCAGAACTACTCTGTATCTGTCTCCGCCTCCAACTCCCAGTGTAACTCCAGTGCCACTGTGGGCGCCAGCCTCCAGTCAGGTGACCACGCTTGCCACCCCATCTAATCTTGCTTTGGAATTTGGGATGTGGAACTGTTTGATGTGGATCTTTAGAACTTGGAATTCTAACTTGTTCCCTTTCCCTGTCAGTTCCGTGTGTTCCGACAGGCGTTTCCGTGGTGATGGACTGTGCCAACAACCAGGCTGTAGTTTCTTGGTCGGCCAGCCAGGGAGCGGTGTTGTACACTGTGTCAGCACGCAGCAGCATGGGCAACTCCACCTGTCAGAGCGCCACCCTCAGCTGCATTCTCACCAGCATCAGCTGCGGCACCAACTACACCGTGCGGGTGGTTGCCGGGGACAACAGCTGCTCCAGTTTGCCCAGTCAGGGAGTGACGTTCAGCTCAGGTGAGAGGATGTTCTTCATCAGCCCAGGTTCAGGTCAGGACCAGGAATGAGCAGAGACAGGAAATCAACTCTTCTGGTCTCTTCCTTGTCATCGCTTCTTCTTTTCTCTGTCTCTCAATCGCTCTCTCTGTCTCTCCTTTCATCTTAATTCATCCCCCCCTCCCTCTCTCTCTCAGGTTCCTGCCCACCCACTAATGTTGCCGCCTCCCTGGATTGTGTGTCTAGCATCGCCACGGTAACCTGGCAGAACACCAACGGGGTTGACAACTACACTGCCACCATGACAACAGGCGGAGGCCAGTCCTATACCTGCATGTCTTCCTCAAGCCATTGCAGCGTTCCCAGCTTGGCATGCGGGCAGAACTACTCTGTGTCTGTCTCCGCCTCCAACTCCCAGTGTAACTCCAATGCCACCGTGGGCGCCAGCCTCCAGTCAGGTGACCACGCTCACCAGCCCATCTAATCCTGCTTTGGAATTTGGAATGTGGGACTTTCAAATGGGAATCTTTAGAACTTGAATTTCTAACTTGTTCCCTTTCCCTCTCAGGTCCGTGTGTTCCGACAGGCGTTTCCGTGGTGATGGACTGTGCCAACAACCAGGCTGTAGTTTCGTGGTCGGCCAGCCAGGGAGCGGTGTTGTACACTGTGTCAGCACGCAGCAGCATGGGCAACTCCACCTGTCAGAGCGCCACCCTCAGCTGCACTCTCACCAGCATCAGCTGCGGCACCAACTACACCGTGCAGGTGGTTGCCGGGGACAACAGCTGCTCCAGTTTGCCCAGTCAGGGAGTGACGTTCAGCTCAGGTGAGAGGACGTTCTTCATCAGCCCAGGTTCAGGTCAGGACCAGGAATGAGCAGAGACAGGAAATCAACTCATCTGGTCTCTTCCTTGTCATCCCTTCTTCTCTCTCTCTCTCTCTCTCCCTCTATCTTCATTTATCTCTCCATCCCGCTCTCTCTCAGGTCCCTGCTCACCCACTAATGTCGCCGCCTCCAAGGATTGTGTGTCTAGCATCGCCACGGTTACCTGGCAAGACAGCATGGGAGCAGACAACTATGTCGCCACTATGACAGGCGGAGGCCAGTCCTATACCTGCATGTCTTCCTCCAGCCATTGCAGCGTTCCCAGCTTGGCATGCGGGCAGAACTACTCTGTGTCTGTCTCCGCCTCCAACTCCCAGTGTAACTCCAGTGCCACTGTGGGCGCCAGCCTCCAGTCAGGTGACCACGCTCGCCACCCCATCTAATCTTGCTTTGGAATTTGGGATGTGGAACTGTTTGATGTGGATCTTTAGAACTTGGAATTCTAACTTGTTCCCTTTCCCTCTCAGGTCCGTGTGTTCCGACAGGCGTTTCCGTGGTGATGGACTGTGCCAACAACCAGGCTGTAGTTTCGTGGTCGGCCAGCCAGGGAGCGGTGTTGTACACTGTGTCAGCACGCAGCAGCATGGGCAACTCCACCTGTCAGAGCGCCACCCTCAGCTGCACTCTCACCAGTATCAGCTGCGGCACCAACTACACCGTGCAGGTGGTAGCCGGGGACAACAGTTGCTCCAGTTTGCCCAGTCAGGGAGTGACGTTCAGCTCAGGTGAGAGGATGTTCTTCATCAGCCCAGGTTCAGGTCAGGACCAGGAATGAGCAGAGACAGGAAATCAACTCATCTGGTCTCTTCCTTGTCATCCCTTCTTCTCTCTCTCTCTCTCTCTCCCTCTATCTTTATTTATCTCTCCATCCCGCTCTCTCTCAGGTCCCTGCTCACCCACTAATGTCGCCGCCTCCAAGGATTGTGTGTCTAGCATCGCCACGGTTACCTGGCAAGACAGCATGGGAGCAGACAACTATGTCGCCACCATGACAGGCGGAGGCCAGTCCTATACCTGCATGTCTTCCTCCAGCCATTGCAGCGTTCCCAGCTTGGCATGCGGGCAGAACTACTCTGTATCTGTCTCCGCCTCCAACTCCCAGTGTAACTTCAGTGCCACTGTGGGCGCCAGCCTCCAGTCAGGTGACCACGCTTGCCACCCCATCTAATCTTGCTTTGGAATTTGGGATGTGGAACTGTTTGATGTGGATCTTTAGAACTTGGAATTCTAACTTGTTCCCTTTCCCTGTCAGTTCCGTGTGTTCCGACAGGCGTTTCCGTGGTGATGGACTGTGCCAACAACCAGGCTGTAGTTTCTTGGTCGGCCAGCCAGGGAGCGGTGTTGTACACTGTGTCAGCACGCAGCAGCATGGGCAACTCCACCTGTCAGAGCGCCACCCTCAGCTGCATTCTCACCAGCATCAGCTGCGGCACCAACTACACCGTGCGGGTGGTTGCCGGGGACAACAGCTGCTCCAGTTTACCCAGTCAGGGAGTGACGTTCAGCTCAGGTGAGAGGATGTTCTTCATCAGCCCAGGTTCAGGTCAGGACCAGGAATGAGCAGAGACAGGAAATCAACTCTTCTGGTCTCTTCCTTGTCATCGCTTCTTCTTTTCTCTGTCTCTCAATCGCTCTCTCTGTCTCTCCTTTCATCTTAATTCATCCCCCCCTCCCTCTCTCTCTCAGGTTCCTGCCCACCCACTAATGTTGCCGCCTCCCTGGATTGTGTGTCTAGCATCGCCACGGTAACCTGGCAGAACACCAACGGGGTTGACAACTACACTGCCACCATGACAACAGGCGGAGGCCAGTCCTATACCTGCATGTCTTCCTCAAGCCATTGCAGCGTTCCCAGCTTGGCATGCGGGCAGAACTACTCTGTGTCTGTCTCCGCCTCCAACTCCCAGTGTAACTCCAATGCCACCGTGGGCGCCAGCCTCCAGTCAGGTGACCACGCTCACCAGCCCATCTAATCCTGCTTTGGAATTTGGAATGTGGGACTTTCAAATGGGAATCTTTAGAACTTGAATTTCTAACTTGTTCCCTTTCCCTCTCAGGTCCGTGTGTTCCGACAGGCGTTTCCGTGGTGATGGACTGTGCCAACAACCAGGCTGTAGTTTCGTGGTCGGCCAGCCAGGGAGCGGTGTTGTACACTGTGTCAGCACGCAGCAGCATGGGCAACTCCACCTGTCAGAGCGCCACCCTCAGCTGCACTCTCACCAGCATCAGCTGCGGCACCAACTACACCGTGCAGGTGGTTGCCGGGGACAACAGCTGCTCCAGTTTGCCCAGTCAGGGAGTGACGTTCAGCTCAGGTGAGAGGACGTTCTTCATCAGCCCAGGTTCAGGTCAGGACCAGGAATGAGCAGAGACAGGAAATCAACTCATCTGGTCTCTTCCTTGTCATCCCTTCTTCTCTCTCTCTCTCTCTCTCCCTCTATCTTCATTTATCTCTCCATCCCGCTCTCTCTCAGGTCCCTGCTCACCCACTAATGTCGCCGCCTCCAAGGATTGTGTGTCTAGCATCGCCACGGTTACCTGGCAAGACAGCATGGGAGCAGACAACTATGTCGCCACTATGACAGGCGGAGGCCAGTCCTATACCTGCATGTCTTCCTCCAGCCATTGCAGCGTTCCCAGCTTGGCATGCGGGCAGAACTACTCTGTGTCTGTCTCCGCCTCCAACTCCCAGTGTAACTCCAGTGCCACTGTGGGCGCCAGCCTCCAGTCAGGTGACCACGCTCGCCACCCCATCTAATCTTGCTTTGGAATTTGGGATGTGGAACTGTTTGATGTGGATCTTTAGAACTTGGAATTCTAACTTGTTCCCTTTCCCTGTCAGTTCCGTGTGTTCCGACAGGCGTTTCCGTGGTGATGGACTGTGCCAACAACCAGGCTGTAGTTTCTTGGTCGGCCAGCCAGGGAGCGGTGTTGTACACTGTGTCAGCACGCAGCAGCATGGGCAACTCCACCTGTCAGAGCGCCACCCTCAGCTGCATTCTCACCAGCATCAGCTGCGGCACCAACTACACCGTGCGGGTGGTTGCCGGGGACAACAGCTGCTCCAGTTTGCCCAGTCAGGGAGTGACGTTCAGCTCAGGTGAGAGGATGTTCTTCATCAGCCCAGGTTCAGGTCAGGACCAGGAATGAGCAGAGACAGGAAATCAACTCTTCTGGTCTCTTCCTTGTCATCGCTTCTTCTTTTCTCTGTCTCTCAATCGCTCTCTCTGTCTCTCCTTTCATCTTAATTCATCCCCCCCTCCCTCTCTCTCTCAGGTTCCTGCCCACCCACTAATGTTGCCGCCTCCCTGGATTGTGTGTCTAGCATCGCCACGGTAACCTGGCAGAACACCAACGGGGTTGACAACTACACTGCCACCATGACAACAGGCGGAGGCCAGTCCTATACCTGCATGTCTTCCTCAAGCCATTGCAGCGTTCCCAGCTTGGCATGCGGGCAGAACTACTCTGTGTCTGTCTCCGCCTCCAACTCCCAGTGTAACTCCAATGCCACCGTGGGCGCCAGCCTCCAGTCAGGTGACCACGCTCACCAGCCCATCTAATCCTGCTTTGGAATTTGGAATGTGGGACTTTCAAATGGGAATCTTTAGAACTTGAATTTCTAACTTGTTCCCTTTCCCTCTCAGGTCCGTGTGTTCCGACAGGCGTTTCCGTGGTGATGGACTGTGCCAACAACCAGGCTGTAGTTTCGTGGTCGGCCAGCCAGGGAGCGGTGTTGTACACTGTGTCAGCACGCAGCAGCATGGGCAACTCCACCTGTCAGAGCGCCACCCTCAGCTGCACTCTCACCAGCATCAGCTGCGGCACCAACTACACCGTGCAGGTGGTTGCCGGGGACAACAGCTGCTCCAGTTTGCCCAGTCAGGGAGTGACGTTCAGCTCAGGTGAGAGGACGTTCTTCATCAGCCCAGGTTCAGGTCAGGACCAGGAATGAGCAGAGACAGGAAATCAACTCATCTGGTCTCTTCCTTGTCATCCCTTCTTCTCTCTCTCTCTCTCTCTCCCTCTATCTTCATTTATCTCTCCATCCCGCTCTCTCTCAGGTCCCTGCTCACCCACTAATGTCGCCGCCTCCAAGGATTGTGTGTCTAGCATCGCCACGGTTACCTGGCAAGACAGCATGGGAGCAGACAACTATGTCGCCACTATGACAGGCGGAGGCCAGTCCTATACCTGCATGTCTTCCTCCAGCCATTGCAGCGTTCCCAGCTTGGCATGCGGGCAGAACTACTCTGTGTCTGTCTCCGCCTCCAACTCCCAGTGTAACTCCAGTGCCACTGTGGGCGCCAGCCTCCAGTCAGGTGACCACGCTCGCCACCCCATCTAATCTTGCTTTGGAATTTGGGATGTGGAACTGTTTGATGTGGATCTTTAGAACTTGGAATTCTAACTTGTTCCCTTTCCCTGTCAGTTCCGTGTGTTCCGACAGGCGTTTCCGTGGTGATGGACTGTGCCAACAACCAGGCTGTAGTTTCTTGGTCGGCCAGCCAGGGAGCGGTGTTGTACACTGTGTCAGCACGCAGCAGCATGGGCAACTCCACCTGTCAGAGCGCCACCCTCAGCTGCATTCTCACCAGCATCAGCTGCGGCACCAACTACACCGTGCGGGTGGTTGCCGGGGACAACAGCTGCTCCAGTTTGCCCAGTCAGGGAGTGACGTTCAGCTCAGGTGAGAGGATGTTCTTCATCAGCCCAGGTTCAGGTCAGGACCAGGAATGAGCAGAGACAGGAAATCAACTCTTCTGGTCTCTTCCTTGTCATCGCTTCTTCTTTTCTCTGTCTCTCAATCGCTCTCTCTGTCTCTCCTTTCATCTTAATTCATCCCCCCCTCCCTCTCTCTCTCAGGTTCCTGCCCACCCACTAATGTTGCCGCCTCCCTGGATTGTGTGTCTAGCATCGCCACGGTAACCTGGCAGAACACCAACGGGGTTGACAACTACACTGCCACCATGACAACAGGCGGAGGCCAGTCCTATACCTGCATGTCTTCCTCAAGCCATTGCAGCGTTCCCAGCTTGGCATGCGGGCAGAACTACTCTGTGTCTGTCTCCGCCTCCAACTCCCAGTGTAACTCCAATGCCACCGTGGGCGCCAGCCTCCAGTCAGGTGACCACGCTCACCAGCCCATCTAATCCTGCTTTGGAATTTGGAATGTGGGACTTTCAAATGGGAATCTTTAGAACTTGAATTTCTAACTTGTTCCCTTTCCCTCTCAGGTCCGTGTGTTCCGACAGGCGTTTCCGTGGTGATGGACTGTGCCAACAACCAGGCTGTAGTTTCGTGGTTGGCCAGCCAGGGAGCGGTGTTGTACACTGTGTCAGCACGCAGCAGCATGGGCAACTCCACCTGTCAGAGCGCCACCCTCAGCTGCACTCTCACCAGCATCAGCTGCGGCACCAACTACACCGTGCGGGTGGTTGCCGGGGACAACAGCTGCTCCAGTTTGCCCAGTCAGGGAGTGACGTTCAGCTCAGGTGAGAGGATGTTCTTCATCAGCCCAGGTTCAGGTCAGGACCAGGAATGAGCAGAGACAGGAAATCAACTCTTCTGGTCTCTTCCTTGTCATCGCTTCTTCTTTTCTCTGTCTCTCAATCGCTCTCTCTGTCTCTCCTTTCATCTTAATTCATCCCCCCCTCCCTCTCTCTCTCAGGTTCCTGCCCACCCACTAATGTTGCCGCCTCCCTGGATTGTGTGTCTAGCATCGCCACGGTAACCTGGCAGAACACCAACGGGGTTGACAACTACACTGCCACCATGACAACAGGCGGAGGCCAGTCCTATACCTGCATGTCTTCCTCAAGCCATTGCAGCGTTCCCAGCTTGGCATGCGGGCAGAACTACTCTGTGTCTGTCTCCGCCTCCAACTCCCAGTGTAACTCCAATGCCACCGTGGGCGCCAGCCTCCAGTCAGGTGACCACGCTCACCAGCCCATCTAATCCTGCTTTGGAATTTGGAATGTGGGACTTTCAAATGGGAATCTTTAGAACTTGAATTTCTAACTTGTTCCCTTTCCCTCTCAGGTCCGTGTGTTCCGACAGGCGTTTCCGTGGTGATGGACTGTGCCAACAACCAGGCTGTAGTTTCGTGGTCGGCCAGCCAGGGAGCGGTGTTGTACACTGTGTCAGCACGCAGCAGCATGGGCAACTCCACCTGTCAGAGCGCCACCCTCAGCTGCACTCTCACCAGCATCAGCTGCGGCACCAACTACACCGTGCAGGTGGTTGCCGGGGACAACAGCTGCTCCAGTTTGCCCAGTCAGGGAGTGACGTTCAGCTCAGGTGAGAGGACGTTCTTCATCAGCCCAGGTTCAGGTCAGGACCAGGAATGAGCAGAGACAGGAAATCAACTCATCTGGTCTCTTCCTTGTCATCCCTTCTTCTCTCTCTCTCTCTCTCTCTCTCTATCTTCATTTATCTCTCCATCCCGCTCTCTCTCAGGTCCCTGCTCACCCACTAATGTCGCCGCCTCCAAGGATTGTGTGTCTAGCATCGCCACGGTTACCTGGCAAGACAGCATGGGAGCAGACAACTATGTCGCCACTATGACAGGCGGAGGCCAGTCCTATACCTGCATGTCTTCCTCCAGCCATTGCAGCGTTCCCAGCTTGGCATGCGGGCAGAACTACTCTGTGTCTGTCTCCGCCTCCAACTCCCAGTGTAACTCCAGTGCCACTGTGGGCGCCAGCCTCCAGTCAGGTGACCACGCTCGCCACCCCATCTAATCTTGCTTTGGAATTTGGGATGTGGAACTGTTTGATGTGGATCTTTAGAACTTGGAATTCTAACTTGTTCCCTTTCCCTCTCAGGTCCGTGTGTTCCGACAGGCGTTTCCGTGGTGATGGACTGTGCCAACAACCAGGCTGTAGTTTCGTGGTCGGCCAGCCAGGGAGCGGTGTTGTACACTGTGTCAGCACGCAGCAGCATGGGCAACTCCACCTGTCAGAGCGCCACCCTCAGCTGCATTCTCACCAGCATCAGCTGCGGCACCAACTACACCGTGCAGGTGGTTGCCGGGGACAACAGCTGCTCCAGTTTGCCCAGTCAGGGAGTGAAGTTCAGCTCAGGTGAGAGGATGTTCTTCATCAGCCCAGGTTCAGGTCAGGACCAGGAATGAGCAGAGACAGGAAATCAACTCTTCTGGTCTCTTCCTTGTCATCGCTTCTTCTTTTCTCTGTCTCTCTATCGCTCTCTCTGTCTCTCCTTTCATCTTAATTCATCCCCCCCTCCCTCTCTCTCTCAGGTTCCTGCCCACCCACTAATGTCGCCGCCTCCCTGGATTGTGTGTCTAGCATCGCCACGGTAACCTGGCAGAACACCAACGGGGTTGACAACTACACTGCCACCGTGACAACAGGCGGAGGCCAGTCCTATACCTGCATGTCTTCCTCCAGCCATTGCAGCGTTCCCAGCTTGGCATGCGGGCAGAACTACTCTGTGTCTGTCTCCGCCTCCAACTCCCAGTGTAACTCCAGTGCCACTGTGGGCGCCAGCCTCCAGTCAGGTGACCACGCTCGCCACCCCATCTAATCTTGCTTTGGAATTTGGGATGTGGAACTGTTTGATGTGGATCTTTAGAACTTGGAATTCTAACTTGTTCCCTTTCCCTGTCAGTTCCGTGTGTTCCGACAGGCGTTTCCGTGGTGATGGACTGTGCCAACAACCAGGCTGTAGTTTCTTGGTCGGCCAGCCAGGGAGCGGTGTTGTACACTGTGTCAGCACGCAGCAGCATGGGCAACTCCACCTGTCAGAGCGCCACCCTCAGTTGCATTCTCACCAGCATCAGCTGCGGCACCAACTACACCGTGCGGGTGGTTGCCGGGGACAACAGCTGCTCCAGTTTGCCCAGTCAGGGAGTGACGTTCAACTCAGGTGAGAGGATGTTCTTCATCAGCCCAGGGACCACACACACACACACGATTCACACATGTACACACACATAAAAAAGCGACACACTTCTCCTTAATAAAAGTCACTGAGGCGTTAGTCACTGAACACCCCCCCCCACCCCCCCCCGTTGCCTCTTCCTCCTCTCCTTTTTGTTCCTCCTCCGCTCCTCCTCCCCCCTTTGCAGTCCCCTGTCAGCCACAGGGGGTCAATGCTAGCCAGGACTGTGTTACTAACTCTGCCTGGGTGTGGTGGCGCCCCGCCCCCGGTCTGCAGAGCTACACGGTAGTGGGCGTGTCAGCGGAGGGGCTAAACTCCTCCTGCTCCACCTCCAACAACACCTGCGAGCTGCCCCACCTGGCCTGCGGACAGCGCTACACCGTCAACGCCACTGCTAACAACGGGCTCTGCAGCGGCCCGCCCAGCGCCACCTTCGACATCGTCACAGGTAACTACGACGACAGGTTGTCGTGACTGACGGATGATGTGTTTTGTTTCTAAAGGATCCTAACATGGTCATTGGTGTGTTGGAACAGCTTAATGTTTTCATGATCAACACTGACTGGAGAACAGGAAGTGATCACAGTCGTTGCTGTTTCTGCTGTTTTTCATCTCTTATTTCCGTCTTCTCTTTTCTCATCCATCTCTTCTCCTCTCTCATTTTCTATTCTCCCCTCCTTTTCCTCCTTCCTCCTCCTCCTCCTCCTCCTCCTCCCCCCCTGCTCCTCTCGGCCTCCTCCTTCCTCCTCCTCCTCCTCCTCCCTTCCTCTCCTCTCCTCCCCTCTTCCTCCTCCCCCCTCCTGCCCCCTCCTCTCTTCTTCAGCTCCCTGTTCCCTCTCCAGCATCACAGCCTTCGCTCAGTGCCACAACAGTTCCATCCTGGTGGTGTGGCAGCCCCTGCAGTCCGGCCAGGTGAACCCTGTGTACACAGCCACGGCGGAGGCCAGTGATCGCTCCTTCCTGTCCTGTAACAGCTCCTCGTCCAGCTGCGTCCTCCAGGGCGCTCGCTGCGGTCTGCACTACACCGTCATTGTGGTGCCCTCGTCTGACAAGTGTAGCGGGCTCAGGAGCGCCCCCTACAGGATAAGCATGGGTGAGACATTTTTCAAGACAAGTAGGGTGAAGTGCCTTGCCCGAAGACACGTCATTTGGCACGGCAGAGAATCAAACCGGCAAAATTCAGATTACTAGCCTGATTCCCTAACCGCTTAGCCACCTGACTCTCTTAAATCTACCCGAGCCCTGTGTGACACGAAACTCCTCCTTTGACCCTACATGTAACCCTTAACCTTTGACCTCAGGAACCCGGTAAACTAACCATCCTCCTTCCCTCCCTCCTTTAGAGCCCTGCCCTCCACAGGATGTGGTCATCAGCTCTTCCTGTGAGTTGCGGGGTGCGCTGGTGTCCTGGATGGCGTCCCCGGTGGCGGAGGCGTACGCGGTCATGGCGGCGGGTGCTGGTGGGGATGTCAGGTGGTGTAACTCTACGCAGGCCAACTGTAGCCTGGCGGATCTGAGCTGTGGACAGACATACGCTGTGTCTGTGGTCGCAAGCCACCAGAACTGCACCAGCATGCCCAGCCAGAACATCAGCTTCAAAACCGGTAAGACATACACACACTCACTCACACACACACACGCTCTCACTCACACACACTCATACACACACTCTCACACACACTCACACACTCACACACACTCACACACACACTCTCACACACTCACACACACTCATACACACACTCTCACACACACTCACTCACACACACACACACAACCAGTGGTGTGAGTAGAATCTAAATGTTTCCCTCTCTTCCTTTGTTCCCCTCCTCTCTCCTCCCTCCTCTCTCACCCCTATCTTCCCTCCTCTCTCATCCTCCTCCCTCTCCTCCTCCCTCCAGTCCCCTGTCAGCCTGGGTCTCTCTCCGTTTCTCTCCAGTGTTCTAACCAGTCAGCAGAGCTCTTGTGGGCGCCCACCCTGGGTGCTGTATCGTACTCTGGCCGTGCTCAGCCTGCTAACGGCACATCGCTGTTCTGCTCCGCCGCCGCAGGCGCCTCCTCCTGCTCCTTCGTGGGGCTGGAATGTGGCGCCGAGTACAACTTCTCCGTTCAGGCGTCAGACGGCACCTGTAACTCCTCCTACAGCGCCCCCCTGCTGGTCGGAGCAGGTAAATACACAGGCACTAGCAACCAGAAAAGCTTAAGGGTTAGTCATAAATCGATTATATGGCTTAGCTAACCTCTACCTACTCCCTCTACCTCCCCCCTCTCCCCCTCTACCTCCCCCTCTCCCCCCAGCCCCCTGTCCCCCAGACCAGCTGAGAGTGTGGATGACCACCATGCAGGGTCTTGTCCATGTGCTGCGGGCGTCCTGGTCCCAGGTTAGCTGTCCAGGTACAGAGTACCTGTTGGAGGTGAGGGGCTCCATCCAGGGGGACCCGTTTTCTCAGATCCACCTGGCCTCCTACTGGACCAGCGACAACTACTTTGAGATGCCTGTGCCTTGTGGCTCCGCCTACAACGCCACGGTGACCAGCAGGAGCGCAGCCGGGATCAGCGCCCCCTCTGGGACGGTGGCAGGAACTGCAGGTAGGCCCTGGCTTCAGGCACTCTGTAGAAGCCTGCAGGTGGAGATAAAGGGTGTGGCTGTGAGTTTGTTGTATAGAAGAACAACTCTCTCCTCCTCTCCTCTCTGTCCTACCCCTCCCTTTTCCTCTCTCTCCTCCCCCTCCCCTCCTCTCCTCCCTCCTCCCCCCTCTCTAGCTCCTTGTCCCCCCCTGTCTGTCACTTACCAGGGGGATAACTCCTCAGCGGTGGTGGGGTGGAGTGCCTCAGTCTTTGCCAACTCGTACAGGGTGTACGATGTGAGGGAGGCTGCGTGGAGGAGCGTGTGCAACACGGGGCAGCTGTCCTGTACTGTCAACAACCTCAACCCTGACCACCTGGCAGTTACCGCTAGCAACGCTGCCGGGGAGAGCGCCCCCACCCAGAACATCACAGGTGGGTTCTTGTTTTGTAGGTGTGTGTTCAGGTGTGTGCGTTTACACAGGTGTGAGGTATGTTTTTTTGTGGATACTTTTGTGTGGTTGGGTGAGTATGGTTGTGTAGGTGGTGTGTATGTGGTTGGTTGTGTGTGTATATGGTTGTGTGTGTGGTTGTGTGTGTGTTTGTATGGTTGCATATGTGGTTGTTTGTGTGGTTGTGTGTATGTGGTTGTGTGTATGTGGTTGTGTGTGTGGTTGTGTGTAGGTGGTTGTGTGTGTGTGTGGTTGTGTGTTTGGTTGTGTGTGTGGTTGTGTATGTACTTGATGGTATATTGATGATGGTATTGAAGTGTCCCAGCCCAGTACATCATGATGCTGTGCTGTCTGTCCACAGTGCTGCCTGTGTCCAGCAGGAGGAGGAGAGATGTAGAGACCAGTGAGTAACTAACCCCTCCCTCACCCCTCTCTCATCCATCCCTCACCTCGCTCACCCCTCTCTCACCTCTCCCTCACTGCTCCACCACTTTTGACTCCACCAATGATGATGGCTTAACAGTCTTTCAGGTAGTGCCTGTTGTAATCATGGTGGATGGTTAACAAACAGAAGTGCAGCTTTCTAACAGTATTCCAGTAGTTACTTTCAAGCAGCCTGTATTTTGACCAGGCCCAGTGCAACAGCAAACATCTCTTCATTAAAAACATTTACAAATAATAACAAATATAGCTGCAAGCAGCGATGGTGGATTCCTCCTGGAACAATTTATGAAATTGATATGTTATAATAAAAATGCATTCTGCAAGTTTGGTTTGAATACATCCAAGACTGTAGTGCCCCATGTGCTGTAACGGACAAAGGATTTTGAACATCAAACACACCTTACCTTTTGTAAGGGTTCCTCTGATGATGATAACTGCCAATCCTGGGGAAGATTGGAATCTAGGATTTAAAAAATCCTAAATCTATATTGTACAGAAAAATCTAAGGGCTTGCCATTATGAGTTGTTGAGACTTTATTCTTAATCGTGACAAATGAGGAATCTGTAATGAATTGCAGGACTCTACAACAAAAAGGATACAAATTGGTCTCACAGGACCAAATTGGGTGTGGTGGTTCATAACGTTGTGCTGTTACACCATGGCAAAGTTTTTTAGTTTTTACTCTTTTGGTCTAAGGGCTGCCATTTACTTCCACTTTACAATACAATTTGTATTGTCTTGTAATGCAAAGTGCACCCTGCAAGTTTGATGTGACTATGTCAAAGATTTGCTGAGATACAAGACAAGATTACCAGTGTCATGATCCATCCAGCAGCCAATACCAGGGTGAAGGTGGGGGCTTACTCACTGTGTCAACAGAGTCTTGTGCGTGTGAGTTTTTTTGGAGCCACTGGGTCTGGCATGACAGAGAGAGAATTTGCAAGACAGCCTTAGCCTTTGCCAAGCAATCACATTTTAAATACTCATCATTAATCTACTTTTTATCTTACATTCAACTTTTTCTCAGATTTGTATACAACACATTTTCAAGAGTCTACATATGAACTTGTGATTGATTCAGACTATCAGTTTTTGCTTGGCACTTGTATAAAGCATTAAATTAGCCTTAGCAATAAATTTGATTCCCTTTATTTAAATCATTTTAAAAGATATGCACTCAGCTATTGAATGGGGTTGTATATATTGTTGTGTGTTGTTGGTGGCATATCAAGTTTGGCGTTGATTTCTCAAAGATTTCTTGACTTTCATGGGAATCATAAGACAAACTTCCTGTTTAGTTGTGTTATGGAATATCAAAAATATTTTGACAACTTTTGTGAGGCTTGGTCTGAAGATGTTGCCAACCAAACATGGGGAAGATGGGACAAAAAAAAGGAGTAGCGAAAAAACACATTTCATAAATTCATATAATACAGAAAAATCTAAAGATTTTCCATTATGATTTGTTGAGGCTTTTTGTTCGTCGTGAGCAATGAGGCACATGTAATGAATTTCAGGATTCAAGGACGAAAGACATACAAATGGCATCACTTTTAAAAAGGGCAAAATGGGGTGTGGCCTGTAATGCCCCCTTGGCTGTAGCAGACAAAGAAATATGAAAATTAAAAATCCTATTGATAGAGTTTGTGAGGGTTCTTCTGACGATGATAACTGGCAATTATGGGGAAGATTGGGCAAACATTTTAGGAGTAGTAGCGAAAAAACATGTTTCGTGAATTTATGATGTACAGAAAAATCTACGGACCTGCCATTATGAGCTGTTGAGACTTTCTTGTTCCTTGTGACAAATAAGGCATCTGAAAGTAATTTCAGGATTCTAGGACAAAAGGGCTACAAATGGCATAATAAAAAAAAAATGACACAAATAGTTGGTCAAATTGGGGCGTGGCCTGTAGCGCCCCCTTTGGTCTCAAGTGGATAATACCTTAATAATTCCTGTCTGTTCACAGCAGGAGGTCTCATGGTCCCCACGGTGAGGGTCTCCGTGGAAACCTCCAGGGCCCTGCTTGTTGATTGGTCGTCCGTACCGGGGGCAGAGTCCTACGTGCTGATGGTTCGTGAGCAGGGTGTCACCTCGGCCTCGCGGCGTCCGCAGGTCCTCACCGTGTACGGAGAGAGCGCCAACCTCACGGACCTCCGGCCCTCCTCCACCTACTGTGTGTCTGTGTCTGCCAGAGGCCCCGCAGGCCCGGGGCCCTACTCAGAAGCGGTGTGTGTGGAGCTGAGCCCAGGGGTCCGTGGGTGAGGAGACAGGAAGTTAGATGGACGAGTACTGTTTCGGCCACACAGAGATTCTGCTTGTAGAATGTGATTGTTGGATCCCCTCTGGGTGTGTGGAAGGTGTGTCTGGGTAACATGGGGACAGCTGTGGAGATGTTCAGCACACAGCTGAAGGTTCTTATTTTAGAAATAGGTCTGTTTACAATGTTATATCTTTGGTTCCGGACATTTGATCCACTCCTTAGGTCTCCACTGTTCAGTGACAAACTCTATTCTGTGGATTCTTAACTTACACATTTATATATATATATATATATATATATATATATATATATGGTGAAGAGAAAAGCAATAAATGTTTTTCTATACATTTGCGATATTTTCTACGAGGTCTTTTAAGCAACTGTTGTTTTTAAAACATTTTTTATAATTATACTTTCTCTTGTCAATGAGTAAATCACCTCTCCAAGTGGGTAATGTACCCCACTGTCTTCACTGTGATGAACCTATGTGCCAATGATTTATCTTTGTATTTAAACGAATCTGATGAATCTTTAATAAAGTATATTTTACAAACGGCTGACCTTTGAGAGAGTCCTAACAGCAGACCTGCACCTGTCCGCACACACCCGGAGAAAACAAATAACCAAGAAACACAACCATCAAAAACTGACTCGTGATTTGAGTTTCATCAAGTTTTGCACTTAGGTAATATGGAAAGATATTCACAGATTCGGACTTACGGGATCAAGTAAGCGACGCAACGTTGTTCAAACACAAATGATACATCTTTCACATCATAATAGCATATACTACGCGCTACAAAAAAGAAAAACCCGTTTTGTATAAGAATAAGCCGTCCTCCGCGCTCGATGCATACCATTGATCTCTACGAACAGCCAGCGACCGTAGAGTGCGCAGGGAGCGTCTGCAAAGTTCACTTCCAAGAGTGATGTGCAAACAAAAATCAATAACTCCACTGTTATAAAATATGGAGACTCCAAAATTACTCCACACATCAACAGTTTCCCCCTGATCATACTACGACAGCTGTTTTGAATCAAATTGGTTTTGCTTAATTTTCATGATAATTTTATTTATTTATCAATAGCTCCACTGTTATGCATTACTATCACTCCAAAACCACTCCACACGTCAACAGTCTCCTCCTGGTCATACTACAACAGCTGTTTTGGATAAAATTGGTTTTGCTGAATTTTCAGGAATTTTGTAACAAAAGAGGTTTTGCTGAATTTTCATCAATGTGTTTATAAATATTAATCAATAGCTCCACTGTTATGCATTATTATGACTCCAAAATCACTCCACACATCCAAAGTATCCTCCTGGTCATACTACAACAGCAGTTTTTGAGAAAATAGGTTTTGCTTCATTTTCATGATTTTATATTGAAAATAATAATCAATAGCACCACTGTTATGCATTATTATGACTCCAAAATCACTCAACTTGCGAACAGTCTCCTCTGGGTCATACTACAACAGTATTTTTGTAGAAAACTGTCTCTAGTTAATTTTCATGAATTTCCATTGCAAATATTAATCAATAGCTCCACTGTTATGCATTATTATGACTCAAAAGTCACTCCACACGTCAACAGTCTCCTTATTGTCATACTACAACTGCTGTTTTAAAGAAAATTGGTTTTGCTTACTTTTCATGAAATTTTTAAGCAAAACAGTTTTTGCTTAATGGCCGTGAATTGTATTATTTACATTTACATTTATGCATTATAATCACTCCAAAATCACTCCACATATCAACAGTTTGCTCTTGGTCATACTACAACAGCTTTTTTGGAGGAAATAGGCTTGGCTTATTTTTCATGTTTTTTGGAGTAAGATTTTAAACAATAACATACAAAATATGTATATATATATATATTGTGATGTCACGAGAGGCTGGGTCCTGGAGGGGCGCTACATCCCCCTAAAATGGCTCCAACCCCAACCACTCAGGGCTCCACCTGCTGGTGGAGCTACAAGCCACACTTCTCCTCACCAGACCTAACAACCCAGCACACCTGCAGGTCATGACTGATTATTGGATGGCGGGAAGGCCTATAAAAGCATGACAGAGACAAAGGGGGTGGACTGTGTATGGTGGAGCGGATAGTTTGGATCAGAAGACTTGCTGGGCTGGACTAACTCTGGTTGGAATACCTTATTTTGAGGAGCTGTTTGTTTTATGGACACTGGAAATCCCAGAAACCTGAATGTAAGGCTTGTAACCCAAAAAGAAAGAAACTGTTTGCACTGAGTTTACTTTCCGTTTAAGGCTTGGATGCCGAAGACTTTTTTGTTTGGTTACAACTCAGGCTTCTTTTTGTTGAAATCCTTGTTTGTTGACCTGAGCAACTCATTAAAAACCCATAATTTTGAGATTTGTGTCCTTGTGCTGGTTGAACTGCCCCGCTAAGAACTATTTAGCCTCTCGCTACATCACATATGGTGGAGAATGCGGGCATGTTCACACTTTGACAGCACATGTACGGAGAGGACACCAAAGTTTTAACCACCCAATTGTCCAATTTAACTATAAACCCCAAAGACAAAATGGAGGATATTCTCAGAGCCCTTGTTGCTGGACAGCAGGCTCAGATGCAAGCCAGTGCAGCCCTTCTAGAGGAGCAAAGGAAGGCCAACCAGCTAAAGGCGGAGGAGCTGCATCTACAGAAACAGTTGGCCAGCCAAAATGGTCGCCCAATAAGGGCTGGGGATTTACTAACCAAGATGGGGCCAATGGATGATGTTGAGGCCTATTTGCATTCCTTTGAAGCCACAGCCACCAGAGAAAGATGGCCCAAAGCACAGTGGGTTGGACTGGTAGCCCCTTTTCTGACAGGGGAGTCCCTACATGCAGTCCAGGACCTGCCCCCGGAAAAGGCAATGGACTATGATGCACTGAAGACCGAGATCCTGAGCAGAAATGGGATTACAAGGTTTAGCATGGCCCAACGATTCCACAGCTGGACCTTCCGACAAGACCAAGCTCCTCGGGCCCAGATGCATGAACTTGTCCGGATTACGAGGAAATGGTTGGAGCCAGAGAAAAATACAGCTGCCGCTGTAGTAGAGACTATTGTGGTGGACCGCTACCTACGGGCTCTGCCACACGATGCCAAGCGGTTCCTCAGCCAACAGGCTCTGACCACGGCCGACCTAACTGTCGAGGCTGTGGAGAAATACCAGGCCACAGCAGAAATGCTCCAGGCTACCAGGAAGGAGCCCGGTAGGGCAGCCGGATCGAATGCAGGAGGATACACCAGGAACCTAAAGGCCCCTAACCCAGCCACCACAGGGGCTCGCTATGTTCCAGGGGGTACCAAGAGCAAGCCTGAGCCGGGAAGAATGTCCCAAGAGAGCGGAACGAGGCAGTGCTATCGGTCTGGAGAGAGGGGGCATCTCTCCTGGCAGTGCGGTAAACTGTTGGATGAGCCCATGCCCACCGCAGAGACCTCCAGCTCACCAGCAGCCCACCTGTATGCGTCGCTTGTGGGGGTCACCGACGGTAACCCAGACCGTCCTCCCACCTGCCCAGTGACAGTGAATAACTATGATGTAGAAGCCTTGCTGGATTCAGGGAGTCGAATCACTCTAGTGCGGAAGGACCTGATGGATCCATCATGCCGTACCACAGGGAAAACTCTGTCTGTCTCCTGTGTCCATGGGGACACCCGAGAATACCCCATTACAGGGCTGACAATGACCACCACCCGGGGAACCATTCAGGTGATGGCGGGCGTGGTGGAATCGCTCCCGGTGGCGGTCTTAATTGGACGAGACTGTCCGGCCTTCTACGCACTGTGGAGGGAGACACAGGAGCGGCGGACCCGCGAACCCAGTAAGCAGAGAAAAAAAATACTCTCTTGCAAACTTCCAAACAAAAAAAACTCTGATTCTGCCCTTGCAGGAATGGCTCGAACCCGGGCTGACACAGAGACAGACCCTGACGCCAGTGTAGCTGGGAGCTAACTGGTGAAAAAGGGTACTGCATATGGAATTAATCTATTAATTAATTCCTCTCATATCTGGGAAGTCTCGAATAACACAGGGCACCACCGCAATATTTGTAAAGGGATTGAGGAAACCTTATTGATTAATGAACAAATAATAGCCTTTTGATCAGTCTCTTTAACTTAAAGTCATGAAAGTTCCTTAGAATTTGTGCATATCCGATGACGAGAATTGTATATAAAAAGGGTTTATTTAAGCGAATGGAAACAGACAAGGGGGAGACAAGGAAAAGGGGGGGGGGGGGGTTTTGGCCTAAGGAGACAAAGGACAGTTATGCTAAGATAGGAAGACTACTTAAATCAGTTACAGTTCACCACACTTATGCCAAGGCCTACGCGTAAGAAATTAGCTTAAATAGCAGTTACTGTCTGTTGAAGAAAGGTAGTTGATCTTCCGTGTGGTGTCCAAGAAATCAAAGGAAGTTTTCCTTAACTTCCGTTATGGTCCTTGGTTCCGTTGAAGGGTTCAGGTAAATCCAGAGGTTGCTCAATATACAGATCATCAGAGGTAGCTATTCTCAGAATGACTGCAGACGAAAGAGAGCTTTGGTTTGCTCAATATGACAGATCATCCGAAGGTTGCTATTCCCAGGATGACTGCAGACGAAAGAGGGCTTTGGTTTGCCCGTTCGGGGCTTTATACCAGCAAAGATAAAGGGGGGTTGGTGCTCCCTTATCTGAAGATGGTCTCATGCTGTGATTTGCATGTAGTTGTGAAAGTCTCTGGAGTGGGTATCTTTCAATGTCAGTGGGAGTGCTTAACTTCCATAACTAACAATTGTAACATTCAGAAATGTCATTGTTAGTTTTGTCCGATCATCTAGATACCAAGAATGAGCTATTTGTAACAAAGGGGAAGGGAGTTACATTAAACATCACATTACATCAAACACAGCATTTACAGAGAAGGTCACAAGGTTCCAATCCTTTTAGTGTCCAATAAGCAGTATTGTCTTTGTGAGATGTTTGTAATCCATTAAATGTCTGTTTTGGGATAAATCCTCTGTTCAGACTTGTGAACCAGCTATTCCAAGGCCTTCCTGACCTTTCAGCACTGGTTTGGAAATCCATAACCCTGGTTTCGTCAGTGTGTCTCACTGACGAGGGAATGGTTGTGGAGACTCTGCTACACCAGAGAGGAGGATGTGCTGCCAGGAAGTGATTCAAACCTCAGTGAGGAAGATGGCCCCGCAACCACAGAGCTGCCCCCCCTCACAGGCCAGTATGGTGCTGCGCAGTTACAGGACCCCACCCTGTCTAATGCGTTAAAGAATGTTCAGGTGTTGGAGGGAGTAGTGCTGGGGGATAGAACAAGCCCTACTTACCCCCATTTTGCAGTAAGCAAGGGACTGCTATATCAAGTTGTGAAAAAGGACAATACTGTACAGGAGCAGCTGCTCGTACCACAGCCGCATCGGGCCACTGTGCTGAACTTGGCTCACAGTCACCCCCTAGGGGCCCACCTAGGCGTAGAAAATACAAAAGAGAGAATCTTGCAGCGCTTCTTTTGGCCAGGGGTACACAAAGAGATAGGAAACTACTGCCTAAGTTGTCCCGAGTGCCAGCAAGTAGCACCCAGACCTTCCTATAGGAACCCCCTCATCCCATTGCCCATCATTGAAACTCCTTTTCAAAGAATAGGACTGGACATTGTGGGCCCATTACCGAAGAGTGCTAGGGGACACCAGTACATTCTGGTCATCCTAGATTACGCCACCCGATACCCTGAGGCTATCCCGCTGAGAAAGGCTACCTCCAAGCAGATAGCCAAGGAATTGTTCCTCCTCTCCACGAGTTTGGGCATTCCGAAGGAGATCCTAACAGACCAAGGAACCCCGTTCATGTCAAGGGTTATGAAAGACCTCTGTGCGCTGCTCAAAATCACCCAGCTGAAAACATCAGTGTACCACCCTCAGACGGATGGGTTGGTCGAGTGCTTCAACAAGACCCTAAAGTCAATGCTGCGGAAGGCCATAGCAGAGGACGGCCGCGATTGGGACCAGCTGCTTCCATACCTGCTTTTTGCGGTAAGAGAGGTCCCCCAATCTTCCGCTGGCTTTTCACCATTTAAGCTTTTACTTTCCTATAGACCGAGAGGATTGCTTGACATCGCCAAGGAAGCGTGGGAGGAGCAGCCATGTCAACAGAGGACCCTGATTGAACATGTGGGGGCCATGAGAGAGCGAATGAAGGCCATATACCCCATATTGCGGGAATACATGGAGGCTGCTCAACGACAACAACAAGCCTCCTACAATCGACCCGCCCAGCCTCGAGAATTCAAGCCTGGAGATGGAGTACTGGTCCTGGTGCCCACGGTAGAGTGCAAATTCCTGGCAACCTGGCAGGGTCCATATGAAGTCATAGAACGGGTGGGAGAGGTAAACTACAAGGTGAGGCAAAATAATGAAAGAAAACCGGTACAGATATATCATGTGAATCTCCTTAAAAAATGGCATGCCAGGGAGGCGCTGCTTAGTTGTCTACCCCCCAGAGTCAAAGGAACCTGCGAGAAAGGAAGTCCAGGTGGGACCAAACCTTTCCCCCCCATCAACGTCAGATGGTCCTGGAGCTGGTTGACCAGAACCGAGATGTCTTCTCACCCCTCCCCGGACACACAGAGGTAGTCCAGCATACGATACGCACCATCCCTGGTCGGACGGTAAACCAACGTCCATATCGGGTGCCTGAGGCTCGTAAAGTGGCTATCCAGGAGGAGGTGAGGAAGATGTTGGAACTTGGAGTAATTGAGGAGAGTAAGAGTGCCTGGGCAAGACCCATTGTACTGGTTCCCAAACCAGATGGCACAGTGCGGTTTTGTAACGACTACAGGAAGTTGAATGAGGTATCGGAGTTTGATGCATACCCAATGCCCCGTGTCGATGATCTGGTGGACTCCTTAGGACATGCTCGCTTCCTAACTACTCTTGACCTCACAAAAGGCTACTGGAAGGTACCCCTGACCCCAGCATCTAAAGAAAAGACCGCCTTTGCCACCCCAGAAGGGCTCTACCAGTACACGCGGCTCCCTTTTGGGCTTCATGGGGCGCCAGCAACCTTCCAGCGGTTGATGGACCAAATCCTTGCTCCCCATAAAAGGTACGCCGCAGCGTTTTTAGATGATGTGGTCATTCAAAGTCCTGACTGGGCCAGTCACCTACCAAGGGTGCAGGCTGTGATTGATGCTCTAAGGGAGGCAGGTCTCACAGCAAACCCGAAGAAGTGCAGGCTGGGTTTCAGTGAGACAAACTACCTGGGATACACCGTTGGACGAGGACTAGTTAAGCCGCAGGAGGCCAAGCTTCTGGCCATAAAAAAATGGCCACGGCCCATCACCAAAAGACAGGTGAGATCCTTTTTAGGTCTAGCGGGATATTACCGCCGTTTTATCGCAAACTTTGCTACCATTGCAGCACCCCTGACAGACCTGACAACCAAACGTCACTCAAGGATCGTGACGTCGAATCCTGCTGCAGAAACGGCATTTGTGGAGCTAAAGCAAGCCCTATGCTCAAGCCCGGTCTTGGTGGCCCCAGACTTTAAGAGAGACTTCATCGTCCAGACCGATGCTTCTGAGGTCCATGAAGATGAGGAGCACCCAGTTCTCTACCTGAGCAGGAAATTACTTCCAAGAGAGAAAAACTACTCAACAGTGGAGAAGGAATGTCTTGCCATTACTTGGGCTCTGGAATCTTTGCGCTACTACCTCCTTGGCCGGTGCTTCACAGTGGTTTCAGACCATGCACCCCTGCAGTGGATGGCTAGGAACAAGGAAACGAATGGTAGGATAACCAGATGGTTTTTAAGTTTGCAAGCTTTTAATTTTACTGTCGTTCACAGAGCGGGCAAGCGTCATGGAAATGCGGATGCCCTGTCCCGGCGGGAGGCCCTTTTCGCTTTCTCTAACCCGACGAGGGCGTCGGTCCTGAGGGGGGCGATGTGTGATGTCACGAGAGGCTGGGTCCTGGAGGGGCGCTACATCCCCCTAAAATGGCTCCAACCCCAACCACTCAGGGCTCCACCTGCTGGTGGAGCTACAAGCCACACTTTTAAGGCCTATAAAAGCATGACAGAGACAAAGGGGGTGGGCTGTGTATGGTGGAGCGGATAGTGTGGATCAGAAGACTTGCTGGGCTGGACTAACTCTGGTTGGAATACCTTATTTTGAGGAGCTGTTTGTTTTATGGACACTGGAAATTCCAGAAACCTGAATGTAAGGCTTGTAACCCAAAAAGAAAGAAACTGTTTGCTAAGAACTATTTAGCCTCTCGCTACATCACAATATATATATATATATATACACTACCGTTCAAAAGTTTAGGGTCACATTGAAATGTCCTTATTTTTTAAGGAAAAGCACTGTACTTTTCAATGAAGATAACTTTAAACTAGTCTTAACTTTAAAGAAATACACTCTATACATTGCTAATGTGGTAAATGACTATTCTAGCTGCAAATGTCTGGTTTTTGGTGCAATATCTACATAGGTGTATAGAGGCCCATTTCCTGCAACTATCACTCCAGTGTTCTAATGGTACAATGTGTTTGCTCATTGGCTCAGAAGGCTAATTGATGATTAGAAAACCCTTGTGCAATCATGTTCACACATCTGAAAACAGTTTAGCTCCTTACAGAAGCTACAAAACTGACCTTCCTTTGAGCAGATTGAGTTTCTGGAGCATCACATTTGTGGGGTCAATTAAACGCTCAAAATGGCCAGAAAAATAGAACTTTCATCTGAAACTCGACAGTCTATTCTTGTTCTTAGAAATGAAGGCTATTCCATGCGAGAAATTGCTAAGAAATTGAAGATTTCCTACAACGGTGTGTACTACTCCCTTCAGAGGACAGCACAAACAGGCTCTAACCAGAGTAGAAAAAGAAGTGGGAGGCCGCGTTGCACAACTAAACAAGAAGATAAGTACATTAGAGTCTCTAGTTTGAGAAACAGACGCCTCACAGGTCCCCAACTGGCATCTTCATTAAATAGTACCCGGAAAACACCAGTGTCAACATCTACAGTGAAGAGGCGGCTGCGGGATTCTGGGCTTCAGGTCAGAGTGGCAAAGAAAAAGCCATATCTGAGACTGGCCAATAAAAGAAAAAGATTAAGATGGGCAAAAGAACACAGACATTGCACAGAGGAAGACTGGAAAAAAGTGTTGTGGACGGATGAATCCAAGTTTGAGGTGTTTGGATCACAAAGAAGAACGTTTGTGAGACGCAGAACAAATGAAAAGATGCTGGAAGAATGCCTGACGCCATCTGTTAAGCATGGCGGAGGTAATGTGATGGTCTGGGGTTGCTTTGGTGCTGGTAAGGTGGGAGATTTGTACAGGGTAAAAGGGATTCTGAATAAGGAAGGCTATCACTCCATTTCGCAACGCCATGCCATACCCAGTGGACAGCGCATGATTGGAGCCAATTTCATCCTACAACAGGACAATGACCCTAAACACACCTCCAAATTGTGCAAGAACTATTTAGAGCAGAAGCAGGCAGCTGGTATTCTATCGGTAATGGAGTGGCCAGCGCAGTCACCAGATCTGAACCCCATTGAGCTGTTGTGGGAGCAGCTTGACCGTATGGTACGCAAGAAGTGCCCATCCAACCAATCCAACTTGTGGGAGCTGCTCCTGGAAGCGTGGGGTGCAATTTCTCCAGATTACCTCAACAAATTAACAGCTAGAATGCCAAAGGTCTGCAATGCTGTAATTGCTGCAAATGACCCCAAACTTTTGAACGGTAGTGTATATAAATCAATAGCTCCACTGTTATGCAATATTATCAATCCATAATAACTCCACACATCAACAGTCTCCCTTCTGGTCATACTACAACTGCTGTTTTAGAGAAAACATGTTTAGCTGAATTTCGATGTAGCATGCGAGCTACTTACAAAATGACTGAGTCAAAGTGATCTACCTACTATAAAATTGCGCAACATATAATTGAGAAATATATTGAGAATTCTTTATGAAAACCATATATGTTATATATGTATACCTAGCATAATTGCATAATTGCGTGAACCCATATTGCTTGTTACAACCCCAACACAAAATGAGGGAATCAGCTTACAAATCAATAACGTTTATTTACAAAAAACAACACAGGGATCAAGGAGGACTGCCGGTAGCCCCAAATGAAATAAATAAATAATAACCCACCCACCCTTGACAGGTGCTAAGCATCCATAAATACAGTGGGTGGTGCTCACTCTAACCTAGGGTTGTAACAACAGGTAAACCTACGTGACGTTAGATGCCAAGCCTCACTCAAAGCTGACTCGCGTAAATAAGTGGAGCCAAATAATGCAGTCAAGGATTTTGCATATTTCCTTAATATGTTGGGGTACTTTTCCTCTGTGAGTAAGCTCCAGAATTGTCCATGAGCTCTGGCCTTCAGCTCAATGTCAGCTTTTAGTGTCAAAATATCATCTTCCACTCCAGAAGAGTTCAGGTGAAACAGGTTGCAATTTTTGATACGAGTGAAACAACATCAGCATCTTCCCGAAAAAGGTAGCACATGAATGTAGCGATTGGCTCGAGTAAAGCAAAGTCTTGACGGCTGTCCTGACAACTGGGATTTTAGTTCCTTAACCTTTCTCCTTCTCAACCCACTTTTTTCGGAGGGAAGTTAGTGTTGTTTTTATGTACAGTCCGACAATGCCGCTCCACATTTCCCTTTCGCTATAGCAGTCTGGCAGATGAGGCAAACGCACTTTGAAAATGACATAGTGAAAAAAAGTCAAACTCCCATTTCGTATGGAAATGGTAAGTTTAGTCTATTTATTTGGTCCAGCTTCCCCACTAATTTTTATACTCTTAAGTTTAGAAGTCGTAAATTGGAAGATAACTCGCCAATATGAGCACATGCGCAGAGGTCAGATTGGTCAAACCGACTGTCAGTCAAGTGACAAATGTCTTAGTATAATTAGCTGACGTCTACGTTGTAATGGTTTGTTTCTGTCCTCTTTATGGTTTTATTCTTTGCATTTTATCTATCCATATAAGATTTGATCTTGCTGTTTGTAAGTCTTGTTAAACTTGATTTTATATTTCAATAAATCTGTTTTAAAAAAACATGCCATGCGATCTACCAGTAGTACCTTCGCGATCGACCGGTAGATCGCGATCGACATATTGAGCACCCCTGCTCTACCTCCTGAGGAGACGGAGGTCTTTTGGAGTGCAGGGGGCACCCCTAAAGTCTTTCTATGACTCAGTGGTGGCCTCAGCCATCATGTACGTTGTCTGCTGGAGCAGCAGCATCACTGAGAGGGAAAGGAAGAAGCTGGACAAGGTCATCAAGAAGTCCAGCTCAGTCCTGGGCTGCTCTCTGGACTGATGATGGGTGACAGACGAGTCCTGGCAAAGATATGCTTGACCATGAGTCACACCCCCTGCAGGACATACTGTCCGCTCTGGAGAGAATCTTCAGCAATAGACTGATTCACCCTCGGTGTGTGAAGTAGAGATTCCTCAGGTCCTTCCTTCCTTCCTGCTGCCGTCAGACTCTTCAATACAGCTGTTGTAGTATGACCAGGGGGGAGACAGTTGATGTGTGAAGTGATCTTGGAGTGATAATAATGCATACAAGCGGAGTTATTTAAATATATATATATTATTATCATGAAAATTAAGCACAACCAATTTTCTCCAAAACAGCAGTTGTAGTATGACAATAAGGCGACTGTTGACGTGTGGGGTGATTTTGGAATCATATTAATGCATAACAGTGGAGCTATTGATTAATATTTGCAATAGAAATTAATGAAGATTACCTAAAGACAGTTTTCTCAAAACTATTGTTGTAGTATGACCCAGAGGAGACTTTTGGCAAGTTGAGTGACTTTTGAGTCATAATAATGTATAGCAGTGGAGCTATTGATGAATTAATAAATAGAATTATCATGAAAATGAAGCAAAACCAATTTTCTTCAAAACAGTAGTTGTAGTATGACAATAAGAAGACTGTTGATGTGTGGAGTGACTTTTGAGTCATAATAATGCATAACAGTGGAGCTATTGATTAATATTTGCAATAGAAATTCATGAAAATTACCTAAAGACAGTGTTCAACAAAACTACTGGTTGTAGTATGACCAGGAGGATACTTTGGATGTGTGGAGTGATTTTGGAGTCATAATAATGCATAACAGTGGAGCTATTGATTGATATATATAATATTATTATTATTATTATATATATTTTTTGATTTTGGAGTGATTATACTGCATAATAGTGGAGCTAGTGATGAATATTTCCAAACACATTCATGAAAATGAAGCAAAACCTGTTTTGATTACAGTTTTTTTATTGCTTAAGCACGATTTTCAAAACAGGGCCCGTGTTGTCAAAACACTACACACAATTAGCACAACCACACACACAACTAGCAAAACACTACAGATCCTTTGCAAAACTAAACACTCTTTTAAAAACGATACACTTCTTTTGAAAAAACACACTTTGTTACCATATGAAACACACCGTTTCACATTACACTCGGCTGTGATAACACTTTTAGCATTTCTACTTCCCTATGATTAGAGTAGGCTACTATGAACAAAGTACAAATATGATCTAAATTCACCAAACAAGACCAATGTTGCGGACTGACACTCTTTCTCGACATGTCCAAAATGTTGACATGGAGATTCATAATACTGTAACAAAACGTCACTTTACGCCTCATCTACGTAAATGAACTCATGCTGGATCTCCTCTCCATCCATTCGTAAAACCCCCTGAAAAACAGTGGGAGGCAAAATTGTTCAGTGTAGATCTAGTATACATATTACAAGACAGTATGCAAGATCACACTGCTAAAGTCAATACATACTTCTGCATAATCACACCACAGTAACTTCACCCTTTCAGAATTGTGCTCGAAAGGCACTTGATTAATTTACTTAATTTGAACATATTTGTTATTTTTAGCAGACGCTTTTATCCAAAGCGACTTACAGTAAGTACAGGGACATTCTCCCTGAGGCAAGTAGGGCCCAAGGACACAACGTCATATAGCCACAGCCAGGGCTTGATCTCACAATCTTCTGATCATGAGGCCAACGCCTTAACCCGTTGAGCCAATGGACTCTTTCCATTGTGCTTGAAGACCGATGAACTCACCTGCTGCCTTTTATGGTCTTTATACACCTGATTGGTGTGTCTACAATTAAGCAAACAAGTGTTTGCACACCTGGGGCCCGTTTCAGAAAGGAGGTTCAACCAACTCTGAGTTTAAACTTGAAGTCTGAGTTGCCAAACCCCAAGGTGGGAAACTCTGGGTTTTCGGTTTCAGAACACCTGAAAAGAGTTAGTTTTATCAACTCTGAGTTGGCTGACTCTGTCTTAAGCGTGTGCTCCGCAACGATAAAAAGCCATTATCAATGGAGCGTAGATATAAGGATTCACCATGGAAACGGCGTAAGGGAAGCGTATTTCTCCCAAACAGAACCGGAAGTGCTTATCTAAGTTTATGGCGAATATGAAAAAAGAAATTATACAGTGTTGGGTGTAATGAATTACTAAATAATCTACATACTGTAATTTAAAGCCTTTAAAACAATTCTGTATAAAACAAGAGTGGATGTAACATCAAATGTAAGTAGACCAAATTAGAAAGTAGACCAATACTTTCTAGAGATCGTAATTATTACATTAACCTGAATAGACTGGTTAAGGATGTAATTTGTAGTTAGTAATTAAGAACTGTTTTACCGTAAATTCCCAATTGTTACAAAATCTGAGGTGAAACTAGAAGAACAGAATTGTTTTAAACCTATTCATTTAATATTCATGTATAGGTGCAATCCTGCAGGAATTAAAATAACGTTGCAGCAGATTAAGATGAAATATAAAATATATATATATATATATATATATATATATATATATATATATATATAGATTTAACTGCCTACATAAAATGTAAGAGGTCTAACTACAGTATGTTTAAATTGTTTCCATATAGAATTATATTTCCATTTATATTACTTCGGGTTGGGTTTTTTGTTGATCCCAACAGATTCACATGGTAATATCTGTCTTTTGGAGCCTCCTGTCCCAACAGAACCCCTGGCAGTTGTAAATAGCCTACTCAATATACCATAGATTATTACAAATAGTGTTATGAAGTGTACTTTATGGAATGTTCATCTTTACAGGATGATGAGGATGAAGAAACTGTTTGTGCTGCCACAGAGGCCTACTGAGTTAATGTTAATATTATGTGTCTACACATCAAACAATGTACACATTCACATTTAATGTGGAGTAGCCTATATAATCTAAATGTATATCTATAAATGGTCATTCTAATCTCCCCCCCAAAGTGTGGAAGAACAGCAGGAGGAAGGTCCATCAACTTCTGGTGCACAGATGAACACAGTTCAGTGATTTACAGTAAATGCCACAGTTTCATTCTGTAGAATTTTAGAACTACATTATGTAACCCTAAATCCACTGTATTTTCAGTTGCCAATTAAAGAGTTGCATCGAATTCTTCTTCTTAAAAAAAAAAATCTAAAATCAGATCTGGAAATTAACATTTTGAAAGAAAAGCTAAAAGTGAGTGTATGGTCATAGGTGAATTCTGGGAAGTATTGAAACTATATTAAGATCTAACCTTTTTCATTTCTCTTTTTTTGTTTTAGAAAATAAAAAAACACCATATAAATTGCTGTGATTTTGTGTTTATTATTATTTTTTTTGTGGTGGATATCATTATTAATGTGAAAAGACATTGTGGCATATCATATCCTTCCATCCTGGATATCTGCAGAGTTGATGGGGTCGTCCTCAGGATCTTGTAACTCTAGGGCAGGGTGTTTCTCCCCTCTAATTATGGAGAACAACACATGACACAATAATGTCACAGGCCCTTTCAGGGATGGTTCAGGTTCTGGGTAAGGAGTAATCAGAGTTTGCCAGCATGGGTAACCCCTATCTCCCATCAGAAAGCCATCCATCTCTCCTGTAAGAAAGTTCACATTGCTTTAGAGCTGCACATAATTTCACCTGTAAGTGTGTAGTGCATACATTGAAATATATAGGACATGCATTTACTTACCCCTTTCCAGTCTTTTACTCAAGGTTGACTCGATAAATTCTTGAGTCATGAACAGAGCCAGGCCACTTGGCCTCCACATTTGTGATTATATGTGCAGCATCACATATGATCTGTGGACAGTGCAAAGAATGACACATGTACAGTATTGTGATGTGTTTGACCATTAGAACCAGTAGGCTGTCAGTGTACCTGCACATTAATACTGTGGATGGACCTCCTATTGACATAATCTGCTTTATTTTCAGAGGGTGCAATGATTGGAATATGTGTGCCATTATTAGGTCACTTCCAAGGGTCGCAGCAAGATATTCTTAACTGAATGGTATTTATCAGGTTAGCATTATTTAAATCAATTTATACACCACTTACCTGCAATCCTGTAGAACTCCTTTGATGACTCACTGGTTTGTGGCCAGGAAACAACACAAAATGGTCAGAAAGTGCTTCAGTGCAAGGCACACTTTCCTGACCGCTCTGCAAACAGTAGCCTTACTAGTATTTTATAGTAAGAATGGATGAGATTGTGGATGTATCTTATTGACTCCAAAGAAAAACGGTACCGCTCAGATAAAAATTTAGATGTCAAAACATTAATTCTGGGCTTCAAAAATCTCTCCCAATATAAATGTAAATCTCGACGAATTAATACAGCCTCTTCATCTATAGGATTGTCAATAATAGAACATTGAATTCCCTTTGCTGCTCTCCTCGTAAAAACGTGCTCAATGAATGAGGTGTTTAAACGTCGCCTCGTCTTCAAAAAGGGGAGGAGACTGAAATAAACTCTAAGTTTACCGAACAAAACCTGCTCCCGACCAGGTTAGGTTCATAGAGTTAGTTACTATGGTAACTGACTCTGAGTATAAATTACCTCTCTTTCAGAAACGGGCTTAATTTAGCCTATTTTCTCGGGTTTAACTTACCCCCCTTTCTGAAACTGAAAACCCAGAGTTTCCCTCATTTCAGAGTTAACTTACTCAGAGTTTTCACTTAACCCGCTTTCTGAAACGGGCCCCTGATGACTGTGTTGAACCAATTGGTTGTACGGTGTGGTAATTTGACAGTCAGTGCTTTGGTATTGCAATGAAGTAACTTAATGATAGATTTTTGTGTGTATGTTAAGTGTGTTTAGTGTTTAGCAAATCACTGTGTGTAGAGTTTTGCAACAAGTGTGAAGTTGACAATGTGCTTATAGTTGTGCAAATATGGGGTGATGTTTTGCTTCTTGGGTGTAAGGTTTTGCTAATAGTGTACTACTTTTAATTTTAGTGTTTTAGCAATAAAAAAAGAATGTAAGAAAATTAAGGAAAATTAAGGAAAAACTATTTTCTCCAAAACAGCAGTTGTAGTATGACCAGGAGGAGACTGTTGATGTGTGGAGTGATCTTGGAGTGAAAATAATGCATAACAGTGGAGCTATTGATTCATATATCCAAACCCATCCATGAAAATGAAGCAAAACCTGTTTTGTTTAAAAATTCCAGATAATTAAGCAAAAACTATTTTCTCCAAAACAGGTGTTGTAGTATGACCAGGAGGAGACTGTTGATGTGTGGAGTGATTTTGGTGTCTACATACAGTATAACAATGGAGTTATTGATTTTTGTTTGCAGCTTCTCTCTTGGAAGATAACTTTGCAGACGCTCCCTGCGTACTTGTCTGGCCGCTGGCTGCTCGTAGAGATCAAAATTATGCATTTAGCGCGGAATATTGCTTGCTCTATTGCAAAAAGTTTTTTGGGTTCTTGTAGCCCTAGTATATGCTATTATGATGTGAAAGAGTTTTGCAAATCACTGTGTGTAGAGTTTTGCAACAAGTGAAGTTGACAATGTGCTTATAGTTGTGCAAATATGGGCTGATGTTTTGCTTCTTGGGTGTAAGGTTTTGCTAATAGTGTACTACTTTTAATTTTAGTGTTTAAGCAATAAACAAAACTGTAAAACTTGAGTATGGCCACTCTTTCCTGAGGAAGAACGTGTGTTCCCATCACTAAATGGTCGCAAAGAAGCGATGGTTATCTACCCCCCTAAAATAAAAAAGTGTAAACAGAATAGTCAACCACAAACAGGTTATTCCTTCCATAAAAGTATTTTCGGATTTTATTTTATTAGAAAACAAAATGCAACAGAGCGATAAGCCAAATACAGCGCGCGACGGTGGGCGGGGCCAGAAGGTGACGTGTCCAAACCCATCGTGACTGACAGCGCTTAAGTTTAAAACATTCTTACAACCAGTATGTACAAAGCCTTTTGGAACTTCCCAGAGAAAGAGAGAGGGAAACAAACTAAATATAAATCATAAAAAAATTAAAATGCAATTTCCACCCCCCCAACCTCCCTCTCATTAGCAGTCTTGTCAAACGACTGTCTTACACAGCCAGGGGGGAGAGACACAGTTCTACATTAAACAACATCACATCGGCCAAGATAACCACCAGTCCAGGTGTTTGTTGTGCTAATGACTTGTTCTCAGTTGTAACTTTTTTTCGTTTTCATACACGTGACATACTAGACAATCAGGTAAAAAAAAAAAAAAAAAAAGGGAAAAAGTTAGAAAGGGGAGAAAAAGAGAGGGATGAAGGTGTGAAGGAGGGAGGGCTAGGGCGAGTCAGGCCTGCTTCCATGCGTCGTTCTCTCTCCCCTCTCTCTGTCTGTGCTGGTCCGGCGCTCTGCATGGCGTCCGGCCTCCTTGCCGTTATCAGCCTCTCTGAGGCGATGTCGCTCTTTACTGCTGCTGTGTTTGTGTGACCTCTGCTCCCCCTCAGGGTCCCTGCTGTGGCTGCTCCTCCTCCTGCTGCTCTTCTCCTCACCCCTGCTCTTCTCCTCACCCCTGCTCTTCTCCTCACCCCCCCTATCCGCCTTGTGCCTCCTCTCCCTGCTCCTGCTCCTGGTGGAGCGCTTGGCCTTCCTCTCCTCCCTGTGCCTCCCCCCTCTGTCCTCCCTCTCCTCCTTGTGTCCCCTCCTCTCCTCAGTCTCCCCCCTGCTCCTCTTATCTCTGCTCCTCTCCCTGTCGCTCCCCTTGTGGTGATCTCTCTCCTTCCTCTTGCTCCGGTCGTTCTCTCCCCCTCCGTCCCGCTCCTTCTCCCTCTCCTTCCTGTCACCGCGTCTCTCCCGGCTGGTGCTGTGGCGCCGTTCTCGGATCCTGTCCCTGTCTCTCTCCCCCCTCTCCCCTCTCTCCCCCCTGTCCCCTCTCTCCTTCTCCTTCTTCTGACGATCTCGCTCACGCTCCAGCTCGTTGTCAAAGTTGACGCCGTGGCGATCGCGGTGGTGACTCCGGCTCCTGGAGCGCTTAGGGGAGCGGCGGGGGCTGGGGGTTCTCCTGGGAGACCTGGGAGGGGGGAGAGAGAGGGAGGGAAGAAAGGGTAAATAGAATGAGTCTAGAACATCATCTATCATTCAGTTTAGGTGCCTCTCATTTCCTCTAACCTGCCCTAGCAGATCAGCCCCCCACACCCTCCACACCTCCTTACCTGGACCTCCGTCGCTCCACCCCCGGCCTCCCAAGGTCTTCCCCCCCATCGTCCTCCTCCTCCTCTTCCTCCTCCTCCTCTTCCACCTTCCCTTCGTTCTGCGGAACCTTCCGGGGCCGGGCCTTCATCTGCTGGTCGATCATCTTCTGGACGGGCACGGGGATGCGGGGGAACAGGGTGGAGAACCACTCCAGCTTGGTGAGGAAGGAGCGCAGCATCTCCCCCACAGTCATCACACAGCCCCCCCCCGCCTTAACATCCAGCTCCTGCACACACACCGAGGGGGCGGGGCCAACCACAACTTTATTAGTCGACATCAGCTGGGACAGTGACAGTGTCTCATAAAAAGAAACATAATTTAAAAAAACAACAACAAAGGAAATGACATCACTTCCTAGTCTGTTAGGGTTTGTTCTTAAGTGCTGGCCTCCATGTCTGATGTAGAGAACTCAGGAGTTTTTTGTTGTGATGACCAAGTACTGACCCTTCACCTATGGTTTCATCTAGCTTCAGTCCATGACACTAGTCACATGTGCTTGGTGTTAACTTCAGTAGCTGCTGCAGAGTCTAAAACTAATGTGTGGGGGGGGGGGGGGGGGGGAGTTGGGAATCTTTTTAATGTTTTTTTCTGTCATCTGACCTGAGTCTGTCTCTCGTCAGGGTCTGTGTTTACACTGGGTGACCCAAAGAACCCCCCCTTTACAGCGGGGCCAACGCCCCAGAGACGCCCCCTCCCAGAGGGGCCAACGCCCCAGCCTCTCCCCCCTCCAGGGAGGAGGCAGGGGAGCTGGGGTCTCCCAGAGCAAGCACAGACGTGAGGAGGACCGTAGCTAGGCAGCTAACTAGTAGCACACCAGTGGAACAGGAACCAGTTCTAGGAGGGTAGAGAACAGCCGCTTTGCACTCACACACGCAACCCAACAGTGCTGAGAAACAATATCCAATTCCCTTGCTGCGCAATGGTCATCTAAAGAAGAGAACAGGGGAATTAGCCAGTTGGGTATGAGGTCAGTCATGAGAGTTCAGTTATAATGCATCAGAACAAGGTAGGCCTGGTTGCACAGTCTGGACAGTCGAATGGGAGGTTTGGGGTAGAGGGGGGGGGGTCTGTGATGCTGCTGTCACATAGCTAGTGTGGGGGAAGTGTGAGATGTGAGAGGAGGCAGGTAAGAGATGGAAAAAGGAAGATAAAAAGATGGAGAGGAAGGGGAGAGAGATGGAGAGATGAAGATGGACAGAGGAAGGGTAGAGAGGGAGAGAAGCTAGAGAGAGGAAGGGTAGCGAGAGATGGAGACTAAACGAAAGAGAGGATAGAGTCAGAAATAGGAAGGAGAGTCTGAGCTGTGAAAGATAAAAAATGTGTTGGCAACTTCCCCTTACACATTTCAGGTGGGTAAAAAAAAACGTCTTGTTTTTGTGAGAAAACATTTAGGTTGGAGTTTCTACGTTTCAGTGACGGTGCGTGTGTGTGTGTGTGGAAGGGGGAGGGTAGAATTCTTTGATTTCTCTAAATTTCGGTTTGTGCAACAAGTCCTGATTACATGTGGGCACAGGTAAAGGGCATGCCATGTGCTACATGGTGAGGCTACATCATGAATACTTACCCTGCCAGAGCAGCACAGCTGTAAACTAGCTAGTCAACTTTAACAGGCGTCCGACTGGAGGACAGTGAAGCCAAATGAAGGCAGAGGTGAAACTTCAGCCAGGAACATCACATTACAGGACACACTGGACATCCAGGGGTGGTGTGTGTGTGTGTGTTTGGCAAGGTGAGGTGTGTGTTGGGCAAGGTGAGGTGTGTGCATGTCATGTGACTGCTGGGAGGAAGTGTGTGTGTGTCATGTGACTGCTGGGAGGAAGTGTGTGTGTGTCATGTGACAGGATTACCGGTGGAGACATACCTCCTCATCATCCAGGAAGCCATCGTACCAGTCCACCAGATCAGGAGGAGGCTGAGTGTATCTGGGAGAAGCCAGAGATATGGACCTACTTTAAGCAAATCTCTTATCCTTCGACATATTTTTTTATTTATTGCTAGTTTAAGATCCGTATATTTTTATTGTTGGCACCATCCTGCCACAGTAAATTCAGCATATGTGCAAATGTACATGACGAATGAAAGCAATTCTGATTCAAACGCACTCCACTGTAACAGATAAGACTGCTCTTATAATCTGTTACTTTGGGACTCAGAAAGCATGCAGAGTAAGCAGCCTAACTACTGCACATGCCAAATGCACTACCCCAAGAAATCAATGACTCCATTAGATAAAGCTTCCCTTACATAACACATTAGACCCCCCCCCCCCCCCCCCCCCCCAAACCGTTGACCCATCCGTCCATCTATCTATGCAAGCTGTCATCCATGTGTCTTACCTTATGTACATGAAGCCTAGTGCTCTGATGTAGGGGGAGTCAGAGTGGGTGATCAGACCCATCACCTGCTTCCTGGTCAGTTTCAGAGTGAACAGTTTGTACAGCAGACAAAAAGCTGTGGACACAATACCTCCTGTCCCCACACCGCGCACCTGTGGACAACAAAGACACAAAGATGGACTACAGTTTAAAAACTAAAACACTAAGAGGTGAAGTTCTCCAGGTCTGTTTGCTTTAAGGTTAATAAACCGGCAGCACGTTGACATAACCGAGACTTCTCTTCGAAATGGCGCTCGGACATTTGGAGTGGTGTGACGGGGTCATGGGCCGTGTCTCTGGGGGATGACAGAGGGAGGGAGGACGGAGGTAAAAGGCACGTACTTCTAACTTACCCCTCCGCACATTCCTGTCTGCCCCGCTGTCTTCCGGCTCCCCTTTTCCCAGGGCTCCACGTGATTTACCTGGAATTAGGTTGGAAACTATTATTCACGGAAGAAAACAAGATCAAGCCACTTGGTTGGGATCTGTTTTGCATGTGATTATATGGAGCTGGTCGGCGGTGATGTGATTATATGGAGCTGGTAAACGTCCAGACAACGTTAGCTTCCAACTTACATAACAGCTGCCAGCTAGCCTAGCATATTAACCAGGGGAAAAGACGTTTGCCGCCAACTATGGCTAATATCCGTCTAGTTCTGCTATCTCGCTACACGTCATAGTAACGCTCTGTATATCTAGGTAACTAGAAACTTCTATAGATGTGTAACATTATCAAGTTTAGTAGCTATATTATCAAATCCAACATTAACGAGCATGTTCCAGCCGAACAGACACACAAAAGCAGGTGGATGTGGCTAACAAGCATGCTAACAACTAGCCTGTTAGCTGGCGAACGAAGCCGGCTGAGAACGTTAGAAAAAGGTTTTAACTACTAGACTTTGCTAGCTTGTCTGTAGTTAACGAAACCACTACCTAGTAACCACGCCGGTTAAATATAGTTTAACATAGTCTCATTCATCGTTCTGGTCCGTTTAAGTGTCGCTGTTTTCTCGCAGTTAGCTGGAGCTGTTAGCTCACCGGAGCTGTTAGCTCAATAGCAACCAAACGGCTTCAGTTACCTTGAAATATATTTCGTCCACGACTTCATGGTAGGTTTTCAGTTCGTATAGCTGAACTTTAAAATAGGGAGATGACAGCACATTAGTTAGGATCATAGGATTGAGGTTCATGGTCTTTTCGTTGCCCCACAGCGGCAGAACGTTTCCATGTTTCCCGGCTGAAGGCTTGCAGATGGCCTGGGACTGATGCTGGGTCCCGGTGTTGTTAGCCATGTTAACACGCTGCCTGGACTAATGTGCGGCCCGGAGAAAAGCGACTAGCTTTAAACAAGCGATACCTTTGGCAATAACGCCATGAACATCAAATACTTAACAATCTTTACGGCCAATAACGAATATTTCTACTTGAACAAATGATAATTTTCAAGTGCTATTCCGTCTGGACCAGACTTCTGTCTGCAGGCTGCTGCTGTGCTGCTGGGTGCTGGGTGCTGAGATCAGCCTCATCGCGCCCCTAGTGGACGGTGTGGTGAAGTCAGCCAGAGCGGCCAGGCTGCTGCGGCTGCGGCTGTTTGAAGAATAATTTTGGGAATCATATCAGTGAATTGAATCGTCTTGTGTGAATCACGTGAATTGGTCAAAACAAACAAACCCCCCCCAAAAAAACGACCAGCTAGATAACAGAATTGCATTAAGTATGGAAGAAAATACCTAGTATCATACTTAGTATCATTGAATACTTAGTATTGACTTTGAAACCCCATCAAATTTGTTTGTTTAAAATGTTCTTCTTATTTAAAAAAAACTGAGCCAAACTTAAAAATAATACGTTGTTGAAATTGTTGAAATTGTTCAAATTCTAACAGTAAAATCCAGATTCTAATCATTCAATAATTTTTTGTTTCAAAAATTCAAATAGAAGAACATTCAAGCTGCTGAATGGTGACATCTATATATATATATTTAAATATATGCAAAATAAATCTGTAGAGGGAAAAAACGTGAAATGAAATTCTCCCTCTTTGAAATTGGGAATATTTTATTCACTTACAGTATCATACCATATATTGTAAGAATTTGAATTTCAAGGTTAAAAATACTAACATTTTGATATACAATATTACTGTAGAAGAGGCAATTGTGAGAGTCTTAAACAGCTACCATGACAACAGCTACCATGACAACTGAGTTTTCCACATGTGCTGTTGATCATGGCCACCCAACTCAGGCTTTACTACCAACATAGCAATGACACATTCAAATGACCATCATTTCTCCTTATTATTATTTTTATATTATAATAAATTAATATACCCGTCTATCTCTGACAGATTTCTTTGCAATGAAATGAATATAAATCTCCAAACACAGATATCATAAACATGGTCTATTATCAGTGTGTCTGAAATCACATTTCCCAGCATCACTGACAAACTCTGAAACCTTAACACAACATCATACAAACAAAACAATATATACAAACCACTCAAACTGCCTTGAGTTCACTGAAATAGTCTTGTCGAGAAATCTGGGTTGCATCTCCCCCTGTGGTTCATACTGGCACAGGATATTCCTGTACTGAAAAGTACACAAACCCTCATCAATATCTCTTTGGAAAAAGTCTGCTTTTTTAACCATCTCTTATTCAGTCCATCTTAACAGCAGCTAACTCCTTCCCTCCTTTACTCATCCCCCTGTCTCCATCTCTCTCCTTCTTTCCTTCCCTCACTCTCTCCATCTCTCCCTCATCACCTTGCTCTGTAACCCAGGACACCAGACCCCCCTGCTTCTGCCCCCCTGCTGGCGTGAGCTTCTGCTTCTTCAGTTTCTCCCAGATGAATAATGAAGAGAGAGGGGGGGGGCAGCAGCCTCTCTTACCACCCTTCCTGTACGCTTCTCTCTGTCAGTTCAAAGGTCATGTCCGCCAGAGACACCACCTTCTCTTGAACACTGAGGTATTTCTCATTATCAGTCTGTCAACACAGGTGTGTGTGTGTATAAACACACAGTATTAAGCAGCAACATACAAAGAAACGAGAAGTAGAGAACATTAAACCTGCAAAGGAAGATGAAATGGAACCAACTAAGATCTTGTATTTATTTTCTTTTCTTTGTTTGAAAAAAACCTGGAAACAGGAAATCCCAAGTCCATCCCTGCTTCTGTCAGCGTTTCTGAACCGATGAAGGAAGTGTTTGGAGGGTCACATGACTCACACCATGTGTCCCCTCTCACGCTGGGAAACACCTTCCTCTTCCTCCTCCCCTGTTCCTCGTCACCACGGAAACAGCCTGCAGCTGTCCTTTCGGGAAGGGGTGAAGGAGGGAGAATGGGAAGGGGGAGGGAAGGTGGGAGACAACTGCTGCTGTTGTCTCTCCTGATATTCTTCTCCCTAAGTCCGTCCCTCCTCCCCCCTGCCTCTGTACTCTCCGGTCCTAGCGCTTAATCACCACCTGCTCGAACACTCCGGTTCCAACCCTGAAAGACAATGCAAGAAACACTAATCAGCTGAGTGGGACCCACACACACACCCACAAACCCACACACACACCCACACACACAGACACACCCACAAACACAGACACATACACCTCCAAACTTTACCAAACAAGATTATCATCACTCTCCTTGTCAAAGTCTGAATTCCTACCCTCATACCCCCTCCCCCCCATCCACAAACAACAACAACACAAAAACAAACTGGATCCAGAATGATTGAACAAAGTCCCGTAAAGTGTTACCGTTTATATCTGTCCCCAACCCCCCACCCCCCTAGTCATTTACACACTCACACATACATACAGTACACTGTGCTATTTCAGTCCCCACTCCTCCTGAGCCCCCTCCCTACACCCAGAGAGCGCGTGGCTGGTGTGAAGTCAGGCTTCATGTCACAGTGTGACTCCAGAGCTCTGGCTCTGCTCCTGATCCCGGCTGGCTGTTCCTGCAGCACACTTCCTCCTGGTTATGACATCACTGACCTGGTGTGCTGGCTGCCCAGAGTTGTGCTGCCCCCAGGACCCACAAACAACCGCAGGCCTTCCTCTGTGGAAACACACAGAGAAACACACACACAGAAACACACACACACAGAAACACACACACAGAAAAACAGACACACACAGAAAAACACACAGATAAAAACACACACACACACACACAGAGAAACACGCACACACAGAAACACACACAGAGAAACACGCACACACAAACAAGACATTTGGACACAAACACGCTCCATTAGGACTCAGTCAGTCAATGCAAGGTCATGCAGTGAAAATGGCTCCCAGCTGGTTGCTAGGCGATCTATAAACAGATGACTCTTCTCTGTAAACAGTAGTGTAGCTAAAAATCCTTCAAAGGAAGTCTAAAATTCACCTTCAAATTGAGAAATGCTTGACACAACATTTCTGTCAGTTTCACTACTTTACTTTGCCTGGTTGTATTATTTGGTTTGAGGCTAACCTTGTCCAAAACCTTGCATGTTGCTGTAGGCAAAGTTCTACCTATGATCTACAGTTAGTCTGACCCAAACCCTAGCTGACCCTAACCCTTGCTGACCCTGAGTGGCTGACCCTAACCCTAGCTGACCCTAACCCTAGCTAACCCTAACCCTAGCTGACCCTGAGTGGCTGACCCTAACACTAGCTGACCCTGAGTGGCTGACCCTAACCCTAGCTGACCCTGAGTGGCTGACCCTAACCCTGGCTGACCCTAACCCTAGCTGACCCAAACACTAGCTGACCCTAATCCTAGCTGACCCAAACCCTAGCTGACCCTGAGTGGCTGACCCTAACCCTAGGTGACCCTAACACTAGCTGACCCGGAGTGGCTGACCCTAACCCTAGGTGACCCTAAGTGGCTGACCCTGAGTGGCTGACCCTAACCCTGGCTGACCCTAACCCTAGCTGACCCAAACCCTAGCTGACCCTGAGTGGCTGACCCTAACCCTAGGTGACCCTAACACTAGCTGACCCTGAGTGGCTGACCCTAACCCTAGGTGACCCTAAGTGGCTGACCCTGAGTGGCTGACCCAAACCCTAGCTGACCCTGAGTGGCTGACCCTAACCCTAGCTGACCCAAACCCTAGCTGACCCTGAGTGGCTGACCCTAACCCTAGCTGACCCTAACACTAGCTGACCCTGAGCGGCTGACCCTAATCCTAGCTGACCCTAACACTAGCTGACCCTAAGTGGCTGACCTTAACCCTAGCTGACCCTAACACTAGCTGACCCTAAGTGGCTGACCCTAACCCTAGCTGACCCTAACCCTAGCTGACCCAGGGTGAGGGGTTCGAGGCTCCTCACCCTCAGCGCTGGAGTCCAGTTGACCAGGGCTGAAGTCCTGGCTCTGTAGGATCATCTCCACAATGTCATCAGCATCCACCCTGGTGGCATCCACCCTCTTCAACTGAGACTCCACCGAGCTCTGCTTCACTGGGTGTCTGGGAGGAGGAGGAGGAGGAGGAGAGAGGGAGAGAGTGGAGGGAAGAGAAGAGAGGGTTTGAGGGTTAGAGGTTTGCTCAGGTCAAACCTTGTGTGTGTATGTGTACATGAGTGTGTGTGTGTGTGTGTACATGAGTGTGTTACCGGCACAGTCTCTCTGAAGATGATGAGGTCTTGCTAGGAGAGGGTGTGGCCTGCGCCTCCCTCTCCCCGCCCGCCCCCGCCTGCTCGCTGGGTTCCGGAATGCTGCTGATCCCCGTGGAGGCGGAGCCTGCTGAGGGGTTCCTCCTATGGGAGAGCTCCGTCAAGCTGGAGGAGCGTGAGTGGCCTGTGCTGTAGCCTATGGGAGAGGTGATGGAGAATCACGCTCCTGTGTGAGTGTGTGTAAGTGTGTGTGCGCATGTGCATGTGTGTGCATGTGATTGTGTGTGTGCATGTGTGAGTGAGTGTGTGTACCTGAGATCTTGGACTGTTGGCTGGCCTGGCTGGAAGTTCTAGAGTGACCTCGTCTCACCAGCTCATCAGGGACAGACGCACACTTCCTGGGACTCTCCGCGGAGGCGGGGCAGTGTGTGAGTGAGGGCGTGTGTGTGAGTGAGGGTGTGTGTGTGAGTGAGGGCGGGTGTGTAAGTGAGGGTGTGTGTGTGTCGCCTCCCCTCCGCTCCTCCAGGAGGCAGTCTGCCTTGGTCGGCTGAAAGCCCAGGGTCATGGCTGTGGACGGGGGGCTGGGGGACAGAGTGATATCATCAGAAAGGGACATCAGTGACATCAGCAGGGAGGGAGGGAGGGATAGAGAGAGAAGGAGGAAGGGAGGGAGGGAGGGATAGAGAGAGAAGGAGGAAGGGAGGGAGGGAGGGATAGAGAGAGAAGGAGGAAGGGAGGGCGGGCGTTCAGAAACATCAGCAGCTTCTGAGTGTCTCTTTAATGGAATAGCCTGACGCCCTCAACACACTTAGTCACTCTGTGATTCAGCCAAGACACACACTGATGTACACACACACTGATGTACACACACACACACACACATACTGATGTACACACATGTAACATTGCTGAAAATGTGTTGTCAAACTCTTCAAGCAGTCGTCTGAGAAGATGTCAATCTTGTCCAATCACACTGTACTCTGCACTGCTGCTGGAAAACGATGTTACTAACACAGGGAGCGCTATCTCTCAACCTACAGCCAGGTGCTTTAATCACTTAGCCATACGCCCCTCCATCTTTAAACTAACCAAACACAACTGAAGGTTTGGATCAACACTGCAAGGACAGGACAGGGAGGAACCATGAAGCGAATCAAATGCTTCTTGGGTTCCATTCAGATCCCTTAGTGTTTTTGTAGCCGAAGCCAGACCTGATGGTTATGAATGATTGATGCTCCCCCCCCCTCTCCTGCCCACATCCACACCTCTCTCTTTACACTGCTGCTGCCTGTGTGTGTGTGGTGTGTCTTAGGTGTGTCTGTAAGGTGTGTGTAAAGTGTGTGTGTTTGTGTGTGTAAGGTGCGTGTAAGGTGTGTGTAAGGTGTGTGTGTGTGTGTGTGTGTTTCCAAGAAAGAGGCAGTGACTCAGCTCAGTGTTTCCAGACAGTGTGTCAGTAAACTGGAGGTGTGGTGATCCTCTGAACCTGGAACTAACTCACAAAGGAGTGTGTGTGTGTCAATGTGTGTGTGTATGTATGTATGTATGTATGTGTGTGTGTGAATTTGTGTGTGTGTGTGTGAATTTGTTTGTGTATGTATGTATGTATGTGTGTGTGTGTGTGTGTGTGTGTGTGTCATGGTAACAGTAGGTCTCAGGCCCAGTTCAGTCATCAGTTACCATGACGCCTGTTCCTCCTCTGACAGTCTGACTGCTGAAGGTTCTGTCTGTCCATGTGTCTGTCTGCAGATATATGTACTCAGTACTTATGGACAGAATACATGACTGACTGCATGGAAGCCCTTGAATACATGATAGGTACTCAGTTAGTTAGAGTTAAGTAGAGACTGACTGACAGACAGGAAGTGTGATGTGCTGTTTCATGTCCCCTGTGTCAAACTGCAGACTGTGGTTAGGCTGCACAAAGACACAGCCTGCACAGAAGACCCCAGCAGACCGCAGTACAGCTGTCAGTCAACATGAACGCAACATGACCTGACTGGCTTACAGAGAGACCACCAGACAGACTACAGACTACCAGACAGACTACCAGACAGACTACAGAACACCAGACAAAGCCAGCAGCAGGCAGACAGGCAGACAGGCAGACAGACAGATAGTCAGGCAGACAGGCAGACAAAACGACAGGCAGGCAGGCAGGCAGGCAGACAGGTAGACAGGCAGGCAGAGAGGTCCTCACGTTTTGAAGCAGGGGTCCCCAGATTTGAGCTGTGTAGCTATGACGACCTGTGAGAGTGGACAGGGAGACACACGTGTCACCGCAGGCTCACTTATGTGTGTGTGTTTGGTTTGGTAGAAAGTTACATTGTCATGCACAATAAAGACAAAAATCTGGCCTGGCCAGAAGAACTTGTAAAAAAAAAAAAAAAAAAAAACTTGTCAAGAGTTCTACAACAGAAACTTGATTAGAACGCGTCTGACAGCTCCCGCAGGGAGTATTCTAGAACAGTGATTCTCAACCCTGGTCCTCAGGGCCCACAGTCCTGCATGGCCTGATAGCCTGATAATGACAATTCATTTGAATGAGGTGTGTTGGAAGGGGGAAACATCTAAAACATGCAGTACAGTGGGCCCTGAGGACCAGGGTTGAGAACCACTGTTCTAGAACACTTTGCCTGTTTATTGTCTCGTTAAAACTTTATTTAAAATCTCAAACCAAGATGGCCACCCTCCGTTCGACCAGACAGTTTTGTCAGTGTACCTTGAGGATGGAGTTGTCTTGTCGGGTGTTCTTGGTGTCGTACCCCTCCAGGAGACACCTCCGTGTGGTGCTGCCCGACCCGGCAAACTCTGACAGGTTCAGATCAGCGAAGCCCAGCTGGACCCATCAGGACAAAGATAAGGATCAGAACCAGCTGGACCTGAATGGCCTCAAACTAACCACAGCTAGTGATGTTCTCGAAAATGCACAAGAGGATCCTTCTAGAACGGATGTATTCAATTATGACAGAGGTCATGTATAAAGGCCCTCTCTGTGAGGTAAGTGAGCCAGGTGAGAATGATTTACAAACAGCCAGGTTCCCCTTCAGGACTTCTGATTGGTCGGCCACCCTCTAGTCTCTAACAGAGGTCAGGAGCCGAGCCAATCAGTAACCAGAGCCGAAAAGGAACAACGAGGGCAAACAGACACCATTCTAATCTCTCCGACTCCAGGGACAAAACTGGCCAATGCTTTTCATGAGGAACGACTCAGATCTTAAACAAAGACGAGCGCTAACGTTGTCCTTGGAACTGGCTTCTGGTGAGGCCGATGTGATGACGGCCATTAGACTATTTTCGAACCTCATGTACTGTTTAAAGCACCAACGTTGCAGCTCTGCTGTAGAACAGAAGCTTCCACAAGAAAACACTGTTACCTTCGCAAATGTCTTCCCCCCCTTCATTTCCTGTAAGAGATGTTGAAACAGTAGAAAGGCGGAATTAGATAAACAATATAGTTAAATATTAGTTATATATAACTATATCGTTTGTTATGAGAGGGCGGGGCAGGCCAGGGTAGGGTATCATACCTTGCGCACCGATACTCGACACACACAGGGATCCAGGACACCTGTGTTGGCGTTAGCAACCATCTTACACAGGAAGGAGAAATGCTTCCTCCAGCGGACACAGTTTGCCTGGACAGACTCACTGGGAGAGACACACAAAACATACACACACACACGCGCGCACACACACAGACATGGTAAAACAATTGTTCTACAGGGTCGTTTTCCTTTACTTATAGACTAACTTGGACTAAACACAGCAGTAACCGACCACTTTCAAACCATAACAAACGTCTGTGGTTAGAATCACAGGACAGAAACTGCACTGGTCACTTGTGTTTACATAATGGGGGGGAGAATGCAGGCAGTTGCCATGACGAAAATTCCAGGGGGACTGCCAGCCCGTTGCCGTGGCGAGGGAGACACAGCCGGCCTCATGCTGTGACTCATGAGAGTGTTGTCTATCTGTGGTCACATACAGTGTGATGCCCTATGTGAGGAAGAACTCCAGAAGGGTCTTTAAGGAACTCTGACTCTATAAGAGGCACTGACTCTAGATGACTGACAGACTCTGTAGACTGACTCTATAAGAGACACTGACTCTAGATGACAGACAAACTCTGTAGACTGACTCTACAAGAGGCACTGACTCTAGATGACTGAGAGCCTCTGTAGTCTGACTCTACAAGAGGCACTGACTCTAGATGACTGACAAACTCTGTAGACTGACTCTACAAGAGGCACTGACTCTAGATGACTGAGAGCCTCTGTAGTCTGACTCTACAAGAGACACTGACTCTTGATGACTGAGAGACTCTATAGAAGGAGACTGTCACAGACATGACCACAGAACAGTTACATCTGGTCTCTATTCTGCTCCGAGGAGAAGAAACTATAGTTCGAGACTCGATTGCGAAATCGAATCTCCCTGAAGAACGGAAGTAGTCAATGAAACGTGACAAGTGGAATGTGATATGAAGCAGCTGATATGAGAAGGCAGCTCTTAACACTGTGATCCTCTACAAGGTGGACGTGATTCCTGTCCGTTAACCAGTCTCTGCTTACAAACTAACCCGTGCCGCTAAATAAAATAAAATCTAAATGTATTTGTATCGCCCTTTTTACAAGCAATGTCACAGAGGGCTTCATATACACCCATACAACTGCCCCTCAACCAACATGAAAGCAGATTAGAGTCAGGAACCGTTAACAAACTCAGTAAAACCTTTAAGGAAAAGCGATGCAGTAAACACTGTGAGGTTTAACATGACAGTTTTAAATACAGGGCATTCAACGTATAATTGACGTCTAAAAACAGCGTGAAGAAAAAACAAACAGAACAATGGCAATAGAATGACATCGTTACTGGTCATTGTTATAAACTGTCATGTTCACAATATAAACAATGTATTTTTATGGAATTTGAGAGTGGATTTTGAAGTCAACAAGTCGGTTAACCTATATATACAGTATATAGAGGAGCAGGCGCTCGTGAAGGTTATTAATAGTTTCTCACCGGGAAGTCTCCTCCGTAAAAGCGCCGTCCAGCAGCCGCACTTTGCAGAACAGAATCCCGTTCACAAACGGAACCGAGGACAGGTCCTCTAACAGAAGGTCCACCTGGAACTTAAACTTTTTCTTCTTCATCATCATAAATGTCATTCCTCTAGAAGTTGTAGTGAGATTATAATAACGAAGTTCGTTTGAGCTCTGACCCAGAAGTCTTAACGTCTTGCCTGTGAAGGCGGTGACACGGTGTCTGTACGGTGCAGCTCGCGCTGCTCTGCTCGGTTGGGACCTTCCCAACACACGCGTGCTGACGTCCCGACCCCTTACCGACAGTTGCTTGTGACAACAGAAAATTCCCATAAAAAGGGATAGAGTATTAATAATAATAAAGAAGTACCATATCCTAGCGCATGATAGATGTGATATATTATTAATAGACCTTTATGTTTCAGCAGGCTGTAACAGGTCAGTGTAGGAAACTATCGCGACTGTTGACGGACAAACAAGTTCAAGTTAGTTTATTGTTATAAACTGTCAGAACTGACGACGTCATGTCTATGCAGACGACTATCTTCTGCGATAGCAATTAGTTTGATTCAATAATCTTAATTAGTCCGTAATCACATCCTAATTTAGCACCAAAAAAATATTCACTATTATCGTTTGACTATTATTCCGTCTATTTAATGTTAAACGTGATGTAATCAACCTTGAGTTGATTCCGTCCAGTAGGACATCCTCTAGACTGCAGACTAGATGTCAGCGGTGTTAACAAGATATTGACAGATGAAAATGTCTTAGCAGCTGATTAAATCAGTGGGTTTGAGAATGACTGAACAGCCCCCTGCTGGTGAGCTGGGGTCACTGCCTCTGCTGTTGCTGCCTAGAGCTGCTGGCTCCTGTTAACTTTTGAATGATAACAAGGTTCTACAATCTAGATGGATTTATTTTCAAGGTTTATATGTACAGTTTATATGGCTTTTACCTTTTAGAATGTGCCTTCAAACATGGCATGGCCTAATTAGACCAGCAGCACTATTTTACAAAGTATAAATCTGAAACCATTTCAACATCAGTAGCCTATATTATCGGCTTAGATCTCTGCCAGATATTTAAAAGTATTGATATGCCCCGCATGATGCAATGATCACACAGTCCTGAGATAGACAATTGTTATGGCTGGGTTGTGGTGTCGATGGGACGAGTCCCGTGATTATGTTGTTTTCAAGAATGGCTGCTCACAGGCTGCTCACAGGCTGCTCACAGGCTGCTCACAGGCTGCTCACAGGCTGCTCACAGGCTGCTCACAGGCTGCTCACAGGCTGCTCACAGGCTGCTCACAGGCTGCTCACAGGCTGCTCACAGGCTGCTCACAGGCTGCTCACAGGCTGCCTCCAGCACCTCAGCTTTACCGCACCGCAGTAACACTCCCTCCCCCTGCAGTTCAGCGCAGAGCCTCCCCAGCCCCCAGGTCGCTCCGCCCTCAGCTGCCACAGCTTCAGACCCACAGGATCACAGCAGCATATTCTGCTGCGCTCCCATTTTACCTGCAGGAGCGGAACCGCTTCACTTTGGGGACTTTGTTGATTTCTTTTACCTTCACAGTTTCTATCGGTGTCACCAACGGACAGGTTTTTCAGTTAAATGGTAGATAAACTGTTTTAGATTCTAGTAGATACGAACCTATAATCTAAACACAAGTGACGTCACGGCATCTGGATCGAAACGGGTCGAATGTTATTATCCTGGTCTGGGGCTTTAACTCCCCCCTGATAAATAACACGTCATCCACCGAACTGCTGCCAGTTCTGATCCGCTAACATGATGTATGAAGCCGTAAGGTCGCTGTTTCTATCCGACTCTCGTTGCTGGGATGCGGATGGTGAGCGGTCGTACCAGGACCTGTTTGAGAAACTGGACACCAACAGGGACGGGGAGGTGGACGTAGCAGAGTTGAGAGCGGGTCTCAAAGCTATGGGCTTATTCAGGCAAGGTGCGGCGCAGGTAAGTTTAAAACACGTAACTTCCTGTCTGCGGAGGAAAGAGTGTTGTCCGTCCCATATGGACACACAGCCGGCTGTAATCACTCCACATGTGGCCCTTCTGAGAGGGACTAGGGGCCTTGGATAATGTGCCTTGAGCAGCGAGTAAATCATACCATTTGATCGCACAGAGCCTATTTTCTGTTATTATGTACGTTGCGTTTATATATATTTCTTGTTCGTCATGGGGGTTCATATGATTTGAGTTTATAGACCCCCCACTCTGGCTCTCCCTCCCTCTCTCCCTCCCCCCCCCCTCTCTCTCTCTCTCCCCCCTCTCTCGTCCTCCTCTCTATCTCCCTCCTCTCTCTCTCCCTGTCTCTTTCTCCCTGCCTCTCTCTCATGTCTTGCTCAAACAAGCTGTGGCAAGTTTAGGGTGTCACATCTTTCCACATACTTGCAGCACACTCCGCTCTCCTCACTCCTCTCTCCTCTCTCCTCACTCCCCACTCCTCTCTCCTCACTCCTCTCTCCTCACTCCCCACTCCTCTCCTCTCTCCCCACTCCTCTCTCCTCACTCCTCTCTCCTCTCTCCTTTCCTCTTGTAGATGTTTCCCTGCTCCAACACACCTGCTATACACAGCCTGGTCACAAACATGTATTTGAATCATGTATGCTGGAGCTAAGAAACCTCTAGAACAGGGGTCTCCAATCCTGGTCCTCGAGGGCCAGGTCCTAGACAGAACAGATTAACTCCATGCAGGCCTGTGATTGGTTATCTCGCTAATGACATGGATGGATTAACCCCGCCCACGGACTCTCATGTAATATTCAGCATTCATCCAATAATGATCAGGTTTCCCCCCTCAGAGAGACCAGCTGACCTGGCCGTCTCTCCTTGTCACTTGTCTCCTCAGAAGATCGTGTCGTCGGGAGACCAGAACCTGGACGGCACGCTGGACTTCTCGGAGTTCAGCCGCTACCTGAAGGAGCATGAGAAGAAGCTGAGGCTGACCTTCAAGAGTCTGGACAAAAACAACGATGGTGGGCGGAGCTTTTGATCCTCTTAAAGGCCTCTGCTGCTGTTGTCCCTGCATGGGGAGGGAGGGGGAGAGAGAGTTTGTGTGTGGGTGAAAGAGAGCTAAAAGAGAGTGTGTGAGACGAGAGAGAAAGTGTGTGTGCCTGTGTGAGAGAGGGAGAGAGTTCAGCTGTAAGGACACAGCGTTCAGATATGTCAGAAATACAGGATTCACTGCACCGTCTGTCACAGCCAGATGGTGAAGACAGAATCTGGAATGTTCTTTGATTCACAGCTTTGAATGCTGTCAAATGAGGATCACAGATGGTTCAGTAGGAAGAGATCCAATGAACTTTAGATGCTGCCACAAGCTGAATGAAGCTGATCTGAGGGGTAGGGCCAGTGAAGCGAGGTTTCAGCAAGTGTGTGTGTGTGCGCGTGTGTGTGTGTGCGCGTGTGTTTGTCCATCCAGGCCAGATCGATGCGTCTGAGATCCAGCAGGCCCTGGCAGAGCTGGGCATGAATGTGAGCAGAGAGGACGCTCTGAAGATCTTACACAGGTCAGCTTCACAACCCACCCTGCACAGGAACACATTACTGACGTGTGTGTGTGTGTTTGTGTGTGTATGTTCTATATGTGTAGACATAGCCACTTTGTTGTGCATTTGTACAAACGCTTTTTCAGGAGTGAAGCAGTGTTCTTTGTGTGTCACTGATTTCCCCTGATGTGTGTGTGTGTGTGTGTGCAGCATGGACATCGATGGCACCATGATGGTGGACTGGAACGAGTGGAGGGAGCACTTCCTGTTTAACCCAGCACACAACCTGGAGCAGATCATCCGCTTCTGGAAACACTCCTCTGTGAGTGTGTGTGAGAGAAAGACAGAGTGTGTGTGTGGTAAAAGGGTGTGTGTGTGTGTGTGTGTGTGTGTGAAAGAGAGGGGGAGTGTGTGTGTGTGTGTGTGTGTGTGAGAGCGTGTGTGTCTGTGAGAGTTTTTGTCGAGATAAAATGTGTGTGAGAGTGTTTGTCGAGAAAGTGTGTGTTTGTGAGAGTGTGTGTGTGTGTGAGAGTGTGAGAAAGAGTGTGTGTGTGAGAGTTTGTATGCATCTCTGGGTATGTGCTGAGAGATTAGATGCCTCTTTTGCCTTCAACACTACAAAATAACATGATTTGAGTCCACTAAAAGCAGCTTACAGGACACAATATAATATGTGTGTGTGTGTGTGTGTATGCGGTACGTGTGTGCTGTGTGTGTGTATGCTGTATGTGTGTGCTGTGTGTGTGTGTCAGGAGAAAGCTAGGATTGTCATTTCAAAACAGCAGCAAACATGCACAGTTGATCTCTCCTGTAAAGTTTGTCTGCTGCTCACTGTAGAAGGGAGAGGTTCTGTTCTGTTCTTCATGTCGACAAACATTAATTCATGACAAACATACAGTAAACCTGTGTGTCAGTGTTATAAGAGAGAACCTACTGGGATGTGTCTCTGTGGCCTTCCCATGTGTGTATTTTTATATATATATATATATATATATATATATATACAGTATATATGCGTGTGTGTGTGGGGTTGTGTGTGTGTGGTTGTGTGTGTTTACATATGTTGTGTGTGAGTCGCTTTGGATAAATGAATAAATGTAAATATAACATGTAAATGTGTATGTGTTCAGGTGCTTGACATCGGCGACAGCCTCGCCATCCCAGACGAGTTTACCGAGGAGGAGAAGATCAGCGGGGGCTGGTGGAGGCAGCTGGTTGCCGGGGCGATGGCGGGGGCAGTCTCGCGCACTGGCACTGCCCCCCTGGACAGGATCAAAGTGTTCATGCAGGTGACAAGAGTTTGGGATTCGAACCTGAGATCTTTAGCTCGTGCTAGCACTGAGCTGTAGCCAAGAGCTATGTGTGAAGACACACAGGCAGGAGAGGTAGTGTGTGTGTGTGTGACCAGAGTTTGGGTTTCAGGTCCACAGCTCCAGATCGAACAAGATCAGTGTGATCGGGGGTTTCAAGCGGATGGTTTCCGAGGGAGGGTTGGCGTCGCTGTGGCGAGGAAACGGGGTCAACGTTCTGAAGATCGCCCCGGAAACGTCCATCAAGTTTGCGGCTTACGAACAGGTTTGGAAGGAAGCTAGAGCCAAAATGGACGACATGCAGACCAGTGATCAGGACAGAAATGAAGGCAGAGTGGAGGGAAATGATGTGTGAACAAGTCTGAGAGAGACAGAGAGAAGGAGTGATATCAAATAAGGATCCTGTCAAACACACATATACACTATATATCATCTGTGGTGTGTGTGTGTGTGTGTGTGTGTGTGTGTGCATGCATGTCTGTGTGTGTGTATGTTTCAGTATAAGAGTCTGTTGACCCTGGAGGGGGAGAAGGTTCAGACTCACCAGAGGTTCCTGGCTGGTTCTCTGGCTGGAGCCACAGCCCAGACTGCCATCTACCCTATGGAGGTACCAGCCTACCTACCTCAATCTCTACCTTTCTTTTCTCCTCTCTCTGTCTCTCACACACACACGTACACAAATACACTAAGTGTTCTCCTTGGTCCAGGTCATGAAGACCAGATTGACCCTGGGGAAAACGGGTCAGTATTCTGGAATGTTGGACTGCGCCCGGAAAATTTTGAGGAAGGAAGGCCTGAAAGCGTTCTACAAAGGCTACACCCCCAACATCCTGGGAATCATTCCCTACGCTGGCATCGACCTGGCTGTCTACGAGGTAGGAGGGAGACGGGAGTGGAGACACAGCTGGAGACACAGGTCTCTGCTGTGCTGGAGACACAGGTCTCTATGCTGTGCTGCAGGGCTGGTGTCTCATCTCCACTGAACCCTGTTATTAGCAGCATCCCCAGTGATTACACCCCTGCCAGCTTTGGCAGATCGTTGGCCAGGATTTGAAGAGATGTTGGGATAGATTCTTGATGTGAAACCCTGTGGGTTCACAGATCTCACACATGTACAGGACATCAGGCTGCTTGTCCTGTCAGGTTAAACACTTATGATACACGTTACAATGAAAGTACTAAACCTCACCAATACCCTCCCTCCCCTCCCCTCCCCCTCCACACCACCCTCCCTCCTCCCCCTGTCCTCCCCCTCCCCTTTCTCCCTCCAGAGCCTGAAGAACACATGGTTGTCTGCCTATGCTCAGGACTCCGCTAACCCAGGGATCCTGGTCCTTGTGGCCTGTGGCACTGTGTCCAGCACCTGTGGCCAGCTGGCCAGCTACCCACTAGCCCTGCTCCGCACCCGCATGCAGGCCCAAGGTACTGAACCGCCCCCCCCCCCCCCCTCTCAACACACCAGACCCACAAGTTACCCCCACTCATCACACACCAGATTCACAAGTTACCCTCCCTCACCACAAATATTTTCCTCTCATCCTCCCCTCTCCTCTCTTCCTCTCCTCTCAGCATCTCTGGATGCATCAGACCAGCCCTCCATGACAGGGCTGGTGAAGAGGATTGTAGGTAAAGAGGGCTTCTTTGGGCTGTATCGAGGCATCCTCCCCAACTTCATGAAGGTCATCCCGGCTGTCAGCATCAGCTATGTGGTCTACGAGTACATGAAGACCGGCCTGGGGATCTGACCGGCCTGGGGATCTGACCGGCCTGGGGATCTGACCGGCCTGGAGATCTGACCAGCCTGGAGATCTGACCAGCCTGGAGATCTGACCGGCCTGGAGATCTGACCAGCCTGGAGATCTGATCGGCCTGGAGATCTGACCGGCCTGATGATTTGACCAGCCTGGAGATCTGACCGGCCTGGAGATCTGACCGGCCTGATGATTTGACCAGCCTGGATATCTGACCGGCCTGATGATTTGACCAGCCTGGTGATTTGACCAGCCTGGAAATCTGACCGGCCTGATGATTTGACCAGCCTGGAGATCTGACCAGCCTGGAGATCTGACCGGCCTGATGATTTGACCAGCCTGGTGATTTGACCAGCCTGGTGATTTGACCAGCCTGGTGATTTGACCAGCCTGGTGATTTGACTCGACTACATGTCTGACTTGCTGACTGATTGAAAGACAATTGACATCTGCAATAACAGGTTAAGGATTACATTGCCCTACACACACACACACACACACCCACACACACCTTATAGAGTACACACGGATGTAAACTGTGTTTTTACACATGTTTACATTTCAGTCAATACCTTCAATAAATCAGTGTGTCTTCCCTGTAAGAACCCAGGTGTTCCGGTCTGTTCTGGATCACAGCAACAGAACATGAAAGAACTGCATCATGGGATTTCAGTAGATGGGTATCCAGGTGGAACAAGTGACCACAGCTGTACCAGCCATACCTGTACTATTATTATTATTATTCTCTGTTATTGTTTTGGTTGTTATTTGGGCTGTAGTGCCTTAGCCTTTTGTCATGGTTTCAGGTGGGGTTTTACTATGTCTTAAATAATGTTTTTTCTAAATTCTGTTTACAGCAAAGGATTGTCCTTTTACACTGGAGCTGTCATGGTTAAACATTTGGTTATAACCTATTGAAACTGTATGTGGTTGTTTTTGAATTTGTTGAATGGCATGTTTCATGCTGCTATTGAGTCAACTGTGCATGTCCAGTTAGACCTCTAGATGTTTAGATCTATAATAGATCTCCTGAAGTCTTAAACCGACTGTTACGCACGTGCAGCTGACCGAACGTTCTTAAAGAATGCTTTATTTGTTCTAAAGGAATGTTTATATTATTATATATATGATCGTCTCGAGCCATGCACTGGTTTATTTGTATGCGAATAAAACCTATGTAGCCTTGCAAATAACGCTGATTAATTGTAACTATGATAAGACCTGGGGTCTCATTTATAAAGGAGTGCGTAGAATTCTTACTAAAAGTGTGCGTACGCCCAAAAGCGTAAATTGGCGTACGCACACAAAAATTCAGATTTATAAAACCGTGCGTACGCACACCTGTAGGCAATGTTCGCTTTATAAATCACATCTTAACCACAAGTGTGCGTACGTAAAGTATCATTGCACCCCGCCCTGAACACGCCCATTTTTTACCATAAATGGTCAATGCAAAGGACCTCATGAATGCTAATCTAGTATCATTCTCATGAACCTGACAGGGGATTCTTCTTCACAGTGAATCAAGGCAAACAAAAAGCAACACCAGTGGGACAGCGCCAAGTGGCAGAACTGGAGAAGAAGCGGTAACAACTGCAGTAGTAAATTCCGTGTTTATGTATCTTGCATGGCGATTAAAAACGAATTCTGATTCTGAAGTGTAATGAGTGTAGTGATTTCGCGGGAGCTTAACAACTGTATTTCCAGTTTTTGACATATGATGATATGATGATATACAAAGTATAACTAAATATATTTCTTTAATACTGTGCATCAGTATTAAAGAAATATATTTAGTTATACTTTGTGTTCTGTAGTTACATGCATTTCAGCCTCCTACACTGCGGTAAAAGGACAATCTGATTGTGAGACAGACAGCGCTGAAAACTGATTTAAATTTTGAGTTGCATTGTACAAGATGTGTATGGAACAATTATCACACAGTTCAAGCTCAAATAACACTGATGTATTTAATCTTCATTATAATCATAAATTGAGTCAATGTGTGTGAGGCCAACAAAATACATAAATATTACGAGTAATCGCTTCTCCGACTTTTACTTTTTGCAGTATGTGTCTCCATGTCCCACTGTCTCCAAAAAGTGCGTAGGTTTACGGGAGGATGATAGTTTGCGTGGAGGACCGCACATTCTACCGCCAAGTTAGTTTTTTATAAATCACTGACTTTGCGTGAAAACTGGCGTACGCACGTTTTCAGCCCCGTTTTGTGCGTACGCAAGCTTTATAAATGAGACCCCAGAACATGGAAAAGAGTCGCGCAACATATTTCACGGCCGCAGAACAACAGCTCCTGATGGAGTTTTATGAGGAGAAGGATATTAATTAAAAAGGACAATACTCAAGCCATAATAAAAGAGAATAAACCTGGCAGACAATAGCGGACCGGATTAATGCGTTAGTATTCAAAAAGTGTACAATCCTCTGGAGCTGTCATAATTGGGCTACAATTAAGCATGTCCATAAGTTTAACTTTTTCTGCGAATGTTACGTAGGTGTACAGACACAGTAAATATTACAGTAAACCGCAACTTTATTGATGCACAGGTAGAGAAGACGCGGCGAGACTGTTTATCCAATCAGAATGCAGAACACAATGCACGTGGCAAATCCGTGAAGTGAACCGTGATATCGCGAGGATTCACTGTACTGAACCATGATATCGCGAGGGTTCACAGTACTGAACCGTGATATAGCGATGGTTTACTGTGTAATGCAATAAAACACATATTTATGAAACCTCGACGGCAGTTTGACAAGCAGTCTTCATCAGCATATCAATATAACACTTGGCCAGAGTAATAATAATACCACTTAAATCAATATTAAAAGACTGTTGTAGATTTAAATGAAATGAGAAATGACAATATACTAAATATGTGTAAATGTTAAATGCATTATAATTAAAATGATGCAACATATTTAAAAAGATCATGGACATGCTGTAAAACACGTGAATTCCTCACAGGATTGACTGTGGAAATGCAGGTGAATCACTAGGATTAATTTTAGCCTGGCTGTTAGCCTGGTCCGGAGCAGGCTAGCTGCGGAGAATAAATCACCATGGTAACTTGGCCAGGCTAAATTTTATCGGCTTTCGTGCAACCGACTTCAGGCTAAATTCAGCCAGGATAACCAACATAGCCCGGCTTAATCCCTTATCCTAGTTTTGTGCAATACCCCCCAGCTGTTGTTGTATTGCGCCGTTAGGTCTACACATTAAGCGGTTATATCAGATAACAGATTTGCCCACTATTAGAAACTCCCTTGCACGCGCATTTTTCGAATTAAACTACGAACTGAAAAACCGTGGTCCATGAATCTAATTGACTGACGTTATAGAAATGATGGTATAGATAGACTATAGGCCTAGGTTGTATGGCAAGCCGTTTTAACATTTATTCAATAGACTGGATATGTGACGCAGATATCTGTAATTCAATTTCGCCTAGTCAAAAAGAAAATTTCAGATATCTGCAACTACAATCCTCCTATCCACAACTGGAATTAGGGATATCTGCAACGTCATTTCAGATATCTGCAACTACAATCCTCCTATCCACAACTGGAATTACAGATATCTGCAATGTCATTTCTCCTAGGAGAAACTACGTCACTTTTGCCATTCATGTCTATGGGGCACGTGATTTCAGATATCTACAATTCAATTGCGGATATCCACAACTGGAATTGCAGATATCTGCTACGTCATTTCAGATATCTACAATTCAATTGCGGATATCCACAACTGGAATTACAGATATCTGCAACTGAATTGTAGATATCTGTAACTCCAGTTTAAGATATCTACAATTTGATTCTGACTAGTCACAATTATTGAGGTGAATTAAAGATATCTTTAACTGGAATTGTGACTAGTCAGAATTAAATTGTAGATATCTTAAACTGGAGTTACAGATATCTGCAATTCAGTTGCAGATATCTGTAATTCCAGTTGTGGATATCCGCAATTGAATTGTAGATATCTGAAATTACGTAGCAGATATCTGCAATTCCAGTTGTGGATATCCGCAATTGAATTGTAGATATCTGAAATCACGTGCCCCATAGACATGAATGGCAAAAGTGACGTAGTTTCTCCTAGGAGAAATGACATTGCAGATATCTGTAATTCCAATTGTGGATAGGAGGATTGTAGTTGCAGATATCTGAAATGACGTTGCAGATATCCGTAATTCCAGTTGTGGATAGGAGGATTGTAGTTGCAGATATCTGAAATGTTCTTTTTGACTAGGCGAAATTGAATTACAGATATCTGCGTCACATATCCAGTCTATTGAATAAATGTTAAAACGGCTTGCCATATAGGTTGTGCATCAGAGTGTGAGAGGATATTTCGTTTACTGCGATAATCACGCGACACGATATCTGTGATTCAGGACTCAGGAATCAGAACACCGAATGAACCCGCGTGGAAGAGATCAAAAGGACGGTGAACTTACCGTCACCTGAACTCAATACCCGCTGTTCGTTCTCCAGGTGTGTAACGCTGACCATTAAGCTAACGGGATCTTGTTCTCACTGATTTGGGTAAAATAAATCAAATATTATCCCTCACAACTTTCACCACCAACATACCTTGCGTGACACAAAAATAACTTCAAAGGATTCCGATTACGTTTTCCATTTTATTTCGGTTTAAATGAATATATAAAAATAACATGAATACATAAACATATCGACTGCATTGAAATCAAACACATTTAGCAATATAAAAATTAAAGCGACATCGTTTCATACACGCAAGAATATGAAGACATTAACCGCCACTCGCTTTTCAGAGTAAAAGCTGCTGCTTTTCAGAGTAAAAGCCCCACCCTTTCACCACCTGTGGACAATTCTGAAACTTTCCTTTCACAACGGAGTTTCAAACGAAACCACAAGATGATAGGCATAATGGTTCACGCAAAAAAATACTTTATATGACAAAATAGATATGTACAGGGGAAAAGCATTTAATAAATGGGTTTCTCAAAAAAAGACAAAAACAAATTATAATTCTGGTTGAATCTTTTGAACACAGCAAAGTGTTACTGTGGTTACTGTAGTGTGTTACTGATGAGTATGTCGTTAACACAGCTACTAAATGGGCGTCTACTTAGAGAACACCTTACAAGAGACACCTGTTCTTGATCTATTTACACCTGTGGAATATTTCAGTGTAATCAGATGAGCGTTTTGGAATATATTATTCACGGTATAGCTACTGGACATAAGATAGGTCGGAACACACTGGTGAGAATGTTAATACATTTGGTCAGAATGAAAGATTAATGAGAATGTCTGGTTTGAGTTCCAGTTTGAGCTCCTGTGACACAACTCAAATTTTTGACTCAACTCTAATTGTATTTTTATTTGATTAAAAGGCCCCATATATTACGTAGTCAACGATAAACGCTTGTTCGATCATTTAGAATGAATTATCCATTATATACAAACTAAGTTAAGTCATCTTAAAAGTATATTATGCATCTGTGGACCAAACTTTTAAGGACTATTTTCAAAGACCCAGAAAGTCTTATTAAATCACACAATAAGTTAAAAGTGCCTGTTGCTGATGTTACGGTACGTATGACGGTGCATTTATCCAACAACTAGACCATCACAGATGAACTAGTGACGGTAGGAACATCATCTGAGGTATCATCCTCCCTCCTGTCCTCTCCCATGACTCACATCTCCTCTCTCAGACTCTCCACACACACTCTCTCCTCTCCCACTCTCCCCTCCCACTCTCTCCCCTCCCACTCTCCCCTCCCACTCTCCCCTCCCACTCTCTCCCCTCCCACTCTCCCCTCCCACTCTCTCCCCTCCCACTCTCTCCCCTCCCACTCTCTCCCCTCCCACTCTCCCCTCCCACTCTCTCCTCTCCCACTCTCCCCTCCCACTCTCTCCCCTCCCACTCTCCCCTACCACTCTCTCCCCTCCCACTCTCTCCCCTCCCACAATCTTTTCCCTCCCACACTCTCTCTCCCCTCCCACTCTCTCCCCTCCCACAATCTCTCTCTCCCCTTCCACTCTCTCTCTCCCCTCTCACAATTCCTCTCGCCTCACAATCCCTCTCCCCTCCCACAATCTCTTTCTCCCCTCCCCAAATCTCTCTCCACTCCCACAATCTCTCTCGTCCCACAGTTCAAACCCTCCTTTTAATTCCAGGACGTATCTGATGTTGTGGTTTCCTATATGGCTCTTATCAGGAGAGCTGTGGTAACCATGGTAACCAGCATCTACAGTGAGAGTCCTCTGGGAAACTATGGCTATTTGATGACATGACTATCCACACACGGCATCACGGCTGGCGCTTAAATATGACATAATCACTCACTGCACTTTCATTGGACACACTAAACAAGCATAAGGCCGCGCATGATCGACTTTAAGACAAGAGCGTCTCAAAAGACAAGCAGGTCCTAACTAGTCCAGCAGGTCCTACCTAGTCCAGCAGGTCCTACCTAGTCCAGCAGGTCCTAACTAGTCCAGCAGGTCCTACCTAGTCCAGCAGGTCCTACCTAGTCCAGTAGATCCTAACTAGTCCAGCAGGTCCTAACTAGTCCAGCAGGTCCTAACTGGTCCAGCAGGTCCTAACTAGTCCAGCAGGTCCTACCTAGTCCAGCAGGTCCTAACTAGTCCAGCAGGTCCTAACTAGTCCAGCAGGTCCTAACTGGTCCAGCAGGGCCCGAGGCATCTGTTTTTAAATATTTTTTTGGCACTGAAGATTACTGGATATGTGTTGAGAAGAACACGCATGTGATGGAGGAACACGTGGAGGAGGACCATGCGTGTGTTGGGGAACACGTGTGTGGTGGAGGAGCACCCCTCCAGGTGTCCTGTGTTCAGGGTCAGTATGTGGTTCAAAAATCCCAAATTCAGATTCTCCAGTTGTGCATAATTACGTCCAAAGTTTCTGATCACTCAGAATATATATATATATATATATATATATATATATATGGATATTTTAAACGAAGATTGAAGAAAAAAAAAACAGCCAGATACTGACTAGCTGGGTGAAAGAAGAATTTTTTTGTTGTTTGTGGATGAACTTGGTAGATAAACGTCCGCCTTCTCCAGCTCTGGTCTGTGAGACACCACTGTTGAACCCAGGTGTTACTTTGCCTGCAGGTTCCTGGGTGTGTTCTGCTTCTTCACCTGCCACAGGTGGCTCGCTATGGTAACGGCGTCCACGCTGGCAGACATGGTCTTGGCTGGGATGGCGCTGAACTGCTTCCTGTCAGAGTTGTACTTGTAGAGGCCGTCCACCATCTTGGCTGTGATGCTGCGGGGGCCGATGCCGGCCAGCTTGGTGATGTGCTCCGCCTCAGGGAAGTAGGCGTACACAGAGCGGAACTGACAACCTGCGTCCCTGAACAGGATCAGGAAGTTGTTGGCCTCTGATTTTTCCATTTCCTGTGTGAGGGAGGTGGGGGGGAGGGGGGGGGGGGGGCAAAGGAGGGAGGGGGAAGAGGGAGTAGAGAAGGAGGGATGGGGAACAGGGAGGAGAGGAGGGAAGAGGAGGGATGGATGGAGAGGTAAAGTAGTAGTAAGTTAACAACCCCTCCTCCCCCAAAACACACACTCACACATTAACCCTCACACACTCACACACACACACACACTCACGCATTAACCCTCACACACACACTCACACTCACGCATTAACCCTCACACACACAGAAAGCTCAGCGTACATCGAGGATCTTGTTCTTCTGGCCCTCGTTGACCTTCCCTGCCAGGCAGCAATGAGCCAGGGCGTTCTGGATGATGTGCTTGTTAGACTTGGCACTTGGCTCCTTGTACAGTTTCGGTCCTGAGAGGAGGAGGAAGTGGAGGAGAAGGAGGAAGAGGAGGAGGGGAGGAGAAGAGGAAGAAGAGGGAGAGATTATACATTTGTTCAAACAAATCAATCAATATTGTGTTTGCTATTCTCTTCACCATATCACCCCCCCAGTACCTGTGTACTCTGTGTTGTTAGAGGAGGTTGTTGACTCCGCCTCCCAGTCCTTCTCCACGTTACGACTCCCAGATGGAGACAAGAAGCCCTCTGCTGAGTCAGGCCTGGAGCACACGCACACACACACACACACACACAAAAGCGCACACATACAGGAACACACACAAGGGAACGTACAAACTCAGGAACACATGCACATACACACAGACACACACACAGATATATAAGTGTGTGTGTGTGTGTAATGATAATAATACATTCAACTTGTAGCGCTTGTCTGCAGCACATGAAACCACACTAACAAGACAACTGTGGTAGCAGAGACCATAAACCAGCAGCGCAGAGCTAGCATGAAGCTCCAAGCATGAAGCTCCTAGCATGAAGCTCCTAGCATGAAGCTCCTAGCATGGAGCTCCTAGCATGAAGCTCCTAGCATGAAGCTCCTAGCATGGAGCTCCTAGCATGAAGCTCCTAGCATGAAGCTCCTAGCATGAAGCTCCTAGCATGAAGCTCCTAGCATGGAGCTCCTAGCATGAAGCTCCTAGCATGAAGCTCCTAGCATGGAGCTCCTAGCATGAAGCTCCTAGCATGGAGCTCCTAGCATGAAGCTCCTAGCATGAAGCTCCTAGCATGAAGCTCCTAGCATGGAGCTCCTAGCATGGAGCTCCTAGCATGAAGCTCCTAGCATGAAGCTCCTAGCATGAAGCTCCTAGCATGAAGCTCCTAGCATGAAGCTCCTAGCATGAAGCTCCTAGCATGGAGCTCCTAGCATGGAGCTCCTAGCATGAAGCTCCTAGCATGAAGCTCCTAGCATGGAGCTCCTAGCATGAAGCTACTAGCATGAAGCTACTAGCATGAAGCCACTAGCATGATGTCAGCTATCTCCCCCTAGGGGGTCCATGGGGGTGTCTGTCTCTATGGAGAAGAGAGCATCAAGCTGCTAGCAACCAGATGAGAGAGAGAGAGCGAGACAAAGAGACTGTGTGAGAATGAGGGAGAGAGAGTAAGAGCGTGTGTAAGAAAGAGAGAAAGTATGACCCTACTGCAGTATGACCCTCCTGCAGGATGACCCTACTGCAGCATGACCCTACTGCAGCATGACCCTACTGCAGCATGACCCTACTGCAGCATGACCCTACTGCAGCATGACCCTACTGCAGCATGACCCTACTGCAGCATGACCCTACTGCAGCATGACCCTACTGCAGCATGACCCTACTGCAGCATGACCCTACTGCAGCATGACCCTACTGCAGGATGACCCTACTGCAGCATGACCCTACTGCAGCATGACCCTACTGCAGCATGACCCTACTGCAGCATGGATGAAGCAGGTGTTTCATGGCCGTCCTCTCCAACACTGCTCTCTCTCTCTGTGTACGAGGGGGAGTGAGGGAGAGACGGTTCCCAGGGAAACGCCAGCCATGTCTGACCAAGCAGCACGACCTCACAACACTCCAGATGGACACACTGCAGGGTGTAACCACCCCAGTACTAACCGTCCCTTCCTGTGTCTAGGGGAGGACAGAAAGAAGGAGATATGACCTAACTTGCTGCTTTTGCTGGGTGCATGCAAGGAGAGAGGGAGGGAGGGAGGGAGGGAGAGGGAGGGAGGGAGGGAGAGAGAGAGGGGGGAGAAAGAGAGAAAAGGGGGGGAAGAGAGAAAGAGAGGGAAGGAGGGAGAGAGAGAGAGAGAGGGGGAGAGAGGGAGGGAGAGAGGGAGAGAAAGAAGGAGGGAGGGAACGAGAGGGAGACAGGAAGGGGAGAGAAAGAGATGGAGGGAGAGAGAGAGGGGGGGAGAGAGAAGGGGGGGGGGGGGCAGAGAAGACCAAGATGCAGAGTGAAACAAACTTAGAATAAGCAGCGTTCCAGAGTCACACGTGTTACTTGTCATGTCTATCGTATGTCTGAGTGTCTCATGAGGACATCATGAACCCTTGTGGAGCAGCAGCAGTTTGAGTCAGGCAGTGAGCAGGACGTACCTGGGGGTCCCCTTGTCTGGGAGGACGCTGTCCTGGTCGGCCAGGTTCAGGGAGGCCAAGGACATGCTGGACACTGAGTAACCACGGGGACGCACTCCTGGACACGAACCAAACAGTATGCAGGAAAAACAGAGGTACAACTAGATGTTTACTCAGATGAATAAACACAGGCTGGTTACTGATGTAGGGTTTGTTGGACAGGGAGTAGTGAAAGAGAGGAAGAGAGGGAGAGAGTGGTGGGGGAGAGAGGTAGAGAGAGAGAGAGAGATACATATAGAGGTAGAGAGCGATAGAGAGAAGTATAGAGAGAGGTGCACCTGTTGCTCTGGCAGAGGGTTTGGGCGACTCCATCACGTCTCTGTGGATGGATTTGGGGCGTGTCTTCTTCTTCAGACTCCCCGGGCGAGGTTTGATGACATCATCCATGTCGTCCATGAGCTTGAGCTGCTTCCTCCTCATGTATTCATTCTTGATGAAGTCTCTCCTTGACTTCTCCTCTTCTCTCTTCTGCTGCTCCTCCTCTGCTTTCAGCCTGGAGCAGGAGCAAGGAGGAGAGGGGGAGGGGGAAGGAGACATACACAGAGTTAAGATAAAGGGCATGACTGGATGACATGTACAGTGTTCAAGAGTTCCGGGTATTCTACAGTGTTCTGTGTTTTAGCGTTCCAAGTGTTCTTCGTATTCTAGAGTGTTCCGTGTGTTCTACAGTGTTCTAGACTGTTCTGTGTGACTGACCGAATGGCCTCCTTCCTCTGCTCCTGCTCCAGCTCCTGCTGTTGCCTCCTCTCCTGCGCCTCCTTCTCTCTCCTCTCCCTCCTCTCTAGCAGGGCAGCCCTCTTCACCGCCATGACCTCCTCCCCCTTCAGGTCATCCTAGGGGAGGAAGGGAGGAGGTGAGGGGGAGGAGATGAAAGGGGGGGGGAGGGTGGGAGGTGAGAGGAAGGGGTGAGAGGGAGGGGGTGGAGGTGAGAGGAAGGAGGTGAGAGGGAGAAGGTAGAGGTGAGAGGGAGGGAGGGAGTAGCCATATTTCATATAAAACAAGCAGAAAATGTATATTTACTTAGACACTCCTAAACGTGCTGTTGTTTTCCGGAACCTTCTTCATTTCTCCACCTACCTTAAAGAAGAATCCACAGCACATCTTCTGGTCCTCTGCGTCCATCTCCCCCGGAGCCCCGCCCTCTCTCAAGGCCCCGCCCTCCCCCGGAGCCCCGCCCTCTCCTGTCTCCAGCCCATGACCATCCAGAGGCTTCAACACTGACAGAGGCACCTCCACCAGGCCACGCCTCCCAAGGGCCCCAGCTCCGCCCCCCTCGCTGGGCGCAGGGCGACAGCTCATGCCATCAGAGCCCGGCTGAGAGAACACCTCCTCCCTGCTCTGCCTCCCCAAATCCTGCCTCCTTCCCTCCCTCCTCTCCTCCCCCTCTGCACTCGGTTTCCCAGCAGGAAGACGGCAAGCTCCCGCCCCCTCCTCCTCCTCCCTGCTCTCCCCCGTTCCTCCCCCCGCCCCCTCTATCTGCTCCAGGGTGTCCCCTCCCCCGGGCTCCAGGGGCCCCTCGTCATGGCCCAGGTAGGCCCTGGAGCTGAGCTGCGTCTGGCTGGGGCTGAAGCGTCTCAGCCTGGGCAGACTGTCCACTGAGGTGGGCGTGTTGAGCATGCGGCTGAAGGGCGCCACCTTGAGGTCGGCGGGGCGCGGCGTGCGGGGCGTGCGGGCGTGGAAGGAGGCGGGGCGGCGTTTGAGGCCGCCGGGGGAGCGGCGGGGGCCGAGGGGGGAGCCGGAGGAGGACAGGAGGGGGGAGAGGGAGCCCACTGAGCCACGGCCCGCCACGCTACAGCTGCGGAGGTCACGAAGCTGCCTGAGAGGGGACAAGAAGGTCAGCACACGCATACACAAACACACACAGACACACACACAGGTACACACACACAGACACAGACACACACACAGACACACACACAGACACACACACACACACACATGCTGTATGGACACACTGACACCCCAGGTACCTGTGAGGGGAGGGGGCAGGGGCAGGGATGACCCAGGCCTGCTGGGAGTGGGTGTGGTCTTGCTGGGAGTGGGTGTGGTCTTGCTGGGGGTGGGTGTGGTCTCTCATGGCCATGATCCGGTCTTGCTGACGGGCCAGACGCTGCATCTCTGTCTGCAGGAGCCCCAGAGACGAGTTCAGCCTCTCGATGGAGCGAGTGTACTCAAGCAGGTCGAGCTCTCCTGGAGCTGGGCCTGCACACACACACAAACACACACACACACACACACACACACAGGGAGGGAAAACACACACACAGAGGAATACCACACACACCAATCAGACAGCCAGGTTACCACTCAGAATGTCTGTCTACCAATCAGAGAGCCAGGTTACCTCCTCCATCCTCGCATGGGGATTTGGGGGCGGCCCCGTCAGGCTTGCACCTCTCAGGCCGGCCCAGCCCAGGGTCCCCGGGGCCCGGGGATGGGGGGAGGGGAGTGGGGGAGGCAGGGGGGAGGGGAGTGGGGGAGGAGGAGGGGCTGGGTATGACTCCCTTCCTCCGCACCACGTTGAGGAACGCTGTGCGCCCCATCCTCTGTCGATGACGTGTGAACGCCTCCTCCACCTGGACACCAGGAGGAGAGGGAGGAGGGGGAGAGGGAGGAGGAGGGTGAGGAGGAGGAGAGGGAGGAGGAGGAGTAAGGGGAGGAGAGGGAGGAGGGGGAGGGGGAGAAGGAGGAGAGGAGGGAGGGGGAGGAGAGGGAGGAGGGGGAGAGTTATTTAGTTGTTTATGCATCCTGACGTATATCTATCCATCACATGCTTTATCCCTCCCTCCCTCCCCACCTTCTTCTTCTGGGCCTCGATCGCTCTGCGTTTTTCCTCCAGCTTCATCTTCAGATGAACCATCTCTGATGCCAGCATGTGAGAGGGGTCTCTGGGGGAGGGCGTGGCCGAAGACGGGGTCTGGGCTGGGCGGACCGGGCTACGGGCCTAGAGAAAGAGGTGATAGTCATATGAGAAGCAGAACTGTCTGTTTGTGTGAGAACTGTCAGTGTGTGAGAAAGAATACAGACAGGAAGTGTGTGTTTGTGTCCTCACCTCAGGTGTGCCAGGTGTGTGTGTGTCCTCACCTCAGGTGTGTGTGTCCTCACCTCAGGTGTTTGTGTCCTCACCTCAGGTGTGCCAGGTGTGTGTGTGTCCTCACCTCAGGTGTGTGTGTCCTCACCTCAGGTGTGCCAGGTGTGTGTGTGTCCTCACCTCAGGTGTGTGTGTGTCCTCACCTCAGGTGTGCCAGGTGTGTGTGTGTCCTCACCTCAGGTGTGTGTGTGTCCTCACCTCAGGTGTGTGTGTGTGTCCTCACCTCTGATGTGTGTGTGTCCTCACCTCAGGTGTGTGTGTGTCCTCACCTCAGGTGTGTGTGTGTGTCCTCACCTCAGGTGTGTGTGTGTCCTCACCTCAGGTGTGTGTGTGTGTCTTCACCTCAGGTGTGTGTCCTCACCTCAGGCGTGTGTGTCCTCACCTCAGGTGTGTGTGTGTGTCCTCACCTCAGGTGTGTGTGTGTGTCCTCACCTCAGGTGTGTGTGTGTCGGGGACGTAGTGTTCGGTGCTCTCAGGTGTCGTCCCCCCGCTGCTCCGCCCTTCTAACTTCCTGAACTTCTGCTCCGCAAAGCTGGTCATGCGCACCCCCCCACACCCTCCTGAGGACGAGGCGGGGCTGGCCGTGCCCCCCTCCCTCCCCTCCGGCCCCCCAGGGTCCCCGGGCCGCCCCCTCTGCCCGTCCCGGTCGGGGGTCTGGGGCAGGGGGCAGCAGCGGCCCCTGGGGGGGTCCCAGTCAGGGTCCATGTCTGAGTAATCTCTGAGAGAGGAGCTGTCCTCATCATGACTGTCCTGAATGTCCTCTGTCCTCACATGGATCCCTGTGTCCACCTCCTCTGTGGAGGCGGAGTTCAGCTCATCCGCCCCGTCCTGCCCCTTCCCCGAGGCGGGTGGGGGGTCGGGGTCAGGGGTGGGCTCAGGGGCGGGCCCGGGGGAGTGGTGCAGGAAGAAAGCGTGGTCACCGTCTCCCAGGGTTCCGTGCGGACGCTCAGTGGCGTGGATGATCTTCAGAGCCTCCTCGATGCTCGGGGCCGTGGTCGGTCTCGCCCCTCCGCCGTGGTTACCACTGTGGTTACCGCGGAGACCGGCATCTGAGTCTTGGTGGTTTTCTGTGGAAACCCCGTTTGAGTACCTAGAGTGGCGGAACAGGAAGCACGACGAGGAAGAGATGGTTATTTATTTAATGCTGCTGACTCGACATTCAGTTCGATCTGCTGTCTAAAACTGTCTGATGACATTTTAGAACAGAAACATCAGCTGGGTTCTATTTTTATCTGTTCTAGAATTCTATTACATTCTAGAACTCTAGAGTCCGTTCCACTTCACCTGCTCTGGTTCCTGCGTGTAAACGTCTGCTGCCGCCCCAGAGGCTTCTGGGAGTGTGAGTCCCTGCAGTCCTCCTCCTCCTCTGGTATGTGTCTGGCGGCAGTCTGGCCGTTAACAGTGACCGGCGTGAGGGAGGCGTGGCGCCGCATGGCCCCCCGGGAGGCGTGGTGAACTTTGAACCCTCCCAGACCCTCGCTGCTGGCTGAGCGCCTCATCCCGAGAGGGGGCGGAGTCACGCAGGGGTCGCAGCTGGGGTCACCGTCCAGCGGGATCTCAAAGGAAATGCCCCTGGAGGAGGAGCTAAGGGGAACACAACTTCCTGTTTGTTTGTTTGTTTGTTTGTTTATCTTGTTGTTTGTTTTGGGGGTTTGGATATACAAGTCAGACACCTTCTTCTACTTCTTCTACTTGAGCACAGTAGATCACAATAGATCACAGTAGATCACAGTAGATCACAGTAGAACACAGTAGAACACAGTAGCGCGCAGTAGATCACAATAGAACACAGTAGATCACAGTAGAGCACAATAAATCACAGTAGATCGCAGTAGATCACAGTAGAACACTGTAGGTCACAGTAAACTGACCGTCTCTCCATGGGCCAGGTCCCCATACTGCAGTCAACATAAGACATGGAGGCTGACCGCCTGATGATACCTGTGAGACACACACATTCACACACACACACACACACAGCCCCGTACACACACAGGTGTTTATTCACACACACACAGCATCATGCCCCTTCACACATGCAGACAGTGATCCAGGCTGGTTCAGAGGAACATCCTACCTGCAGCAGTGGACTGCGGTGGGAGACTGAAACACACAAACATTCACATGGATCAACATTCACAACACTGTTCCACTGGGATCACAAGGCATGCATGCTGGGAACCTGCACACATACCTGGACTCATCCGGGAGACCAGGTGACACTGCCTGTCTGTGATTGGCTGGACTGCCAGGTGTGTCAGCCTGTCTGTGATTGGCTGGGCTGCACACAGGGACCACACCCACTACTGGTTCACAAGCTAGGAAGAAAGATCCTCATTATCATCCTCCTGATTTCACATTTACATTTTACATTTATTCATTTAGCAGACGCTTTTATCCAAAGCGACTTACAATAAGTACAGGGACATTTTCCCTGAGGTAAGTAGGGTGAAGTGCCTTGCCCAAGGACACAACATCATATAGCCACAGCGGGGGCTCGATCTCACAACCTTCCGATCATGAGGCCAACGCCTTAACCATTGAGCCATCTGACCCCCTATGTTTGTGTGTGGTCAGGATGTGTGTGTGTGTGGACAGTGTGTGTGTGTGTGGTCAGTGTGTTTGTGAGTGTTCTCAGGGTGTTTGTGTGTGTGGTCAGGGTGTGTGTGTGTTCATTGTGTACCTTGAGGGTTGAAGACTCTGGGTTGAACAAAAGATGGCTTCACCACCTCAAACCACCAGAAGAGTTCAGCCATGAACACCAGGTAGTTACTCTGGAAGACAAACACACACACACACACACATGTATGAACACACACACACCCAAATAGACACACACACAAGAACACACACACGTACACACATTAATTCCACACAAAAGCCATCAAAAGCCGTTCCTCAGTGTATTCTCTCCCCAGTAGGGATCTCTGTGGTGTAATACCTGCCGGCTGCCAGCAGGTGAAGCTGTGAACACAATTTAGATACACCCCTAAACACTGACACAGGATTGGACAGGGCAGGGCCACCTCTCTGTGTTGCCAGGCAACTAAAAACTGTAGGTGTGTGTGTCTTTGCACCTGAATCTATTATATGTATTAATAACTTTTACCAGGCACCCAGCATCGAGGAAACACCATCTGGAACAGTCCTCAGTGTCAAGGCTAGCATTCAGGAAGTGACCTCACACACACTCTCACACACACACACACACACACACACTAGAAGCTTGTGTGACTCATAATCCCCACTCAGTCATACTTCAACACTTCTCAGTATAAACCTCAGCACTGGAATATCCCTCTCACAGTGGTGGGCTTGTACTCCCTCCCTGTCTCTTAACCCTCAGCCCCTTCCTCACCCCCTTCCTCACCCCCTTCCCTCACCCCCTTCCCTCACCCCCTTCCCTCACCCCCTTCCTCCTCTACCATCCCTCCCCCTCCCCCCCTCCCCCTCTCCCTCCCCCTCCCCCTACCTTAATGGAGGCGTGAGCGTACAGCATGTCCTCCAGGCTGAAGTGGCAGCAGTGGTTCAGGTTATCCCTGCAGAAGTCCTGCACCAGCTGCAGGTTATACAGGCTGTCAGCCAGAGACATGGTCTCCTTCAGACACACGTCTGTGGGGGTGGGGGCGGGGGGAGGAGCCAGAGGGGATAGAGGGGGTGGGGTCAGGGGGAGGAGCCATAGGCGACAGAGGGGGTGGGGTCAGGGGGAGGGGCCAGAGGCGACAGAGGGGGTGGGGTCAGGGGGAGGAGCAGAGGGAGCAGGGTCAGGAGGAGGAGCCAGAGGCGACAGAGGGGGTGGGGTCAGGGGGAGGAGCAGAGGGAGCAGGGTCAGGAGGAGGAGCCAGAGGCGACAGAGGGGGTGGGGTCAGGGGGAGGGGCCAGAGGCGACAGAGGGGGTGGGGTCAGGGGGAGGAGCAGAGGGAGCAGGGTCAGGAGGAGGAGCCAGAGGGGGCCAGAGGGGGGAGGGGAGACACAGATGTTGGTGAGGAAAGAAAAAGCACAGTTAAGACATGTGATCCATAAAGCTCACATTTATAAATCACCATGGAGACGGTGAGGATGGTGTCATCGAGGGGAGGGGTTAGACTGTGACATCACATTTATTCTGATTTCTACAGTTGAGTCATGCATATCATAACCGTCTGGAAGGAACCAGCCCAGACACACACACACACACACACACACAGGGGTGTGGAAGTGTTTATCTTTCAAAGAATAACAGCCAACTGTACTCCTCAAGCGGTTCCCTGTGTCCAGCTTCTGACCAATCAGATCCATTCCGGAGCATTTTTAGAAGAGTGGGCGTCGACATCTGTATCTCAACTGCCAAACTCAGGAAACAACCCCTGGTTTGTTCTCTCCCTCTCTCCCCCCCCCTCTCTCTCTCTACTCTCTCTTTTTCTTCTCTCTCTCTGCCACTCTCTCAGTCTCTCTCACTCTCTCCCTCCCTGTCTCTCTCTCCCTCCCTGTCTCTCTCTCTCTCTGCCCCTCTCTTTCTCTCATTATCCTCCCCCCTCTATCTCTTCCTGCCAGTCTCCAACCTCCTTTAGTTAATTCCCCTCATCCTCTAAGTCTTATCCTCCCCTCTGCTCTCTTTATCTCTCTCTCTTTTCCTTTCATTCACTCCTTTTCCTCAGACTATATATCTCCCACTTCTGTGTGTCACACACTGTGTGTGTGTGCAGCAGTGTGTACAGCAGTGTGTGTACAGCAGTGTGTGTGTGTGTGTGTACCTTCCAGGGCCAGGGTGCTGGGGCAGCAGTGTGTGTGTGTGTGTACCTTCCAGGGCCAGGGTGCTGGGGCAGCAGTGTGTGTGTGTGTGTGTGTGTGTGTGTACCTTCAAGGGCCAGGGTGCTGGGGCAGCAGTGTGTGTCTGTGTGTGTGTTTGTGTACCTTCCAGGGGCAGGGTGCTGGGGCAGCAGTGTGTGTGTGTGTGTGTGTACCTTCCAGGGGCAGGGTGCTTGGGCAGCAGTGTGTGTGTATGTGTGTGTGTGTGTACCTTCCAGAGGCAGGGTGCTGGGGCAGTAATGGTGCAGCAGGGCAGCCAGGGCACAGCCGTCTGTGTTGTCTTTCAGCAGACTGTCCACCAGGGGGAGCAGGGGGGTGCTCAGCTGCACAGCCTCTCTACGGTACCGAGACTGCAGCCATGGCAACCACACAGGGGGAGAGACAGCAGATTAGAGGAGGGGTATCCAGGAAAACACATGGCAGAGTTTCTATGAGCAGGGTTGGGGGGCAGGAGGGGGGGGGGGGTTCAGGTCTTATGGTCCATGCAGAGACACTGAAGCAGCTCAACACAGGGGGGTCTGGGCAGGGCTGACCCCCTTCAGGTGCAGGGGACTGTGGGTATGGGGTCTGCGGGTAGGGGGGTAGGGAGGTCTGGAGGTAAGGCAGCAGGGCATCAGGGCTGGTTCCAGGGGTGTCAGGGGGGGGCTGGAGAGTTGGCGTGATAGGGGGGTTCTGGGGGATAGGGGAGTGGGGCAGGTTCAGAGGGTGTTGGGGGGCTGGAGGGTCGGAGGTCAGGGGTCGGGGCAGATTGCACTTACAGGTACCAGTCTCCAATACCATTTGCCTGAAGACTTGAAGGGTCATGATGAGGACAACAGGGAGAGAGTGGGGAAATGTGTTAGCATTAGCCTCCTTAGCATTGTTAGCCCCAACATGGACCAGACAGAGGCGTTAGCATTAGCCTCCTTATCATCATCATCCAGGAACATACTTCCAGCACTCTTTCCCTTTTCAACCTTCTTTCCCTCCCTCTAAGTTTTCCTTGTCTCTCTCACACACACACACACACCCACCCAACCACACCCACACACAAACACACCCACACACACACACCCACCCCACCCACCCACCCACCCACCCACATCCACACACACAGTCCAGTCAGCAGCCAGTCCCAGACCAGGCCTCCTCCTCCTGCTCCTCACGCTCCTGAAACAGGCAGCTGATGTTCTGAGGTCAGCTGACCTTTTGACAGACGTCCATTGTTGTTTCTGCTGCAGAGGCAGCAAACACAGACACATAACTGTCCAAACATTCCGGCGTTTGAAATAGTACAAGCAACAGCCAACGTTAACATGTTGTTATGATGCTGTTTTAGTTGCACTACGCTCAGTAATATAACAGTTGATAGTATTATTGTCTGCTAGGAGCTCCAGATGAGACCAGTTGGGTTAGTAATCAGAAGGTTGCGAGTTCGAATCCCCGCCTGTGTCAAACAAGACGCTGTGTCCTTGGACAAGGCACTTCACCCTACTTGCCTCAGGGGGGAATTTCCCTGTACTTGCTGTAAGTCGCTTTGGATAAGAGCGTCTGATAAATGATTAAACATTTCAAATGTAAACTGTCATAAAATCCTGGGTGCTTGTTTCACCACTCAAAATAAGAAGAGTGTGTCTGTGTGTGAGTGGGTGTGTGTGTGTGAGTGTGTGTGTGTGTGTGTGTGTCTATCAGACTCCTGTTGCTGCTGACAAACAGCAGATAAAAAGAGCTCCCTCTCTCATTACACCAGACAGACAGACAGACAGAGAAGGGTCTCTGTACTCATAAGAAGCCCCTCCCCTCCTGTAGCTGAATGAGCTGGTCATGTGACTGTCATGTGACTCTGCTATGAATCTACTGGGCTCTCTGGAAAGATGGCTATCGCTGTGTCTCTCAGGCCTCTGATCACGCACACACACACCTTACCTCTCTCCCCCTCCTCCCTACCCTCCCCTCTCTCCCCCTCCCTCCTCCTTCCCCCTCCCCTCCCTCTCCAGCAGTGGTGTTCAGTCTCCTGCCAACATCTCTCAGCAGCTGGTCCGGGACTGAGCTCATCTGTTCTCCTGTCAGCTGTGTGTGTGTATATATATATGTGTGTGTGTGTGTGTTTGTGTGTGCAGCAGCTGTGTGTGTGTGTGTTTGTGTGTGTGTGTGTGTGAGAGAGAGAGAGAGAGAGAGACACACAGTCAGACAGAGAAAAGGCAGAAAAGAAGCCAGAGATGAAGAGCAAATAAAAGAGATTCAGCAAAAGAGAGAGAGAGAGAGAGAGAGACACTGAGCTTGTGTGCTTAGGATTTGAGGTCTGACCCCTGTTATCTAGCATGGGAGACCCCACCTACACTTTGTAACCAGGGGCACTATGGGGGAAGAAGTAAAAAATATGTGTGTCTGTTTGTAAGTGTTTGTAAGTGTGTGTGTTTGTGAATGTGTAAGTGTGTGTGTAAGGGTGCATGTGCATTTGTGTGTGCATGCATGTGTGCATGTGTGTGTGAGTGAGTGTGTTTCCTCACCTTGTGTGCTGCTGTGGCATCTGGACCAGATCTCTCTCTCACTTTCTGCTCCTCAACAAGAATGTCTCTCAGGTGACCATTTACCTGGAGAGAGAGGGAAGAGAGAGGGGGGAGAGGGAGGGGATAGAGGGGGGATAGATGAGAGGGAGGGAGAGATAGAGGAGACACAGGGGGAGAACCAGAGTTAGAAAGGGGGGGGAGTATAACCTCAGAAGAAAAAACCGTCTTCCATGTCTTCTTCAAACAGCAGGTTTTATGAGCGTGTGCAGAAGACTCCAGACATGAGACAGTCTCCTGAGCCCTCTGACCTCTGACCCTCTAACATCTACATGGTATCAACACACCTCTAAAAGGAACTTTCAAAGTTCCAATGTTCCATGCTGCTGTCTTCAGAGCTCTAACTGTGATGCAATACTAAATCTCAAGACAATGGCCCAGTGCACAGCAGGAAAGATCTGTAAGTGTGTGTGTGTGTGAGCATGTGTGAGTGCGCGCATGTGTGTTAGCGTGTGTATGTGTGTGTTAGCGTGTGTTTGTGCGTTAGCGTGTGTATGTGTGGGTGTTAGTATGTGTATGTGCGTGTGTAGATTGCTGTCTTCACACTAAGGGACCAGCATGACTCTGCACTACTGAGTATTGCTGAGTAAGTAAGTGACTAAATGTATTTGTCCTGACAGGACTGAGTGAACATTTATGTGTGGGTCTGGGTGTGTGTCTGTGTGTGAGTGACTGTGTGTGTGAGTCTGTGAGTGTGTGTGTCTGTGTTTATGTGTGTGTGTTTCCGGCTGCCCTTGGCCGGCAGCAGAAAGCAGGAAGCTCACAAGTCAGGAATGTCTCTCAGCTGGGGAGAAACTACACTCAGCACTGTTACCAAGAAGACAGACAGAAAAACAGACAGGCAGACAGACCGACACACAGGCAGACTGACAGACAGGAAAGACAGACAGGCAGACAGACAGACACACAGGAAGACAAACAGACAGGCAGACAGGCAGGCAGGCAGACAGAAACTACCTTGTTGATCCAGGTAATGACGGCTTCCTCTGTGTCGTAAGGCAGCTCGTCCAGGTGTTGGTTGCCGTGGGCGGGGCCAAGGTCACTATGGGTGGGGCCTAAACGGGAAACGCACGCCACCACGCGCTCCACGCTCACCATCTCCACTGTGTACGCCATCATCAGGGTGTCAATCAACGCCAGGTGGGAGCTCTACACACACACAGAGCGCGCACACACACACACACAGAGCGCACACACACGTACACCAAGCACACATACACACAGAAATACACAGTTAAGAGTGGATCCTTCCAGATAACAGAATATTTACAGAGGATGAAGCTCTGATTTCCAGTCATGCTGTTGACCCAACTGTGTGTGTGAGTGTGAGTGAGTGAGTGGGGGGTGAGGTGTGTGCGAGTGCATTTGAGGGGGTTAGGTGTGTGTAAGAGAGAAAAAGAGTGTGTGTTAGTTCATATTAAAACAAAGAATGACCTTTTTCTGACCTTTCTAGCTCATTCCTATCAGGTCACACTGAAGCCCCGCCCCTTCCTGTCCTTCTAGAAGGTTCACTAACTGCAGCACATACTTTGTGTGTGTCATACTTTGGGGAGTCAGATGGCTCAACGGTTAAGGCGTTGGCCTCATGATCGGAATGATGTGAGATCGAGCCCCCACTGTGGCTATATGACGTTGTGTCCTTGGGCAAGGCACTTCACCCTACTTGCCTCAGGGAGAATGTCCCTGTACTTACTGTAAGTCGCTTTGGATAAAAGCGTCTGCTAAATGAATACATGTAAATGTGCGTGAAGTGCTTAAAATCTTGGTGGATAACAGTACACTCAAGTCCTTCTCAAGTAAAATCTTGGTAGATAACAGTATAACTCAAGTCAGTGACATGGGAAGAATGAAAAGTAAAACCCACCACACACACACACACACACACTCATATACACACACACCCCAACACACATACACACACTAACATACACACACACCCTAACACACACACACACACCCTAACAAACACCTCCCTCCCTGCAGTGTCTCCAGGGTCTCAGATATCGAGGCGTTCTGAACCCAGGTGACTTGATTCACATAAACACTTAAATCTTTAGTGACCTGACAGGACACACACACACACACACACACTGGACACACACACACGCAGTGGACACACACACACATACACACACACACTGGACACACACTGGACACACACACACTCTGCTGTTGACAGTAAAGGACAGATTTAAAGCTCCTATAATCCAGTCATTAAGACATAGACATTAGTGTGTCAGTGCAGAAGCATGAAATGTGGAACACAGACTGAGTGTGAGTCTGTGTGTGAGCCAGTGTGTGTGTGTGTGTGTGTGAGCCAGTGTGTGTGTGTGTGAGCCAGTGTGTGTATGTGTGTGTGTGTGTGTGTGAGCCAGTGTGTCTGTGTGTGTGAGAGAGAGCCAGTGTGTGTGTGTGTGTTTGAGCCAGTGTGTGTGTGTGTGTGTGTGTGTGTGTGTGAGCCAGAGTGTGTGTGAGCCAGAGTGTGTGTGAGCCAGAGTGTGTGTGAGCCAGTGTGTGTGTGTGTGTGTGCGTGTGAGCCAGAGTGTGTGTGAGCCAGTGTGTGTGTGTGTGTGTGTGTGAGCCAGTGTATGTGTGTGTGTGTGTCTGTACTGTATGTGTGTGTCTGTACTGTATGTGTGTCTGTACTGTATGTGTGTGTCTGTACTGTATGTGTGTGTCTGTACTGTATGTGTGTGTGTCTGTACTGTATGTGTGTGTGTGTGTCTGTACTGTATGTGTGTGTGTGTCTGTACTGTATGTGTGTTTGTGTCTGTACTGTATGTGTGTGTCTGTACTGTATGTGTGTGTCTGTACTGTATGTGTGTGTGTCTGTACTGTATGTGTGTGTGTGTGTCTGTACTGTATGTGTGTGTGTGTCTGTACTGTATGTGTGTGTGTGTGTCTGTACTGTATGTGTGTGTGTCTGTACTGTATGTGCCCTTTGTTAAAAACATTTACAGGAAGTCACACTTTAGCTGAACAAACAGAACATGTAGAGTAAGAGTAACCTTTCTGCTTCCAGTTTTCAAAGGAACACTCAGCACTCTGGTGAGAGTGTGTGTGAGTGTGTGAGTGTGTGTGTGTGTGTGTGTGAGAGTGTGAGTGTGTGTCTGTAGTCCACTTCAATTGCAGCTCCTGATCTCTCCTTCCATCCCTACTACCTCTGCTCCTCCACTCCTGCCCTCTCCCCCCCCCCCCCCGCCCCTCCTTCCTCCTCCCCACCATACTTCGTTTTCTCAGCATCAAACCACCTGAGCTCATCATTTCTCTTCTTAAACCCGCTGATTTAGAATCCACCCCCCCCCCCCCCCCACACACACACACGCACACATATCTCACAGTTCTGCAGAGTGTATCTCCATTAACTCCTAATGCTATCAAGGTGTGAGTGTGTGTGTGTGTGTGTGTGAGTGAGTGAGTGCGTTTTACAAAAGACAGTCACACAGAGCTGCTCTCTCCTCCGCACACACACACACACACACACATCCCTGTCCTTGTGTGAAGGGATAGAGGTGAGTACAGCATGACATCATACTAGTTTACCCTTATTCACCTAACACACACGAACTCACACATAACACACACGCACAGCTGCACATACATACACACAGACACACACACATACATACACACACACACATTCATACAGACGGTCACATACAACACACACACACAGTCCATAACATTCAGAGTGACTTTCAGGGATCCTCTATACATGTTAGAGGCATGTGTGTGTCTATGAGAGAAAGCATATGTGTGTGTGTGTGTGTGTGTGAAGAGCATGTGTGTGTGTGTGTGTGTCAGAGCAGATGGGACTAGTGAAATCTGGTTGATTAAAATATGAAATATTCACTGGAGAAAAATGCTCTGAGCCCATCTAGATAACATAGAACAGAACATCCAGACACAGAGGAGGAGAGACAGGGAAAAGAAGGGAGGGAGGATAGAGAGAGAGAGAGAGGAAGACAGGGAGAGAGAGAGGGAGAGAGAGAGAGAGAGAATGACAGAGAGAGAGAACACTGCAATGCAGACCTCCATGTCGTCAGCATATCCAGCCATTCTCCAACGATGCATGCACTCACACACACACAAACTCACACAAACACACACACATAAACTCACACGCACACACGCTCACACACACACACTCACACACATACGATATTGATCCAAATATTCTTCAAATGTCATTTACAAGGTGTTACTACCGAGTGTGTGGGAATGTCTGTCTGTCTGCCTGTCTTCCTGTTCACCTGTTCGCCTGCCTGTCTGTCTTCCTGTTCGCCTGTCTGTCTTCCTGTTCGCCTGTCTGTCTTCCTGTTCACCTGTTCGCCTGCCTGTCTGTCTTCCTGTTCGCCTGTCTGTCTTCCTGTTCGCCTGTCTGTCTTCCTGTTCACCTGTTCGCCTGCCTGTCTGTCTTCCTGTTCGCCTGTCTGTCTTCCTGTTCGCCTGTCTGTCTTCCTGTTCGCCTGTCTGTCTTCCTGTTCGCCTGTCTGTCTTCCTGTTCGCCTGTCTGTCTTCCTGTTCCCCTGCCCCTATGTGGTGCTATGCCTCTGTGTGATTGCTATGCTAACCATTCATTATGGGTTGTTTTACTTGCTCCAACAGGGACCTTAAAGGAGAGAGTAACTAGCTACTGTACAGGACACACACACACTCCAAAACACACACATACTCCCAAATGGACGGTCTGGGGGGACTCTGTAAGGACGTTCTGGATCCTTTTAGGACGGTCTATATCCTGTAAAGACCCTGTGAGGACGTTCTGGACCCTGTAAGGATGGTCTGGACCCTGTGAGAATGTTCTCACACAAACATACTCCCAGACACACACACTCCAAAACACACACATACTCCCACACACAAACATACTCCCACACACACACACTCCAAAACACACACATACTCCCACACACAAACATACTCCCACATACACACACTCCAAAACACACACATACTCCCACACACAAACATACTCCCACATACACACACTCCAAAACACACACATACTCCCACACACAAACAAAATCCCACACACACACACTCCAAAACACACATGGATTGGCACAGTCATTAGCTGTCATCTGGGTCAGAGAGAGAGAGGGGAGAGCGATACAGAGAGAGAGGAGAGAGAGAGAGACAGAGAGAGAGAGAGAGACAGAGACAGACAGAGAGAGAGAGAGAGAGACAGAGACAGACAGAGAGAGAGAGAGAGAGAGACAGAGAGAGAGAGTACGCCCCTCACCATGTGTATGGGCGTGCTGGCCAGGTCTCTCTCGGTGACGAGGCGCTCCTGCTCGGTGACGTACAGCCCCTTCTGAGCCAGAGCCTGGATGACAGCGTTGTGTCCCAGCAGGGGGCGCACAGCGTCGCTCCGCAGGATAAGGCTGCCCGCCCGGCAGTACAGCTCTGCAGACTGAAGCAGACACACCAGAGGAGGCTTCAGGTGCTCCTGGGAATACTGGTCCTTATAGAAGGGATCCAGGAGCTCCTCTGGGATAGAGTCTGGAGGAGGAGGGGGGGGGAGAAAAGTTCCAGGTTAAGTTGGTTGAATGAATGTGGTCTCTGAGAGGGTGGAAGGAAACGGAGTAGAGTGATTACCTGCAATGTATCTACGATATATGTGATGTAATGATTGTAAGTGCACCTTGAGAACGACAATAAACGAAAAGTTAAACAACAAAAAAAGTTGGTTGAATAAGAGCAAAGGGTGTTTGGAGTTAGTGAGGAACACTGCACATGATAGAGCTTGAACACACACACAGACATACACACACAAACACACAGAGACATACACACACACAAACAGACATACACACACACACACAGACAGACACACACACACACACACACACACACGCACAAAAGCAGGAAAGATATCCTCTCTATCTTATGTGTGTGTGTGTGTGTTTGAAACGACTGTCTCCAGTAATCCTGTTACCTCACAAATCAGATTTGAGGAACACTTCAAAATAGCTTGACACACTCACTCACACACACAGTCTCTCACACACACACTGTCTCTCACACACACACTGTCTCTCACACACAAGCATGCTTAAGTAACTGGGAATAAGACTGCTGGAGTACTTGACATAACTGTCTAGTTAGTCATGGCTGGTCTATGAGCCCTTCTACTATGCACAGCAGTACACATGGGCCTGTTATGGCTGTGTGTGGCAGACTGTGTGTGTGTGTGTGTGTGTGTGTGTAAGACAGACAGAGAAAGAGAGAAAGAGTAAGAGAGAGACAGAAAGAGAGAGTGTGCATGTGTAAATATGACACAGAGAGAGGGGGGCCATACTGATGAGAAGGCAAGAAGTGTTTCCTGGTGTGTGTGTGTGTGTGTGTGTGTGTGTGTGTGTGTGTGTGGGGGGGGGGGGGGGTCCTGATGTGTGTGTTGTCTTCCTGGTGAATGTGTGCGGTGTTCCTGGTGTGAGAGGTCATTTCCTGTCTCCATGCCTGTGAATCACTGCAGAGGAAACTGGAGAAACCAGGTTTCTTAAAGCTATCCCCCCACCCCCCTCCCCAGCTCTCCTCTCCTCCCTTCTTCTCCTTTCTCCTGTCCTCTCCTCCCCTCCTCCCCTCCTTTCTCCTCCCCTCCTCTCCTGCCCTCCTCCTCCTTTCTCCTCTTCTCACTATCCTCCACAACTTCATCCACTACTTAAACCATAGCTTCTACCAGAACATCATCCAGAACAATCTCCTCACTGTTTCTTAACGTCACACTGTTCTGGTTGCTCTGGTTTGTGTTGCTACAGCTGTAGTGCTGTCATTGTTCACTGTGCTTAATTGATGTGGCTACTGTACAGGTGTACTGTTCCAGGTAAACACACTCTTTGACTCTCACCACTGGGATCCTGTTTGCCCTCTTCCCCCCTGACCCCTGACCCCTGACCTGCTGCTGTGTGCGTATGTAGCGCTGGATCAAAGCAGCAGCTGAGTGAATCAAAGGTAAATAAAACCTGTTTCTTTGTATCGTCCATCACAGAGGACCTGGACAGGAAGTCGCTGTCACAGGAAGTACACACACAGGGAATACCCCTCCCCTGTAGTCCTGGGAATTCACTCACACACACACACTCACACAAACACACCAGAGAACACACACATCTGACAGTGGAACAGACCCACTGAGCAGTGGCTTGATTCCATCTCAAAGTTCTGTTGCTCTCTCGTTCCACTTATAAAGGTCACGTCGCTGTTCCAGTTTTGAAGGCCAAGGTTCTATCAAGGTTCTGTCAAGGTTCTATCAGGTTCTAGTTCTACGTCAGTTGGCAGTAATTCATACTGCCAGGCGCTGGTTCTAGCTCTTATAGACAAAACACAGGCCACAGCTTGATGTCTGTTGTTTTAATTCAGGCAGAGAGAGGGCCCTCCCTGTGGGTCCTTAACGAGGGCTGGAGGGGTCCCTAAGGGCCCCTGGATGTAACTGACACAGACACACACACACACTTCTCTGGGTGTCTGTTAAAACAACACACCACATTCTGTACTGGGACCAGGGGGACAACTGTGTTTGTCTGCTTGGGGCCGTGCTTCAATCTCTCTCTCTCTCACACACACACACTCTCTTTCACAAACTGCATAATTTCAACCTCCTGCCAGTAAACTTCCAAGACGTGGAAGATCAAATCTGTGAGATGCAGGATATAAATGACTGGATGTAGACAAACTAGCTTCCCTGGCCTCTGAACCAGACTAGCCAAACTAGCCTCTGAACCAGGCCAGACAAACTAGCCTCTCTAGCCTGGTAAGCAGGGCAGCTGTAGCAGAGCAGCAGTCCTATGAACAGAGCGGCAGTTGTCAAGTGATGCAGCCAGGCTCAGACCTGAATGTGTCACTTGGAGAAACAGGAAACAACAAAAGACTTGTGGTATGCTAATAACCCTAGATCCACAAGCACAGGGGCACACTTCAATACTCTTCAGTGTGACCTTCCCTCCTTCCTTTCAAGGAGAAGGATCCTGCTGTGGGTGTGTTATAATACTCTCTTCAGTATACATGTGCTGACGAAAAAGCAGCCTTTAGTTTAGCCTGTTTCAGTCATTCTCTAAATGTCCACCTCCATTTCTGTCTCACTATCTCCTCCTCTCCATTCTTCTCTCTCCCTCTTTTTTTGGATTCTCTATATCTCTCCCCATCTCTCTCCATCCCCCTCTTTCTCTCCGTCTCGCTCCCCCCCCCCACCCCCCCTCCCTCTCTCTCTCTCACACATCTAGTTGTAATTCAACTCTGTTCCTAACCTCCATTCGGATCTGGAGTCAACCATGGAATTAGTGACTTTATGAGCTTTACGGTGTGCTCGCCCCCTCGCGCACAGGGCGCTCCCACAGTGAGCCTGTCATCCGCGAGCCACATGCCCCGCTTCTCTGGACGTGCTCTGGCGCGCGCCACAGTCAAAGGAGACGTACACACATGACGTCACGACACCAAGTAGCGCTCGAGAATAGATTCTGGAACGATCCGTATGATTCCTAAAGCAGTCTATTAGGCCTTGATGGTCCAGATCACCATGACGACACAGTGTGAGGGTTTCCCAGCAACAGGCCTGTTGATTCATGATGCGTCTTAAACGCAACAGTTTGACAACTCCTCTGGATCAGGTATTCATCAGATCAATTGAAGCGCGAATTAGTGTAACTATTAGTGTAACTAATAGACCTAATTATCTAGTTAGTTGGATTAACTGTCTGTGGAGGGCTACAGCGGTGCTGTTGAGGGTGTTATTGATGATGATGGTTCTGGGTTTAGGCTACGCTAACTGGAAACAGATTGCGCCAGTACAGGCCGTGATGTTGTCAACAGTGAACGCTGGCCTATTAATGTGTTATTTTCTCTCCAAAACATTCTCATTTCAACCCAAAACACTTCACAGCAACAAAGGCTTGACCTACCCGAGCCAAAGGCTTTGGCCACGAGCCACGTCAGGCTGCACGAGATCTTCGCTCGTGTGAAATCGTAGTGATCAAACGCTTTGATCGCGGGGACGATAAACGTCCGTCTCACCCCCTTGGTGTCTGACGCTCCATCTCCCATTTTCACGCCTGAACAGCTGGCTCCCGTTACCGAGAGAGGCAAGAGGGTTAATCTAACGGAATTTCACTGACGGCGGATGACATCCCGTTTAAAGGAATTCGATGCACCAAACTGACCGTTTCCTTAAAAAAAACTTTGCGTTCGAATCAACTACAGCGGTGCACAAATTGAAGTGTGTCCAGATTTCTCCCGGCTCTTAGACACGTCTTGTCACGCTCACAAGTCCACCATCTTCATTTCAGTGTCCATTTGTCCACTGTTCTGACTCTGGAGCAGGAAGAGAGACAGGGAGAGAGACAACTGCGGTAGTTTCCAAGGTTTTTCACCCATTCCCCGACACTATCTTCAGGTTCTCAAGCATAGCGGTTCAGAACGCGGCGTAACGCGATTTTTTTTTTTTTACACAAACGAAAAGCAAGATACATCTCCCGGGCGCAGTTTCGTAAACATAAACAAACGTCTGTCCATAACGGGGCGTTTGAAAGCTTCCCCCCACTCCTCTTTAATAGTCTAACCGCTTTTCTTCCACCCAGTCTACGCCTCGGCTCTGCGCTTCCCTGCCGCACTGGTCCGAAACGCGAGGCAGAGCGCGCATGCGCGGGACCTTTCCAGACGTTCCACAGACTCATCATAGAATCGGCTGTGTGACCCACACACACACTCTGGGGGACACAGTGTGTTTGGGTGTGCTGGTTTAAAAACCATAAAGCTGGGAGTCTCTCCCGTCTCTCCTGCGGGAGGAACAGTTGTTGAAACCAAATGCTTTTATTCTTCATCATATAATTCTTTCAATCACAAGTTTGAACTGAAGACTTTGGCAACTGAGAGCAAAATGTGAAACTCTAACTCAAACTTGCTGGAATATCTTTAGTTCTGTGATGGAGAATAACCATGTCCAAGAAAAAGAGGTGTGTTTAGTGTTTAGTCTGGTCACCAGGCAGAGTTAGAAACTGTTAGAATGACTGTTCAGATCTGAGTCCAGCTAGTCTCATACATTTATAGTTAAACATTTATACATTTATCTGACACTTTTATCCAAAGCAACTTCCAAGAGAGTGCTTTACAGAAGAGTATTGGTCACTGAGCATAGCAACGTGATAGACCCTAAAACATAGTGGGTTTTGTAAGGGAAGAGCCATAAGAGCATTCAGCTAAACAAGTTACAATTATAAGGCTAAGCATCTCCAATGGGCAATAGTGTTGTACAGACAGACTTTGGGGTGTTTTATCCAAGATATACACATATGTATACAAGTATGGCATACTGTATGTAGAGAGAGGAAACACAAAATACAAAGAGCGTGGAAAAAATCATTTTGGGATTGTGAAAACAATGAATTTCTTAGTCATTTTTCACGTATTATCAACAAAGCATTTTAGAAAGATATTTGTATTATATGGCTCCACTGGCTTCCCATCATGGCCCGTATCAGATTCAAGACCCTGGTGCTGACCTTCAGAGCAGTTAACGGGACTGCCCTAAGCCATATCAACTCTCTCCTCCTGGCCTTACACCCCTGCCCGCCACCTATGGTCCTCCTCTGACAACCGTCTAGTGGTCCCCCCCCCTCAAGCACCAGAGCCCAACACAAACTCTTCCACTGTCTGGCTCTGCTATGATCAGTGACCGATGCTCTTTTGTAAAGCTCTCTTGGAAGTCACGTCTGCTAAATGAATACATGTCAAATGTAATGTAAATGATACAGATAACCTTCAACGTCATCCTGTCAACCTCGCAAACTGGAAAACACCGCCATCTAGTGGGAAGTTGATGCCAGCAACGTTCAAATAAATAAAAACCCCTGTAATGAGACCATCCTCCCAGTAGGTGGCAGTGTACTGTAATTTAAGCGCTGAGACGAATCCTCCTGTGCCAGCTGCAGTAAGTCATTTTCCCCATCAGAGCTCAGTCTCCTCTAAATTGTGTTCAGTAGAGTGTCCCTCACACTCCAAACAGACGTGATCATGTCGAGGGACAGGATATTGGACCCAAGACAGAACACCCCCCCACCCCCCAATCACGCACCATCAAACATTTACAGAACATCAGAATGTAGTATATTTACATTTATTCATTTAGCAGACGCTTTTTATCCAAAGCGACTTACAGTAAGTACAGGGACATTCTCCCTGAAGCAAGTAGGGTGAAGTGCCTCTTACAACCTTCCGATCATGAGGCCAACGCCTTAACCCGCTGAGCCATCTGACCCGCCATATGTATATAAGTTTGTTCAGCTGTGTACCACCTTACCCAGCTGTAGTTCTTGTAGTTGTTGTAATATTGAGGTTTGTTTGTTGGTACATTGTAACATTTCCCATTGCGTTGGAAATGTGTTCAGTTTGTGTGTGTTGGGTTAACATGCAGCTTCCTGCCTGAGCCACTAGTAGCTAAAGCTTTAATGACCCTGATGGGAATCCAACCAACAAACTTAACCTCCAGGTCTGTGACACACTTACAACAGACATTAACTAAACCTAACATACCACTTCTGTCGTTTAAAACATGTACAAAGATTTATAAATGATGGATAGGTACAGAAAAAGCTGCATACTGCAGATGTATCAAATATTAAGAAGGGAGGGTGGTTTGTGTAAGTTTCTTTCTTCAGGAAGTGATGGCAGTTATGAAAACAGACGTACACATATTACTGTAACACACACACAACACACATACAGCTATACACACCACACACACGCACACACACAAATACACAGACTTCTCCAATGTCAGCGAGCTGGGGATCATCCCCTAAGCCAAATGATGCTGTGCAGGGGCCAGAAGTCAGTCTGGATTACAGCCCTGAAGAGATACTGCTGACCCTGCAGCTGCCTGCTTTCTCCTGCCTCACACTGAGGCATCTGCCTCCTGGCCTCACACTGAGGCAGTCTGCCTCCTGCCTCACACTGAAGCTGTCTGCCTCCTGGCCTCACACTGAGGCAGTCTGCCTCCTGCCTCACACTGAAGCTGTCTGCCTCCTGGCCTCACACTGAGGCAGTCTGCCTCCTGCCTCACACTGAAGCTGTCTGCCCCCTGGCCTCACACTGAGGCTGTCTGCCTCCTGGCCTCAAACTGAGGCAGTCTGCCTCCTGCTTCACACTAAGGCAGTCTGTCTCCTGCCTCACACTGAGGCAGTCTGCCACCCAAAACTGTCCTCCTCAAAATTTTTCCAGAGCTGTATGTAGGTCTGGATATGTGTGTGTGTGTGTGTTTGTGTGTGTGTGTGGGTGAGAGAGGCCCTAGCAGACACACAGACAGGTCACATAAGAAGTTTTAAAGGTCTGCTGTGAAGAGGAGGCCCTGTCATACTGAGACCCCAGGGCTAGAGATAAAGGGGGAGTTCTCTTGGGTGGGGGGGGGTTGTAATCTCGCCTAGGGTTCTAAATAAAGTAGAGACTTAGTTTGCATACTGAAACAGCGATATGAGAGGGAAGCTGTGTGTCCCTTTTTCGGCTTTTTGCGACTGCAGATCGTTTTCTCAACTTGTAATATGTTAATTTTGTGAGCGTATAACATTTTTCTAAATTTTTTATTTGAGGGGGCAAGACATTTATTTGAGGGGGCGCTGCCCCCTCTTGCCCCTGCGTAGAGCCGGCCCTGATGAAGAGAGAAAGAAAGAGAAAGGTGGGCAGAGGGAGAGACACAGAGAGAGACAGAAACAGCGAGAGAGGGGTATATGATAGATGGAGATGGAGGGAGGGAGGAGTGGAGAAGGTGAATCGATATCATGGTTCTTCAGAGAGCGTTGAGAGAGAGATAGATATGAGGGAGAGAGAGAGTGGGGGAGAGAGAGAGGTAGAGAGAGAGAGTCTGTCAGAACCTTTGACCAGCTCAAGGCTTTTGTCACACATGCTAAGATAATTTAACACAGTCAGTCTGACAGGGGAACATGCACACACACACACACCCACACACATACACATGAACACACACACACACACAGTAGGATGGGTATTATCATGTGGAACAAAGCACTTGATTTCATGGGAACACAAGTTGTGAAGAGCTTGGTTCAGAGAACGCGGGTGAGGAAGGTGAAATGTTGGCATTGTGATGATGCGAGGCGTTTAGATGGGGTTCAGTTCATCTTCCATTGTAGTTCATCACAAGGAAAGAGTTCTCTACTATGACATCATGTGTGTCTGATGTGAGTGAGCTGAACAGGAGAGGAGCATCAGAGGAGGGGGACGAGTAGAGAGAGGGAGGAGAGGTGAGAGGAGAGAGGAGAGGAGAGGAGGGAGAGAACAGAGGAGAGAGGAGAGAAGGGAGAGGAGAGACGAGAGGAGAGAGGAGAGGACAGAGGAGAGGACAGAGGAGAGGAGGGAGAGGAGAGAGGAGAGAGGAGAGGAGGGAGAGGAGAGAGGAGAGAGGAAAGGAGAGAGGAGAGGAGAGAGGAGAGGTGGGAGAGAGGAGAGAATGGAGGGAGAGGAGAGAGAGAGGGAGAGAGAGAAGAGAGAGGGAGAGAGAGGGAGGGAGGGAGAGGAGAGAGAGGAGGAGAGAGGGAGAAAGAGGAGGGAAAGGAGAGAGGGAGAGAGAGAGGGTAGTAAAAAAGGAGAGAGGAGGAGAGTGAGGAGAAGAGAGCATTAACTAGGAGGAGAAGGAGAGAGGAGTGGGCAGGATACTAGAGATGGGAGCCAGTGCATTTCAACAGGACATGCTTCACTGATCAAGTAGGCCATGACACAATACATAATATAGCCTCTGGTGGGGATATGAATAAAAAGAGAGGAGAGAGGGAAAGAGAGAAGAGGGAGGATGAGAAAGAGAGAGCAAAGAGGGAGAGGACAGAGGTGAAGTGGACAGGTCTCTGCATGTGTTGTGTTTTCCTGCAGTTTGACAATCAAAGCCGTTCCATCAGAAAGCTTCCTTATATTGAGAACAGATTCATGAACTCGGAGAAGGGCCACTCGGAATAAGCCCTGCTCATTTACATGATTCACACATCATCTTTACTCGAAATACCGGCAGTCATGAATAAACATGAATCAATAATCCAGCTCTTGAGCGTCGGAGGCTAAATGCAGCTCTTTGTCGTGTGTTGTGTGAATGAGGCGTGTTTCACAGAGGGTTTTATCAAGAGTGCTCGTGCTGAGATGTAGTTCAGTCTTCTCTGCTGTGAGGATCTTGTTACCGCTAAGGGGCAAGGATCAGGGGACCTTGAAGAGAGCAGAGGAGGAGAGGAGAGGAGAGGGGAGGAGAGGGGAGGAGAGGGGAGGAGAGGGGAGGAGAGGGGAGGAGAGGGGAGGAGAGGGGAGGAGAGGGGAGGAGAGGGGAGGAGGGGATGGGAGAGGAGAAGAAAAGAGAGGAGAGGGGAGGAGAGGATGGAAGAGGAAAGTAGAGGAGAGAGGACGAGATGAGAGGAGTGGGGGAGGAGAGGAGAGAAGGGGATGGTAGAGGAAAGGAGAGGTGCAAGGGAGGAGAGGAGAGGGGAGGTGGGGAGAGAAGAGGAGAGGAGGAACGCAGAATAAAGGAAATGAGAGAAAGAGAAGCAAATACAGAAGAAACGAAAATATTTTTGGCATGTCTTAGTAGCCCCACCCCTCCGGATAGGGCCATACAACAGCATCCCATAATAAGCGGCGGACGTGCACCATGAAAGCCACAGGAAGCTCATTGCACATTCCTGCCCCCCTCGTCTTTCTGTAATCACCACAATTAGCAGGCATCTGCGCTGATCCAGGCCCTCCACTTAGATCAGCCAATCAGCAGCCAGCCCTGGCAGCGTTACCAGCATCCCCCTCTGTGATTGGCTCTGTCCTGGGGAGCAGCATTTTATTAGCCTCCCGGGGAGTTAATCGAGTCACGGGATTGTTTGGCTGTGAGGGAGTAGTATGGGTCTCTGCTGGAGTCTGAGAAAAGGTGAGGAGGTTGAGGTGGGGGTGAGGAGGGTGAGGTTGAGGTGGGGGTGGGGGGTGAGGGTGAGGAGGGTGAGGTCAAGGTGGGGGTAAGGTGAGGGTGGAGTGGAGGGTGAGGTGACGGTGAGGTGGGGGTAAGGTGAGTGTGAGGTGGGGGGTGAGGTGAGGATGAGGTGGGGGTAAGGTGAGGGTGAGATGGGGTGAGGTTGAGGTGGGGGTGGGGGGGTGGGGTGAGGGTAAGGGAGAACATTTCCATTTAGGAAATGGTTGAGCTTTGCGATAGTCTGATTGGATGGGCTGTGTTTCTGATGACTTGGCAGCCATCCGTCAACCAATCAAGGAACACCTTTCTGGTTTTGGAAGTGTTCAGCGATTGGTACTGAGATGAAGCCCTCCTCCTTGTAAGACCCCTCATGCTGTGTTCAGTTTTGAAGCGCACTGAACGAACTTCTAGTCCTGGTGATGATTATTGTATTTCTAATGTGGTTTGTGACAACGTTTTTTCACATGTTGTCATGGTAATTTCATGAGAGGAGAAGAGGAGGAGAGAGGAGAGGATAGAGGAGGAGAGATGAGAGGAGAGTAGCATTGAGGAGAGGAGGAGAGAGGCGGAGGAGAGGAGGTGGAGAGGAGGAGAAAGGAGGAGAGAGGAGAAGAGGCGAGAGGAGGAGGAGAGATGAGGAGGAGAGGTAAGAGGATGAGAGGAGAGGAGGAGGAGAGAGGAGGAGAGAGGAGGAGAGAGGAGGAGAGAGGAGGAGAGGAGGAGAGGAGGAGAGGAGGAGAGAGGAGGAGAGGAGGAGAGGAGGAGAGGAGGAGAGAGGAGGAGAGGAGGAGAGGAGGAGAGAGGAGGAGAGGAGGAGAGAGGAGGAGAGGAGGAGATCAGAGCAGGATTAGGAGGATCTGAGAGGAACAAAAGAGAGACTCACCAAGGCTGTTCCTGACTGATCTAAAATTAGACAGCAGCAACCTAGGCGTTAACTTAGAGAACCTTAGGCTGTATTAATGATGCACAACCCTCCTTACACACGCACATGCACACACAGACATGCACACACACAGACATGCACACACACACACACACAAGCCTTGACTCATCCCTCTCTTCTCTCTCCCTCTCTATTTCTTCTACACAGATCTGCATTCCAGTACGTGTATATATAGTGTTGATGTATATAAAGTAGATAGATAGATAGATAGATAGATTGTTGACAAATAAATAAAGGCGGCATGCCCAAAGTGCAAAACGTGCCTGCAAATTCACGCACGTGTGCACTAATTCACAGACATACACAGTGCAGTAGCTTGCCTTCAATACCCTGACCGCCCCACCCGAATTAACCCCTCCCGTTCACGTAAGCCCACCCCCACCACCCCCACCCTCCACCACCCACCAGGACACTCCTCGCTTGTCTTCTCGTTCATCCAATGAGAAGAGCACGTTTTGTCCTGGACCGTCATCCCAGCCAATCCGAGCGGTTCGCGTGACATCTGTTCCCTCCCTCTCCGTCATTCCAGACAACGGGAGTTGAGCTCCGCGCGCTGGAGGGTGGGCTGTCAGTACTACTCAACCGGCGGAAGCCTCCGCAAGGACATGCCAGTGAGAGCGCCACTGTGGCAGTGCTCACCGGTCACCGGACCCGGGCGGAGCGGAGCCTCGGTACCGCCGCTTTCAGAGCCCCTGATGCCCCGGTCTACCGTGAGTACTCCCGTGATTGGGACTGGGTGTGTTTAGTTGCGGTTCGCAATTTTAGACAATTTTCCCATAGGATTGGTTTAGTTGAACAGAAGTAGTTTTTAAACATCGCCAATAGATGTTTTTTTCAGATTAGTCACACTGATAGTTGGTGTATAGTTAGAATCAATTTCTTCTTTAAATATATTTGGTATCAGAAATACATGATTCAAATCCAGCCGCGTTAGATATCTGTGAATAGAAATCCTGTTGGTAAATTAGAATGTTTTTCTTTAGAACTCGGTGACCCTGCTCGTGCACTTACTAGCCCCCCAGGTCTAGCTGGTAGGCTCTCGTGACAGGCAGCTGCACCACAGACAGTACCGGGACACGGAATTACATCAGTGCACGTGAATGTGTCCAACCTCAGACCACAATGTGTTTGCTCCGTGCGTTTGCTCTACCGTGTGTGTGTGTAAGTGTGTAAGTGTGTGTGCGCGTGCATGAGTGTGTGTTGCATGTGATTCTGGTTGCACATGATGAATCCAGACGCGAGGTCGTTTGCGCATCAGCAGCCTAAAGTAACGTCAAACCTCATTATCCTCTCTAACAGCCTCCACTGAAACTGTCTGGGTGGATGAAGAGTTGCATAATTCACACTTCAAATCATGCATAGCTATGTGACAATACTGACAGTTTGACCTTCCGGCTGACGGATTTTAAGGGCGTGTGTGCGGTCAGATTAAACGTTTCCTCAAACTCCAGCTGATGTCTGTGGTCTGATGTCTGTGGTCTGATTTCTGTGGTCTGATGTCTGTGGTCTGATGTCTGTGGTCTGATGTCTGTGGTCTGATGTCTGATGTCTGTGGTCTGATGTCTGTGGTCTGATGTCTGTGGTCTGATGTCTGATGTCTGTGGTCTGATGTCTGTGGTCTGATGTCTGTGGTCTGATGTCTGTGGTCTTATGTCTGTGGTCTTATGTCTGTGGTCTGATGTCTGGTGTCTGATGTCTGTGGTCTGATGTCTGTGGTCTGATGCCTGGTGTCTGATGTCTCTGGTCTGATGTCTGTGGTCTTATGTCTGTGGTCTTATGTCTGTGGTCTGATGTCTGTGGTCTGGTGTCTGATGTCTGTGGTCTGATGTCTGTGGTCTGATGTCTGTGGTCTGATGTCTGTGGTCTGATGTCTGTGGTCTGATGTCTGGTGTCTGTGGTCTGATGTCTGTGGTCTGATGTCTGTGGTCTGATGTCTGTGGTCTGATGTCTGTGGTTTGATGTCTGGTGTCTGATGTCTGTGGTCTGTGGTCTGATGTCTGTGGTCTGATGTCTGTGGTCTAAAGTCTGAAGTCTGAAGTCTGAAGTCTGATGTCTGATGTCTGTGGTCTGATGTCTGTGGTCCAGTAGTATTCATGATATGGTTCAGTAACAGGTCTAGGGTCACTGTTACTGCAGTGATACTGGCTCTCATCTGAAGCATCATCCAGTACTGTGGACAGTCACTCTTGGAGCAGAACCTGTGTTAGGAGTCCTGCTGTGATGCTGCAGTTTCTCCACAGGAGGATGAACTCTAGCTCTTCATCTTGACAGGGCCAAGCAGGCATTTACACCCCCGCCCCCCCAGGTTAGTGCACCCCCTCAGGTTAGCGCATCCCCCAGGTTAGTGCACCCCCCCAGGTTAGTGCACCCTCCCAGGTTAGTGCACCCCCCACAGGTTAGCGCACTCTCCCAGACCCCCTAATGCCTGTCTGGGTGGAAATGATCACAATTCCCCATCTTCAATGATCGGCTCATACTGTCTGTTGCTGTGGGCTCTCAGAAACGCAAGTCTACATCACTTCCTGGAAACTGAGGAATACAGTGCAGTACCCCCCCCCCCCCCCCGACCGCTTCCTCCCCCCCCCCCGACCGCTTCCCCCCCCTCCCTGACCGCTTCCCCCCCCTCCCTGACCGCTTCCTCTCCCCCCCTCCCTGACCGCTTCCTCTCACCCCCTTCCTCTCTCTCTCACTGTATATCTCGTCCTCCCTCCCCATGTCTTTCAACTTTCACTTGCTCATTTCCCCCCCTCTCTCTCGCTTCACCCCACTTTTCTCCACCCTCTTCCACCCTCCCCCCCTCTCCCTTCTCTCCCCCTCTCTTTTCTCCCTCCAACCCTCTTTTCCCTCCTCTTCGCCCTCTCTTTTCCCTCCCCCCTCTCTTCTCCCTCCCCCTCTTCACTCTCTCTCTCTCTCCTCCCTCCCCCTCTCCCTCTCCCTCCCCGTCCCTCCCCTCTCTCCCCCTCTCCATCTCTAAGTGTGCAGCATTGCCAAGCTCTAAAGTGCCTCTGGGTTAATGAGGCAGTCTGCATAAATTCCTCTGCCATCTGGGGGCGGATAGAGCAGGGCTGGAGCAGGATGCTGTGTGTGTGTGATTTTGTGTGTGTGTGTTTGAGTGTGAATGTGTGTGAGTTTGTGTGTGAGTGTGTGTAGTTTTAGGATTCCAACTTGAATGGGAGATACCCTTTGTCTAATTACTTCCTGTCTACCTGTCTATGACTCCTCCTTCTCCTCCTCCTCTTGTGTATGTGTTTGAGAGTGTGTGAGTGTGTCTGTGTGTGAGTGTGTGTGTGTGTGTCTCAGTCTCCGTGGTGTGGGGTGGGGGTCATGGAACAGTAAATGTGTGTGTGTTGGTGAGTGATGTGTCTGTTCTCATACACTGAGGGGTGGTGGAGTGAGTGGAGGAAGTAAAGCAGGGGAGGGTGTGTCTGTGTGTGTCTGTGTGTGTGTGTGTGAGAGAGAGAGTGAGGGAGAGAGAGGGAGAGAGAGGAGAGTGAAGGATATTGATTGGTGCAGAGATGATCAGTTGATCTTCCTGTTCCATTGCAAGGTTGAGATTTAATTCACTTTGACTGCTGTTCAACCCTGGAGACATGCAGCTAAGATGCTCAACAGGGGAGAGGAGGAGGGAGGGGGGAGAGAGGGATGGAAAGAGAGACGTATCCTATACCTCTCTATCATATCCTTAGTGTGTGTTAATAATGCGCTTCACTCTTTCTCCTTCTGTGTGTGGGTGACCTTTGACCTGTTTGACCTTGGTCAGGTTCATTCAGGTCTGACCATCTGCTCAGGTCAGGTGTGTCATCACTCACCTCCCTACAGTTGATTGGCTACTGGCTAGTGTGTCCTTTGTATTTGGAAAGCCCTTAGGGTGCATGTGTGTGTGTGTAGGAGAGAGGGGGGAGGGGTATCAGATGAAAAGTCTCAAATAGCTGAGAACTTGAGACAGACCTTGTTCAACCTGAGTGTGTGTTTATGTGTGCGTGTGTGTGTGTTCAATAGTGTAAACTCGTCTTAAAAAGAGCTGTGAGAAAACCAGCAGAACCCCCCCCCCCCCCAGTTCTCAGAAGCTGGTTGTCTGATCGTGGCGTCCAGCTCCCAACCCTGACCTCACTGACCTGCGTCCACCCTGCTCCTGCAGCCATCTTGAATATCACCCCCAGGCCTCCTCTGCTCTCCCCCCTCCTCTCCTCTTCCCCCCTCCTCCCCCCCCCCCCCCTTCTCTCCTCTCCTTGCCCCATAATCATCAAGGTGTTGGAGGAAGAACAGAGGGGAAAAGATGGAATCCCAGTGGAAGCGTTTGAATCTCTCCTATTGTTCCGATGTTCTGAGTCTAGGAGGCTGAGAGTCTAGGAGGCTAAGAGGCTAGGAGTCTAGGAGGTTAGGAGGCTGGTGTCTGATGGACACGGTGGACATCAGGAAATGACAGGGATTCTTTGCAGACAGTTTGAAAATAAACATCCCAGCTTACTCCTTTCCAGACAGAAAGAGAGAGGGAGAGAGAAAGAAAGAGAGAGAGAGAGAGAGATAGAGAGGGAGAGAGAAAGAGAGAGGGTGAGTGAGAGAGAGAAAGATTCATTTTAGAAACATGTATTTTCTGAGAAATAAATTACCCAGGTGGCCCATGGTACTGAGATCTTTCTCTCCCCCTCCTCCCTTCCTCTCCTCTCCTCCTCCCCTCCTCCCTTCCTCTCCTCCTCTCTTCCTCCTCTCTCCTCTCTCCCTTCCCCTCCTCCTCTCCTCCTCCTCTCTCTTCTCTCCCTGCCTCCTCCTCCTCCTCTCTTCTCTCCCTCCCTCCTCTCCTCTCCTCCTCTCTTCTCTCCCTCCCTCCTCCTCCTCTTCTCCTGCTCTCCTCCCTATTGAGGTTCTTTTTTAGATTTAATAACAGCTTGTGTTTCTCTTCCTTCTCCAGCTGTTCAGGCTTCCTGCCTTTCTTATTCACACTCACAGGCTATTCCTCTCTTCCCCTCGTCCCCCTCTCCTCTCTCTTCCTTCTCTTTCTCTCTCCCCTCTCTCTCCTCTCTTCCCCCTCTCTTCCTCTCTCCTCCCTCTTCCTCCTCTCCTCCACCTCTCTTCCCCCTCTCTTCCTCCTCTCCTCCACCTCTCTCCTCTCCCCCCCCTCTCCTCCCCTCTCTGCTCTCCTTGCAGCCTGCCTAGTGACTCCTGCCCAGATAGACAAAGAGAGGCAGAGGAGAGGGGGAGGAAGACAGAAAGGAGGGAGGGAGGGAGGGAGGAAAGGATGTTTGGGGGCGTTTAGAAACTCCCCCTTGACAATAGGAACCTTCCTGACAGAGCTTGTAGCGCCGGAACCTGAGTGCTCACAGCTCTTTAACAAGCCTGGTGTGTGTGTGTGTGTGTGTGTGTGAGTGAGTGTGAGTGTGTGTGTGTGTGAGTGTGAGAGAGTGTGTGTGAGTGTGTGTGAGTTTGGTTGAAGGGAATTGTTTGTGTGTGTGTTTGTGTGTGTCTGCATGTGTGTGTGTGTGTGTGTGTGTTGTAGTCTTGGGCCTGGATGTCATGATTTTAGAACTTTGAAGAAACGCTAGGTCAGGGACTGAAGGTAAACATGCTGTGTTGTAAACAATCTGGACTAGCTGGTGTGTCTCATTATGAAGAGGAGACCTGATTACTGTCTTAGTCACAGGCCCCTCCTCCTCCCTGTGCTGGCTGTCTTCTACCAATCACAGCTCAGGTTATCGTGGGCCCACAGGAAGTGGAGAGCGTTCTGTGCTGGGGGATGGAAACTGGGGGAAGAGCAGCGATGTTTGATGTTAGACAAAATGGCGTCTGGTGTCAGTCTGCTAAGCATAGAAAGAGCGGGGGGAGCGAGGGAGGGAGGAAGGGAGGGAGAAATAGAGAGAGGGAGAGGGGGGATGGGGAGGAGTGAGAGGCGAGGTGAGAGGCGAGATAGGAAGACTGAGAGGAAGAGAGGGAGGTAGAGTAGAGCAACGTAGAGAAGCAGTGTTTAGGGTCTGTGTTTATTCCATAGTGTTTGACTGGCATCAGATGGGTTCCCTTGCAAATGGTGGTTGTAGAAAACTCTAGAACATTAGAACACTCCAGGATTCTGGAGTGGACCTGGGGGGGGGGGGGGGGGGGGGGATGTTGGGGGACCTCCACAGATCCTGGACAGCTTCAGTCTATGATCATACACTTGTGTGTGTGTGTGTGTGTGTGTGGTGGGGGGTAGAGGAGGATAGAGAGAGGAGGAGATGGGGGAGGAGAAGAGGAGATTGGGTCGAGTGGAGACTCATAGAGAGAGAGCGAGAGAGAGAGAGAGAGAGGGAGAGAGAGAGAGAGAGAGAGAGAGAGAGAGAGAGGAAAGCAGATGAAAGGATGGTGTTGAAAGAGGGACAGGGGCTGGTGCTTAACTCCCCAGGCAGGTGAAGGAGGCCTGGGGTCAGGGATCAGGGATGGAGGGATGGGAACAATACAGGCACCAGCACGACACAACATTCCTCAAGCTTCCAGGGGTCAAGGGTCAGGGGTCAGGGTGTTGACCCCACTTGACCAATCCCAGAGATATCTGAGGCTGTGTTGCCTTTGTTGTTGGCCTCCGGGTGTGTTGCGCTGAGATTGGCCAGGCATGGAGCACTTCCTCTTCTCTGGGCTCCCCTCAGGACGCCATTGTGGCTCCAATACGGCCAGTTGCACTGGAACTCTCCATGGCTCCACGCTAACAAACACGCTGTGGGGTGACCAGCTTCCCAGTCTGGAGGCTCTACCGAGAGAGAGAGACAGAAAGAGAGAGAGAGAGAGACAGAGAGAGAGAGAGACACACACAGAGAGAGAGAGATAGAGAGACAGAAAGAGAGAGACAGAGAGACAGAGAGAGAGGGAGAGAGAGAGACACACACAGACAGAGAGACAGAAAGAGAGAGAGAAACGGAGAGAGACGGAGAGCTATGAACTTGTTTGTTAGAGGGATGTAACCATATGTTTAGAACCATCTCACCACAACTGGCACACACTCACACACAGACACTTACACACTGTCACGTTCTCATGTAGACACTCTATCTGTGTCTACACACACACACACTCTAGTCTGCCGTTGCTCAGCGGTCTAGCAGTAGTCACGGTTACGCCCAGAACATACAGAATCTTTTGATGTGGTTTCATAGCTGAAGCCTCCATCAACCTCCTACATGGCCTTTGTCTGTCAGAGACATGGGGGGAGGAAGGGAGAGGGGAGGGGGAAAGGGAGGGGGAGGAAGGGAGGGAGGGAGGGGAAGAGGGCGAGGGAGGGAGGGAGGGAGAGAGGGCGAGGGAGGGAGGGGGAGGGGAGGTGTAGGGAGTGAGGGAGGGAGATAGATATGGTGAGACACTTTGATCTTGACAGAAGCAGAAATAGACAATGGAGATGAGAGAGGCTGTGTTGATGGGGAAATCCCATCTGTTTTCCATATGGTGTGGCTAATGATCTGCTTTATCAAAAGACCATGTTCCTCCATCCAAACGGGCTGTGTCTTTGTGTTTGTGTGTGTGTTTGTGTGTCTGTGTGTATGTCTGTGTGTGTGTGTGTGTTATCAGTGGTCTCTGGTTTGTGTGTCTGCCTTCAACTAATTCAGGCAAGAGTTAACTATGATCTATCTCTCTATCACACACATTCAAAGACACACACACAGACACACACAGACACACACACAGACACAGACACACAGGTTGACAGCCCCCCTCCATCTGAGGGCTTGGTCTCTGTGGTACTCTGGGATTAAGGAATGCATCACTGACACCAGGGTTGCCATGGCGAAACCTCTTTTTCCTGTCCCTCGACCTCATGCCTCTATATCCCAGGACGGGGTGTCTGTGTGTGTGTCTCTGTGTGTGTGTGTGTGTGTCTGTGTGTGTGTGCTATGACCAGGGGATGCTGTAATATGGAATGATATCTTATGAGTTTGAGCCCATGGTCTGTACCCCCCCTCGGATCCACCAGGTTTCCTCGTTCTAACAGCAGGGGTTCCTCTGGATGGATGGGGGGTACTTTGATGTTTGGAAGAATGTCTGGCGTAAGTCGTGGGTGGAATTCAGAAGCTTAGTGAGGTTTCAAAGGTTAATAGATTTTTGGGGTTTAAGCGTTGAAGGTTAAGGATATTTTAAAAGGCTTGAAACGCCCAAAGGGAAGCTGGCTTTGGACTGGAGTTCCTTGGTGAAGCTTTTCTATCACCGCTGGAGCTGCTAGTAACGTTAGCACACACCCGGCTCTCACTGCGGCAGGCCTAGGATGTTAGCTAGCGTGCTAGCCTGGAGTGAGTAGCCTATGCTATAAATGTTAGCATGCTAACATAGTGTTACTTGGTTATTATTAGCATGATTAAATAGTATGCCCAATATGTCCTTATGTTACATTACATTACATTTATTCATTTAGCAGACGCTTTTATCACTTGGTATAAGGACCTTTAACCTTGACAAAGGTTGTAATGAGTTAGCACATTAGCGCGTAGCATCACGACGGGACGCTGCGAGGATTGACTTGGCCCAGACAGCCGGCTCAGGCTAACGGCTAACTGCAGGAACAGCTCAGCGTGACAGTGGGGATTAACCATTCAGGGAGGAGGGCAGGGGCTCATGGTGGAGGGCAGGGGCGCAGGGTGGAGGGCAGGGGCGCAGGGTGGAGGGCAGGGGCTCAGGGTGGAGGGCAGGGGCGCAGGGTGGAGGGCAGGGGCTCAGGGTGGAGGGCAGGGGCTCAGGGTGGAGGGCAAGGGCGCAGGGTGGAGGTCCTGGTTTGAATCCTCCTCATGTTGTTATTTGTCTCCAGTTGTAGTTTTGCAGCTAAAAAAGATGAAAGATCAGAACAGGTGGTTTTATTCTCCATCAAGTTGTTTGACTTGCTGATTGGTCAGAATGTGGACATTTCTATTCTTCTGGGTTCTAGATGCAGCGATGGACGGATCAGGAGGACGTCTCTGCTGGAGGACAGGAAGAAAAGACAATCCACTTCCTGTTTGGAGTCTCTGAAATTAGATTAGTCATCATCTCAGGGTTTTTCTTTGGGGGGGGGAGAACAGCTCCCTCTGCTCTCTCTCTGCTGTCCCTCTACCTCGCTCCACCTCCCTCTCTCTGCTCTCTCTCTGCCTCGCTCCACCTCCCTCTCTCTGCTGGTCTTGGGAAACATTCAACGCTGTCGGTGAGTTTGATCCTGTGAAACCATCGACCGTTGTGTGTACCCTGAGGTCAGCCTGGTCAACTGAGCCAGAGGACGCACAGCGAGTACACAAACACACACACACACACAAACACACACACAAGTACATAAACACACATGTACACATATATAAATGCACACACATAAACACGCACACACATACACACTCACACATGTACCCACACAACACACTCTCACACATATACACACACAAAAATACACTCACACACACATATATACACACTTTCTACCCCAAATCAAAAGGTCACAATCAACATTCATTGCTGTCGCTGGGTTGGTCTGTAGAAAAGCTCACTGAACAATGAGTGCTACTGTGGCCCGGAACTCTCTGACTGGGGTCCCAACCAGGCCCCCTACCAGCCCCCCCTCCTAACCAGGCCCCCTCCCGGCCCCCCCTTCCGACCCGCCCTCCTGCCCCCCTCCCACCCAGCCTCCACTTCCCCCCTCCTGGCCCCTCCTCTCAGCCCCCCAGCCCCCTTTAACTCACAGTCTGGTTGGACACACTGTCTTTCACTTCTATATTTAATTGTCTGGGGTTTGGCTCCTTCCTCCCCCCTCCTCCCCTCTCCTCTCATGTCCTCCCCTCTCCTCCTCCTCTCTCCTCACTTCTCCTCCCCTCTCCTCTCCTCCCTTCTCCTCTATTCTCTCAGCGACAGGGGTCTTTAGAGGAAAGACAGACAGAAATAGCCTGTCTCTCCTCCTCCCTTCCCCTCTCCTCCTCTCTCCTCTTCTCCTCTCCTCTAATTGGTGGTTGTGAGCGGAGGGGGGAAGGAAACGGAGTGAAAGTGTAATCAGCTTCTCTTCTTTTTATCTGCTCGCTTCATCCCTCTCTTTTTAGCTTGAGCATAATTATACAGCACGCTGTGTGTGTAAGTGTATGTACGTGTGTGCCTGTGCATGTGTGTGTATGTTTGTGTGTGTGTGCGCGTGTCACTGTGTGTGTGTGTCAGTGTGTGCCTCTGTGTGTGTGTGTGTCTCCTGTATTAGATGTCCAGCCAGCTCCTGATACAGAGATGTGATGGTGCATCTCAGTCTGCTCTGCTCCATCATTATACACTGTCTGGTCTGGAGCATACTCTGTACCACTGTCCGTGTGTGTCTGTGCCTGTGTGTGTGTGTGCATCTGTGTGTGTGTGTGTGTGCATCTGTGTGTGCGTGTGTCTTTGTGTGTGTCTGTGTACATGTGTGTGTCTGTGTACATGTGTATGTTTGTTTGACTCTGTGTGCGTGTGTTTGTGTGTGTAGTCATCTCTGTTTACAGTCTCCAGACTCAGTCACATTCTCATTTCTTTATTTCTTTCATCCTTATTGACTTCCTCGTCTTAATACTCTTATCAGACACACGCAGTGGCACACACACATACAGGCACACACAGGCACACGCACACACACATACAGGCACACACAGAGGCACACACATACACACAGAGGCACACACACACAGAGGCAAACAGAGGTACACACACATACAGAGGCACACATACAGGTGCACACACACAGAGGCACACACATACAGTCATACACAGGTTGCCTCTTGTATGCACCTAATAAAAAAAAGTTGCAACAAGATTATTTGCTTTGTTTCAGTTCCTGTCTGTCTTCCCTTCATAAACTCTCTCCTTCTCTCTCCCCCCCTCTCTCTTTCTCTCCCCCTCTCTTTCTCTCTCCCTCTCTTTCTCTCCCTCTCTCTTTCTCTCTCCCTCTCTCTTTCTACCTCTCTTTCTCTCCCTCTCTCTCTTGTTCTCGTTCCCTATTTCTCTCTTTATTCCTCTCCTTTGCTTGCACAAGATTTCATTCCCTCCCTCCCTCCCCACCCTCCCCACCCACAGACACAGAGCTGTTTTATTCATGGGGAAGCTCTTAGTGCACTGGTGTGGAAGAGCAGCACTGTGACAGTGATGATGATGAAGAGGATGATGCAGAGGATGATGATGTAATAATGCCTTGGCGTGAGGAAGAGCACCATTTGGGGATCATGTGATCCGAGGGAAAGCTGAAAGAAACAGCAGATAATGATGATGATGATGTCAGATGATGATGATGATGATGTCAGATTATGTTTTTATCATCCACCACAAACACACCACAGACACACACTACAGACATTTACATGTATTAATTTAGCAGACGCTTTTATCCAAAGCGACTTACAAGAGAGCTTAACAAAGAGCATCGGTTACTGAGCACAGCAACATGATAGACCCCGAACATAGCAGATTTATAGATTATGAAACATACATCGTGAGAACCAATAAGTGCCAAGGGCTTTGGCTTTTAGCCAAACAAATTCCAAATTGAAGGTGAGTCTCTGACAGACAGTAGTCTACCTAAGGCAGTGCTATTCAATCGGGGGTCCGCGACCCCTAGAGGGTCCGTGAAGGTACTGCAGGGGGTCCCCCAAATGAAAAAGAAATTATTAAAAATTTTACCCAAATAATTTGTGAGTAATTTTTTTTATATATAGATTTATAATATGATTGAAAAAACTTGATTAACAGGCGATAATAATGATACAATATTTTAGTCTAGTTAATAGACACACATTTTTTTAATTTTATTATTATTACTCTATTGACTCTATTAACATAGACGTGATTCCCGCCATCACGTCAGTCTTAGAAAAACAAGCTAGTTAGCTATCATAGTTGTTGTTGGCTAGAGACACAAAGAGTTGTTTTAAAGACCTGATGGATAAATTCCTGACTAAAACTATTACTACTACTTTTACTACTACTACTAATTATAATAAAAATATATATATATTACAAGTGGGGGTCCCTGCTGTTCTTCTCACACCCAAGGGGTCCCTGGGCTAAAAAAGGTTGAATACCCCTGACCTAAGGGATGCGAACAATAAAGCAACAACACTAGCGAGTTTCCGCACAGGGATTAACAAGTAATTATGAACAACAACAGATTATGTTTCTAAATGCCTTCATATTTATAAGTGCCATTACATTCTCGGGATAAGTGAGTTTTGAGCCTATTCGTGAAGGTGAGGAGACCGTCAGTGTTTCTGATGGAGGTGGGGTGTTGATTCCATCTGGGGAGCCAGACAGGGGAGGAGTTTGTGTTGGGCTCTGGTGCTCTTGAGGAAGGGGACCACTAGACGAGAGGAGGACCGTAGGTGGCGGGCAGGGGCCCGGGGTGTAACGGGAGGGGAGAGTTGAAATAGCTCGGGGCTGTCCCCTTCACTGCTCGGAAGATCAGTACAAGGGTCTTGAATCAGACACACACCAAAAACACATCACAGACACACTGGTCTGAAAGCATGTCCCTCTCCTCTTGGTTAAAATAATACTGCTCCCTGCTGCCTGCTAAAATAAATGACATCCTTTCAGATTATTCCAAGAGCGTTCAGGCACGAGGAAGTCTTGAGTTTGTGACAAGGACAATAAACAAATAAAGCTTTGGATTTTGAAAGAAATTTTTCCTTGAGGGTTTGATGTTTCTCAATGCGTGTTAATGTGTGTGTGTTTTCCCTGCAAAACCTGTATTTCTACTCTTTCCAGTCTAGATGAAGTACTGCTGTAGTGGTTCAGATGATGTCACCACATGACCTCACTTCCTCTTTTCAACATTCCACTGGTTCATAGCCAGGTGTGTGTCAGACAGGGAAACAGAGTCTGATATTGTCCTGAGTCATAAGGTAAGCTTCTGAAATCATGACATTTATGTCCTTAACACTGATCGATAGGTAGACAGACAGACAGAGAGACAGATAGATCTATATAATTATATACAAAAAATATGTATTATTTTAGACATAAAAGCGTTAAGTATCTCCCTGAATCGTTCATTAGTTTATAAAACAAATACACTTAAAAAAACATGTATAAACTGCTTCTAAAACAAGCTTAATCTATTATTGCATAGCAAGATACAGGCTTAGGTATTTGACACAGGACTTAAAACATTTTCTCAATGTAAAATATAAAAAGCGTCAGAGGTTAGACATGGTGATGCGGGGTTAGGGGTCAGAGGTCAGTCACAGCCGGGTTGTGGTCAGGTTGACCCTTCCAGATCTCTGAGCAGCGACACCACTCCTTCGCCGTTGTTACCATGACTACGTCGCTAAGGCTTGGAGTTCTTTCGGCTGAGAACGTTCTTCGCAGCGACCCTGAAATAAGGAAGAAATGAATCCATTTAGTATTCTTTTTTATTAAAATGGTTTTTGGATTAATAAATCTTTGCATCTTTCTGTGAGTTGTACAGATTTGTGTGAACAGTGTTCAGTTGTCAGTGTTCGGCTGTCAGTGTTCACTTGTCAGTGTTCAGTTGTCAGTGTTCAGTTGTCAGTGTTCAGTTGTCAGTGTTCAGTTGTCAGTGTTCAGTTGTCAGTGTTCAGCTGTCAGTGTTCAGCTGTCAGTGTTCAGTTGTCAGTGTTCAGTTGTCAGTGTTCAGCTGTCAGTGTTCTTTTTTCAGTGTTCAGTTGTCAGTGTTCAGCTGTCAGTGTTCAGTTGTCAGTGTTCAGTTGTCAGTGTTCAGCTGTCAGTGTTCAGCTGTCAGTGTTCAGCTGTCAGTGTTCAGTTGTCAGTGTCCAGCTGTCAGTGTTCAGTTGTCAGTGTTCAGCTGTCAGTGTTCAGTTGTCAGTGTTCAGCTGTCAGTGTTCAGTTGTCAGTGTTCAGCTGTCAGTGTTCAGTTGTCAGTGTTCAGTTGTCAGTGTTCAGTTGTCAGTGTTCAGTTGTCAGTGTTCAGTTGTCAGTGTTCGGTTGTCAGTGTTCGGTTGTCAGTGTTCAGTTGTCAGTGTTCAGTTGTCAGTGTTCGGTTGTCAGTGTTCGGTTGTCTCACCCTAGGCGACTGACGTGCTGCATGACCCAGGGTTCAGCAGGGTTGGTACAGGCCTTCTTACCCTTCTTGGTGTGAAAACTGTTAGATAACAGAGAGAGAGGGAGGAGAGGGGCGGGGGGGGAGAGGGAGGGGGGGGGGGGAGGAGAGAGTCTTACTTACACTAGAAAAAATCAATACAACATGCGCAGTGTCATATAAATGCCAGCATTTCCAAAGTGCAGATGAGAGCCCAGTCTGAAGGTAAACTAAGGAGTGTCTATGACTATGTAGCTGTGACTAAAAAAACTGTAGAGTTTTTACTAACAATGTGTTCAAAAATGTATTCAGTATGTATAATACAAATACAGACACGTTTCTAATTTATGCCACAATACGTGCACCATCACCAGATGTTGTGTTTTTTGTGTATTTCCTCACATGATGGCGTCGATGGGGCAGTTCTCCACCTTCTTCTGGATGGAGAAGCCTCTGATGACAGCATAGGGGATTTTCCCAGGTGTGTAGTTAGTGCAGCAACCCTGAGGAGCAGCTACACACAAACACACAACACCACAGGTTAGAACAGCAGCTACACACAAACACACAACACCACAGGTTAGAACAACAGCTACACACACAACACACAACACCACAGGTTAGTTTGGGTTCTGAGTCAGAGAGACGACGAGATGGAGAGAGCTGCATACACAACCCAGAGAGATAGAGAGAGAGACTTTGGGAGAGAGAAGGGAGCGGTTAGAGAGAGAGATTGGGAGAGACATGGAGAGAAAGATGGAGAGAAGTGAACAAAATCAAAACATGCAGAATGTCAACCACACACACATGCAGACACACACACACATGCACATGCACTCACACAGACGCACACTCCATGTAAGTGCGTCTCACCTGCTGCTGTTTGTGCTGTGAGGAGACACACAGTCAGGAGCAGGAAGCAACCAATCAGAGAAGCCCGCAGCACAGACATCTTCTTCTTCAGAGATTTGGAGGACTGGGAAACTTCTCCTTGTCTGTCTGTCTGTCAGCCTGTCTGTATGTCAGCCTGTCTGTCAGCCTGTCTGTCAGCCTGTCTGTCTGTGTGTCTGTCTGTGTGTTTGTGTGTCTGTCTGTGTGTCTGTGTGAGTGTTGCCTCAGGTTCAGCAGCAGAGTGTCTGTCAGTCCTCATAGAGCAGCTTTTATAGCTGAGCCTCCACAGCAGCAGGTGGAGTTGGAAACTTCCTATCTGGGGTTTCCAATGCTCACGCACGCTGCCTACTGAAGCAGTGCATCATGGGAGGAGGACAATTCCCCGCCACTTTCCACTGCGTGGGAGCAAGAAACAGGAACAAGCTGGAGGAATGCTTCAAGACAGAAGGGCTGTTCACTGGGAGGCAATAGGATCTCTATCTTGCTGTTTGGGTGGGTGTGGGTGTGTGTGTGTGTTTAGTTTGCATACTTTTTACGTGGGTGTGTTCCAATCTACTGTACCATGATACACTCAAGTATACAGGTTAAATCAATTTACATTTATGGATGCCTTTTCTCTCGTATTTTGACAACATTACCCAAATTACAGACTGGGTGGATTCGTAGTGTATAGTGTATCGAGTACTGTCATGAGTGTTTATCCCATGTCAGAAAGAGTGAAAGTATTATTATTATTTATTTATTATTATTACAGTATTTTAGTACTTACTGTATTATTACTTCTGTATTCTTGATCTATATCAACTAGTACTATTGTACTTTATTTTTATTATTATATATATATATATATATATATATTTTGTTTAATGTTATTCATATGCATCTAATTGTACATCAAGAGGGGGGTGGGTCAGGGAGATATAGATATATTTCAATGTTTATTCTGTAATTGTTTTTTTGTTTTTTATAATGTAAAAACTCAATACAAATATTAAAAATAAAAAATAAAAAAATGACAGCATATGTTGCATATAGAATGTAACTCGGAAAATTTATATTTACATTTATTCATTTAGCAGACACTTTTATCCAAAAGAAGATAAAGAAGATCTAGGATCAACATTGCACATAAGTGAGAGAGAGTTAAGTGTGAGTAAGTGATGTGGCTCCTGTCTTGAATAAGAAGTGAGTGATGTACAGCCAAGTTATCGCACTTAAAGAAAATATATTATATATTATATACATAATATCTATTCAGGCCAGACAGAGACTTTGCTCTCTAGCAGACCTGAATCACTGCTTTACATAGCTGATACTATCTGATATCTACCATATAACAAACCTCACTGTGTGTGATTGTATCGACGCATGTGTGTGTGATGATAACACAAACCTCTGAACAACACTAACGATCATTACTCACAACTACACCTCATGTGTTCCCGTTAATATTGGGCGTGTGTGTGTGTATCTGTGTGTCAGAACTTGTGTGTGTATCAGTGTGTGTGTGTACGTGTGTATCTGCATGTGTGTGTATCTGCGCTTGTGTGTGTGTCTCTATGTATCTGTGCTTGTGTGTGTGTGTGTGTGTGTGTATGTGTGCTTGTGTGTGTGTATTTGTGCTTGTGTGCGTCTCTATGTATCTGTGCTTGTGTGTGTGTATCTGTGTGTGTCTCTATGTTTGCGTGTGTATCTTTGCTTGTGTGCGCGTGTATCTGTGCTTGTGTGTGTGAGTATGTCTGCTTGTGTATCTGTACTTGTGTGTGTTTGTGTGTGTCTCTATGTGTGTGTGTGCATCTGTGCTTGTGTATGTGTCTCTATGTATCTGTACTTGTGTGTGTGTATCTGTGTGTGTCTCTGTGTGCGTGTGTATCTGTGCCTGTGTGTGTTTGTGTCTGTATATGTGTGTGTCTGTGTGTGTTCATGAGCCTCAGTTGTGACACATTACTGATAGTGAGATGTGCAGTGTTCTCTGATGGTTCTGTTGCGGTGGAAGGCTCATTGTCTTCTAGGTCAGTGCTGTTCCTCCACCAAACCCTGAGAAGCTGAGAGGGGAAAAGAGCTTTATGAGAGATCGAAATAGGTCAAGACATCATACTGCAAATACCATGAAAAGCACCGCAAATGTTTCCAACCCCAATGACCTACAATTACAAACGTATCTGGTAATCATGTTACTCTCAGGGCAGAATTATAATCAAATAACTTACTTATTTTTCTTAATTAGGTTTCATGTCGAATCACACCGCTTCCTCTTAAGAAAATATGAACAGAACAAATTGAGAAATAATCGACATAAACAGCTGGTTGGAGTTAGCTGCTGTATTTTATTTTATTTTTATTTAACCTTTATTTCACCAGGAAGGTCCCATTGAGTTACAGTAACTCTTCTCACAGGGAGTCCTGTATGTAAAGTTTGGGGGAATAACCTATAGTTCATGTATTCTTACAACTGGTGTTTATTTTGTGGTATGTAAATGTTATAGGGAACAAAGGTTATAAAAGGAAGCTTAATATGAATTCGCATTTACCTTTATTTGGGTTCTGCTGACGTGACTGTATATTTCTGAATCAGGTAGAAATATAACCAGGGGGCTGGTTACATAACAAGTGGGCAAAATAAAGTTTTAAGAATAACTTATAACAATAACTATAGTAGCACAAATGTTTATTTTAACAGCACAAACCAGCACAAACGTAGCATAAACGATAGAGACCAGTCTGATGCGATTTGAAGATTGACGGGGGGGCTGAGTGACGTCACGTGTGAAAAATAAAAAGTTAATATCTTTAAAACCATAATTGCAAACAATGTATTTTGACAGCACAAACCAGCACAAACGATAGAGACCATTTTGACGCGATTTGGACGTTGACTGGGGGCTGAATGACGTCACAGGCCAGAAAATGTAATTTTGAATTACTCAAAACCCTTAACAGCACAAACGATAATTTTACGGCACACACCAGCACAAACCTAGCACAAACGAACAGCAGTGCTATTTTAATATTTTGAACAAGACGGGGGGCCAACTTCACACAGGTTGAAGTTTCCCTCTCATCTCACCTGACCTCTATAGTGAGCTACACTGCCACGTAAGAGAGGAGATCGAAACCAAGCGATTTGAATCTAGAACGTCAGAGAGATCAGAGAACCTGTGGCATTTCTGAAGCTTCTCTCACGTTCTAGAACGACCGCTGTTGTATTTGTATTATTTTGTTGTATGACTTTTTTTCTGTAGAAAGACAGCTAGTGTCTTAAACCAATACATCCACAAAAGCTGACAACGGACTTTGTGTTAAATAAATTAACAACCGACCAGTTTTGTCTGTGGTTGAAATATGTTCTTCACATGGTCCATGTATATCCAAATTATGAACGGATATATTGATGTTCAATAAATAAACCCATTAATTTCTATATAGAACCTTAAAAACAAGATGATCCATGTGGTGCTTCAGTCCGCAGCCAGCAGGGGGCGCAGTAACTGTCAGAAGCGGACAGATTCTGATTCAGTCAGTTTCCGGAAGAGAGGCGCACCATGCCGCTGGCAGCAGGTACCTGATCATGTTCTGTATGTTCTGCATGTTCCACCATAGCTCCACACTCTGACAAGGGTTAGATGCTTTCGTAGTTTTATCACAGGCAGAAGTAGGAAATAGTAAAGCAGCGATAGGGAAATTCTATTACAGTTATCTTAGCCAGGATCTGCATGTCGACAGCATGTGTGTTGGACTTAATAACAAACCTGAACACCAACATGGGAGAGACTGGTTACTACTACAGTTAATGCATGCACGAATTACGTTAACCCATTCATCACATGTGATCATATTAAACGCACTACGAGTTGCTAAAAATAGAATGATGACCACTTTCTTGACCGTTTTCTTTTTTTAGCCTAGTTTCCATGTGCTGACCGCAGATTTTGCATTTCTTGATATGTGTGACCAGATAGTGATATGGACTAGAGTAGGAGGCTGAAGTGTCCATTCAACCTGACATTCAAATCAGGTCTGTCGCAGAATGGTAATCCTGGGCAGTTGATCCCGCTGGACTGCAGGGTGGAAAGATTTACTCGGTTTCACGGTTTAAAGAACCCTGAAGATTGTGTCAGTGTGTTGGCCAACAGGAACAGGGTAACGATGAACCCACGATAGCCGTGCGGTCGACAATCGCTTCTCGCCGGTCAAAGTTAAACTTCAGACCAGCTAATTGTCCTCTGAAATGAATCCACCTCTTGGTAGAGCGGAGGAAAGCAGGACTGATCGGAGAATATCACCGTGAAACGGTGTTTCCTCTGGAGGAGCCATGAGTGAAGAGGAGGCGGGTGATGAAGAGGGTGGAAGATCCGAGCTGAGTGAAGAGGAGGGGGTTGATGAAGAGGGTGGAACAGCCAGGCTGTTCCAGGACCCGGACTTCCCTGCAGATGACTCCTCGCTGTTCTCTGACCGCTCCACTCCCATCGCTAGCCTCCGTGGTCGCGTCACCTGGTTGCGGCCGCAGGTACACAGGGTTCTATTTAGGGTTCGGGTTCTATCCCAAGTCATGGGAGTTCTATGTAGAACCAACATAACTAAAATCAACATAAACATTAGTTGGCTCCTCCTCACAGCTCTGTATGAATCCCCCCCCCCCCCCCTCTCTCTCTCCTCCACCCAGGAGATCTGTCCTGCCCCAAGGCTCCTGGCGGCCCCCCCCAGCAGGGGCCAGGCCAGGCAAGGCCTCCTGGGAGACTGCTGGTTCCTGTGTGCCTGCACCACCCTGCTGGGGAACAGACACCTCCTTGACAGGGTAGATTGCTGCTCACAGCACGGATATTCTCTCTCCTAGGAAACACTCAGGTTTAGATTTGGCTTCTTGATCTGCTGGTGCTCTAACCCAGGGGTTTCCAACCCTGGTCATCACTGAGCTTTACCCTAAAGTTTCTCTAAAGAGGTGTTTCTGCACCTGGTCCAGGTTCTTCCCCCAGACCAGCCCCAGTGGGGTCACAGCCGTTACCATGGTTCCTTCCTGGTCCGCCTGTGGAAGAACGGTCTGTGGACTGACGTTACCGTGGACGACCGACTGCCCTGTGTTGGTGGAAAGCTGTGCTTCTCCCGCTGCCAGGCCCCTGATGTATTCTGGGTAGCCCTGCTGGAGAAGGCCTATGCCAAGTGAGTGACCCAGGGGAGGAGAGTTAGTGTCAGTGTTGGGGTGTGTGGTGTTGGGGTGTGTGATGCTGTAACAGTGTTGTTGATGTAACTGTGTTGTTGCTGTAACTGTGTTGGTAATGTAACTGTGTTGTTGCTGTAACTGTGTTGGTAATGTAACAGTGTTGGTGCTGCAACTGTGTTGGTGCTGTAACTGTGTTGGGTGATGCCCCTCCCCCTTTGACTTCCTCCTATCCCAGACTCCACGGTTCCTATGAGCATCTGTGGGCGGGGCAAGTATCAGAGGCTCTGGTGGATCTGACTGGAGGGCTGGCGGAGCGCTGGAGCCTGAAGCATGCTGGGAAGGAGGAGGACCAGGATGGTGGGCGGGGCAGCGACCGGGTCTGCGGGTCGACCAGGAAGCTGGATCTGGACTTTCTGCAGGTGGTCAGAGAGGGATGCTGTGTCAGCTGCTCCACACACAGCGCCCCCACAGGTGAGGAGGGAAAGTTCAGCTTCAGCTCTGATAAATAAAGCCTGTTCCTTGACTGTAAACAGCTAAACACTGTTAGAACCATCAGCCTGATCTTGACTCTTGGATGTTGATCAGATTTGACTTCCTGTATGAGCTGTTTGTATAAATCCCTTAGGGTCATGTTCAGTACCTGGTTATATACTGTATATTCAAGATACAGAATATAAAATGGTTAGGGTCACATTGAGGTCGTCTAATCCTGTCATGCTTGATATGAGCTTGTTGATCCCTGGGATGGCCTGCAGGGGGCGGTGAGTTAGAGCAGCACCACGCCCTTAATGTGATGGAGTGGCTGGACGTGAGGACGGCGGCAGGCGGGGCCAGTGGGGAGGGTGGGGCCAGAGGGGAGGGTGGGGCCAGAAGGGAGGGCGGGGCCAGAGAGGAGGGCAGAGAAGAGGTGGTCCGACTGCTCCGCATACGGAACCCCTGGGGCCGATGCTGCTGGGGCAGATCCTGGGTAGAGGGGTAGGTACTGTACACTGGCACTAAGAGGACTTCCATATCAACACCTGTGTGGGTGTATTGTGATAGTGTGTATATTTATTATACTGTATGTGTGTGTGTACCCTCTCCTCTTTCTTGCTCCCTCCCTCCTTCCTCCTCCCCTTCCCTCTTCCCTCCCTCCCCTCCCCTGGCAGGGGTGAGGGCTGGTGTACCCTGGAGCCGGCCAGCTCTCTGGAGCTTCTGTCCCGCGCTGAGGAGGGAGAGGTCTGGCTGGACCACACCGAGTTCCTGGCCCAGTTTGATGATGTCACAGTGGGCTTTCCCATCAGTGAGGACGGTCATCTACAGAGCATCTATACTGGTAGAGTTCTCTGCCAGAAATCCCACGCATGGTGCTTAGCCTAGCTCTGGGTTAAATATATTTAGCGTAGTCATAGATGGAATGCATCTAGCTGAGCCTAGCTCTGGGTTGAATGTATCTAGCCTAGCTCTAGGTTAAATATATACAAAGTTGAATATATGAAGCCTTGCCTAGCCTAGAGGCAGAGAGGGGGGGTGGGGGTGAAGAAAGTTGGATTTCCAGAGAATTATGAATCCCAAAAATTCCGACACTGACACTTCAGTTTTGACACTGAAACACCTGTGATGAGCGAGCAGGAAGTTAATATCACCACATACTTGGTCGAAGACATTCCCTCTCCTCTCCATCCATTAGGAGAGCTGCTGACTCACAGCCATCAGCTGACCAGCCGCTGGGTCAAAGGTCACTCGGCAGGCGGTTGCCGTAACAACAGCAGCTATGGTAGCAACCCCAAGTTCTGGCTGAGGGTGTGCGAGCGTGGAGAGGTTGTGGTGTCCTTGCTGCAGCACTGGAGGCCAGGGAGGATGGTGCAGTACCCGTGCTCAGCAGCAGAGGGAATTACCACCCACTCACAGCGCCACCAGGCCATAGCAATACACATGTGGAAGGTAAGGAACAGGAAAGAGACTAGGTGGCTGTGTGTGTGTGTAGTGTAGTGTACTTACCTGGGTTATTTAAATGTATTACATTTATTCATTTAGCAGACGCTTTTATCCAAAGCGACTTACAGTAAGTAAGGGGCAAGGCACTTCACCCTACTTGCCTCAGGGAAAATTGTCCCTGTACTTACTGTAAGTCGCTTTGGATAAAAGCGTTTGCTAAATGAATAAATGTAAATGTAAGTACAGGGACATTCTCCCTGAGGCAAGTAGGGTGAAGTGCCTTGCCCAAGGACACAACATCACATAGCCACAGCCAGGGTTCGATCTCACAACCTTCGGATCATGAGGCCACCGCCTTAACCCGCTGAGCCATCTGACTCCCTTCCATTCATATGTGTGTGTGTGTGTTTCTCTCCACCTTCAGGTGAAGAAGAAGCGTGTCAACATGGCGCGGACATTGCACAAAGCCCCGTGTGTGTCGACACACTGCCACGCGTACGAGCGTGAGGTGATCCTTCACTCTCACCTGGAGCCTGGATTCTACATGGTCATACCCAGCTGCTTCCACCAGGGGGCAGAAGCTAGCTTCACTCTCAGGGTGTTCTCCTCAGGACCCACCTCACTCAGGTCCACGCTTCACCTTATCAGGAGAACCTTATACTGTCCTGTCAGGAACCTGTGTGTGTCTGGGGCTCTGGGGACACAATAATGTAGGAAGTTTAAACTTTAGTAATGATATTCATAGTTTTAGATGTTCCCCTGCTGATAATGTGGATTCATACACCCGTGTTGTGATGTATTATGTTGTTCTTGGACGGTTGTTGTTTACAGATTGTCTCTCGTCTCCCTGCAGTGCCCTGAAGGCCCCAAGGCCCTCGTTGCCACCGGTAACGGGAGAGTGGGAGACGGTCTACTTCCGGGGCGTGTGGGTCGCGGGGTCATCAGCCGGAGGAGGCAGGAACTTCCTGTCTCACTGGCGGAACCCTCGTTTCCCTGTCGCCGTGGGCGACCACGCGGCCTGCACACCTGGGGTGAACGTTCAGATAACCCTGCATCAAAACCACCAGGACACTGACCTCCAGCCAATCGGCTTTCACCTGTATAAGGTGAGAAGGTTTTTGGATTGATATGATGTTGTTCATACACTTGTCTGTTTTTGATACTATAATGAATTCTTGACAGTAAATTCCTGATCAGCTATAAACGGTTGATAAATACAGCCTCGCTTCTCCCCCTTGTCCGAGGCCAGGCTCCAGAGGAGGGGGAGGCTGAGCCAAGCTTACCCAGGGACAAGGAGCCTGTGGCCAGCTGTGTGCCTCACTGCTACACCCAGGATGTGTCGCTGGCCTGCTCTCTACCTCCAGGGGTCTATGTGATAATTCCCTCGACCTACCAGCCCGACTGTCCAGGGCACTTCACACTCACTGTGGCCAGCAGGATCCCCAGGTAGACCACCTGTCTAGCCCTGCCATCTCCCCCGACCTTTCTGCTGTCCACCTCATCCTCACCCCCTCTCTGCTCTTCTGTTGTTACTAAACAGTGTGTTTGTGTTCCAGGAGAGTGGTGAAGAGCCAGGAGAACCTGGGTAGAACCATACAGGAGGTGAGTTGGAGAACCTCCCTGTGGAAACCTTAGTAACAATGTGGTTGATAAGGAGAAGAAATCCTTACTTCTTTCTGATTTTTCTCTCTCTCTCTCTCCCTCCCATCCCACCTCCCCTATCTGTCCCGATTGGCCCTCCCCACCACTCTGATCTGCCCGCCTCTCCCCACCTCTCTGATCTGCCCTCCCCACCTCTCTGATCTGCCCTCCCCACCTCTCTGATTTGCCCTCCCCCTCTTCCAGGTGTCCCACATCTCTCTGATGTCTAGTTAGTCCCAGTACTGCTGCTGGTTTACTGCCCTCTGCCCCTGGATACCTCACAGACCCTGCTGTCTCTCTCACCAGGGGCCCGGGTAGAACAGGGGTGGGTAACCCTGGTCCTCAAGGCCCACTGTCCTGAAGGTTTTAGATTTTTCACTCCTCCAACACACCTGGTTCTAATGAAGGATCCTTATGAAACATCTCAAACCTTCAGGACAGTGGCTCCCGAGGACACGGGTTCCACCCCTGGTGTAGAACGTGTGTGGCAGGGATTTAGAGTTGTTGTATAGCACATTGCTACCATCTCAGCTGTTGGATAACCAAGTGTTGTAACAGATGACTAGGTAGAATATTTGCTTGTTTCTCATTGGTACGTTGTTGTTCTGGAGATAATGATGTATGTGAAAATAAAATATTATTTCCTGTGGCCACATTTGAGTATCACAGATTTATTCTGGAAATGCACCAACGAGAGGGTTTCACTATAAAAAGTTGGTCATGTTTTTTCACATTAATAAAATACTGTAATTAAAAAATAGTATTAATTTGACAAAGACCACCAAACGAAAACACACCCCGGAAACATGCCCCGCCCACTTCTGCCACAAACGTGACTTGTATCCATAGAAACGGTAAATATCCGCGCTCAATCCTCGGTGATTTAAGGAAAATAAAACGAGCGACTTGTATTCTAGGTAGATTAATGCAAAATAAGCGTTGACGATAATGTTATTTTATCAAATACTGAAGTCTAAGGTTTTGGTTTACTGACAACGAGTATCATATTATTTTTTCTAGCTAAAACTAAATTTGAAACCGAAGAACAATGCAGTCAGGTGAAGAACATTCAATATTGTGTTATGCTTTAACCGGAGATCTTCAAGGTCTTGTAGAATATTTGGAAACAGTCGAGAGTTCATCACTATCAAACAGTGAATCTCCAAACTATTTATTTAAGGAAAAAGATGAACTGGGCAGGAACGCCTTCTTTACAGCATGTGCTTTGGGAAGAGCCGCTGTGATCAGAGAGCTGCTTAAACATGGAGCAGAAATCAATGCAGTCACTACTAGAGGTACTGAAATCCTGACGGATGATTTGATATACGGTAGTCCATCAAATGAGATGGAGGACATTTTCATTGAAAATACCATGATAGGTACTCAAGTACTTTCAAATGGGAGTTAATTTGAACATTTCTAGTGATAATAGTTAAGGTTATGTGTTACCTTATTTCCCCCAGGTTATTCCCCTCTGCATTACTCAGCTCTTTGGGGTCATCTTGACACAGTGAAGATGTTGGTGTCTCTGGGTGCAGACATGCACCTGAAGACCTTCAGAGGGGAACGGGCCATAGATGTGGCCTCCAGGTATTCAAATACCGAATGCACGGAATATCTGAGCTGGGCAGGTGAGTTTATGACATGGGGAAAGTGATCAGGAGACTAAGATGTAAAGGGTGACCCTTTAATTTTTTGAATTGCTTATTGCTAGACATGAGCAAGTGGCAACACTGCGAGAGGTTTAAAAAAAAAAAAAAAAAAGGTTAGTCAGTTAAATGGCTTGTTTTAAGGTTTCAATTACTATAAATAAAATATTTGTCTTCCATCAAAAAGTTCAAATTTTTTGGGGTCACCCTAAAATTATAAATGAGAGAAAGACACTGAGAATGCTGTACAGTACATATTTCTGCATGAAATAAAAGTTCAGTGATTGTCTTCCTCTGTTGCAGAGGCCAAGGAGGACTTGCTGCGTTACATATCTCATGTGAGAGACATCATTTCCGATCCTGAAAAGGTTCAAGGCAAACTAACAAAAGATGAAAAGGTAAGATAACCAACTTTTACTAGAAGTAACATCAAATTGTTTGTAGACATTTGTAAATCTAACAAATCATAAATTCCAGTAAACATAAAAAAAAAAATGTATGAATAAATGTTTAAATGTCCTCTTAAAATTAGAGCATGTGCACGAGTGTTTGTGCGGCTCAGTGTGAGTGGCTTCAGATGGTCAGAGACCCTTCCACCCAGGACCTGATCCACCACAGAAGACAGCTGGAGGACATGATCTCACCTGTGCTCTCCAAGATCACTGCTCTCTGTAAGGAAATCAGACTTCAAATAGACTTCACTGATCAGTTCAGAGATGTTTTGCATTTCTTATTAGTAAAATAAACGTCAAACCCATTGTATTATATTCTTATAATAACATTCAAATTATATTTTACCACACATTTTCCCTCCACCACCTGGGCTCTGGTAATGCATGTGATAATCTGTCAATAATTCCTCTTTCTCTCTCTCTCTCTCCCCCTCTCCCCCCCCCCCCCCCCCTCTCTCTCTCTCTCGGCAGCTGATGCCACAGCTAAAGCAGTGAAAGCGTGAGACTCTGGGTTGAGGATAATCCCAGTGGAATGACCCAGGTGAAATCCTGCTCTTTTCTAAAGGCTCTTTCATACTGCAGACAAGCCTGCTTGCTGCCTGCCAGAACAGCCTGCCTGCTGTTCTGCATCTCTACCACAGGATGGCGATGTTGCTGTTCGTCATGAGGAGGGAACGTGTATAGCAGGGGGATGGGCAATTCTGGTCCTCAGGGGCCGCTGTCCTGAAGGTTTTAGAAGTTTCTCTGCTCCAACACACCTGATTCTGACCCTGAGTGGGTCGTTTTCAAGCTCTGTGGAAGCCTCATAAGGATCTTTCATTAGAATCAGGTATTCTGGAGCAGGGAAACATTTAGAACCTTGGGGCACCCCTGCTATATAGAGTCTGTCTTCCCTAATGTTGTGATGGCTCTTGTACAAGTCTGTTTATATTTTCTTTAGTTATGTCTGTAGGAAAAGCTGTTCTGCTTTTATTATCACCTGCTTTCTTTATTCCTTTACTTAATAAGGCCGTTCATCAAAGTGAAAATAAAATTGTAACAAATTCTGGACAATTATTAAAAATATTTTGTGAAATACCTGGTTTGGTTAAGTGATCAGCCCCTAAGAGTATACCATTCTAAACTTGCTCAGGTACAACCAATCAACTTCCTGATAAAGCACCAGGCGAAATGCCCCCCACCTTACATCAACTGTAGTGATTTTGATCTTCAGAATAAAACCAGCTGTGTCTGGAGGATTACACTACTAGTAGTGCATGGTACTGCAAATAATTCACCATGGTTGGAAAAGTGCTTTCAAAAAGCCTCCGGGATAAAGTTGTAGGAAAGCACAAGTTAGGTGAAGGCTTTAGCTATCCCTCTGAGTACTGTTCAGAGCATTATTAAGAAGTGGACAGTGTATGGCACCACCAACACCTTGCCTAGATCAGGCCGTCCGTCCAAACTGAATGACCGAGCAAGGAAGACATTGATAAGAGAAGCTACCAAGAGGCCAAAGGCAACTTTGAAGGACTCGCAAGTCTTTAAGTTTGAGACTAAACTGTGCATGTGACAACAATCTCACAAGCTTTATAGAAAGCTGGCCTGTATGGCAGGGTGGCAAGAAAGAAGCCTTTTCCAAAAAGGTGCCACACTCAGTCTCGGTTGTGCTATGCAAAAACACACCTGGAAGACTCTGTTGCCACGTGGGAAAAGGTTCTATGGTCAGATGAGACTAAGATTGAACTTCTTGGACTGAACTCTGAGCGCTATGTTTGGCATAAATCAAACACAGCACACCTGAAACACACCTTACCTACTGTGAAGCATAGTGGTGGCAATATTATTTTGTGGGGATGTTTCTCTTCAGCAGGGACTGGGCACTTGGTCAGGATGGAAGAGAAAATGGATGCTGCGAAGTACACCCAAATGATGTGTCCTTCTGCTAGACAGCTGAAGATGGGCAGGTCATTCAGCTTTCAATATGATAACGATCCTAAACATACTGCCAAAAGAACAACACAGTGGCTTATGGATAGGAAGGTGAATGTCCTTGAGTGGCCAAGTCAGAGCCCTGAATTAAATCGAATAGAAAATCTGTGGATGGACTTGAAGAGAGCAGTCCATCGCTGCTCTCCACAGAATTTAACTGATCTTGAACAATTCTGCCAGGAAGAATGGGCAAATATTCCCAATACAGGCCAAAAAAGTTAGATTTAATTTAGTTCAATTTCCAGGGTGTAATGTGACAAAAGGTAAGGATTTTCACAGGGTATGATGACTTTCTTTAGGGACTGTAGAGCAGGTGGCTGTATGTGTCACTGTGTCCAGTGTCAGTTACTGACAGGTCACTGTGTCACAGCCTTCAGACTGCTGCTGTCCTCCAGAGAGCTGTCGTCCCCTGGGTTCATCCTGCAGCAGAGGTGATAGCTTATCCTCGCAGACACTGGGGGGTGGGGCGGTGGGGGGCGGGCGGCGTGGGGGGCGTGGGGACAAACTCAATTCTGACCTTGAGTTGCATCAGCTGTTTTCTCTCCACACCGTAACGTCTGACTCCTGATCAGCTCTCATACTGTCTGTCAGCTCTTGTTAAACGTGTGTGTGTGCGCGTGTGTGCGTGTAAGTGTGTGGGTGTGAGAAGGTATTTCAACTGAGGGAGGGGTGTTTGGGGTCACTGAAGTCTTGCACAGTCAGGTTCTTTGTCTGCTGAATGTAAAAGTTGATTCATACATCATTTTCTGTCTGGTTATTTAAATCCTGCTTCCTGTTTTAGCTGCAAATGCAAACAACTGCATAGTTCTGCTGCACAGCCTTTATTATTCAACTTTCTTGAGATGGAAAAACATCTTTTGAAAACCTTTTGTCTTCATGCCACATCAGTAAAGCCATTGCCTGGCTCTACCTGTGTAACCGGTTAAACTAACAGCTGCTTCAGGGGAATTCTCCTTCCTGGAGGTCTGAGCTGATGAGTGTGATAAGTGTTCAAAAATGATCTGTGTTCCTGTTCCTCTTCCTCTCACACACACACACACAGACACACTCCTTATGAGGGAGAGGGCAGGAGGACTGCGGACGCAGGTCCTTGGGTGACGGGGTGGGGCTGTGATAAGGACACTTTTCTGGGAACGTAAAGACTAACTGTTACTCCTGAAAAGGGTCACATCACTGATATGGTTCAACTGAAAAGGCGGGAGGATGTTTGTGTGTTTGTGTGTGTGCGCACACATCCTGCACTAAAAATATTGGTATAATTCAAATTACTGACTGTACTTTTCCACTCCAGTTAAAGCAATGTGGATTCTGACAGTAGAAAGTAGCCATTATCTGTTTTAGTGTCACACTGGTAACTGGACCTCACATCACATCATATTAATACACACTGACACATTAATATCCACTGTAGATATGCAGTTAATTTGCAGAGAATTCTTAGTGACACTGGCAGATGCAAACATCCAGAGTCGTCACCAAGATCATCAAGACACAGTGAGAGGAGGGAAACCAAGTGGAGAAAACCTTTTTGAGTAAAGATTTTTTTAGGAAACTTTCTTGATTTCTTTTTCCAAGAATTGACCGTGTCTGTTGGAAACGTGTAAGCGCCTTTTGTTTCGGTCCAGTCTTCTGTTGACTTGGTGAAACCACAGCAGCCCCTCTGGTTCCCCTCAGCCCAGATGTGGCTCTGCAGGTGGGGCTCCCATCCTGCCAGCGCCCCTGATTCAGCAGGAAAAACACAGGGAGGCGAGGACTAGTTCTTCCAGGAAACCCTTCACCTGGGCCAAAGACTACAGTTGGGCAGATGGAGGAAACCAGACAAGGCCTGACCAGACCAGACCAGACTAGACCAGGCCAGACTAGACAAGGTCAGACAAGGCCAGACCAGACCAGACCAGGCCAGACCAGACAAGGTCAGACAAGGCCAGACCAGACCAGACTAGACCAGACTAGACCAGGCCAGACCAGACGAGGTCAGACAAGGCCAGACCAGACTAGACCAGGCCAGACCAGACAAGGTCAGAGAAGGCCAGCCCCAGGCCCCAGGCCCTAGACCAGACCAGGCTAGATGAGAGGGGCTCCAGGCCCTAGACCAGACCAGGCCCTATACTAGACCAAGCTAGATGAGAGGGGCTCCAGGCCGTAGACCAGCCCGGGCCAGATGAGAGGGGCTCCAGACCAGGCCAGAGGGGCTCCAGGCCCTAGACCAGATCAGGCCAGATGAGAGGGGCTCCAGGCCCTAGACCAGACCAGGCCCTATACTAGACCAAGCTAGATGAGAGGGGCTCCAGGCCGTAGACCAGCCCGGGCCAGATGAGAGGGGCTCCAAGCCCTAGACCAGACCAGGCCCTATACCAGATCAGGCTATATGAGAGAGGCTCCAGGCCCTAGACAAGGCCAGGCCAGAGGGGCTCCAGTTTAAGCTCACATGCAGGGTAGAGAGGCCTGGGGAAGGCTGGAAACAGGAGGGGTAAAAGGGGGAGAGGGGGGAGGCCTTAAACTGTCCATAAACCAGGGACTGACACAGAAGAAAAAGGAAATAGAACTGGGAGTTTAATTTCAAACCAGATATATACCCTCCTTAGAACCTTCCAGACCTCAAGACTTAGAACTCTCTGCCTCTCTTTTGCTCTGACACTTAAGACAACATTGACTGGAAATAACATGATACACACAAGCCTTAATTTGTCAAAGCAAAAACATCTACAGATTCACAGCCACCACAATATACCAGAGTTTAATATACAGAATTTAAATAAACAGTTTAGGGTATTTTCAAACAACAGATATTTGTGTGGACGTGAGGTAGGTAGGTACAAACACCTGTAGTTAAAAATGAGAAGGGTGAATTCCTCCTTTTCCTCCTCTGGGTTAGTAATTAAGATGTTAAACACTTTCACATGTGTGTCACACATAGAGTGTGACTAATTGTGGTAAAGAGTTACTTCCTCTCTGTATATTTCAGTTATTTTCATCTCTCAGTAGCTCTATGGTAATGAAGGCTTTTTAATCTGCATCAGTCAGTCCTTGATACTTTGTGTGTTTTTCCTCAGGGTGCAGAAATCCTGCATGTAATCTTCATGCCGTTGTATGTAAGCCTGACTCTGCAGTAGATCTCCCTCCCTCTGGTAATTGTTGTTTACATTCGACTGATTGGTGAGAGGTTTGTTACTGAGAACCAGGAGGACAAGAGTGGATCTCATGAGCGTCTCCATCAAGACCACCTGTACGGGGAAAACACTGTGGTGGAAATACACTGACTGTATGTGTGTGTGTGTGTTGTGAGGTATCATACTTTCATACCGACCTAACAACACACAGGCTTTCATAGCATCACACACTAGCAATCCCTTCCCTATTTAAAAAAAAACATCAACAACAAAAACCTTCCTAGGAGACTTTTCATAAGTAAATTATTCTTCATCAACACCCTTTACTCCAGTTTAAATTCACCAATTAAGAATGACAATTTAGACTAGTCTACCAAGTAATGATTATACATGTAGGATTAATGTGTACGGCTTAGCACAACAGTTGCTCTATGCTGCAGGGACCTTTTGCACATATGTTACATGTACCAGAACTAATTCTGTGCAACTTTCCAAACTCTAAATGCATATTTTACAGAGGCCTCGACTTGGGAAAGACCACTTGCTGCAATTAGGTTACTGCCGACTACAATATATCAATGATTTAACAGTTAAAATCCTTCTAATGTCTCAAATAAAATCTAGTGTGTCTGTGCCCTCATCACTTGGATATCATACAAGCAGAGCTGTGATGAAGAGCGTGTTTAAAGCTCCTGTTTACACATTCTGGGTCTGGTGCTTTTAGTCCAGCAGCTCCCTGAAGCCCCCCGCAGTCAGGCTGCAGAAAGCGGGGGACCACAGGATCATCTGCGGCTCCTGTAACCCCCGGGGGGGAGCTTTTCTGCATTCAGTCTGCTGGCTGGAGCCTGTGACAATAGTGAAGTTCTGTTCAAAATATACAGATCAGACACACCCGATTTAACTTGTATCTGAGGGAACGTGAACAATCGCTTTACTTTCGTTTCACTTGCGTTTCATTGCCAGGCCGGGTTATTCAAGGTAACACGCGCTGCTCAGTGTTCTGATATCACCCATGCAGCTTCCAAACCTCACACCCCCCCGCGTGAGAGCACCCCGCTTTAACCACGGCTGACTCGAGTCTGTTATTTAAGGATATGCGAGTTAAGCATGTATTTAATCCTCACAACAGTCTTCAAAACAATATTTTAGCGTTTCTCACCCTATTAAACGCTCACGGTGGATAAAACCTGAGTTCGTTAGGGAATAACTCCTCAATCTTCCCACAACGGAAATGACGCCGTGATCAATGCAACCATGTTTTCTATGTCTCATATAGAGCGTGCTCAAGGTTGCAGAAGCCGGTAAGTGTAATAGACGTCAAAGCAACCTCGTGTGCGAGGGTACATGATAAAGACAGCGCACTACTGGCGGCTTTAAGACCGGGTAAGAATTGTTCATATATGATATATAATATATTCATACATTTGATTAAAAGATAATTGTATAATTATGTTTATTTACACACAGCTTGAATGGCTGGTTGGTCAAGTCGTTTATTATGGCCAAATATTCTTGGAAAGGATATTTATTGTAATTTAAATGTTTTATCAATCTGATTTTACGTTGGCTAGAATTCTGTATTGTTTCAGTTACCTGTTCAAACTTGACTTCGCGTTTAGTTTCTGAATAATATTTTACAGTTAGGTGTTTCTATCCTTAAGGACGTTGTTTCCATTGTTTTTTTGTCTCCCTATTCCGTAATGTAAATGAATACGCCATATTCGGTGACAGTTTGTCACGTTCGCATGAGCCGGACTCGGTGTTCGGTGATCCGCAGCACATGGTGACGGAGGCATGAGTTCCGTCCAATTCGTGTTAGTTTGACTCTAAACATCACTGACCTTGAGATCACTGCTTTAACACACTAACCGTCTTTTTAAAAAGAAACTCGGTTCAGTTTTTCGCAATAGAAGCTTGCAGCAGCATGCCCAGCCTGCCTCACCGCAAACTGTAGAATCTAAACCCACATTTAAGCCAAAAACATAGACACTGGTTACAGTGCAGAGTCAAGCGCTTATTTCTGAATGACAGTTAGAATATAAGGTGACTTGCTGGTGCAAGTATTGAAGCGGAGAGGAAAGTCAATGGATATCAAGTCACGCAAGTCAGCGACTTGAAAACCAGTATGTTAAGTCATCCTGCGCTGTTAAATATGTAATTTTCTAAGTTAGAACCGCGGATGGAAGACCAGCTTCATGGCAGATGATCTTGACAAGTTTCTTGCCTGAGTGGCTCAGTGTTCCTCTGTCCTTGAGGGTCGCCCGGGTCATCATGGTGGCGGGTTGAAACTGTTTAGAACAACTGTATAATTTATTAACATGATGGGACTAGTTTAGTCATTATGGCAAACATAGGCGAGTCACTTATATCAAGGTTTATGTACCTTTCCATCTGTTTTGGAAAAATTGTCACCTGAAAGAGTGTTTTTCTCCAAATGATCATGTTTTTGTTACTAACAGTGACTTGGCAGCTAGTTTGCTGTGATAGATTTACGTTTAGTAATTTATCAGACGCTCTTATCCAGAGCAACTTACAGCACAAGTACAGGGACAAGTAGAGCCCCTGAGGCAAGTAGAGTGAAGTGCCTTGCCAAAAGACACAACGTCACACGCCACAGCCAGGAATCGAACTTGCGACCTCCCGATCACGAGCCCAACGCCTTAACCACTGAACCACCTGACTCCTGATATATGGTGTGTGTGTGTGTGCGCGCTGTGATAGATGGTGTGTGTTGTGTTATTTTGGCATCCTCATATATCCTTATCACATCTTGTATTTGTATCTGCTTCCCTGTATCTTGCAGACGCTCTGGATAAGAGCTAAATGATTAAATATGTTATCTCACCTATATTCGATACTGTTACCCTTAAGTGCTGCACTCAGTGCTTCTTCTAGCCAATGAATGGGAGTGGTGGGACAAGTAAAGGATTATCTTATCTATAGGGTTGTTCTATATGTGCTGAGCTGTGTGGTGTGTGTGTGTGTGCGCTGTGGTAGGTGGGGTTTAGTTGGCAGGTCTGGTGCCTCCAGACTTTTTTCCCAGGGATCACTGGTTTCTTCCCCCAATGTGACTCTCACATGGTCTAGCTCTGAGAACACAATGATGCTGAAGATGTGACTGACTCGCCCCCCCCCCCTTTCAACCTCTCCCCCCTTCTCCCTCTCTCACTCGCTCTCCCCCCTTCTCTCTCCAGCTCTCTCCCCCCTTCTCCCTCCAGGTTTACCCCCTTCTTGCTCTCTCTTCCAGCAAACAGTCACATTCTACACGTTTCTTCACAAAGCATTTGATTCGCTCTCTCTCTGCCACTCTCTCGCTCTCTCTCCTCCCCTCCCTCTCGCTCCCTCCCATCGTTCCCCCCTCCCTCCTTCCCTCCTGCTGTCTCCCCCTCTGTCAGTTGTGATACTAGATAACAGTACTTGGATCCCAGTGGTGTATAAACTCAAGTTCATGTCTGAGTTAAAGGTTACCCTGCATGACTCTGGGAAAACTCTCAGCTTCTGACCGACTGACTGACCCAACAGGTTCTTCTTTAATTACTTGGGCTTTTGATTGATGTGCCTCACCTCCTCCCTGTCTTTCCCCCTCTTCTCCTCCCTGTATCCCCCCTCCTCCTACCCCTTTCCCTCCTCTTCCCCCCTACCCTCCGCCTCCCCCCTCCATGGTCTCTTGGCCTCTCTTCTCTCCCCTTATCCTCCCTCTGTTGAGTCATGTTGTAACATTTAAGTCATGATCTGTGTCAGTCAGTCATAGTACCTTGGTATCGCATGTGTCACCCAAGAGTGTGTGTGAGCGTCATACTGGCTTCCTAGTTAGGGCGTGACCAGAGATGCTTTGTGCTATCTGCTGGGTGCACTTGTCCAGACGACCTACTAGTGGGAAGGGGACAAGGCTGGGGGGGAGGCTGGGCTGGGGGCTGGGGGTAGGCTGGTGGAGGAGGGGGAGGCTATGGGCTGTGGTTAGCTGGGGGGAGGCTGATTGAGGGGGAAAGGGAGGCTGGGGGCTGTTGGTGAGGCTGGGGGCTGGGGGAGGTTGGGGGGAAGCTTGGGGAGGCTGGATAGGAGGAAGAGGTACAGCAGAAGGAATCACTAGACTGCAGGTCGCCACGGAGACTGTAACTCTACTCATACAGTTACAGTTTCTCCTGATCAACCTTCTAAGACAGAGGTGTGTGTGTGTGTGTGTGTGTGCGTGTGTGTGCGTGCGCGCGCCTCCCGTGTGATCTGCCACTTCATAGTTAATCCATATGCTAAGCTGATTAAAGTTTTAACATTACACCAGGGCTGAGAATGTGTGGTATGTAGGCCTTAGAAAGTTGTCGACATTTCACCCCCTCAGTGGGAGACAGACTCTTAACTGTGGTTTCACTTGGGGGCCAAGGAGCGTCTGATCAAGTCTGTTATCCAGTGATGGTCAGAGGGAGGAGGCCGAACTAGCATAGCTCAGTTGTAACAGTTCTGATCTATTCTTATGGAGTCATAAACCTGCAGGCTGTTGCTCTGTGTCACGAGGATGACAGCTAGCTTCCCTCAGTATGACGTCACATGCCGTCTGCTCTGCGCTCCAATTACGAGCTGGGAAACTATAATACAAAGTTGAAGATTTTTGGCTGTCTTCTTTGAAATGTTAAAATAAGATGACCCAGACATTTTTTAAGCCAATTTTAGTTTATAAAAAATAAAAAAATAAACGAAACCATGTTCTCTCCTGGTTCTTGGCAGTTCTATTTAGGCTGCTAGCGCAGCTGAAGGGAAGTGAGGTCAAGTTAATGTCAACTAACCTTGATCGAGGCCAAAACATCTCCAGCATTGTGTTAAGAGAGCAGCTTCCCCCGAGCTAGATAGATCAGACGATGATTACATCGCTCTCCAAATCAGGCCAGGTGCAGCTGACATAGCGGTGGTGGAGGGAGAAAATAACTAGCTCTACATTTTGAATGTAACCCAAATGATTGTCTCGAGCGTTCATTGTCATATAATTCCACTGTAAAAAAACAACCCCCCAATTTTGTTTTTGTATATCATTGTTCAGTTTGGTTTAAGATTCGTTTGCATGTTTTTGTTCGTTTAATTGAGCTCCAGTTCGCTTCGAACTGAAAGCTTATTTGGGGCGGCGTTGCTAGGTGACGGGTTTCCGGTAGTTAGATTAAATCCAAACTTCCGCGTTGTGATGACGTCATAGTCTCCAGCGTCATATGATTGGCTGCAGGACAGACCGCTAGGCTGGCTGCTCAGTAGGGGGGTGGGGCTTCTGGTCTCGCTGGCCCCTGGTCGCGGCTGCTCTCACTGTGGTCCTTCTGGAATCCCACTGTACAGAGAGAGTAGTGTCTCTGGAGGCCAGCCAACAGTTGTGTCTCACAAGCACTCACACACTCTCAAACATACACACTCGCCACTGTCCACTTATTGGTTTAGAAGGACAAGCATGCCTAAATGAGTGGTTGTTACCATCATGCTGGGTTGTAAAGGTGATTGCGTAGTAGTTCAACCTCCCTGGGACAGAGGCTGGGTGGTGTGAGGTGAGGCTGGGGCGTGTGAGGCTGGGGCAGGGGCTGTGTGAGGCTGGGGCAGGGGCTGTGTTTGAGAAGGAGGTGGTTTCTGGGTCATTGTGTGTGTGTGTGTGTGTGTGTGTGCGCTTGACCAGGTCGAGGAGTTCAAGGTGGTCTGGATTAAGCTTATCTCCTGTAGGTTTTAAATTTTTTGTTCATTGCAACAAAACATAAGACCTTGTACCAATACATTACCAGCAGCTATTACGCACACACAAATAATATCCTTATTACAACTTAGCACTTTTTAGTTGTAGTATAATTTAGTTATTTAAAGTGACATTGTAGTAGCAGTACTACCAGACATATACGTATGTTCTAACGATAATCTCTTTAATATGAAAGTCTGTGTTTCTCTACCTTCTTTCCTTACTAATCCACGTAGTGTTTTCTTAGGAAAGCAGAAGAACTGTTGAACTGTTGACTGAAACAGAGACTCGTGTATTGCGTTAACCTTGGCAGACTGCCATTAGAACGCCCAGGTGGACCCATTTCCGTGGTAAAGCAAGCCCTGTAACACCCTGTTCCTAACACGTATGATGTGGCCTGCACACGAATCATCCGTGTTCTCGTCCAGCCCCGCTCAGCGGTTGGAGCATCTGACTGGAGATTGAGAGGCTGCAGGTTTGATTCCTCTCCTCTGGATGTCTTGCTAAAGGAACACAACTGAGATAGCTGAGTAAGAATGGAACCCTCCTGGATGAATGAGGGCCTGAACCTAGAAAACTGAAGACGTAGACTTGATCTGAAGCTCAAATGATGGGAAGCTCAGGGTCGAGACAATGTGTTTGAATAAGGGGAGAGGTCAGAGGTCACAGAGCCCAAACACAGGGCTGTCTCTGGTGTCTCTCTCCAGCTGAGAGCTACAGATCCCCAGACCTTGTGGAGATCTACTCTCTCCTCTGTCGTCGTCCCCCCCCCCCCAGCTGGTTATCATCCTGCAGTCCACACCTAGATGTACTTTGTTCTCTCTATCCCTCTTCTCATCTCCCCATCCCCTATTCTTCTCTCTCTCTCCATCTTCTCCCACGCTCTCCTCCATCTCTCTTTCCCTCTCCCATCCTCTCTCTCTCCACCGTTCTCCCATCACCGTTCTCCCATCTTTGTCCACCTTCCTCTTCTCTCTTCCCCCCTCCACCTCTCCCTAGCTGGGAGCAGGGTATCCTTTCTGGGTCATGCTGTGGGAAAGCAGGGTGGTGTTTTGGAAAGGGGAAGAACCTTTTCTTTAGCTGTGCGTAAAGTAATGCAATCGTTTGTATGAATTTAACCTAAACGTGTGTGTGTGAGAGAGAGGGGCTGGGAGAGAGTGAGAGATAGAGAGAGGGGCAGGGAGAGCGAGAGGGAAATCTAGCATATGCTGAGCCTGGTTGATACCTGTCATGTCTAACTCTCCTCCACCATCTGTTTCTCTGTCACCCGTGTTTCCTCAAGGCTACCAAGCAGCCAAGATGGACCAGGCAAGGACGACCATATCCAAAATAGTAAGTACTTCAGATGATGAGGAGACTATGTTTTCTCTTACCCAGGAAAACCACAGTCTGGACAGATGAATCTCATTCGGAATTCTTTCGTATGGTTGGTTACCTGTGGGTCACATGGACTAAGCTTGTTAAACTAATGTGATGTTACATTGAAACCAATGTGCTCAAGTTTGCAGATAGCTGTGTACATCAGCGTTCTGGCATCAGTAGGGGTTGCCGATACTTCTAGCTAGCTTGCGTCAACGGAAAGGTTGTGAAAGACAGAACAGTGATGCTGTGGTGGTTCAACAAGCACAAGTTAAAGTCTTACCACAGGGGTTTGATTCCAGCCTAGGCCATTTCCTTTCTCTCTCTCTCTCTCTCTCTTTCCTCTTCTCTTTCATACTCTCTCTTACATTTTCCTCTCCATGGCCACTATCATAAAAAATAAAGCTGAAAAAATATATTTTAGTCTGAAAAAGTCTGAATGGCAGTTAACCAACTCTTTGTGGGGTTTCAAGGTGAAGCTAAAGTTTGGCGAGTAACAGGAGTTAGTGGTGGAAAGAGAAAGCATGCACACCTGCTTGAATGTCAGTCTGACTGTAAAGTCACCACCAGAAAGCTGGAGTCATCTCTGAAGAGACTTTTGGGAAAGACGATTCATCAACAAGTAGACAAACTGTGATAAATGATCCATAAGCAAACTGAGAATAGAAGCATAAAGAAACTTCTGCTTTCCACCCTTTCCTCTATTTCATCCTCCACTCCACTACCTGCCTCCCTCGCTCTCTTTCTCTCTCTCCCCTCCCTCCCGCTCTTTCCCTCTCTCCCTTCCCTTCCTCTCTTTCCCTCCCTGCCCCTCTCCCTCCCTCCCCCTCCCTCCCTTTATCCCTCTCTCCTCTCCCTCCCTCCCAGTTTAATGGCGAGCCCCGCACCTACACTCGCTTCAACCTCACCCAAAACATGGAGGGTGAGGACAGCCAGGTGGAGATGAAGCTGTCATCCAACATGGATGAGGAGGGAGGGGGGAACGGCGTGGGCGACCACCTCAACCACAACGGGGGCAGCCGGGCCCCCTATGTGGCCCGCAAGAGCTCACGCACTCCCAAAAATCTCTGCTTCCTCCTCTCCACCACGCTCATCATCTTCATCATTGGTAAGAAGCAAAGGGGGGGGGGGGGGGGGGGGAAATGAGAAGGTGAGGAATCAGAAGAATGTCGTTTCTTCTACGACTTTGTGGACTTTGCTCCTGTCTGGTTCAGGGAGAGGAAGAGAGAATAAATAAAAAATATATATGTTTCTCCAAGAGTTCACGTCAGATGTGGGGCTCAAGACTCATCTCACTCTCTTCTCATTCATTCTCCCTTCATCCCTCTCTCCCTTCCCAGGCTACCTGATTGGCTACCTGGTTCACATGAAGAAGGACGTGGCTGGCGGGTGTCCTGCCTCCCTTCTGCCCAGCGACCAGACGGCGGAGGAGGAGGAGGAGGAGCACGTGCACGTGTTTGAGACGGGCGCCGCTCCCCTGATGGACTGGGACCTGGTGAAGAGTCTGCTGGCTCAGAAGATGAGCACAGAGAGCATGGAGAAGGTGTTCAGGTGAGAGCATGTGTTCAGGTGAGAGCAGGTGTTCAGATGAGAGCAGGTGTTCAGGTGAGAGCAGGTGTTCAGGTGTTCAGGTGAGAGCAGGTGTTCAGGTGTTCAGGTGAGAGCAGGTGTTCAGGTGAGAGCAGGTGTTCAGGTGAGAGCAGGTGTTCAGGTGAGAGCAGGTGTTCAGGTGAGAGCAGGTGTTCAGGTGAGAGCAGGTGTTCAGGTGAGAGCAGGTGTTCAGGTGAGAGCAGGTGTTCAGGTGAGAGCAGGTGTTCAGGTGAGAGCAGGTGTTCAGGTGAGAGCAGGTGTTCAGGTGAGAGCAGGTGTTCAGGTGAGAGCAGGTGTTCAGGTGAGAGCAGGTGTTCAGGTGAGGAGCTCAACCTCTAAATGCTAAGCTCCAGACATCTAGCAGCTGAACTCCAGCCCCCAGCCTTTAGCTCTCAGCCTTCAGTGTGTTTGAGTTCCAGCTTTTCAAACTTTTACCTTGTCTGTTTCCAGTACTAACGTCATACTGTTCTGCCTCCTCTCCTTCTCTCCATCCTCCTCTCCTTCTCTCCGTCCTCCTCTCCTTCTCTCTGTCCTCCTCTCCTTCTTTCCATCCTCCTCTCTAGTGAGTTTGCCAGTACCAGTCACCAAGCTGGTTCCCCGGGCGACGAGGCTCTAGCTAACCGTGTGTTACAGAAGTTCCATGAGTCTGGCCTGACGACCTGGACAGACGAGCACTTTGTGACCCTGCAGCAGCTCCCAGAGGACGCCCCCAACAGGCTGCGGTTCAGGGGGAAGGAAGTGGGCACGCTCACCGGCTTCCTGGCCTACAGTCGCTCTGGGAACGTCACGGTAACCACACACACGGACACACGCACACCTGCAATGGCAAAGTGTGAACAAGTTCATAGATGCTACAGATTTGAGAATGGTCCCTCGTTGTCATTATCATGAAGCATCTCCTCCCTCCTTCCCTCCCCTCCCCTCCAGGGGGCGCTGGTGTTTGTATCGTACGGTCAAGTCATGGACCTGAAGCTGCTCCAGGATAAGGGCATCAGCCTGGAGGGAAAGATCCTTCTGGTCAAAACAGGGAAGATCAGCTTCGCTGAGAAGGTGTGAAGAGGAAGGATCCATCCATGTTTAATCCATGAGCCCTCCAGGGATGGTTTAACACAACCTTTCTCCCCTCCCTCCCTCCCTCATCTTCCCTCTCCCTCTTCCCCTCCTCCCCTCCCTCTCTCCTCACTCAGGTAGCCAATGCTGCCCAGGTCAAGGCCTCAGCTGTGCTCCTGTATCCTGACCCAGCTCAGCTCAATGGCTACGACACACAGCTCTATGGCCATGTGAGTGTGTGTGTGTGTCATGCTGACTAGTAACTCATTCAGATTCAGCAGGACTCCTACACACGATGGTCTTTGTTCAGGACAATGATAAACCATTGTCCTGAGTGAATGATTGTAACTATAACTCATTCTCCCCCCCCCCCCCCCCCCCCACACACACACACACTCTCTCTGACCCCTCCCCCCTCAGGTCCATCTGGGGTCAGGTGACCCCTATACCCCAGGTTTCCCCTCCTTCAACCATACCCAGTTCCCCCCGGTGCAGTCGTCAGGGCTGCCTAACATCCTGGCCCAGACCATCACCTCCTCCATGGCTACTCGGATCCTCAGGTAGGGCCTTTAGTCCCAAGGTGTCTGGTCCTAGTCTCAGAACAGACTCTGGTCTAAACTGTCTGGTCCCAGCAGCAGACCTAGCCTATCTCTAGCCTATATCTAAGCTTTGTCTAACCCTAGTCCTTGACCAGACCCAGACTTTGTCTAACCCTAGTTCTAGACCAGTGTCCTCTCTAACCACACCCCCTCCACGGAGGTGAGCTGAGTGCAAGCGTGTCTCCTGTGGGGATGCAGGGACCTGGGGGGTGAACCCGTGCCCTCGGAGTGGGGGGGAGTGCAGAGTTTGGGCAGCAGTGAGGACATAGTCACCCTGGAGGTCAACAACATGCTGGTCCAGAAGAAGATCCATAACGTGTTCGGACTTATCAAAGGCTTCGTAGACCCAGGTAGAGAGCGAGGTGGGAGGGAGCTAGGGAGGGAGGGAGGGAGGTGGGTCTGAAGAGATGGATGACTCTTTGGTGATTGTGTACATGACTTTAACTCTGGTGACCTTCCCTCCTGCAGATCGGTACGTTGTGTTGGGGGCACAGAGAGATGCTTGGGGTCCAGGGTTTGCTCAGTCCACTGTGGGCACCAGTGTTCTGACCGAGCTGGCTCGATCCATCTCCGCCATGATGGCTAAGGGTGAGTGCTGGTTCTGATGCTCTGCCTTCTAGAACACTCTGCCAGCACCCTTCTAGAACACTCTGCCAGTACCCTTCTAGAACACTAAGACAGTACCCTTCTAGAACACTCTGCTGGTACCTAAGTTTTGAAGATGAAGAGACTCACTTCTCTCCTCCTTCTCTCAGACCGCTTGAAGCCCAGGAGAAGCATAGTGTTTGCCAGCTGGAGTGCCGGTGAATACGGGAGTGTTGGTGCCACTGAGTGGCTGGAGGTAGGTACTGCACCCATCTGCCTCACTTTAGTGCTCCATTTTTCTCTCCTATTGTGAGCTTTGAGCGCTTGCTAAACAAATACTATTATTGTTAATACAATACAAAAAATCTTGTTTGTGTGTCTGTGTCCAGGGTTATCTGACGTCTCTCAGCATGAAGGCCTTCTCCTACATCAACCTGGATGGAGTAGTAACTGGTGAGTCCAGAGAGATGCTGTACCCAGCAGCAGATGTCTGCCCCCTGCTGGGATCTGCTCACCCTCACTGCTCTGGAAATACTCACAAGATACTGATCTTGAAGTTAATGATTCTCTCTCTCTCTCCCCTCAGGTGTGGGAGGGTTCAAGGCCTCTGCCAGTCCTCTGATGCACAAGCTGCTGCAGAGCACCCTGAAGGAGGTGGGGGGAGGAGAGGAGAGGGGGTGGGGGGAGAGGGGAGGTGTTTCTACAGAGCAGCCCTGTTTCCTGTTACTTTCACACAGTCAGACCTAGCAGGGTGAGGTTGTAACTTCCTGTTTGCCTCTCCTCAGGTGACGATGGGAAGAGAGTCTAGCAGCAGCATCTACTCTAAGGTGGCAAAGACCAACTGGGAGGCTTCTGTGTAAGAGGAGGGAGGGAGGGAGGGGAGAGGGAGGGAGGGGGGGAGGAGCGATGATGAGGGGGAGGGAGGATGGAGGATGATGGAACAATTAATAAATTATGGATGAATTATGAAGAATTTGTCTCATCTGTGTATGTGTGTCAGGCTGGAGCCTATGAGGATGGATGATGCTGCCTACCCCTTCCTCACCACCTCTGGAATCCCCTCCATCTCATTCCGCTTCACTACAGACTCTGAGGTGAGTACGAGCTGAAACGGACACGCACTCACATACCCATGCTAGCATGTGCATGTCATCCTGACCCCTGACCTGTGACCCCTGACCTGTGACCCCTGACCTGTGACCCCAGGCCTACCGTTACTTTGGCACACTGCTGGACACGCGTGAGAAGCTGTTATCTGAGACGTCCGGTCAGACGGCTCAACTGGCCGTATCAGCTGCTCTGGTGGCAGGTCACATGACCCTGAGGCTGGTGCACGATCACCTGCTGCGCCTGGATGTGGAAAAGTACCTGAGTGTGCTGCGTGTGCACGTGGCCAACATCAACCGCCGCTTCTTCAACGTGCAGATGGTACGGGGGGGGGGGGGGGGGGGGTTGTTGTTGTTGCGGTGTTTGTTGGGAGTACGGTAGAGGGGTTGGTGTTGACGGTGTTGTTCTGATTGTCGGCCTTGTGATAGGTCGAAGGTTTCTTGTACCCATACCACTCCTTCTTCCTTTCTTTTCATCGCTCGCCGTCCCCCCCTCCATCTTGATTGGTGCAGATGGACCCCTCCCCCCTGCCAAAGGACTTGAGCGTTCAGTGGCTGATCTCAGCAATGGGCTCGTTTGCGCGAGCATCTCGCGGTCTGGCTAACGACATCCAGAACAGCGACCTGAACGATGTGGCCATGTGCCGCAGCATCAATGACCGCATCATGCAGGTAACACGCACACACACACACACCCTCACACACACGCACGCGAAAGGTATCACATACGCACTCACAAACACACACAAAAAACATTTTGAACATGAAGAGGTGAATCCCTCCTGTATAACAATTTGGATTAAAGGATCTTGCTAAATGTTAAAAATATAACTAATCTTTTTAGCTAGACACGCACACACCGGCACTGAAAGCTGTGTGCACAGATACACTGCATCACCCCCAGACAACAGACCGCTCCTCTTCCTGCAGGTGGAGAGAGACTTCCTGTCCCCCTACGTGTCTCCCAGGGAGTCCCCATTCCGTCATGTCCTGGTAGGCTCCGCCCCTCACACCCTTCAGGCCCTCTGGTCTCACCTGGACTCCCTCAAGTCCCGCCTCCCTGAATCCAACGCCGATGACTTCAGAGTGAAGTTCGCCCTCGCCACGTGGACCATCCAGGGCTGTGCCAACGGCATCGCAGGAAACGTGTGGTCCATCGACAATGAGATCTAGATCCAAGTGCCGGGGAGGACGTGTGGGTTACGTCAAAGGTCAGAGGTGAAGCCATCCATCCTGCTGCCTAGCGACCAGTGTAGAGAGTTTTCTAGTTTAACTGTCAGTTATCTACAAAGGAGTGATCACTAAAGGAAAAGGTTACTAATCTGCCCTTCTTAGTAGGATGAGGTTCTGATGTTCATAAGTTTTCTGAGATCTGACCGCCTTAAATATGCCCAAGGTCATTGGGATTTTCTGTTTCATAAAAAAAAAAGTGTTACTTGATACATTGGTGCTAATGACTACAAAACTACAAAAATGGCTGACAGCTTGTCACAATGTCTTTGACTTTATGATTGTAGTCCAACAGATTATGCAGAGTCAGAACAGAATTGAGCTTGAACTCACTAATAAGAGAGATGACTTTGCTTAATTAAATATTGTTAAATAACATGAAATATTGTTTACTGAGAAACAAAATCTCAGTCGCGAAATAATAATAATAATATAATGATAATACCCTGATAATACCCTGATATTCTGTCTGAAGACCACCTGCTGACCAGACATCACCTGACCTGATCACCTGAGGAGAGTTTGACCTCCCTCCAGGTGTGGTACTGAACTATTTATTTACCTATTTATTTATCAGTGACAGGGTTCACTATAAATAGCATTTGTTTGTTTTTTATGCCTTTTTATACATGTCTAATTATCGGGAGCAGTGCCTTCCATAATTATGACAGTTATACTGTCGAAATGCCTACAGCAGCATCTGCTATGGGATGTTGTTACAAGCCGGTTACTAACAGCAGGTCCCATTAAGGCGCCCCAGCAGAACCCCTGCTCCAACACTCCCATCCTCCCTCCTCTCCTCTCTCCTCTTCTCCCTCCTCTCTTTCCTCTGGGCTACCTCAGTTGTGATCACACAGCTGGATTGGTTCAAACATGTGCCCCTACCAAGCCTGATCCAATCAGGAAGGAGGAGAGGAGAGGGGAGGAGGAGAGAGGAGGAGGAGAGAGGAGGGAGGAGGTAGTGTGGTGGTGGTTCCAGAGGGTCTCTGTGGTCCTCAGGACCTCCTGTCTCAGTACCGGTCTTGTACGCCTCCCATCCTGCGACGTTATCAGAAGCAGCGTCTTCCATTATGTGAAGAAGAGGAGGAGGAGAAGGTAGTTTTTGCCTACCAGCGTGTTTATATCGGAGACAGTGTTCTTCATATCTCACTGTAGGTGTGAATGTTTTTTATATTATCGGGGACAGTGTCTCCCCATAATGTTGTAAATATGACGTGTTGTTCCCACGGCAACGCTTCGTCCCTTGACGATGATGCCTGGTCACCAGTCTTGCCTGTTCTGTTCCAGAACAAACACTGACCTTGCTCTCCCCCGCACACAAGATCTCAAACAGTAAGATGGGTCTAAGCTACATGTCTTGTTACAGGCGACAACATGGTTTTCATATGGCTTAATACTGTTCTGGTCTTTAAAGAGCTACAATGAGGAAGGAGGGCAGAGTTTGTGTCTGGACTGACTTTTTTAGTGAGCTAACAAACCTTTTCTATTTAGTGCTACTATCTTTGGTCTGTTTCGCTTGCATACTAAAACGGATGGGGTTAATCGATCCAGTTATTCAGTATAAATCCATCCAGTTGATTAGAACTTTAGGAAGGCTAATGGAACGGAAGTGATCTAGAATGTTTTTTTTCCGTTATTGACGTTGTGATGCAAGGTGTCCATTTATCCACCGCGCCTTTTGCCGGATGTTCCGATGACATTCTGTTTGTTTTCTTTTTTTCTCCGCCTATTTTGTGACTCATTAGTTTTGCGTCCGAAGTTATTATGGGATGTCTGCGTGTATGTCTGTTAGTTTAAGATTCTACTGATGGAATGTGCCTTTATGTTCTTGGTGTTCTTCAACACTTGCTTTGAAATCATTGTAGTTGATTATTTAATGGATGTCTTGTGGATATGAGTTTGTATCAAATGTTGTGGATAGTCTATTCTTTTTTTCAGTTTTGTTTTAGTTTGATCCCCAAAGGTGTTACGAAGACGAGTGGTTTCGATGCCTGGCTATTAAGAGAATAACACAATCATGAACATTTTATTAAACTAGGGCCCGTTTCAATGAAATACATTGTCCATGTACATTATGTTCTGTTTCGGAAGGATTGTCCTCGGATGCATGCCGATGATGCTCACTTTCACTCAGTCAGTTAACTCACCTTTTCCACCTCAAGAAAACCTTATGTTGGTCAGTATATGCAATTTTACAGGTTCCAACAACATGTCGTGTTTTTAATCACCGTTTCAGTATGACTGGTTGTCAGATTGGTATTTTGTCATGACATAGATGTTATCAGGTCTGTTGATATGATGAATGACTCAAATGAAAGTTTAGATATGGTATGTTGTACTGATTAAACCAGAATCAATCATCAGAATGTATTTTATGTTAAATGTGTAAGGTCACATGGTCCAACGAGTCACTATTTCATGTAGTTCCTCAGCTGGTCATTTCTGTAAATGTCACCTTTCGGCCGGATCGAAATACGTACTTTTACACGGACATAAATGAAGCATTTAAAATACTAATTTATCACCGAATCAGTCTTTTTTTCCATGTTCCGTAACTTTTGTGTGATCGCTTTTCATTTCCTTTTCCCATTTAACTGCAATAAATTGTTACATAGCTGTTAAGTCATTGTGTCGTTATTTTGGTCATATTTGTGTCATTATTTTGTTCGTTTTTGTGACATTATTTGATATCTTTTAAGTGATTGTGTCGGGGAATTATGACGGGTTAATAGTGGGGCATTAAATAGAGGTGGATGTTCTATTTGAAGCCACTAGAGGGAGGCTTTATGGGAGAGAGTTAGTCTAAACCCTGGTTTTATGGTGCTGAAACATCTCTGATCTGAATCCCAAACATAATTTACTTAGACAAACTGATCTAAAGAGAACCGTAGAGCGTGCAATGGGCTTCTTGTTGTTCTATTCATTTTTCTTTTACAGCATATAGATATACATACACATAGGCCTATATTGTTAGTATAGCCTTTGAGTCATTCTTTATTTTTAATTGAATACCTGTCAAATGCTTACGCATTCTTGAATAAACGTTTTTAAACGGGCGCTTTTACACTGCAGGGCAGCAGTGACGGTCAAAATAAGATCTTGTTCCTTTAAGCGGGGGTTGACAGCGTGAGCGTGCACAAAGAATAACGCGATGTCTCGAGGCTACGGTAACACTCAAGCACGAGTTCAATCACGGTCCTACAGATCACAAGCAGTTAGATCACTTCACTATTCTGGAGAGTCCAGTGAGATCGATATAGATCCAGTTAGTGAAGACTTGTCCTCTGCTAACAAACCGCTGGAGAATTAAAGCTCGCTGGAGAAGGCTCGCGGAGGGGGGGTGGGGTGGGGGGGTGGGGGGACCGAAGAGGAGCACTGATTGACAGGTACTGTAAACTGCGCGAGCTGGACTGCATGCTCGGACTGTAAAAGTCCCGTCGCTTGTTTATGACCGGAGTAGTTTTTTTTCTCCAGATGCTTCTCTGCAGTCTAACAGCCTCGGTCATTCCTGTCTTAAAGTGTGTGTTCATCTCTTTCTGGTCTTTTCTATGGAAACGTCCCGCGAGCTCAGCCTTGTAACCGCAGCACGTGCGCTCAGGTGTGCTAGCGCGAGACCACAGGAAGTCCTGTCATTGTGCTGCAGGTCTGGAACAACATTAACATTAACCTCAACAATAACACCAACATCAACTTTAACGTCAACATTAATATTGACATCAACATTAACATCAACAAAAACATCAACATTAATATTAACATCTACATTAACGGGACCTTTTGAATGGACAGAGCAGTTGATTTGGGGTTTTGTTGTTCATGTCAGTTTGTCGCCTGCTTGTGTTGATCTGATCTGCTCATGTTTCCTTCAAACTGTTCATATCACCACCAAGATGACTGATAACAACACTGGAGCTCTAAAATAACCAAAGGAATCCAGCTGGGTTGTATAGGAGCTGTGTTTGTCTATATGATGTCTTGGTAACACACACACACACACACACACAGGTCCTGCACCACACACCTCCTTCTCTTCTTCCTCCTCCTTCCTGGCTGTGGCTGGAATCTATAATGGATTGATGGAGTGAAAGAAGATTAAATGGATGGTCCACACCTCCGCCTCCTCCTCACCCCCCCACACCCCTCCCCCCACTCCTCAACCCTAGACCTCCCCCCTTACCCCCCCTCACTACCAGACAGTATTTAGCAGTCTGTCAATAAAGTCCTGCTGGTTGTTTACACTGAATCACAACAGTACGAGGTGGCCATCTTGCTCTGGGTGGACAGGACTGTATGACGGGGGGGTGTGTGAAACTGCCATGAGAATAGTAACAATAACAGCAGAGCGTTACACCCAAGGACGTCGTCTAGGAAACGAGCCTGTAAAGGTTGAAGATGGGGAGGGTCGTGTTACCAGCACCTCAGGCTAGTCTGCTAGTTTGGCTTTTCAAACCATACCCTGTGTGTGTGTCATGTTGTGTGTGTGTCAGGTTGTGTGTGTTATGTGTGTGTGTGTAAGAGATCGGGTCCCCTGTGTTCTTGTCTCTGAGGGGATTGTATTTCGAACCTTTCCTGTCCCCCACACACACAGGCCCCTTGCCCCCCCACAGGGTGTCTGCCCCCCACAGGGCTGTGCCCCCCTGTAGTTTAAAAGAGAAGCAGAGCTCCCATAGGCAGTATCAGGTGACCCTCCTGTGGCCCCTGCCTGCTAGATGCAGCAGTGTACTGAATGACACCCTGGACTAGCAGAGCCAGGGAGATGGACCAGTAAAAACCTGTTAGCGTTAAGATGGTAGGAGGACAGTACTTGTTCAGCGATCGCCAGAGGGAAAGTTTCCCAACAAGAGAGGACATCGTTCAGCTCAGTAACATAACAGATCGCTGCTGAGGTGTCACTGAATCACACACTTCACCAGGTGTGCGGATGAGCTGGGACCTGAGTGTGGGGGGGGGGGGGAGGTGTGTGTGTTAAAGGTGTGTTTGTTGGAGGTGTGTGTGTGTTGGGTGTGTGTGTGTGGGAGCTGTGTGTGTGTTAAAGGTGTGTGTGTTTGTAGGAGCTGTGGTGTGTGTGTGTTTTGGAGGTGTCTGTGTGTGTGTGTTGAAGGTGTGTATGTGTGTTGAAGGAGTGTGTATGTGTGTGTCAGAGGAAGCATGACTGTTTCAACAGTGTTTCGTTTTCTTTAAAATTGTAAGATTTGACTTTCTGTGTGCACAGAAAGAGGAAAAGCAAACGTGTCATACTTCCTGTGTTTATCTCCTTCGTTCACCTCCTTCAGGTGTTCTATTCTATCAAGGTTCATGTGCCTGCCTTAACCAGGTGGGGGCTGAGGGAGGGATTGGGAGGCTGTGGGAGGGGCTGGGAGTGTGTGCGAGGGGCTGAGAGTGTGTGGGAGGGGCTGGGGGGTGTGTGGGAGGGGTTGGAGGGGCTGGGAGGGGCTTGGAGGGGCTGGGAGGGGCTGGGACGTTGTTGTTAATCGCTATCAAGCCTCTTTCCTTGACTGTGTTTAACAGTGACTACCTAAACCCCACACCCGTGTTGTCCAATGGACGGGGACGTGAGAGATCATATGACCCACTGACATCACTGCAGCTGGCAGCCTGGGCTTGTAGGCGGAGCCAGGGAAGTGCGTGGTCGGTGGGCAACCTTTGACCTGACACCTTGGTGCCAGAGGTCAGCCTTAACATCTTCGGTCTCCATAGAGACGGAGAGACGACAAGACAGACACTACTGTCACAGGTAAGAGTGTGTGTGTGTGGTACAGGCTGGGAATGTGGGTTGGTGTTTGTCCTAACTGCTGTGTGTGTAAGGACTGTGTGTGTGTGTGTGTGTATAAGGGCTGTGTAAGTTATTTGTTATTTTTACTCAGCAGACAGGAAATGAGCTCAGGGCTCGTCTCTGATTGGCTGGGAGTGTTGACCATAGCACTGTGTAAATTATGACTGATGTCTTGTTTAACTATGGAGTCAGCTTGGGTCACGCCAGCTGTGTGTGTGTTGCAGAGGCTGCTGTGTCTGTCCAGTCAGGAGTCACACACACACACACTCACACAAGTGTGTTCGGTACCTTTGAAAGCAGACATGTCTCTGGGCTGAATGAGGCTCAGAATACTGAGGGACTGACATCTGACTGCAGGGAGGGAAAACACACCAATAAAGATTGTTCAGTATCTATTTATCTATCTATCTATCCATTCATCTATTTATATATCTATCCATCCATCTATTTATATATCTATCCATCCATCTATTTATCTATCCATCCATCTATCTATCCATCTACCTATTGATCCATGTATTCATCTATGCAGGCAGGCAAACAGACGGGCAGGCAGCCAGGCAGGCAGATAGACAGACAGGCAGACGGGCAGATAGACAGGCAGGCAGATAGACAGACAGGCAGACGGGCAGATAGACAGGCAGGCAGATAGACAGGCAGACAGGCAGGCAGGCAGGCAGGTAGGTAGACAGCCAGCCAGACAGACAGATTGACAGTGTGTGTTACAGTGCCAAGCTGCTGTACAGGAACGGTGGCTGGATATAGAGAGACAGTGTGAATTTACTGTAGGTTAGGAGAAGGATGGAATGAAGAAGGGAAGGAGAGAGAGATGGGGGGAGGGAGGGAGATAGGGAGAGGGAGAGGGAGAGGGGGAGGGAGGATGTGTGAGAGAGGTACAGAACAGGGGTAGGGGGAGGGAGGAGGGAGAGGGGGGGTGACAGTTGGAGGGAGGATGAAACGGTTGAAAAAGGAAGTGTGGTTTCCCTTCAAGAGAGACAGAGAGAGACACAGAGAGAGAAAGAGAAAGAGAGAGAGACACAGAGAGACACAGAGAGAGAGAGAGAAAGAGAAAGAGAGATAGAGACACAGAGAGAGAGCGAGAGACACAGACAGAGAGCGAGGGGCCCAGAATAGTATCAGCAGTGAGCCGGTGAGCTTTTTGTGGAGTGGGACTTTGGATGCCTGGAGCTCCTGGGGGGTGTGTGGGGGGTGAGGACAGGGGGGGCACAGAGGGTGGGGGGTGAGGACAGGCGGGACAGAGAAGGTGGGGGGTGAGGACAGGGGGGACACAGAGGGTGGGGGGTGAGGACGGGGGGGGCACAGAGGGTGGGGGTGAGGACAGGGGGACACAGAGGGTGGGGGGTGAGGACAGGGGGGACTCAGAGGGTGGGGGGTGAGGACAGGGGGGGCACAGAGGGTGGGGGGTGAGGACAGGGGGGACAGTGAGGGTGGGGGGTGAGGACAGAGGGGACACAGAGGGTGGGGGTGAGGACAGGGGGGACACAGAGGGTGGGGGTTGAGGACAGGGGGGACACAGAGGGTGGGGGTTGAGGACAGGCGGGACAGAGAGGGTGGGGGGTGAGGACGGGGGGGGTCAGAGGGTAGGTGGTGAGGACAGGGGGGACACAGAGGGTGGGGGTGAGGACAGGCGGGACAGAGAAGGTGGGGGGTGAAGACAGGGGGGACACAGAGGGTGGGGGGTGAGGACGGGGGGGCCCAGAGGGTGGGGGTGAGGACAGGGGAACACAGAGGGAGGGGGGTGAGGACAGGGGGGGCACAGAGGGTGGGGGGTGAGGACAGGCGGGACAGAGAAGGTGGGGGGTGAATACAGGGGGGACACAGAGGGTGGGGGGTGAGGACGGGGGGGCACAGAGGGTGGGGGTGAGGACAGGGGGACACAGGGTGGGGGGTGAGGACAGGGGGGACACAGAGGGTGGGGGGTGAGGACAGGGGGGACACAGAGGGTGGGGGGTGAGGACAGGGGGGAAGTGTTATTTTAACCCTGCTCTTACATCCAGCTGCCTGTCCCCTCACTCTCACACAGACACACACTCACACACACACAGACACACACTCACACACACACACACACACACACACACACTCACACTCACACACACACACACACACACACACACACTCTCTCACACACTCTCTCACACACACACACACTCTCTCACACACGCTCTCTCTCACACACACACAGCTCCTGGATGGATGTCTGGTGCACTGGTAGTGTCGCTCGAATGGTTTTAACTTCCGATGACTGGGGTTTCCTGTGTGTGTGTGTGTGTTAGAGGTGTGTCTGTGTGTGTGTGTGTGTGTGTGTGTGTGAGAGAGAGAGTGTGTGTGTGTGTGTGCGAGTGTGTGTGTGTGAGTGTGTGTTAGAGGTGTGTCTGTGAGAGAGTGTGTGCGAGTGTGTGTGAGAGTGTGAGGATGAGTGTGTGATGTGAGAGAGAGATGGTCAACACTGCAGTGGACTCCTCCCTACCTATTTCTGATCATGGGTCACCATGGCAACGCCTCTTTCGACTGTGCAGCCCTGACCACTCATCACAACATTTGGTCTCCATGGTAACCCGCCCACAGTGGTGATGGTTGCTGTTTCTCCCCTCCTCCCCCTCCCCTTTCCTCCTCCCCTCCCCTCCTCTCTGTCTGGTGAGACTGAGGAAGCTGATGGGATGCTGACAGTGATGTAATGTGACAGTGATGTCATGTGACAGTGATGTCATGTGACAGTGTTGTCATGTGGTTAAGTAAGATTTGCTCTCAGAGGGCGTGTGTATGCAGAATATGTGTGTGTGTATATATATGAGAGGGAGAGGGGGAGCGAGAGGGAGACAGAGAGAGAGGGGAGACAGGAGAGAGAGGGATGGAGAGAGAGGGAGAGCGAGAGGAGAGAAAGAGAGTAGAGAAAGAGAGGAGAGAGGAGAGAAAGAGAGAGAGAGAGAGGAAGGAGGGAGGAAGGAGAGAGGTAAAAAGACCAGGTAAAAAAAAACAGGTAGGTAAAAAGAGACGAGAAAGCAGGGATGAGAAAAAGACAGATGTGGTCTGACATGGAGGGATCAGGAGGGAGACACACCACCTCTCTCTCTCTCTGTCTTTCTCTCCCTCTCTGTCTCTCTCTCTGTCTCTCTCTCTCTCTGTCTCTCTGTCTCTCTCTCTGTGTCTCTCTCTCTCTCTGTCTCTCTCTCTCCCTCTCTCTCTCTCTCTCTCTCCCTCTCTGTCTCTCTCTCTCTCTCTCTCTCCCTCTCTCTCCCTCTCTCTCCCTCCAAATCCAGATGTCCTCTCAGCGTCCAGATGGCCCTGAAGTAGAGAGGTGTTTGCACCACACACACACACACACATGCCACATTCCCATTCCTCTGGGGAGGATTAACGCTCCTGATTAGGACTTCCCCCCTTCCTCCTCTCCCCCCCTCCTCCCTCACCCACCAGTCTGCTGCGAGCTGATTGGCTGCGTTGGTCGGTCCTGATGCTGGCTGGAGGAGATCAGGAGGGGTGGGAGGGGTGGGAGGGGTGGATGTCACCGCGGCAATAGTGATGCACCCACTCACGAGCCTCCCCTGGGGAGGGAGGGGAGGGAGGAGGGGGAGGGAGGGGGCAGGAAGACAGGAGAGGAACAACACAATAACAACAGCCAGGATTGGGAGTTGGGATTAAAGAGCAGCAGAGCCGGCGACACACACACACACAGACACACACACACACACACACATAACGAGGGAAACATGAAGGGAACGGCTGTGTTCCCTGCTGCTGTCGCTCGTCCCCCTCACTCCGCTGTGAAGCGGATGATGCTGCACTGAGAGAGAGAGAGAAAGAGAGAGGGAGAGGGAGAGGACAGAGAGAGCAGAAAGGCAGGGTGAATCAGGGAGAGGAGAGAGGACAGACCGATAGAATGGAAGGATGAGGAGAGGGTCTGTACCTGTCTGCCTGTCTGCCTGTCTGTCTGTCTGTCTGCCTTTCTGTCTGTCTGCCTGTCTGTTTGCCTGTCTGTCTGTCTGTCACTCTCCACTGACTCAGTTATATTCTGCTGACTGAGTGTCAAGATTCTGCTGCTTCAGACTGACATAACTGACTACTTCCTGGATTCTACTTTGATGTCTAATGACTGTCTGGATCTACTGTTTCTAATGGATGACAGGATTCTACTGCTTTTCTACTGGCTGACTGGACTGTTTCTACTGAGTGAAGATTCTGAAGCAGGAATCTGTTTGGACTTTTATAAAGGATTCTACTCTGTCTCTGCTAAGGGACTGTCAGGATTCTATTGAGTAGAAATAGGAGGAGGTGGGAGGAGGAGGAGGAGAGGACGAGGAGAAGAGGGAGAGGAGGAGGAGGAGAGGAGGGTGAGAAGCGGAGGAGAGGAGGAGCAGAGGAGGAGGCAGAGGAGAGGAGGAGAGCCATGGGAGAGACATCAGAGTACCAGAGACTTCAGGACTCTTCTGAGTGTGACCTCCAGCACACAGCCAGTGATGATGATGAGGTAGAGAGCAACCACAGAGACGGAGACTGTGTGTGAGGAGGTGTGTGTGTGTGTGTCTGTGTGTGTGTGTGTGTGTGTGAGTGAGAGAGAGGCGAACTGAGGCAAATAACAGTGTCTTTGTCTAGCTTTAAGCTGTTGCTTAAACACCACCCTCTCTCACACACACCCTTTTTCTCTCATACACTCACACACACCCTTTCTCTCTCATACACACTCACAAACATATACACACACACACACACACTCATGCAGACACACAAGCCTGTGTACTTTAATGCAGAAGCATGATGTCACTTTAGGTGTTACTGAACAAGCTCCCTCCATCTCCCTCTCACTCTTCATTTCTCCCTCCCTTTCTCTCTCTTCATTTCTCCCTCCCTCTCTCTTTCTCCTTCTCTCCCTCTCTTCCTCCATCTCATGGTGCAGAGGTGTGTGTGTACGTACCTGGGTGTATGTGTGTGGGTGTGTGTGTGTGTTGCAGCACACTGAAGTCTACAGTGTGACACACACATATTCACTGACTTACACACTCAGAAGGAGGAGGAGCGGTGGTGGAGGAGAAGGAGAGGAGGTTTGTTGGCAGCAGGAAGCAGGATAGTTTTGTTAGTAGAGATGAACTCTCCAGGGCTACAGTAATGTCTGACACACATTAGACACACACACTCTCTCACCCCCCCCCCCCCCCCCCCGGCTCTCTCTGTCACACACACATGCTCTCTCTCTCTATGTCTCTCTCTCTCTCTCGCTCTTTCTCTCCTCTCCGTGATGGGTGTCTTTATGCATGGGATTATGCAGTAAACCGCCCCCCCCCCTCTTTAGTGGTTTTATAAAAGGGGGCACATATGTTGTGTGTGTGTGTGAGAGAGAGAGAGAGTGAGCGAGAGTGTGTGAGAGAGTGTTTGTGTGTGTGTGTATGAGAGAGGGTGTGGGTGGGTGGGTGTGAGAGAAAGGCAGAGAAAGAGTGAGAGATAGTTTTTGTGTGTGTATGAGAGAGGGTGTGTGTGCGTTTGTGTGTGAATGCTTGTGTATGTGTGTGTTTATGTTTATGAGCCAGGGTGTGTGTGTAAGAGAGAGGATGTGTTTGTGTGTATATGTGTGTGTGTGTGTGTGTGTGTGTGTGTGTGTGAGAGAGTGAGAGAGAGAGAGCGAAACAGAGAGAATGGAATACCCCGCCTATAGTCTAATTTGGTGATTCGGCCACGCAGAGGCTGTTTTAAAGAGAATGTTCCAGAATTACTCTTATCTACTCAGAAAAACTCTTGTTTCTATCTCCATGAATCTAGACTAGTGGGACAGAATGAATGAGACTGTTAATGTGTGTGCGTGGGGGGGTGGAAGAGAGACTGACCCTGTGTGTGTGTGTGTGTTTCTAATGAGATGCTAATGAATGCAAATGCTATTTTAATCTGTGCTGTCAGACATTTATCTTAAATGTTAACTAATATAATAGTTTATATTCAATTAGTAGAGTTAGAGTAATGTCTACTGGAGGTTGAGAGGGAGGGGAGAGAGGGAGAGAGAGGGGGAGAGAGGGGGAGAGAAGGAAATATAACCTTGAATGTAGAAAGAAGCCAGTTGTCGTCATTGTTCAGAATCTAAGCTCCTTATATGCAGGATTTAATCCTTTCAAACCAGTACAGATTCATCGCTTTCTATTGTACACTGATAATAAAGTATCTTGTTGTACACAATAACAATCTGTTTCGATTGGACCGTGAAATTCTACTCTTTCTATTGGACAGAGTGACATTCTACTCTTTCTATTGGACGAGCAACATTCTACTCTGTTTCTATTGGACAGAGTGACATTCTACTCTTTCTATTGGACGAGCGACATTCTACTCTGTTTCTATGGGACAGAGTGACATTCTACTGTTTCTATTGGACAGAATGGTGTAGTGTTTTCATTGTGGCCGTGGCATGTGTACCCTCTGGTGGTAAGTGTGGTTGAAATGCAGGCTGGGATCAGACTGAGCATGTCAGCGTCACCATGATGTCAGAGAAGCAGGAGATGACATCATCTCTGCTGCAGAAGTGTGTTTGGCGAAGTCATCATGGAAGAACACCCACACACACACACAATCACCAGAATGGAACAGACTTAATGAGAGGTTAGAGGCTGGGAGGGTAGAGGCTGGAGGTTAGAGGCTGGGAGAGTGGAGGCTGGAGGTTAGCCAGAGGCTTAGAGGCTGGGAGGGTAGAGGCTGTTGGTTAGAGGCTAGAGGGTAGAGGTTGGGAGGGTAGAGGCTGGAGGTTAGAGTCTGGGACCTGCAGCTGTTTCTGGTTTGTTTACAGACAAAGAGATAACATTTTTGTGGAGTGAGACACAGGAAATACGTTCAACACCAAATAAAGAAGAAAATGTGGCGGAGAGTCTCTCCCTGGTGACGGAGGAGGAGGAGGGGAGGGAGGAGGAGGAGATGGGGAGGAGAGTCTGAGGGGAGCGAGGGAGGGAGGGAGGAGGAGGTGGGAAGGAGGAGACGTTAGGGGACAGTAGAGATGAGAGACTGGTTCAGGATAGAGAGATAGAGAGAGTGTTTAATGCAGGAGGGGCTTGGGGGGGAGAGAGGGGAGAGTAGGAGGGGTTATCCCACAGGATGTGGACTCTCCATCCTGCAGTTAAACGTGACCTCTTGGCTTTGGATCAAATACTGCTGTCCCCTCTAATACCAGTAATGTCTGTATCACTGTCTGTCTGTACCACTGTCTGTCTGTCTGTATCACTCTGTCAGTCTGTCTGTCATCACTGTCTGTCTGTTTGTCTATATCACTGTCTGTCTGTATCACTGTTTGTCTGTATCACTCTGTCTGTCAATCTGTCTGTCTGTATCACTGTCTGTCTGTCTGTATCACTGTCTGTCTGTCTGTGCCACTCTCTGCCTGTCTGTCTGTCTGTATCACTATCTGTCTGTCTTTATCACTATCTGTCTGTCTCACTGTCTGTCTGTATCTCCCTCTATATATCTATCTGTCTTCCTCCCTCTGCCCCCTCCTTCTCCCTGTCTCCCTCCCTCTACCCCCTCCCTCTTCCTGTCTCCCTCCCTCTGCCCCCTCCCCCTCCCTGTCTCACTCCCTCTGCCCCCTCCCTCTCCCTGTCTCCCTCCCTCTACCCCCTCCCTCTTCCTGTCTCCCTCCCTCTGCCCCCTCCCCCTCCCTGTCTCACTCCCTCTGCCCCCCCCCCCCCCCTCTGTCCCCCTCTGTCCCCCTCTGTCCCCCTCCCTCTGTCCTTGTGTTGTCAGAGAGGCATGATCCAGGGCTGGTATTAATAGAGCCACACTGGAGGAAGAGGGAAACACGAACTAGACAGGAGCTGGACACCCTGAGGAGAGGGGGGGAGACAGGGGAGGGGGGAGACAGGGGAGGGGTTAACTGTTTGGGAACTTCTGCAACTTGGGATTCCTAGCTGACGTCACACAAAGAGGAGGAAAGAGAGAGGGAGGGAAAGAGTGGAGGACTGAGGGAGAGAGGGAGGGAGAGGAAGGGAGAGAGAGGTAGGGAGGGAGGGATGGAGGGGAAGAGAGAGAGGCAGACCCTGGCCTCAGATGGAACTCAGCAGTTGATTGGTCAGTGTGGTCCTCAGACCCCAGCCTGCTGTTTGAGGTCAGAACATCTGATGTTTACAGAGTGGATGTTTTTCTGGCTGGAAGCTGCTAGAATCCAGCTGATCTGGAGGACTGGAGAGAACAGTACTGGGAGGAGTGTGTGTCTGTGTGTTTGTAAGTGAGAGAGAGCTGTGTGTGTGTGTGTGTGTGAGAAGCGGTAGGAGAACCTCTCCAGAGATGGAATGTTGTGTGGACGTTCTAGAAGTTCTGCTGTCGTGTGTTGGGATCCTGAGATCTGAAGTGGGATGACCTCTGGGATTAGGAGCGGAGAGTTCAGTCACCTGGGACTGTCATGACGACCAGGACTCTAACACCTACTGAGGAAATACTGTAGAGGCCATCTGGGACCAACACACAACCTTATACGCACACAGCTTTACACACACACACACAGTTTTACACACACATAGCTTTACACACACATACACATAACCTTACACACACAGCTTTACACAAACACACACACAACCTTACACACACACACAGCTTTACACACACACACCTGAAAATACTCTGCAGGGATTTGAGATGCGTCGGTTTGACAAGATCAGAAGCTCGTTCCCCTTCTTGGCTCAGTTCCATGTTTACAGGGTGAGTTCTGCTGCTGCTGGGTCAAATGAGCACCAAGTGCATCGTGGGAATTGCAGTTTATTGTGCAATTAGCGATGGTTAAGCCTTTTACTGTCTTTTAGCAATTCTGTTTTTGTAGTTCTGTCGTCGTTAACTCTCACTTCTGACCAGTAACTGTGCATATAGAGACAACTTAGAACATTCTCAAAAGAGATGGATGAAGTTTAATTAGAGAGAGATGGAGAAAGGGATAGAGGGAGAGAGGGAGGGAGGAAGGGAGTAAGAGGGAGGGAAGATGAGATCAAGCCAGAGACATTCCTTACCAGGGAGCAGTCTGGGAACACATTCCTCCTCCTCCTCATCCTCTTCATCATCCTCCTCCATCCCTCCTCCTCTCTCCGTCTCTCTCTCTTTCTCCCCCTCCTCTTCCTCCCCTCTATCTTCCTCCTCCTCTCTCTGGGTCTGGTAGGGGAGCACACTGTGTTAACTTGCTGAGACACGTCCCAGACCTGGCGTTCACACTGACAGGGCCGTGTGTCAACGAGCCGGCGAGGCGTCCTTCCTTCAGCCTGGTGCCTCATTCCTCAGCAGTGTGCTACATGTCACACCTGCCAGACACTCAGAACATGCTGCTTCCTGTCCTCCCTCACACTGTGTGTGTGTGTGTGAGAGAGAGAGTGAGTGAGTGAGTGAGTGAGAGAGTGAGAGAGTGAGAGAGTGAGAGAGTGAGAGAGTGTGAGAGTGAGAGAGTGAGAGAAGATGTGTGTGTGTGTACACCGTGTGTGTGTGAGTGTGACAAGTAGAGAGATGGCAAGAGAGAGATGCGAGTGTGTCACCGTGTGTGTGTGTGTGTGTGTGTGTAAGAGAGAGAACAGGATGTCTGTGACAGTGCAGACATCCTCCGAGGAGGAAGCCGTGACCTTTGTGACCTTTGACCCTGCCCTGGTAAATACAGGAAGTAGTTCTGCCACAAAAGGCAAATTATCAACTGGGGAGATCCTTAATAACAGGCTGTACTGAACATAGTCATGTGACCTGAGGTTCATCATGTGACCTGAGCTTAGTCATGTGACCTGAGGTTCATCATGTGACCTGTACACACACACTGTGTGACGTTCATCCCCAAGCCGTCAAACTGGCCACACACACAGACACACACACACACACACAAGGTGGGCTCTGTCAGTGAGATACTGAAAGACTTCCTGACTGCCAGATGACCTGGTTTTGCTAATATGGTTTTTGTGTGTGTGTGTGGAAGTCTCAAAGTAATCTAAATCATCTGATGTCTAGCTTGCTGTACCGGGGATGTGGATCACAGCAGACTACAGACAGTATTTAGACTGAAGGCCAGTCAGCCAGTCAGCCAGCCAGTCAGTCAGTCAGCCAGTCATTCGTTCAGCCAGTCAGCCGGCCAGTCAGCCAGTCAGCCAGTCAGCCAGTCAGCCAGCCAGCCAGTCAGTCAGTCAGTCAGTCAGCCAGCCAAATAGTCAGTCAGTCAGCCAGTCATTCAATCAGCCAGTCATTCGGTCAGCCAGCTAGTCAGCCAGCCAGTCAGCCAGCCAGTCAGCCGGTCAGCCAGCCAGTCGGTCAGTCGGTCAGTCAGTCAGTCGGTCGGTCGGTCAACCAGTCAGTTCTGCTGAACACAGTAAGTATTGACATAGTCAGACTTGGTTGAGTGGAGCTCACTGGTGTGGAGATCCTGCAGTGTGATAGAGAGGGCTGCCATGCTAGCTGGAGGGCTCTGTTCTGACGGCCAGTTTCCCTGTTCCCCATGTTCCCAGCAGCAGCTGGCCTCCAGCATGCAGGCAGAGGAGGGCACAGAATGGCTGCTGGCCTTCTCCTGGAGGTCCAGCTGCAGCAGTACTTCACCAGGATCAGGGACGAGCTCAACGTCACACGACTCTCTCACTTCGACTACGTCCAAGAACGAGGACCTGGAGAAGATAGGCATGGGCAGGCCTGGTGAGGGAGGGGAAGAGGGGGGGGAGAGGGAGAGGGGGAGAGAGGGAGGGAGAGAGGGCGAGAGGGAGGGGGAGGGAGTTGGTGTGACACAGTGTGTGTGTGTGGGAGTGAGTTGCCGTGTGTGTTTGTGTTTTGTAGAAGCAATGCCTGCAGTTAAACAAAAGGTCAAGCATTGTCTCAAATCTCCTCTCCCTTTCCTCTACTCCCCTTTCCCTCCCTCCCCCCTCCCTCTCTCCATCCCTCCCTCCCTCTCTCCCTCCCTCCCTCGCTCCCTCCCTCTGTTGCAGGACAGAGAAGACTGTGGGAGGCGGTTAAGAGAAGGAAAGCGATGTGTAAACGCAAGTCCTGGATGAGCAAAGTAAACTCACGCACACATGCACACGCACACACACACTCTGTAATCTAACAGGGTCTCTGCTCCTTCTCTCTTGCTGCTCCTCCTCTCTCTCTGCTCCTCATCCTCCCTTCCTCTCTGTCTCTGCTCCTCCTCTGTCCCTCCCTCCTCCTCCTCTCTTTGTCCCTCCCTCCCTTCCTCCCTCTCTCTCTTTGCTCCTCCCTCCCTCATCCTCTCTTTCTGCTCCTCCCTCCCTCCAGGTGTTCAGTGGTCGGCGTCCAGATGGAGACATGCCAGCAGGGCCAGCCAGCCTCGTCCTTCAGGAAGCTGAGCTCCAGCCCTCCTCCAGGGGAGGCTCTGAGCGTGGCTGCCCAGCCAGGAGGCCCCGTGCTGGGCCTGAGCCTGGGTCTGGGCCCTGGACAGCCTCTAGAGCTGCAGCAGCAGGTCCTGACCTGCCTGGTGCCTGAGAAGAACCTGGCTCTGTTGAGAAGCTGGGAGATGGATCGTTTGGAGTGGTCAGGAGGGGAGAGTGGATCACACCTGCTGGGAAGGTGAGGAGGAGAGGAGGAGGGGAGAGGAGGAGAAGGAGGAGGGGAGAGAAGGGATGAGGGGAGAGGAGGAGGGGAGGAGGGGAGGAGGGAGGAGTAGGAAGGGGAGGAGGGAGGAGTAGGAAGGGGAGAGGGGAGAGAAGGGTAAAGGAGAGATGTATTAATGCAGTGAGTATCCTGTGAAGACTATGAAAGATTTTGATATTGTGGTGTGTGTGTGTGTGTCGGTCTGTGTGCCTGTCTGTGTGTGTGTATGTGTCTCTGTGTATGTGTCTCTGTGTATGTGTGTATGTCTCTGTGTGTGTCTCTGTGTCTTTGTGTGTGTCTGTGTGTGTGTGTCTGTGTCTGTCTGTGTGTCTGTGTGTGTGTGTGTGTCTCTGTGTATGTCTGTGTGTGTGTGTGTGTCTGTGTGTGTGTGTCTGTGTGTCTCTGTGTGTGTGTGTGTCTGTGTGTGTCTGTGTGTGTGTCTGGGGGGGGTCAAATGGCTCAAAGGGTTAAGGTGTTGGCCTCATGATGGGAAGGTTGTGAAGGTTGTGATATCGAGCCCCGGCTGTGGCTATGTTGATGTTGTGTCCTTGGGCAAGGCACTTCACCCTACTTGCATCAGGGAAAATGTCCCTGTACTTACTGTAAGTCGCTTTGGATAAAAGTGTCTGCTAAATGAATAAATGTAAATGTGTCTGTGTGTGTCTGTGTGTGTGTGTCCTCAGCTGGCTGTGGCAGTGAAGTGTCTAAAGCTGGATGTGTTGAACCATCCGGAGGCTCTGGATGACTTCATCACTGAGGTCAACGCCATGCACTCCCTCCACCACCCCAACCTCATCCACCTGTACGAGTGGTGCTCACACACCCCATGAAGATGGTACACACACTCACACACACTCACTCACACACAGTCTCACACGCGCACACACACACCCCACTCACACACACACACTTACTCACACACACACACACACACACTTACACACACTCACTCACACACAAACACTCACATACACACACACACACACATACACACACTCACACACACACTTACTCACACACACACACATACACACACTCAAACACACACTCACTCACACACTCACACACACACACACTCACACACACACACACACACAGCAGCAGCAGCAGCCATCACACTAATTATCAGTTTAGTTTATATCTGATTCTTTTTCACATCCTCTCTGAACTTTATCACAGCTGGTATCATTTTGATCTGCTTCCCTGTATCTTGTACTTATTATATTTGATATTGTTCCTCTGATGCCTGTACTGCACCTTGCTGCTGCACACAGACATTTCCTCACTGAGGGTCTCCCAGGGTTTCACTGTGGTCTAACTCTGGTTCTCTCTTTTTACTCCCCCCTTCCCTCCCCTTCCCCCCCCCCCCACTCCACCCTCCCTCCACCTCTCCCTCCCCCTCCTTCTCCTCCCTCCCCCCCACTCCACCCTCCCTCTCCCTCCCCCTCCCCTTCTCCCTCCCCTTCTCCACCCTCCCTCTCCCCTCCCCCTCCTTCTCCTCCCTCCCCCCCCTACTCCACCCTCCCTCTCCCTCCCTCTCCCTCCTCTCCCTCTCCCTCCCTCTCCCTCCCTCTCCCTCCCTCTCCCTCCCTCTCCCTCCCCTTCTCCCTCCCCTTCCCCCCCTCCTTCTCCTCCCTCCCTCTCCCTCCCCCTCCCCCTCTCCCTCCCCCTCCTTCTCCCTCCCTCCCCCTCCCTCTCCCTTCCTCCTTCCCCAGGTGACAGAGCTGGCTCCTCTGGGCTCCTTGCTAGATCGTCTGCGCTGCAGCACAGTTCCTCTGCTCATACACACACTCTGCCAGTACGCTGTCCAGGTTAGGAGTGTGTCTGTGTGCGTGTGGTACTTGTATAACGTGTAACGCGTGGTACAGCGGTGTAATGCAGCCGTGCATCCTGTAGGTGGCGTGTGGGATGTGGTACCTGGAACAGCGCAGGTTCATCCACAGGGACCTGGCCTGCAGGAACATTCTGTTAACAGACACACACACGGTGAAGATCGGGGACTTTGGTCTGATGAGGGCTCTGTCGGATCAGCAGCAACACTACGTCATGCAAGAGACGCACAAGGTGCCCTACGCATGGTGAGACACACGCACACAGATGCACACACAGACACACACACACACAGACACACAGACAGATGAAGAAGAAAGAACAAAGGGGAAGTAAGAATAGAAACAATTCTGGATGGTTTCACATTTGAGGTGTGTGTGTGTGTATCTGTGCATGTGTGTGTGTGTATCTGTGCATGTGTGTGTCTGTGTGTGTGTGCAGGTGTGCTCCAGAGAGTCTGAAGTCCAGAACGTTCTCTCACGCTTCAGACAGCTGGATGTTTGGAGTGACGCTGTGGGAGATGTTCACCCACGGACAAGAACCCTGCTGGGACTGAACGGCAGCCAAGCCAGGTACACACACACACACACTGTACACACACACACACACGCACTGTACACACACACACACGCACGCACAACCACTCAGACACACAGACTGATACTGATGTGTGTGTGTGTGTCAGATCCTGCACCAGCTGGATAAGGAGGGGGAGCGTCTGTGGAAGCCAGAGGACTGCCCCAAGGAAGTGTTCAGCATCCTGCTGCAGTGCTGGGAGCTGCAGCCCCAACACAGACCCTCCTTCCTGGCCCTCCGAGAGCTGCTGCTGGAGGTGTGTGTGTACAGTGTGTACAGTGTGTGCAGTGTGTACAGCGTGTATGTGTGTGTCTGTGTGTGTACAGTGTGTATAGTGTGTACAGTGTGTGTGTGTGTGTGTGTGGGGGGATACTTTTAAAATAAAAGGACATTTACAGTACTTGTAGTCATCTATCAGACGCTCTTATCTAGAGAGACTTACAGTAATTACACTTGCCCCCTGAGGCAAGTAGGGTGAAGTGCCTTGCCCAAAGACACATCATCATCTGGCACGGCCTGAATCGAACCGCCACCATTCTGATTACTAGGCCAACTCCATAACTGTTCTGCCACCAGACTTTTCATCAGTCAAAGGTTCTCAACATCGCCATCTACTGACGAGTGTCTTCTATGACCATATGACCATGCCCACAGACGTGTGTGTTTCTGTAACTGTGTGTGTGTGTTCCAGACCATGCCCACAGACATGTGTGTGTGTTTCTGTAACTGTGTGTGTGTGTTACTGTAACTGTGTGTGTGTCTGTTCCGGACCATGCCCACAGACATGTGTGTGTGTTTCTGTAACTGTGTGTGTGTCTGTTCCGGACCATGCCCACTTACCTGTGTGTGTGTTTCTGTAACTGTGTGTGTTTCTGTAACAGTGTGTGTTCCAGACCATGCCCACAGACATGTGTGTGTATCTGTAACTGTGTGTGTTTCTGTAACTGTGTATGTGTCTGTTCCGGACCATGCCACTTACCTGTGTGTGTGTTTCTGTAACTGTGTGTGTTTCTGTAACAGTGTGTGTTCCAGACCATGCCCACAGACATGTGTGTGTATCTGTAACTGTGTGTGTTTCTGTAACTGTGTATGTGTCTGTTCCGGACCATGCCCACTTACCTGTGTGTGTGTTTCTGTAACTGTGTGTGTGTGTTTCTGTAACTGTGTGTGTTCCAGACCATGCCCACAGACGTGTGTGTTTCTGTAACTGTGTGTGTTTCTGTAACTGTGTATGTATTCCAGACCATGCCCACAGACATGTGTGTGTTTCTGTAACTGTGTGTGTGTGTGTTTCTGTAACAGTGTGTGTTCCAGACCATGCCCACAGACATTCTGTAACTGTGTGTGTTTCTGTAACTGTGTGTGTGTGTGTTCCAGACCATGCCCACAGACATGTGTGTGTTTCTGTAACTGTGTGTGTGTGTGTTCCAGACCATGCCCACAGACATGTGTGTGTTTCTGTAACTGTGTGTGTGTGTGTGTTCCAGACCATGCCCACAGACGTGTGTGTTTCTGTAACTGTGTGTGTGTGTGTGTGTTCCAGACCATGCCCACAGACATGTGTGTGTTTCTGTAACTGTGTGTGTGTGTTCCAGACCATGCCTACAGACATGTGTGTGTTTCTGTAACTGTGTGTGTGTGTGTGTTCCAGACCATGCCCACAGACGTGTGTGTTTCTGTAACTGTGTGTGTGTGTTCCAGACCATGCCTACAGACATGTGTGTGTTTCTGTAACTGTGTGTGTGTGTTCCAGACCATGCCACAGACATGTGTGTGTTTCTGTAACTGTGTGTGGGTCGTGTGTGTTCCAGACCATGCCCACAGACATGTGTGCTCTCCAGGACTTTGATGAACCAGACAAGCTGCTGATTAAAGTTAACGACATCATCACCATCATCGAGGGCAGGTGAGAGTCTGACAGAGAAACAGCAACATACACAGCTATAGAAACAGCAACATACACATAACCCACACACAGCTATAGAAACAGCAACATACACATAACCCACACACAGCTATAGAAACAGGATTTCACTGAGCCCCTGTCTTACTGACAGTGTGTGTGTGTACCTGTGTGTGTGTACCTGTGTGTGTACCTTTGTGTGTGTGCGCGCATGTGTGTGTATCTTTTGTGTACCTGTGTGTGTGTGTGTGTGTGTGTGTCGTCCAGGGCTGAGAATTACTGGTGGCGAGGCCAGAACAGACGCAGCCATCTGATTGGTCTGTTCCCGCGGAACGTGGTGGTGTCGGAGGCAGGGCTGTCAGCTGGTGACATCAGCAGGCCGCTGAAGAACAGCTTCATCCACACAGGACATGGAGACACAGACCCTCAACTGAGCTGGGGGTACCCTGACCACATCGACGAGTAGGAACACACACTCACACACGCTCACACACACACTCACTCACACACTCACACACACACTCACTCACACACACGCACTCCAGCAACACACATACAATACAGCAACATGCCCACACACACACATACTCACACTCACTGCAGCAACCCACACGTTGATTCATTGAAGAATCCTGATAGTGTTGATATCAGTTCATCTGTTGGCCAGTAGAGGGCAGTACAGCCCCAGCCTCCAGGCCTCCAGCCCCATCCTCCAGGCCTCCTTACAGCAGAGGGGGACCAGCCTCACAGTGAACACTGTGATGGATGAGCAGCTTTGGCCATAACCTCTGTTCTGTGCTCTCATCCCTTACAAACCATCCATCTCTCTTTCTAGAAAGGTTTTCTTTATATTTCTTACTATTTCCCCCCCCTCTCCTTCCCTCCTCTCCCTCCCTCCTCTTCGCTCCCTCCTCCTCTCCCTTCCCTCCTCTCCCTCCCTCCTCTTCGCTCCCTCCTCCTCTCCCTTCCCTCCTCTCCCTCCCTCCTCTTCGCTCCCTCCTCCTCTCCCTCCCTCCTCTTCGCTCCCTCCTCCTCTCCTTCCCTCCTCTCTGTTCCCTCCTTCCTCTCTCTCTCCCTCCCTCCTCTCCCTCCCTCCCTCCCTCCCCCTCTCCCTTCCCTCCTCTCCCTCCCTCCTCTCTGTTCCCTCCTTCCTCCTCTCCCTCCTCCACTCCCTCCATCCTCGCCCTCCTCCTCTCCCTCCCTCCCCCCCTCCCTCCCCCCCTCTCCAGTCTGTACCTGGGGAACCCTCTGGACCCTCCAGATGTTCTTGGTTTGGACTTTAGTTCTCCTCCTCCCCCCCGGCTCCCAGGACGCTGCCAGAGTGAGTCTCCTGTCTGCTCCAGACCTCCACTACACAACCTGCTCACCTTGGTTACTGTTCCCACGGTGACCCTGGCTGTTCCTGTTAACCTCTGCTGCCTTCACAGCTGACCTCTGACCTCAAAATGTTTCTGGTGTGTGCGAATGGGTGTTCCTGTGTGTGTGAATGTGTGTGTGTGTGGATGTGTGTTTACATGTGTGTGTGTGTGTGTGTCCAGAGCCATGCTACGATCCCGTCGCAGATGAAGAGGACTTGACCTCCACAGCCATGAAGAGGCTGTCGCTACGGAAACCAGCCTCCATCAAAGGCCTCAAGCTCAAGCCTTCCGCCTGGGTCTCCGCCTCTAAACAGGGTGGCCGGACTTCCTGTCAAGATGGCCGGACTTCCTGCAAAGGCCACGCCCCCAACAGCGAGGTGTCTCTCATAGACTTCGGGGAGGAGTTTCCCTCTCCGGCCACGCGCTCTCCCTCCCCCGTGGTTGAAATCCAGGTGCCCTCATTGGCTAAGCTGGCACTGGAGGCGGAGTCTATCCTGGACAAGACGCCACCCCAGAGCCCATGGCGGTCATTGCCCCGCCCCCTTCACCCCACTCCGGTGGTGGACTGGGATGCCCGGCCCCTGCCCCCGCCCCCCGCCTACGACACTGTGGCTCAGGATGAGGACGACATGGAGGTACCAACATGTTCCCCTCAGTTATATATAGTTATATACAGATATATATAGTGTGGCATCCGTAGGCTAGAAAGTGCTGAAGAAGACTACAGGAAGTGCCCAGTAACAGTCTTTCAGAGGTGAAAGGTCAAATGAAACTGCTTAATGACATCACATTCCACATCAATGCTGTGATTCTGTGTTTTCTTGCCAGGTGAGCTCCATCACCAGCGTGGAGCCGCACAGCCCAGCTGAGGCCCTCTCTGCTGCGGAGAGGGGAGGAGGGGGAGCCCCCTGGAAGAATGGGCCAGCCTGGACTTGAGGACAACCTGTTCCTGCCCTGCCGCGCCCCCCAGGCCCCCTCATCCTCCTCCTTCTCCCAGTCGGCCGAGATCTTCCAGGAGCTCCAGCAAGAATGCATGAGGAAGCTGCAGGTTCTCCAGCCACAACCCCAGCCCTCACCCTCCCTGGGCTCGTCCCCAGCCTCAGCCCCCCTCCACCCTCAGGACTTCCAGATCAGCCTCTCCTTCCCCGAAGACAAACCTCAAATCCCACCCCGCGCCCCCATCCCACCACGGCCAATCAAACGAGGCGACTATGGCCCCGCCCGCTGGTCAGGTGACCTCTCCCTGACCCCCTGTGGTGACGACCCTCAGGGCCCGCCCCCCCAGATCCCCCCCCGTGACCCCCTCTCCCAGCCCGGCTCTCGCACCCCCAGCCCCATGTGCCTAGCGGGGACCCTCCCCCAAAACAGAGGGTTCCCCATCACCCCCAGTGCCCCCTTGGCACCCCCCCTCTCCTCCAGCCTCCCCCACGCCTCTCTCCTCGCCTCCTCTCCTGGTAAAACCATGCCACCCACACACAGCTTCGCCCCTGACCCCAAGTATGCTGCCCCCCAGATCGTGCATGCCCACTCCCACCCCCTGGTGGCCCCCCAGGCCCCACCTCAAGCCAAAGGCCCCTGTATCCTTCCAATTGTCCGGGATGGACGAAAGGTGAGCAGCACCCACTACTACCTCCTCCCAGAGAAGCCCTCCTACTTGGATCGCTACGCCCGCTTCTTCAGGGAGACTAATGGAGGAGGAGGTGGAGGGGGCAAAGGAGGAGGGGTGGAGGAGAGAAGGCAAGTTAACACTGCCACCGTTAGACCCATGATGGTCACCCTCCCTCAGGGGGAACTATCCCAGGGTCAGATGCTGCTGGCTGGGGATCTGAAAACCAACTTCTCCAACAACAACAGCAGTCTGGGTGGAGGGGGTGGGGCTGTGGGTGGAGGGGGTGGGGCTGGGGCTGGGGCTGGGGCTGTGGGTGGAGGGGGTGTGGCTCTGGGTGGAGGGTGTGTGGCTCTGGGTGGAGGGTGTGTGGTAGTGAGGCCAGGCATGAAGGCTTCTCTTATCCAGCCCAGAGTGATGGCAGAGGGGATTCTCAGCCCGGCGGTGGCCCCTGTCCACACCGACACACCTGGAGACTCCAGAGCTGACCGGGTCAGAATGGTGAGTTTGGCCAGGAGAGGGAGTGTGTGTTTGGGGTGTGTGTGTTTGTGTGTGTGTGTGTGCGTACTTTTTGTCTCTGCTGATCCATAGGTCGAGCCAGGTTGCTATGGTTACCCAGCCCCGTTATCAACCCAGAGGCAAAACTTTGAACATGCTCGATCGTCTTGACTCGCTCACGGACGATCTTATTGGCTTGTTCGAGGCACCTGATTGGCCCGACCTGATTGGCTGCGTGTGTGTTGCAGGTGCAGGGGGCGGTCCATGGGGTGACCTTGGAGGAGTGTGAGGCAGCGCTGCAGAACCACAGCTGGAGCGTGCAGAGAGCTGTGCACTACCTGAAGGTCAGCCGCTACAAGCACGCTACGCTAACACGCTATGCTAGCATGCTACGCTAGCACGCTACGCTGGCTAACACGCTACGCAAGCCTGCTACGCTAACACGTTACCTCAGCAGACTAGCAGACCAATCTATCCCTCTCTCTCCCACTCACTCACTCCCCCTCCCCTCCTCTCTCCTCCCCTCCCCTCCCACTACTCTCTCTCCCCTCACCCTCCTCTCTCTCTCCTCCCCTCCCCTCCCCCTCCTCCCCAGGTGGAGCAGCTGTTCTGTCTGGGGTTGAGGTCCAGGACAGAGTGTTTGAAGATGCTTGAGATGTTTGACTGGAACCTGGAAGTGGCTAGCTCCCAGCTGCTGGACTCTTCAGGATCCATCAGGCCCAGGTAGGCCTACCTGCACCCCCAGCCCTGTCTACCTGATCCAGGTAGGCCTACCTGCACCCCCAGCCCTGTCTACCTGATCCAGGTAGGCCTACCTGCACCCCTAACCCTGCCTACCTGATCCAGGTAGGCCTACCTTCACCCCTAACCCGGCCTACATGATCCAGGTAGGCCTACCTTCACCCCTAATCCGGCCTACATGATCCAGGTACCACTCCCTTAACCCAGGTTAGGCCTACCGGATCCCAACCACTAATCAAGCCTACTGTTCACACCTACTCACACCTTTTGTGCTCTTTCAGGATGATTCTCCTGTGTTTTGACCCCCTGGTAACTGAAGCAGCCTCCTCTCTGTCTCGGTTACAGGCGGTGATGGACGTTGATGTTCTTTTCAAGGACAGAACTGTTTTACGTAAGTGAAGGATGATGCTCCCGTCCACTTGTCCCACATTTCCTGCCGTAGATGTCCAATCAGAAGACGGCTTCAGGATTCCGGCAAGGGTCATTGGGCCGATGGCCAGTGGGTCATTCTCACCGCCCCCCCATAACCTCTCCTGTCCATCAAACTGCCTTTTCACTGTCTACACTGTGTGACCTCTAACTAGCAGCTACAATGACAGTTTAAATGATACCTTAACTAGAACCAGTACTATCCTGGTAGCAAGTCTAAGGATCAAAGTAGTTTCTAGTCTATCTGGTAACATTGTGACTCCACCCTGGTAGCTGGTCTCTGGCCTCTATGACTGAATGACTTCACTGCTATAATGCTGAAGTAAGTTAGTGAGAGTTTCTCCAGAGACTTAGCTTGAAGTATGAGTCAGGTGTTTCACCACAGCAGGAAGTAGAGGCTCCGTGACAGAGCATGAGGATGTGGGCTTACCCCATCCTCCTCAAGCTGACCCTCTCCTCCTTCTAGGCTCACCCCAGCTTCTGCTGGGCTGTTTACATTCAATCTTCTCTGACTACTGAATGAGCCTGCTGGTGTCAGAACCATACCCTCTCCTCATCTTCTCTCCACCTCCTCTCTCTCTCTCTCCTCATCTCCTGTTCACCTCAACTCTCTGCTCCCCTTCTCTCTCTCCTCATCCCCTCTCCACCTCCTCTCTCTCTCTCCTCGTCTCCTTTTCACCTCAACTCTCCCTCCCCTTCTCTCTCTCTCCTCATCCCCTTTTCACCTCCTCTCTCTCTCCTCATCTCCTCTTCACCCCATCTTTCCCTTCTCACACACACAGAAGTTCCATTTGTTTTATTATGATCAAAGAACTTCCGAGATTATGTAATAATCCACACAGTGGGTTTTTATATATAGTATTAATATAAATACAGTTTATGTTTTGGTTTATGTCTGTGCTGGAAATATTATCAATCGGATGTTTGGTGTTTTTATTAGTAATTTTGTTGTGTTGCAAATAGGTTATTTGAACCTCAAGGTTTGCAGTTGGAAAAGTTACAAGTTGCTAAAGTATCTTTTCAATTTTGTTAAATATTTTTTGGAATCCTCAAATTGAGCACAAGAAACGAGTCAGTGTTAAGAACCTGTCTCGAATCTAGAACAATCTATTCCTGTGTTGTCAGTCATGCTGTTGCTATACTTGCGAATGCTAACAGACCAAGTTATGCTGCTATGCTACTAACTAGTCACTGTAAACCAGTGTAAGAAAACCCAGTGTAGTAAATTGTTTAGTTGAAAAGGTTGAGTGTGTAAACTAAGTGGTCAAATAAATATGACCACTGAGCTATTAGTTCGTGTTCCAGTTGGCTCAGGGCTTAGTGAAGTATTACAGTCTGCTAAGTAGCTAAGCTAACTGTCGTGGTTATAAGTGTTGCATGTGCTGTCGACACTCTAACCTGTCTTTCTCTCAGTCTCTTACCTTTCTTTAACTCAAAACCCACTTTACCTGTGTGCAGAGAGGGAGGGAGGGAGGGAGGGAGGAGGGAAAGAGAGGGAGGGAGAGGCCATGCCGTATGGAAGTTGCGGAATCATGTGGGACACGTTGTCATCTTAACGTTCCGTAGATACCAAGAGAAGCAGCCTGAATAAAACACCATTCTGTCAATCCTGCTGGGCCCTCTGGTGAGCGGGGAGAGGGGGCTGGGAGAGGGAGGGCAGTAGATGGAAGGACAGAGAACTTTAGTTGTAATTGTTTCCATTTAACTGGCATGAGGTGTGAGCAGTTTGGTTTTGAACACGGTCTGATGGAGCGTTTCTGCTTCATTCTAACAGAACTCTGTTTCAATAGGACATGACTGTCGTCGTGGTGACGGTTGCCTAGTCTAAACAAACAAGGACGCTCTGAAAACCGTAAAAATAATGAAAAAAATATGATGTCATAATAAGTGACATCCCCCCCCACCCTCCAGACTTAGATGAATCCCATGATGATCCTTGTTTCCAGTTTGTTTCCTAAGCTGCTGTGACTAGAAGAAGCCCCGCCCCTTATCCAAATACCCAACCTTACTCTTTACGGTCGTTTTTTTCTTTCTACTTTTTTAGTTTTTAAGTTATTTAATTTTACTGAAATTACAAATATGAGCTCCCCTCTTGTGTGTCTCTGAGCCCCCAGAAAACCCGCCTCAGTTAGTGTGTGTGTTTGTTCTTCCTTTGAGGAAATATTGCCAGCGTTGCTGAACTCCTTTGTAAATGTATTTTATATTAAATAAATTAACTATTTTTACCACACGCTCATCACACTGTCATTCTTTCCTTCCTTCTGCCTGCTGATTGGTCCCTGATTGGAAAATGGGGAATGTGATTGGGTGACAGCAGGAGAATGATTTAATTAGGCTGTGTTTGAACTGTCGGAGAATGTGTGCACCTCACCTGAAAGAATGAGGCACTAATTAGTCATTACCCACCTGTAGTTAATTAGTACCTTTGGCTAATGAGCGGAGAGATGTTAGCATATCGGCTCTGTGAAACCAGGAGGGATGAATAGGCACATTATGAATGTTTATATATACTGTATATAAATACATATAAATGGGCACATTATAAGTGTATATATATATATATATATATATACACATATATAAATAAAAGTAAATGGAACACAAATGTTTTTATATACAGCATATCATAATTTCTTTAACAGACGCTTGTATATGCTTTGAATTGTGTTAGTGTGTTACTGTCTGTGTGTGTGTCACTGTGTGTGTGTGTTGTTGGTTGTGTGTGTGTGTTACATTAGGTGTGTAGGTCTGTGTGTGTGTTACATTAGGTGTGTAGGTCTGTGTGTGTGTGTTGTTGGTTGTGTGTGTGTGCGTTACATTAGGTGTGTAGGTCTGTGTGTGTGTGTTGTTGGTTGTATGTGTGTGTGTTGCATTAGGTTAGATTAGATTAGGTTCAACTTTATTGTCATTACACAGGTACAAGTACAGGGTAACGAAATACAGTTAGCATCCAACCAGAAGTGCAAAACAGTTATGACAACAGAATATAATAAATATGGGTATACTCAGAATATACACAGTATGAACAGTATAATCAGAATATACATGAATACAGAATGTACAGATTAAAGTGATTAAGTATGTACAGTTAGTGCAAAGGATGCAATGAGCAGATGTGCAAAATGAACAAAATGAACAAAATGAACAGATGTGCAAAATGAACAAAATGAACAGATGTGCAAAATGAACAAAATGAACAGGTGGTGCAGTAACAGATGTGCAGATGTGCAAAATGGGCAGAGTGCAAATAACCTCTCGATTATGCAGGTGGTGCAAAGTTAACAAACAGAATGTGCAAATATAGGATGACGGGGGTTCTATGGGGGGGCGGGGGTTATATGGGGGGGCGGGCTCTAGTGGAGTTCAGGAGTTTCACAGTTCTGGGGAAGAAGCTGTTCCTCAGTCTGCTGGTTCTAGACCGGAGACTCCTGAGGCGCCTGCCAGAGGGTAGGAGGGCAAACAGTTTGTGGGCGGGGTGTGAGGAATCTTTTCGGATGCTGTGAGCTCTATGCAGACAGCGCTTCCTCTGGATGTCCTCAATGGACGGAAGAATAGTCCCAGTGATGCGTTGGGCGGTTTTCACCACCCGCTGCAGTGCCTTGCGCTCTGCGACTGTGCAGTTCCCGTACCACACTGTGACACAGTTTGTCAGGATGCAGTCAATCGCACAACGGTAGAAGTTCACCATGACAGCTGAGGACAGGTGGTGTTTCCTCAGTGTTCTCAAGAAAAAGAGACGCTGGTGAGCCTTCTTGATCAGGCTGGAGGTGTTTGTAATCCAGGACAGGTCATCCGAGATGTGGATCCCCAGGAATTTATAGCTGGAGACACGCTCAACGGCCATTCCGTTGATTTGAATGGGGTCGTGCGTCTCCCCTCTTCTTCCTGAAGTCCACGATAAGCTCCTTGGTCTTTGTGGCGTTGAGGAGCAGGTTATTGTCACCACACCACATGGCCAGGTGCTGCACTTCCTCTCTGTAGGCTGTCTCATCGTTGTTGGTGATGAGGCCGATCACCGTGGTGTCATCAGCAAACGTGATGGTGTGTAGGTCTGTGTGTTTGTTGGTTGTGTGTGTGTGTGTTACATTAGGTGTGTAGGTCTGTGTCTGCATAAACGAGCAGGGAGAGTTGTGTTATAAACGGCTCCATAAAGTCGGACATTTGTGCTTCGAGGAAATGCTGTTAGTTTACTTTATCGCTGCCAATGCAGGTCGCAATTCAATTGTTTTCAAACCGATGCACTGAAATTGGTCATTTTAAGTATTGGGCTGTTAAACCTTCTCCAATCTGCAGCTAGAAGCTGGATGAAACACTGTCTTCAACAATAGGAGGCAATTGCAGTCTGTCGATAAATACTATTTAACTCATTGTACTGTTTGGTTTGGATTTGTGCATTGAAGGAACTGAAGGTGTCAGAAGAAAGACATTTAGTCATTTAGCAGAAGCTTTTATCCAGATCCAGAGCTTACAGCAAGTACAGGGACATTCCCCCCTGCGGTAAGTAGGGTGAAGTGCCTTGTCCAAGGACACAACGTCATCTGGCAAAGCCGGGAATCTAACCAGCAACATTCAGATTCATAGCCTGATTATCTAACCACTCAGCCCCCTGACTCCCTTATATAGAGACTGTGTGTGTGTGTGTGTGTATGGTGGTGTCATCTTCAGAAGCTGTGCAGTTGTAGCTCAGCTACACAGCTGGCTGGTCACAGTGATCGAGCCGCAACACCGCATGCACTGCAGCTGGCTGTCGACACCGCATTAAGTCAAACACACTTAGTGTGTGTTTGTGTGTCTGTATGTGAGTGTGTGTGTTTATGTAGAACTCTGCATGAGACCAAAATGGATCTATCTGAATCAGGAGTGTTTCCTGTGATCATCAACACCCCCCCCGACAGACACACAGACACACACAGAGGTCATGGATGCAGACTCTGGCTCCAGCCTCGGCAGCAGGTCATCAGTAGGATCTGTGTTTCTGATCGACTCAGTCTGCCTCGTTACCGTGGGACGCCATACGGTAACCATAGCTACGGCCCATGGCTTAGGAAATGTCCCAGCATCTAGAAACAAAGATACAACTTCATCAGTAAGTAAACACAGTATAGGGAGTCATGTGGCACAGTCGGTTAGGGTGTCGGGTTAGTAATCTGAAGGTCCCTGGTTCGAACCCCGGCTGTGCCAACATGATGTTGTGTCCTTGGGCAAAGCACTTCACCCTACTTGCCTCAGGGGGGAATGTCCCTGTACTTGTTGTGAGTCGCTCTGGATAAGAGCGTCTGATCAATGACTCCATGTAGAGGCGTGCTCAGACTTGCTCGAAACCTGAAGATGAATCTTTTGAAACTGAGGGAGGTCCTGCTCCCACAACCAATCACAGACTATCCTGAAAAATGTCCCCTCTCTTTCCCTCATTACATGCCCACCCCTCTGTAACCAACACAACCTCAACCTAATTGATACACAAACCCATTTAGTCTCTTTTACATACACACATCTCTCTCACACACACATACACAGTCCTGTTTTAGAGCTCCTGTTGGTTAATGAGACATTTGTCAGGTCAGTCGTTTATCTTGTGATAAATTCCACAAGAATTCCTTCAGTTACCGTGACCACATTATTTATTCTTGTGGTCCTGATCATTATGGGGTGGAGAGCAGTAAGTTCCCTGGAACCCCCTAGGAATTACTGAGAGGGGGAGAGGGAGGGGGGGAAGGGAAGTAGAGTAACACATAGAGAGGGAGGGAGACACAATAAATGGTACATATACATGTCTATGGTCGGCCCGCTCATTCGGTAAAGTGTCTTACCAAGTAAGGTGGTCAACAAGTTTAATTTGATTTGTGTTGCCCCTGAAAAAGTTAGTTTGTAATGTTTGCTCAGTTGAGTGTTTCATACATTTCCATTCAATTAGTTTGCAGCATAGTTTGCTCAGTTGTTGAGTTTGTTTTTATTACTTGCTCAATAATATTCGAGTCAATTTGATTAATTTATATTTATTCAAAGTTGTAAAAAAAAGAAATACAATAAACACCTTTTCGTAAAAACAATCAAAGGTCTTTTTTTATTTTATTTTGTCACGACAGCGAGAGTCTGACGCATACGTCTTCTTCGATTTCGGAGCTTCTTTCTTCTCAAAATAATTGTTTGGTGCAGCAGCAAAACTGCAAAAACAGCAACCGGTGTCGCCATTTTAGATGTCGTAGTAATGACGCGCTGGCTAAATCTATGACGTAGTCATCACTGTCCCAATTCTCTAATTCTCGCACCCTTGTAGCCTACGCACTTCGAACCCTTCGCGCACTTCTATCACTTCCGCACTTCACAAAAGGGCGCAAGGGCGTAGTGCGGGTATTGGGACAGGGCAACAGTGTATATGTTCTGTTGTGTTTTTTACCAACACCATGCATATTAAACAGAAACACCTCCTCCCACCTCCTCTCACCACCTCCTCTCTCCCCACCTCCTCACCACCTCCTCTCTCCACACCTCCTCGCTCACCACCTCCTCTCTCCCCACCTCCTCTCACCCCCTCCTCTCTCCCCACCTCCTCTCTCTACCTCCTCTCTCCCCACCTCCTCTCTCTCTACCTCCTCTCTCCCCACCTCCTCTCTCTTTACCTCCTTTCTCACCACCTCCTCTCTTTCCACCTCCTCTCTTTCCACCTCTTCTCTCCCCACCTCCTTGCTGGAGTCCAGGAGTAGACCTTCTGGACCTCCAAACGGTCTCTCTCCTGAGAAAACTGCTGACCTTCAAACTTACTGCTGGGTGGCTTTGTCTGCGGAGAGAGGGAGGAGAGAGGGAGGGGAGAGGGAGGAGAGAGAAAGGAGAGAGGGAGGAGAGAGGAAGGGGAGAGGAAGGAGAGAGGGAGGGGAGAGGGAGGAGAGAGGAAGGGAGGGGAGAGGGAGGGGAGAGGGAGGAGAGAGGGAGGGGAGAGGGAGGGGAGAGGGAGGGGAGAGGGAGGGGAGAGGGAGGAGAGAGGGAGGAGAGAGAGAGGGAGGGGAGAGGGAGAGGAGAGAGAGGGAGAGGAGAGAGAGGAAGGGAGGGGAGAGGGAGGGGAGGACAAGACAGGAGAGGAGAAGGAGGGAGGGAAGAGGAATAAAGGATGAGGACACAGGAAGTGGAGAAAGTGAGAGATGGAGAGGAAGAGAGGAAGTGAGAGCGCAGAGGGAAACATTTGTCTGTGGAATGGTTCCTGTTGTCCTTCCTGCTTTAAAAGCAATCTGCTTTCATGGTCAATAGACGGAGAGAGGCTGACAGACTGATAGAGAGGCAACAAGACAGAGATATCCTGAGGAAGATATCCAGATATAGAGGAAAGAATGAATATTCAACTGTTATATTCAATATTCTGTATTAAGTGCAATATTTTCAAGTGTCCTGTTGTTCAATATTCCCCCATGGTGGTCTTGTTGTTCTTACGCACAATGTGCAAGATTACCCGTGGTGGTCTTGTTCCATTTACATGTACCGTACTTTTCGGACTATAGGGCGCACTTAAAAGCCTTTTATTTTTCTCAAAAAACGACACTGCGCTTTATAATCCGAAGCGCTTTATATATGGATTGATTATTTTGTTTACTGACCTTTAAGCGATTTTTGTGTGGTCCAAGGCACTAAATAAAAATGTTTTAGTACGACTTTGGTAAACTACAAAGCCGCACCGCTTGCAGCATTACGGCTACCGTAACCAGGAGTGTCGCGGAGTAATACATACTGTGCTTCACCATAATATTATTTGACTGATTTATCTGACTTTTTTCCCGCTTAATGCGCCTTATAGTCCGGTGCGCTTTATATATGAAAAAAGATCGAAAATAGACCATTCATTGACAGTGCGCCTTATAATCCAGTGCGCCCTATAGTGCCAAAAGTACGGTATTCATTTAGCAGATGCTTTTATCTAAAGCGACTTACAAGAGAGAGCTTTTACAAAGAGCATCAGTCATTGAGCATAGCAACGTGATAGACCCCGAACACAGTGGGTTTTTTAGATCGTGAATCATACATCATGAGAACCAAGCGAGAGATACAACAACACTGGCAAGTCACCATATGGGGACCAACAAATAGTTCTAAACAACATTAGATTATGTGAAGTGCCATACTATTCCTTGTTGTTCATACGTACATTACGTGCAATACCCTGTAATTCTCCTCAAGTGCATTAACTGTCTATATGTCTATATGTCTACTTAACTTACTTATAAATAAATAAAATACTAGACTTTATCGTGCCCCCCTATTGTTATTGTTATATTACCCTGCAACTCTGTGTGCTGTACTTTACCCTGCTGCTGTTGTGAACTGCAATTTCCACCCCTGGAGGACAAATAAAGATGTATCTAATCTAATAACAATCTGGAGGGGGCCCCCTCTCTACTGCTCCCCCAGCAAGGTGGCCCGTCTCTAGGTCTCTGCCGCAGGGTAGTCAGGGGGTCCGTGGAGGTTTTGCATCAGAGAAGACGATATGGAGGAGAAAGAGAAGAGCGTCATTCTGATCCCATCTGATGATGATTTCTCCGGGGAGAAACTCATACTAAAACATCCACTGATCGATAAATGCTGCTTCTTTGTAATCAATCTGTCCTATTCTGATATTATTAGAAAGGGAGAGAGAGGAGGGAGATAAGACAGAGGGAGAAACAGAGAGAGTGTGTGTGTGTGTGTGAGAGGTGGAGAGATACAGGGAGAGAGGGAGAAACATGGAGACAGGGAGAGAGAGAGACAGAGAGAGGAAGACAGGTAGAGAGAGACATGGAGAGAGAGGGAGACAGAGAGACAGAGAGGGAGAGAGAAAGAGAGAGAGGTGAAGAGAGAGAGAGGGAGAGAGGTGAAGAGAGAGAGAGGGAAAGAGGTGAAGAGAGAGAGAGGGTGAGAGAAAGAGAGAGAGAGGTGGAGAGAGAGGGCGAGAGGGAGATGGGGGTGGGATTCAGGACTGCCAAAGTCAGAGCCAAGCACCATTAGTCCACTAAAGACCTATAAATTTAACCCTAGACATTTACTGAACACTAACACACACACACACACACACACCACACACACACACATACCACACACACACACACACACACACCACACACACACACGCACACTCTGACCCCCCGCACACACTCTCTTTGGCTAACACACACTCTCTCTGTGATAAAGCCGAGGCAGGTTATTGTTCTTCTGTGCGGAGGGTTAGTCTGAAGCATGACACAACTTCCTGTGAACACCTACAGAGCACTGACACACACACACATACACACACACACACACTCTCACAAACACACACTTTCTCTCTCACACACACACACACTCTCTTACAGGCACACACGTTCTCTCTCACACACACATACACAATTTATCTGTCTCTCACACACAAACATAAACTTTCTCACACACACACTCTCAGGTAAAGCCTGCCCATGTCCAGTTAAGCACACTTCAAAGTAATGTAATGATAGAGAAAATCACATCAATACCTGCTTACTGGCCAGCGTTCAGGCCTAACCAGAAACCTGATATTGTGTGTTAGCCAAAGAGAGTGTGTATGGGGGGTCAGAGTGTGCATGTCTGTATATAGTGTGTGTGCGCGCCGGGGAGTGTATGTGGGCTATGAGAGTGTGTGTTTGTGTATCTGCGTGTGTTTGTGTGAGCGAGTGCTACCTTGGCAATCAGCATATTCTGCCATTCACCTTGAAAATTAATCCCACGTTTTTTGATTTCACGCTTCAAACACGACGACTAGACTTTCATGTGGCAACTTTGAAAAAGATGATTGGATTTATTTGTCTGATGGTTGATTCCTCTCCCGCTTTGCCCTTCTCCCTTGCTGCCATCTTGAAAGTCAGACTTATTAAAGACGCACCTTTTAAAAGGCGACAGTGACACATTTTCTTCATGAAAAACTTCAGCATTCAGACTCGTCAGCTACTCAGCAGTGCTGAGACCAAAACAAACATGTCTCCCTGGGAACAGTTCAGGATGTCCAGCGCAGCGGCAGTTAGCTAGCAGACCCCCACATCACACTGCGCTACTCCCAGGTCAACACCGTGGAGTCCCTTAGTTTCCTGGGCACCACCCTCTCCCAGGACCTTAAGTAGGAATGATTGGAACATCAGCTCACTCATAAAGAAAGCCCAGCAGAGGATGTACTTCCTGCGGCAACTGAAGAAATTCAGCCTGACAAAGACAATGATGGTGAAATTCTACATTGCCATCAAGTCCATCCTCACCTCCTCCATCACCGTCTGGTACGCTGCTGCCACTGCCAAGGACAAGAGCAGACTGCAGCTTATCATACGTGCCGCTGAGAATGTGATAGGCTGCAACCTGCCATCTCTTGAGGACCTGCACACTGCGAGGTCCCTGAAGCAAGTGAAGAAGATTGCGGCCGACTCCTCCCACCCTGGACATTCTGTGCTTCAGCTGCTCCCTTCTGGCAGGAGGCTGCGGTCCATCAGGACCAAAACCTCTCGCCACAGGAATAGCTTCTACCCCTCTGCTATTGCCCTCTTCAACAGGGCCAAGGACTCAGTATGACACATCCACCAACACCCCACACCCACTTCCAGAATCCCACTGCACTCTTCCACTTTAGCACACAACACTTACTACTAAAAAACTACTACTGTGATTTTTGCACCACTGTTTACACTACTGTGTATATACACCCCCCCCATGTACTATATATACCCATTCCACTTTGTACCTATGTTATTTGTACTTCCATGTTATTTGTATCATTTGTATTATTTGTATCATTTGTATTATTTGTATCAGTTGTATTATTTGTTATCTGTATCATATTTGTAGTGTATTTTACATTGTATACATTTTTTATTAGTATGCCACATATATGTTCTATGTTTGCTCATTTCTGCCACAGTGAATTCTATATTTGTTAATCTTGCATAGCGAATAAACCCCATTCTGATTCTGATTCACTTGTGTTCCTCTGGAACCTTCTCGTTCCCCTGGAGCTGTGGGCAGGAGACCCCGCAGGGGCGGAAGACAGCAGGTATGTCCCCACCTCCTCACCCTAGACCTAACCAGTGGTCAGTGACCACAGCAGGGGAGGAAACCTACTATCCCTCCTTCAGTTATCCCTCCTTCAGTCACCCCTCCTTCAGTCATCCCTCCTTCAGTTATCCCTCCTTCAGTTATCCCTCCTTCAGTCATCCCTCCTTCAATCATCCCTCCTTCAGTCATCCCTCCTTCAGTTATCCCTCCTTCAGTTATCCCTCCTTCAGTTATCCCTCCTTCAGTCATCCCTCCTTCAATCAGCCATCCTTCAGTTATCTCTCCTTCAGTCATCCCTCCTTCAGTTATCCCTCTTTCAGTCATCCCTCCTTCAGTCATCCCTCCTTCAATCAGCCATCCTTCAGTTATCCCTCCTTCAGTCATCCCTCCTTCAGTTATCCCTCTTTCAGTCATCCCTCCTTCAATCATCCCTCCTTCAATCATCCCTCCTTCAATCATCCCTCCTTCAGTCATCCCACCTTCAGTTATCCCTCCTTCAGTCATCCCTCCTTCAGTTATCCCTCCTTCAGTTATCCCTCCTTCAGTTATCTCTCCTTCAGTCATCCCTCCTTCAATCATCCCTCCTTCAGTCATCCCTCCTTCAGTCATCCCTCCTTCAATCAGTCATCCTTCAGTTATCTCTCCTTCAGTCATCCCTCCTTCAGTTATCCCTCTTTCAGTCATCCCTCCTTCAGTCATCCCTCCTTCAATCAGCCATCCTTCAGTTATCCCTCCTTCAGTCATCCCTCCTTCAGTCATCCCTCTTTCAGTCATCCCTCCTTCAATCATCCCTCCTTCAATCATCCCCCCTTCAGTCATCCCTCCTTCAGTTATCCCTCTTTCAGTTATCCCTCCTTCAGTCATCCCTCCTTCAGTCATCCCTCCTTCAGTCATCCCACCTTCAGTCATCCCTCCTTCAGTTATCCCTCCTTCAGTTATCCCTCCTTCAATCATCCATTTTTCAGTTATCCCTCCTTCAGTTATCCCACTTTCAGTCATCCCTCCTTCAGTTATCCCTCTTTCAGTCATCCTTCCTTCAGTTATCCCACTTTCAGTCATCCCTCCTTCAGTTATCCCACTTTCAGTCATCCCTCCTTCAGTCATCCCTCTTTCAGTCATCCCTCCTTCAGTCATCCCTCTTTCAGTCATCCTTCCTTCAGTTATCCCTCCTTCAGTCATCCCTCCTTCAGTCACCCCTCCTTCAGTCATCCCTCCTTCAGTTATCCCTCCTTCAAGTATCCCTCCTTCAGTTATCCCTCCTTCAGTCACCCCTACTTCAGTTATCCCTCCTTCAGTCATCCCTCCTTCAGTTATCCCTCTTTCAGTCATACCTCCTTCAGTCATCCCTCCTTCAATCAGCCATCCTTCAGTTATCCCTCCTTCAGTCATCCCTCCTTCAGTCATCCCTCCTTCAGTTATCCCTCCTTCAGTCATCCCTCCTTCAGTCATCCCTCCTTCAGTTATCCCTCCTTCAGTTATCCCTCCTTCAGTTATCCCTCCTTCAGTCATCCCTCCTTCAGTTATCCCTTCTTCCTCATCACAGTGAGATATTACAAATGGTGCAGATTTTCAGGAACCAACCTTCATCCTCTGGCGTCGACCAACCGTCTTGTTGCCATGACTACTCCTCCGTGCGTGAGGGGAAATAAGCGAACAGCTGAGGAGGTGGAATTACCGAAACAGGAAATTGAAAAGCATTGTGGGTAATGACCGTGGTGGGATAATGGTGCCCGATGATGTTCCTTAGTAAGATGTGTGTGTGTAAGTGTGTGTGTTTGTGTGTGTGTAAGTGTGTGTGTGTGTGTGTATCAGAGGGAGGGGTGGTACTGTAATGAATTGGGGATGAACAGCTGGTATCACCATGTTCAATACTGTGTGTGTGTGTGTGTGTGTGCTGCAGAGTACTATAAATACCATACAGAGTGGGAGACACACAGTCACACACACACACAGACCCTAACTCCAGGTAGCACCTTGAATATACAAGACTGTGTGTAGCGTTATCAGTAAGTACCACATTCATACACACACACACACACACACACAGTATTGAACATGGTGATACCAGCTGTTCATCCACAATTCATTATCAGTACCACCCCTCCCTCTGATACACACACACTTACGCACACATACACTCATACACACACACAGGGTGTGACAAGGACAGAGCATGTTGGGGTGAGAGAGTACAGCCTTCACAGAGATAAAATGAGAGGAGAGGGGGAACAATAAGGAGGAGTGTCATTGATATAGAACCGTGGGGAAGGTGTGAATACAAACGCAATGGCTACATCACCAGGGACGCTGCCCAACAAGATGTGTGTGAATACGAATACCAGTGTGTGTGTGTGTGTGTGAGAGAGAGAGAGAAAAAGGCTGTTCGGACCTCTCTGGTCTAGCACAGAAGGATTGGGTGCTGCGGGGGAAATGAAGTGCTGTGTTAAGGCAACGAAGGGTTCCAAAGAAAAAGCCCAAAAAGTGTCTGATCTAAGAAACCCTAACTGTACCTGGTACCTGGTTCGAACACCAGCTGTGTCAACGTGACGTTGTGTTCTTGAGCAAGGCGCTTTACCCTACTTGCCTCAGGGTGAATGTCCCTGTACTTGCTGTCAGTCACTCTGGATAAGTGATAAATGACTACATGTTCCTGGGCTAGCACAGACCTGTGGTGGCAGCAGATCCTCATCCAGTGTTTTAACAGTTCAGTCAAGACACTCACGCGATTGATTGATTGATAATAAACAATATTTATTGATAACCATGACATGGAATATGTTTGACTTTGGCGGAGTGGAATGTCTAAAGGGGGAGCACTCCCTACCGCCTCGAGCGACACATACGTGCATACATATGTGACATGAGGCATGGAGCAATAGATATATATAATCCCCCTGATAGACGGAAGACAGAGATACATATAGTCAGACAGACAGACAACCGGGGGAGAAAGGGGATGGTGGTGGGAGGCAACAGCACTGATCCTTAGCCGGTCTGTGTGAGTGTTAGATATCCGCGTAGCCTTTAAAGGCAGTCTTACCGGACGAGGCCCAATGGGCTTGCACTAGCCGAGTCAGGTGTGTTCATGATTGATTGCTTACACTACCTGAGTGCTTGTGCTGCTAGTGCATGTGAGGGAGAGAGTGATAACGTGTGTACTGAGGTGTGTAAATGAGTGATGATGTATACTGAGGTGTGTGAATGAGTGATGATGTATACTGAGGTGTATAAATAGGTAAAGTATACCGAGTTGTGTGAATGAATGATATGTACTGATTGTATGACTGAGTGATGACGCGGGCAGCCCGAGTGTCCTGCCAGAACCGGCTTCGCCCATGAGCTTTCCTGTGTGATGCAGTGTAGGAACCTGGGCATCCTGCCTGTCCCAAGCACCACTGAGGGAGAGAGAGAGAGAGAGAGAGAGAGAGAGAGAGAGAGAGAGAGAGAGAGAGAGTTCAACCTGTTCAAACCAGTCTAGTCTGTGGGAACCCTCTTTTACAGGCTAGAGGCTAAGAGTGTTCGTCCTTCAGGTTCCTGAAAATGTAAGTTCACTCTCGAACGCTGTCCTGACTGTCTCCAAGAGGCGGAATGTTCAGGACCTGTGATGTCACCCAAAGCAGCAGGTTCTGAGGTGAGCACACTGCAGGTTCTCTAGTTATGTTCTAATGTTCTGCTGGCTGCTTCCTTTCCTTCCTTTCCTTTCCTCTCCTTCCCTCCCTTCTCATCTCTTGTCCCATCTTTTATCCTCCACCTCTCCTCTCCTGTCTCCTCTCTCCCTCTCCTCTCCTCTCTCTTCGTCTCCTCTCCTCTCTTTTATCCAGGAGTCTCTGCTGGGCTGTTTTGTGACACCTTGATGAATGGCCTCTGCGTGCGGAGGAGGCGCAAGGAGGGACTGAGAGAAAGAGGGTGGACACAGAGACGGTCTCCTCCTGCTCCCCCCTCCTCCTCCTCCTCCCCACTGTAAAAGAGGAATATGGTGAACACCTATCAAGATAAACAAAGGGCCTATACCGGTCTGCTGATTGGTGGAGGAGATGGGAGGGAACGAGAGAGAAGGGGGGAAAAGAGAGGTGGGAGGAGGAGGGGAGAAGAGGGGAGGGGAAGAGTTGGAGTTGATATCTGCCGAGTGGGGTACTTCTCAAGGCAGTGTAACTATTTAATGGAATCATAGAGGGAGAGCTGTGTGTGTGTGTGTGTGTGTGTTACTCAGAATTAATGAGTTCCTGTCTGAATATAATTTGTTTTCTCAAGTCGGCTGGGTGCAGATGTACATTTAAGTTGAAGTTCATGCAAACATAATGTACTGTAACGTGGCGTGTAGGTGTGTGTACGTGTGTGTGTGTGTGCGTGTGGTAATCTATACGATACAGGAGTATCCATGGCGACAGACAGGACATTTAGATGACCTCTCAGGCTACATCAAGGCTTCATAAAATATTGAAAAAGCTTTTCTCATCAACCCTGCCTTTATCAGGCATTTATTCCAGAATGTGCATGCTGCTCTCTCTCTCTCTCTCTCTCTCTCTCTCTCTCTCTCTTTATCTCTCACACTGTCTCACACACACAGTCTCACACTCACGCTGTCTCTAACTCACACACACCTATACCTCTTCCTGTGCCTATCCGCTGCAAAGCCTTCTGGGTAAAGGTCACCGTGGCAAATGGCAACACACACACACACAGATACACACACACACAGGTACACACACACACACACAGGTACACACACACAGGTACACACACACATTCACAGCCATACATACACACACACACACACACACACAGCTGCAGCCCCCAGTCCTGCCAACACTTACCACCTCTGTGAACATCTGGCACAATCACACACACACAGGTACACACACAGGTACACACACACAGATACACACACACAGATACAAACACACAGACAGGTCCCCCTGGCTCCTCTCTACCCGTCACCAGAGTGAATCTCTCTCCATGCCGGCACCACCCGCTGAAAAGCTCTTTTAATTGGTCACCGTATCCCAACGGGGTCGCCGTGCCGACGCAGTCTCCGAGTAATGATTTACCAAGAGGTCCATATATTACACACACACACACAGATACACACACCCATACACAGGTACACACACACACACACAGGAGAAGAAAAGGAAGATAAGGGAAGACAAACAAAGAGGGGAGCAAAAGAGAAACCATGAGACCAGAACTGTGGTGTGTATAGCTGTGTGTGTGTGTGTGTATGTATGGCTGTAATGTGTGTGTGTGTCTGTATAGCTGTGTGTGTGTAGCGTGTGTGTGTGTCTTTGATGTTCTCTATGACACTGAGTTATGACTTCTGCTCATGTTAGCTTTTTGGCCACTTACTGGCCAGACCCTCCCTCTCTCACCTCGGTGTGTGCGAAGTGTGTGAAGAGTGTGTGTGTGTGTGAAGAGTGTGTGTGAGTGGTAAACGGTTAGCCAATAGAACTACAGTATCAAATACCACCGTCACTAAGCTCACAGAACGTCCGCTGTCGTTCCCAGAATGCCTCCCGCGCACCAGGTGAGAGAAACTCCGCCCCCCAACCCTGCCATTTATGTCTGGCTTCATTAAAGGCGTTCTGACACTTCCTGTCACTTTCTGACAGCAAGTCTTGATAAGCAGACGAAATGAACCGTTATCTTTTGGATAGGGAGGATGTTTGTGTTTGCGATTCAATTCCAGAAAATTCTTTCTGCGATTGCTATCTGGAATGTGGCTGTGACTCGTCTGATTGGTCTAAGAATTTAGCCAGCGTGTGGTATCATTGAAACCATGAGCAACAGCACAGGAACTGCAGTCCGCTGGGTTAATCTATGTTTCCCAATGGAACCTTAAGATCTTTATATTAGATTAGATGAACCTTTATTTGTCCTCCAGAGGGTGGAAATTGCAGTTCACAACAGCAGCAGGGTAAAGTATAGCACACAGAGTTGCAGGGTAATATACAATAATGACAATAACATAACAATAGCAATAATTTCAAAAAACCCATATGATGACAAATAAAACGAAGTCAGTTACGTCGCCCGGATCGGCGAAACCGGGGCCCCACTCTGGAGCCAGGCCCAGAGTGGGAGCTCGCAGGCGAGCGCCTGGTGGCCGGGTCTTTTCCCATGGGACCCGGCCGGGCCCAGCCCGAAAAGGCGACGTGGGACCACCTTCCCGTAGGCCCACCACCCGCAGGAAGGACCGTAAGGGGCCGGTGCTGTGTGATTTGGGCGGTAGTCAGGGGCAGGCGCCCGGACGACCAGAGCCGCGCACACAGTCTCTAGCGCTGGGGACATGGAATGTCACCACGCTGGCGGGGAAGGAGCCCGAGCTTGTGCGGGAGGTCGAGCGTTACCGGCTAGATATAGTCGGCCTCGCCTCCACGCACAGCTTGGGCTCTGGAACCATTATCCTTGAGAGAGGCTGGACTCTTCATTTCTCTGGCGTTCCCCGTGGGGAGAGGCGGCGGGCTGGCGTGGGTTTGCTTATAGCCCCACAGCTCAGTCGCCACGTGTTGGAGTTTACTCCGGTGAACGAGAGGGTTGCGTCCCTGCGCCTAAAAGCCGGGGACAGGTCTCTCACTGTTGTGGCGGCCTACGGGCCGAACAGCAGTGCAGAGTACCCGGCCTTCTTGGAGTCTTTGGGAGGCGTACTGAACAGTGCGCCGACTGGGGACTCCGTTGTTCTACTTGGGGACTTCAACGCCCACGTGGGAAATGACAGTGACACCTGGAGAAGGGTGATTGGGATGAACGGCCCCCCTGATCGGAACCCGAGTGGTGTTCTGTTTTTGGACTTCTGTGCTAGTCACGGTATGTCCATAACTAACACCATGTTCAAGCACAAGAGTGTCCATCAGTGCACGTGGCACCAGGACACTCTAGGCCGAAGGTCGATGATCGACTTTGTTGTCGTGTCTTCTGACCTGCGGCCGTGTGTCTTGGACACTCGGGTGAAGAGAGGGGCGGAGCTGTCAACCGATCACCACCTGGTTGTGAGTCAGATCCGCTGGCGGGGGGGGAAGTTAGACAGACTTGGCAGGCCCAAACGTATCGTGAGGGTCTGCTGGGAACGTCTGGCAGACCCGTCTGTCAGAGGGATCTTCAACTCACACCTCCGGGAGAGCTTCTCACAGATCCCGGGGGAGGCTGGGGACATCGAGTCTGAATGGACCATGTTCTCGACCTCCATTGTCAATGCGGCAGTCCGGAGTTGCGGTCGCAAGGTCTCTGGTGCTGGTCGCGGCGGCAATCCCAGAACCCGGTGGTGGACACCGGAAGTAAGGGATGCCGTCAAACTGAAGAAGGAGTCCTATCGAGCCGTTCTGGCTTGTGGGACTCCCGAAACAGTTGACCGGTACCGGCAGGCCAAGCGTGCCGCGGCTCGAGTAGTCGCAGAGGCAAAAACTCGGGTCTGGGAGGAGTTCGGGGAGGCCATGGAGAAGGACTATAGGTCGGCCCCAAGGAAATTCTGGCAAACCGTTCGGCGCCTCAGGAGGGGGAAGCAGTGCTTCACCAACACTGTTTATGGTGCGGGTGGGGAGCTGTTGACGTCGACTGGGGATGTTGTCGGACGGTGGAAGGAATACTTTGAGGATCTCCTCAATCCTGCCGTCACGTCTTCCGAGGAGGAAGCAGAGACTGGGGACTTCGGGGCGGACCCGCCTATCACCCGGGCTGAAGTCACTGAGGTAGTCGATGGGCTCCTTGGTGGCAGGGCTCCGGGGGTGGACGAGATCCGTCCTGAGTACCTGAAGTCTCTGGATGTTGTGGGACTGTCCTGGTTGACACGCCTCTGCAGCATCGCGTGGCGGTCTGGAACAGTGCCTATGGATTGGCAGACCGGGGTGGTGGTTCCCCTATTTAAGAAGGGGGACCGGAGGATGTGTTCCAATTACAGAGGAATCACACTCCTCAGCCTCCCCGGTAAGGTCTACGCCAGGGTACTGGAGAGGAGAATCCGGCCAATAGTCGAACCTCGGATCCAGGAGGAGCAGTGTGGTTTTCGTCCTGGCCGCGGAACACTGGACCAGCTCTACACCCTCTACCGGGTGCTCGAGGGTTCATGGGAGTTTGCCCAACCAGTCTACATGTGTTTTGTGGATCTGGAGAAGGCATTCGACTGTGTCCCTCGTGGTGTCCTGTGGGGGGTACTTCGGGAGTACGGGGTCCGGGGCCCTTTGTTAGGGGCCGTCCGTTCCCTGTACAACCGAAGTAGGAGCTGTGTTCGCATTGCCGGCAATAGGTCAGACCTGTTCCGGGTGCATGCTGGACTCCGCCAGGGTTGCCCTTTGTCACCGGTTCTGTTCATTGTTTATATGGACAGAATTTCTAGGCGCGCCCAGGGGGCGGAGGGTTTCCGGTTCGGGGAGCACAGGATCTCATCTCTGCTGTTTGCGGATGATGTTGTCCTGTTTGCTTCCTCGAGCCGGGGCCTCCAGCATGCTCTGGAGCGGTTTGATGCCGAGTGTGAAGCGGCTGGGATGAGGATCAGCACCTCCAAATCCGAGGCCATGGTACTCGACCGGAAAAAGGTGGCTTGCCCCCTCTGGGTGGGTGGGGAGCCTTTGCCTCAAGTGGAGGAGTTCAAGTATCTCGGGGTCTTGTTCACGAGTGACGGAAGGACGGAACGTGAGATTGACAGGCGGATCGGTGCAGCGTCTGCAGTGATGCAGTCTCTGTACCGGACTGTCGTGGTGAAGAAGGAGCTGAGCCGCAAGGCAAAGCTCTCGATTTACCGGTCAATCTACATTCCTACTCTCACCTATGGTCATGAGCTTTGGGTCATGACCGAAAGGACAAGATCGCGGATACAAGCGGTCGAAATGAGTTTCCTCCGCAGGGTGGCTGGGCGCTCCCTTAGAGATAGGGTGAGGAGCTCGGTCACACGGGAGGAGCTCGGAGTAGAACCGCTACTCCTCCACGTCGAGAGGAGCCAGTTGAGGTGGCTTGGGCATCTGTTTAGGATGCCTCCTGGACGCCTCCCCCGGGAGGTGTTCCAGGCATGTCCCACCGGGAGGCGGCCCCGGGGAAGACCTAGGACACGCTGGAGGGACTATGTCTCTCGGCTGGCCTGGGAACGCCTCGGGATCCCCCCGGAGGAGCTGGAGGAGGTGTGTGCGGTGAGGGAAGTCTGGGCTTCCCTGCTCAGACTGCTGCCCCCGCGACCCGGCCCCGGATAAGCGGAAGATAATGGATGGATGGATAACAATAGCAATAGAACCCTTCTTTAGATTGTTAAATTCGCTGCTGGAACTGTAAATTCTTGTTGTTCTCCAACCTCAACAAGTCCTCAACGAGTCCATAAGGGAAATAATCTGGCTTTGGGGGTTTAGTATTCATGGTGTTAACCTCTGAACCCCCCCTCCCCCACTCCCCCCCCCCTCCCCACACACACACACACCCTAACCCTCTCCGCCCACCACACACACACACACACCCTAACCCTCTCTAACGCCCTCCCAGGTCAACACGCAACCCTGAACCAAGAAAGTGATGATGCTGCATCGGTGAAATCACAACTAGCCAGACCATAATGACCGCTGGACAGTCCTCAACCAACAGGATGAAAAGGGTTACCACCGGTTACCGGCGGTAGCCATCACTGCGGTGACGAGATGAGAGGTGAGCAAGGCTGTGCAGATCGTCATCTGCGCTGACAAGCGTCGCCATGACGAGCATCAAGCCCCACAGGAAGTGTCTGCCTCGCCGTGTCGATGAATATGAATGTAATTGCCGTCTCCAGCATTCGTAAACCCGTCACACACGTACATACAACACACGTTCACACACACACATGATGCCACCTTGTATCAAAGGGAGGAAGGTCACCTATTAATATTTCAATTCCTTGTTTTTTCTTGGAAACCCTTCTCATCTTTCACCCCTTTTATATCTAATAACCCCTCCTTACCCCCCCTCTCTTTCTGTCTCTCTGTTTCTCTCTCTCTCTGTCTCTGTCTCTGTCTCTCTCTCACCCCTGTCAGAATTGGTTTTATTCGCCATCTAAGTTGCACAAACATGGAATTTACTGTGGCAGAATGGAGCAAACAGTATTTTAAACTAACAATTCTTAAGAATAAACTGAGATCAGATTAGGAAAAAAATAACAATATAACTGTAAATAAGGATAGAATGGGAATATATACAAATTGTGGGTGTGAATAGATCCTACATGTGGAAAGTATGTAACACAGTAGAGCTAAAAGATCTAGACTCCACCTTACCTCTCTGTCTCACCCCTTAACCTCTCCTGACCCCTCCTTACCTCTCTGTCTCACCCCTTAACCTCTCCTGACCCCTCCTTACCTCTCTGTCTCACCCCTTAACCTCTCCTGACCCCTTCTTACCCCTCTGTCTCACCCCTTAACCTCTCCTGACCCCTCCTTACCCGTCTGTCTCACCCCTTAACCTCTCCTGACCCCTCCTTACCCCTCTGCCTCACCCCTTAACCTCCCCTGACCCCTCCCTACCCCTCTGTCTCACCCCTTAACCTCTCCTGACCCCTCCTCAGCCCTCTGTCTGAAAATTAATCACGTCACCAAATCTGACCACAATCTCCTGCCGTAGTCCTCCAGCGTGGATTTTTACCTCTACCACAAACAATGGAACCTTGGAATGGAACCTTGGAATGGAACCTTGGAACCTTGGAATGGAACCTAACAATGGAAGCTTGATCACTGTGACACAACCACCACAAGTGAATGAGATGAAAATCATCAGCAAAGTTGATCATAACATTGAAGAAGACCATGCGTGCAGACATGAAGTAAGAATGAAATGGCTTTTCTCTTATATGTTTTGTCATTTTCATGTGAACATTAAAAAGAGTTTATTATGGCACTTAGAAATAAATATCAGCTGTTGTTGTTTAGAAATCAGGGGAAACTAATTTTCTTGTTGTTGCCTAGAAGTAGACTACTGTCTGTGTTAAGTGTATATTTCTTTTCTCAAGGAGACATCAATACTCATCGACACCCTTACGTCGAAGTAAGCAACAAACTCTTTTTTCCCTCGATAATGCTTGAAAAAGGATCAAGATCAACTGATACTTGTCTGGCAATTTCAACTGGTTCAGTACCGACACCTATCCTTTTATTATTGCAGAATCTGATCATGAAAAAAAGGAGATGCCAGTGAGGCTAGAGGACCAGAGATGCTCAGAGATGGGCAGATCAGGAATCTCCTCCTCCATCGCTCTCAAAGGCTCTAGACGAGCATCTCAGACATGTGGCAGACCAAAATAGCTAAGCTGACAGCTGATGTTCAGATCCAGTAGAAGTTCTCCACATTTGGTCCTTTTGCTGTGAAAGTTAAATCACCGTTTTGTGAATGTTGTGGTTATAGATGTGAAGGCCCTAACTGCCCAGCTGAACGTAACTTTGACTGCTGGGTTCAGCATCGAGTTTGGCTCTTCTGCCACAGCAAGACAGGTACATTGTAAGGATTGTTTCATATAAATATCAGGGATCATTTACTCCTTGGATTTACATTCTTTAAAGACATACATATCCTAAAGTCTTATGTTCTTGAACAGGCCAACACTGGGGTTACACCAGCCAGTACGAGCTCTGTGCCAGAGACTTCCAACATCCCAGTTCCTCCTGCGAGAACTGCCAGGCTCTCTCCATCTGTGGGTCTTCCAGAGGAGGCTGGCAAACAGGCCAAGCATGCACAGGTAAGCAGGGGAAGGAGAGAGGGTTGGAATTAACACAGCAAGAAGTAGTATGGTGGAGTAAAAAAGAGTCCTGTTGCGCAGTCTGTTTGGGTGTCAGGCTAGTAATCAGAAGGTCCCTGGTTTCGAACCCTGGCTGCGTCAACATGAGGTTGTGTCCATGGGCGAGGCACTTCACCCTACTTGCCTCAGGAGGAATGTCCCTGTACTAAGTCGCTCTGGATAAGAGCGTCTGCTAAATGGTTAAACGTAAAAGAAGGATGGTGACAGGAACGATAGTGATGAAGATAATGAGGATTAAAGTGAAGATGATGATGAAGAGGATCATGATTTTCCCCCTGCCGTGCCCCTCCCACAGGCCTCTGACTTTAGAACGTTCCCTCTCAACAACAACCCTCCGGGCGTGACGGGCACCCGGTCAGAGAGCGCCATCAACAGGCAGCAGATCACCGGGGGAGAGTGCCTCTTCTACGGTGCAAAAATGGGAACTGAGAACCGCAATATGGAGTTCAAGAGAGGAGGAGGTGAGCGGGGGAACAGGGGAACATCCACATGACAAAGATGAGATAAAGATCCATTAATTCTAGTCCCCCCCATCTGTACAACTACTGCCCACTTTTAACTTTGATCTTATTTGTATCTAATTAGTATTTGACATTATATTTTTTATTCTGTTTTACCCTTATTATTATGTTACATATACGTTCTATGTTTGCTCTTTTCTGCCAAAGTATATCCTGCATAGCAAATCAAATAGATTCTGATTCTGATCATCTTTATTTGTCCTGCAGTGGGGAAATTGCAGGATTAATAAAGGATGATGTTATCTTTGTCATTTGTCTCGTTCTGTGAGAGCCTGTTTGGTTCTCAAGATGTTCCCCCCTCCCCCGTACCCCCTCCACTACCCAAATCCTACCCAAACCAACCTGTTCTCCAGGGGACTACCTGCACAACTCAATCCGTGCCCACCTTCGCCGCTACGCCTGCGCCTTCCTAAACAGCGGCGGTGGCTGCCTGCTGGCGGGAGTGGACGACGATGGCGTCGTCCTCGGTCTCCGCTGCGACCACCGTCAGGAGGACCGCGCTCGGCTCCTGGTAGACTCCACCCTGAAGGGCTTCCACCCTCCGCTGCTGCCGCAGACCTACAGCCTGGACTTCCTGCGCGTGGTGAGGCCAGGGCCGGAGGGTCGGGACCTGAAGGTGCTGCGGCTGAGCCTGAAGCCCCCGCCGGGCCCCGCCCTGATAGCACTCTACCAGACAGACCAGGGGGAGGTGTTCCTGAGAAGGGATGGCAGCGTGGAGGGTCCGCTGTCGGCCCGTGCCATACAGGAGTGGGCCAGACAGGTATGAGTAACCTAGGACAGCTCGCTCTACTGTGTACAACCGCTCCTAACCCTAACCTCATGGTACACATGTTTCACTAACACAAGCCCCTTTTTTATTAACCAATCCTGGGGAGTGGCTCAGCGGTTAAGGTGTTGGGCTAGTGATTGGAAGGTTGCGAGTTCGATTCCTTGTAGCCGTAGACGGCCATGACGGCAATGACGTTGTGTCCTTGGGCAAGGCACTTCACTCTACTTGCCTCGGGGGGGGAATGTCCCTAATTTGCTGTAAGTAGCTCTGGATAAGAGCGTCTGCTAAATGAGTAAATGTAAATGTTCTGTGAGGCGTAGCTGGTTTTGGGCAGGAGACTGTAGCAAGGTTCCTCCTGTTCTCCAGCTGGTTCTGAGGGTCTTCTCTGTTCCAGAGGTGGAGCGTGGAGAAAAGTATTCTGCAGCAGCATGTGGAGGTGTTGGTCTCACAGCACAGGCTGATGCTGCTTGAGATTCAACAGCAGAGGGAGATAATTGCAGACCTCCACACCTCTCAGACCCAGCACCACGCACAGACCCAGACCCAGGCCCAGACCAAGACCCAGGCCACGGCACAGACCCAGACGCAGACCCAGGCCCAGACCCAGGCACAGACCAAGACCAAGAGATCGAGGAAGGCCAGATCTATTTGCATATGCATGTGATTTGTCAGATCAGCCAGACCCAGGCCCAGGCACAGACCAAGGGAAAAGACCCAGGCCCAGGCACAGACCAAGGCACAGGCCCAGGCACAGACCCAGGAACAGACCCAGGCACAGACCCAGGCACAGACCCAGGCCCAGGCACAGACCCAGGCCCAGGCACAGACTCAGGCCCAGGCACAGACCCAGCCCTGGCCACTGGTCGTTCCTGCCCTCCGGAGACATGGATCGAGGAAGCCCAGATCCTCAAACAATCGTCCAAACCTGTTCCTGTCTTCAGAGCCTGCAAGTTGTCGTGATTGGGTTGGTCGGTTTAATCAATCTACCAATCATTTTAGTCTGGGATCCTCACTGTAGTGAAGTACAAACTTCAAATACATCTTGTTGGCCTTTTTTTTTCTTATCCCCACTTGTGTCACTACACACATTTGATCGAGTGTGAGTCCGAAATAATCACATTTCAAACAACTTCCCTGTGTCCGTAAAGCAGTGTTTCTCAACCAGTGTGCCGTGAGAGATCATCAGGTGTGCCGTGGGAAATTATCTAATGTCACCTAATTAACCATTGTTGGGTGTCTGAACACAAATACATAAATATTACGTTGTAATCGCTCTTGGTCATCTGTGTCTCCAAAAAGTGCGTAGGTTTACGGGAGGCTCATAGTTTGCGTAGAGACCGCACATTCTACCACCAAGTTTGTTTTTTATAAATCACTGACTTTGCGTGGAAACTGGCATACGCACAAAACTGGGCTGAAAGCGTGCCAGTTTCCACGCAAAGTCAGTGATGCAACCTTTATAAATGAGACCCCGGGTCAATTTGGCGTACAGTGTGATAATAGGACATGCCACAAAAAGTTTTCGCATTGACTTTATGGTTAATTAGGATTGTATAACTTTACACAAAGGTGTAAAGAAGCAAGAGAGAGCGACAGCTCAGAGGTGAAACATGTCCTTGCTCTCTCTGGTCATCGGTGAAAGACTTTGCACTGGAACAGCCGTGCACTACAGGAAAACTACACCAAGGAGGACTACACTAAGACCCAATCAATCAAGTCAAGAGGCAGCCGTCCCCCGTTGAGGTCAGCCTCCCTCTGCCGGTCTGCATTCTGATTCTAATGATTTTGGAGTGAATCCATATTCTTCTAATTGTTCCCTGGGAGGCCTTCGACTAGCTGAAGGTGTCTACGTTCTCACTGGCCAAGCGTCATGATGTCCACCCTTGCTCGCAAAGTTCCAGAACTGTGGCTTGAGGCGGAGTGCAGCAGAGCTGGCTCAGTCTGTCAACACGACCACAACAGCTAAGATAACTAATGTTATCACTAAATGGGTCGCAACAGACTGCAGACCCATTAACATAATTGAAGACAAGGATGACTCGTTATGGATGTTTGTTAGAGCCCAATTTCAGAGGCGTGTTTACTACAGTGGCACACAGGTGCCCCTGACGAGCAGGTTCAAAAACACTGATTGCATTGTATGGTTGTTGCTCTGTGAATTAAGATATTCAAATTGCCTGAGATGTAAAATAAAAGTTTTAGTTTTAAAAAGCCCTAACCACTTTGTCAGACTTTTCTTTACTCAAACACTGTAATTGTAAATAGTAGTATTTTAATTGTGTGATTAATCATGATAAGCAAATAACCTCTCGATTATGCAGGTGGTGCAAAGTTAACAAACAGAATGTGCAAATATAGGGTGGCGGGGGTTCTATGGGGGGGCGGGGGTTATATAGGGGGGCGGGGTCTAGTGGAGTTCAGGAGTGTCACAGTTCTGGGGAAGAAGCTGTTCCTCAGTCTGCTGGTTCTAGACCGGAGACTCCTGAGGCGCCTGCCGGAAGGCAGGAGGGCAAACAGTTTGTGGGCGGGGTGTGAGGAATCTTTTCGGATGCTGTGAGCTCTATGCAGACAGCGCTTCCTCTGGATGTCCTCAATGGACGGAAGAATAGTCCCAGTGATGCGTTGGGCGGTTTTCACCACCCGCTGCAGTGCCTTGCGCTCTGCGACTGTGCAGTTCCCGTACCACACTGTGACACAGTTTGTCAGGATGCAGTCAATCGCACAGTGGTATAAGTTCACCATGACAGCTGAGGACAGGTGGTGTTTCCTCAGTGTTCTCAAGAAAAAGAGACGCTGGTGAGCCTTCTTGATCAGGCTGGAGGTGTTTGTAATCCAGGACAGGTCATCCGAGATGTGGATCCCCAGGAATTTATAGCTGGAGACACGCTCAACGGCCATCCCGTTGATTTCTTCTTCCTGAAGTCCACGATAAGCTCCTTGGTCTTTGTGGCATTGAGGAGCAGGTTATTGTCACCACATGGCCAGGTGCTGTACAGGTGCTTCCTCTCCGTTGGCTGTCTCATCGTTGTTGGTAAACTTGATGATGGAGTTGGATCCATACATTGGCTTGCACTCATGGGTGAAGAGAGAGTAGAGGAACGGGCTGAGCACACATCCCTGTGGTACACCTGTGTTGAGTGTGATGGTGGAGGAGCAGGAGTGGGCTGACCTAACATGCTGTGGTCGGTTGGTCATAAAGTCCATAATCCAGTGGCAGAGGGAGGTGTTGATGCCCAGCTCTCCAAATTTGGTGATCAGCTTGGAGGGGATGACAGTGTTGAAAGCAGAGCTGAAGTCTACAAACAACATATGGGCATAAGTGTTATAAGTGTCCAGGTGTGTGAGCACAGAGTGCAGCGCTGAGGAAACTGCATCGTCTGTGCTCCTATTGCTGCGGTAAGCAAACTGGTGAGGGTCAAGTGTGGGTGGAAGGTTGGTCTTCAGGTGTGCCAGGATCAGTCGCTCGAAGCACTTCATGACAATGGGTGTCAGTGCCACAGGGCGATAGTCGTTCAGGCACGACGGGCTGGAGTAGGGGGATAATTTTTTATTATGCTATTTACTATGACCCAACAAACGCTCTTTTTATTAAATAAAAAACCATAAAATTGCATGATCTTGTTGATCTTAATACTGCAATTGCGATGTATAAGGCACATAACCATTTGCTCCCTGATAGTCTCCAAGAGAGGTTCAAACCGAGAGAGACCGGGTACAACCTCAGAGGATTGTGTCTCTTTCAGAAAGGAAATGTAAGGACTAACGTAAAAAATAAATTTGGAGGAGACATTAAAAGACTCTAAAAGTATATACATTTTCAAAACAAAATTTAGATCCAATGTAATAGGAAAATATCAAGAAATCGAAAGAATGAGTGTGTGAGTGCGTTTGTACAGATCAGTAACCATTTGTGTCTGTTTATAATATACATATTTATGCATATAAAAAGTGTTATATGTGCCTGTGTGTATAGATTTATATTATGTTCATCTGTCGCTGGCACGTCACACTTTAAGTTATTAGGGTTATGCAAAATAAGTGTTAAACTTCAGCCTAAACTCTTTCGGTCTGTGAAATGTTTTCGTTCTTTATTCATATGCTTTTTTTGTTTTGTTTTGTTTTTGTATTTCTATGGACCAAAGAAAAATAAACTAACTAAGCCTGTCAGAAGGTTACGGATGGTTTCCTGGGAAAGTGAACTAAATGTAAAATAATCAATTCTAAACGTTGAAGTAAGGCCCAGTTTATTTTTTTCATAGGTGTCATGTCCCATTCTAGGTTCCTCCTAAAATTAGACCGGGAACAAGTTGGAACTGTCAGGGCTTCTCAGCCAATCAGAGCTTCCCACTTAGGGAGAACGGGTCACATGAGAGGTTGTGAGAACTTTCTTCCTGTCTTAGACTCACTTCCTGGAAGCACATTAATTCAGTTGGATGTACGAAGCTTTGGACTCTCTGACTGCTGATGTAATAACAGTGTTTATACTGTCTGTTCCTCTTTCTCTCTCCCTCTTTCTCTCCCTCTTTCTCTCTCTCTCCCTCTTTCTCTCTCTCTCCCTCTTTCTCTCTCTATCTCTCTCCCTCTTTCTCCCCTCTCTCCGTCTCTCTCTCCCTCTCTCCTTTTCTCTCTCTCGCCTCTCTCCCTCTCTGTCTGTCTCTCTGTCTTCCTCTCTTCATCTCACACTTTGTTATCGGTGTGTTAGGACCATTCTCTCTCCCTCTCTCTCTCTCTCTCTCTCTTGACCTCTCCACCCCGGCTCTCTTGTCTTCTCTGTTCATCGCTTTCTTTCTCCACACTTCCTTCCCCCCCGATCTTATCACTCTCTCTCTCCCCCTACTTCCCCCATCTCTCCTCGCCCTCCAATCCTCGCCCTCTTTCCACCTCCTTCCCCCCTTCCCTCTCTCTCTCCCTCACCCCCTCGCTCCCTCCCCCCTTTCCCACCCTCCCTCCCTCTCTCCCTCCCCCCCTTCCCACCCCCCCCTTCCCCCCCCCCCCCCCCTCCATTCCCCCCCCCCCCCCCCCCCTTGCCTCTCCCCAGTTTGTCAGCGTCCCCAAGGATGTGATTAGAAGAGACTTCTGCTCCGGGGGGAAATCACTCATGTCACCGGCCAAGAGGTGGACAAGATGGCCTGCCAAATTACTGAGGAGGAGAGAGGAGAGGAGAGAGGAGGAGAGGAGAGAGGAGGAGAGGAGAGAGGAGGAGAGGAGAGAGGAGGAGAGGAGAGAGGAGGGGAGGAGAAAGGTGAGGAGGAGGGGCGAGGAGAGGAGGAGAGGAGAGAGGAGGGGAGTAGTAGAGGAGGAGAGGAGAGGAGAAAGGTGAGGAGGAGGGGCGAGGAGAGGAGGAGAGGAGAGAGGAGGGGAGTAGTAGAGGAGGAGAGGAGAGGAGAAAGGTGAGGAGGAGGGGCGAGGAGAGGGGAGAGAAGAAAGGAGAGGAGAGAGAAGAGGAAAGAGGAGAGAGGAGAGGAGAAGAGATTAGGGAAGAGAATGGGAGGGGGGAGGACAGAGGAGGGGAGAGAGGGGAGGAGAGAGGAGAGGACAGGAGGGGAGGAAAGGATGGGAGGGGAGGTGAGAGAAGAGAAGAGGAAAGGGGAGAGGAGAAGAGGATAGGAGGGGAGGAGAGGAGAGAGGGAAGAGGACGGGAGGGGAAGAGAGGGAGGATTTAGAGCCCTCCCTGTGTTCTACTGGAGGAGTCTGGTCTAGTCCTCCAGAGAGAGAGAGAGCAGGTTCAGAAGAAGAACTGCTGTGTTTCTGGGGTCCACTTCCAGCCACCATCATTACTCAAAACAGACGCCAGACACAATACCAGGGCCTCGTTTGTTACAGAGCGACTGTGATGCTTCCTCTGGCGGCAGGAGGGATGGAGAAAGACGTTTCCCAGGCAGGAAGCACAGCTCAGCTCACCTTCATTGGTAGTTAATATTTTGCTTGTGGAGGGGTTTTTTCATGATTATTTTGAAGTAATGTTCCTGGAGATCTCTGGTGAAGAGAGTGAGGGAGGGGATGAGAGGTGAGGGAGGGAGGGAGGGGAAAGAGGAAAGAGAATGGATAAGAAATTAGGAGAAAGGAATAGAGGAAGAAGATAAGAGAAAGAGAGAGGAGGAGAGGAGGTGGAGGAGTGGAAAATAAGAGGAAAGAGGAATAGAGGAGGAGAGAGAGTGGAGGTGGAGCAGTTAGCTGGGTAACAGAACCATGGAGGGTAATCACCTGGTTGTACATGGTCTGTTTCATTATGGTAGTTTTATCTCTCTGCATATGCTGTCTGGTTTATTCCATCAGTCTCAAAACTGCTGTCTCAGCAAAGCTTTTACAGTACACACACACATGTTCACACACACGCTCACACACACATGCTCTCACACACACTCTCTCACACACACGCACATGCTCACACACACATGCTCACACACACATGCTCACGCACACATGCTCACACACACAGATGCTCACACACACATGCTCACACACACATGCTCACACACTCACATGCTCACACACTCACATGCTCACACACACATGCTCACACACACACATGCTCACACACACACATGCTCACACACACATGCTCACACACTCACATGCTCACACACTCACATGCTCACACACACATGCTCACACACACACATGCTCACACACACACATGCTCACACACTCACATGCTCACACACACACGCACACACACTCACACACACATGCTCACACACACATGCTCACACACACATTCTCACACACACATGCTCACACACACACGCTCACACACACTTGCTCATCCCAGTTTCAGCATCACCTCATCTATTGGTTGGAAGGTTATTGAAATGTTACCGTTCCAGTAGGATGAGGGAAAATTGAGGATTCTTCCTCATCTGCTCGTGTACAGGCTCAAGAGAGGGGGGGGGGGGGGGGGGTGTGAGAAGAGGGGTAAGGGGGGTGGAAAATGAGAGAGAGATGAGAGAAAGGGGGTGAGAGAGGAGGGGAATGACAAGGTGGCGAGAGAGATGAGAGCGAGGGGAGGGGTGAAAGAAGCAAGAGAGAGGATGAGATGAGATGATGGGAGAGAGGGTGGAGAGAGACACAATATAACATATCATTCTGTCTTCTTGATGTACAGCCAGTTGTTTTACTGACAGCAACACCCAGTAGACTGAAGCTGAACATGCATACGTCAAGAATTTCAGCTCTTAAAAGTATTTCTACAGTTGATCTTGAGGAATACAGTGATGAGCTCACAAAGTCAAATGTTATTAAAAAAAAATACCTCCATGATGACTCTCTGTCTATCAGCCCCTTGCCCCCTCTCGCCTGACAGCCTCCCGGTAGCGTGTTGCGTATCACACGCGTGTGCTTTGGGAACATATGTGTTCTGATAAAACTCATAGACAGCACAGAGAGTCATTTGTCAGGCACGCTGACGTAAAATCCATACTGAACACACACACACACACCATACTCCTCCCCCTGTCTCCTCACACACACCTGCCCTCCAACCTCCCCAGGTAGAGAGGGTGTGAGGGGGCGGGGGGGGGGAGCCTGTTTGCTCAAGGTCGTAGCTGGAGAACTGGCCTGGTCTGGACTAAGGTGGACTAAACTGCACTAGACTAAACTGGACTGTTCTGGACTGGACTAGATTTGACTGTTGTGGACTGGACTGGAGATGTTCTTGAAGCGGTGGGAGAGAGGTGGAGGGTCAGACACAGCTGGACACCACACACATTAATAAAACTTTCTCCTCACCCTTCCTCCCTGTCTCCTCACCCTCTCTCCTCACTCTCTCTCCTCACCCTTCCTCCCTGTCTCCTTACCCTCTCTCCTCACCCTTCCTCCCTGTCTCCTCACCCTCTCTCTCCTTACCCTTCCTCTCTGTCTTCTCATCCTTCCTCCCTCTCTCCGCACCCTCTCTCTCTTCCTCTCATATCCTCATTCTCTCCCTTCCTCCACCTTCTTTTTTCCTCCTCCCTTCCTCTCTCTCTCTATGCTCTTCCCACCTTTCTTCTCTGAAATTATGTTGCTCTTGTTCTGTACTCTCTCTCTCTCTTAGTGTCTCTCTTAGTGTCTCTGAGTGTCTCTCTGTCTCAAGTCTCTCTCTCTCTCTCTGTGTGTGTCTTTGGGTGTCTCTCTCTATCTGTCTCTATCTGTCTCTGTGTCCCTCGCCCTCCTCTAAAGTTGTATAGAATTTCAAACAAAGAGATTCTTCTTCTCTGGATTCTGAACCTTCTCTGTTGTTCCTCTTCTTCTTCAGCTGCCTTTCATTTTTTTATCTTTCATCTCCCTCTCCTCTCCCCCAACCCCTTTCCCCCCTTTCTTGCTTTTCCTCTCTCTCTACCCCTTTATTCTTTTTTCTCTCTCTTTCCACTCTTTCTCCCTCCCTCCTCCTGTTTTCTGCAGCATGAGATGTGTGTGTGTGTGTGTTTGTGTGTGTGTGTGTGTGTTTGTGTCTCATGCCTGACACTCCCACCCTCACGCCTACTGCAGGATGGCACTACATATGCCTCTGTGTGACTAGGAGAGACTGGGGGGAGGCAGGAGAGACAGGGGGAGGCAGGAGAGACTGGGGGAGGTAGGAGAGACAGGGGGAGACTGGGGGAGGCAGGAGATACAGGGGGAGGCAGGAGAGACTGGGGGAAGGCAGAAGAGATGGAGGGGGGACCAAGAGAGACAGGGGGGGAGCAGACCAAGTAAGCCCACCCTGTCCATGACCCCTCACTGGCTCCCATCAGCCAATCAACACCCACCACTAATTAATCAGCGATGGCTTCGATCATCTTGATCAAATCACGATTGTCTCTCTGCTTCCCAACAGTGAACTCATCCAGATTCCCCATCTTGATTAGTAGATTAAAGGTCAAAGGTTAAACCCGCTAAACTGGTAACATCTGCCTTGTATTGGAACAGGTTATTTTGGTTATTCTAAATGAAGAAGCTCTTAAACAGTAAATACCATGAATCCTCAGTTCCACAGAGAGGGAAATGGGATTCAGCCTACAACACTGACATCTTAACCCAATTAGCAGCGATACATTTGTCATATTAAATGCCACGGGGCTCCTCGTTAGTTAGACCTATTTCATTATTTTATTTACTGTCACTGTAAATGCAACTGTGTTCCAAATACTTTTATTTCGATTATTGTCCTGTTGAAGGACCTACGAAGTAATGTGCATTTGATCATTAACTTTTTATGTTTTGATTTGACACACAACACGTGTACTTTGGTATTTGACCTGACGATAAAAACAAAATGCAGGTTACGTCTCGCAACTGAAAACAAAAACCTTTGGATTTAACGTCATATGAAAGCCGCATTAAACAATAAGATTGAACGGGTGAACGGAAAATCACGTTCTGTGGCCGCGCGTTGAGGCTCACGAGGTCTTTTCAGAACCTTGGACAGGGTTCCACGCGGTGCGTGTCTGCGCGCGGGGTTGCAGTCGTCCAGAGAGGCTAAATCACAGCGTGACAGGACTGGGTCGTGAAAATGTATTTTAAGGCACAACCCCCCGCCGCCGCCCCCCCCCCCCCCGTGTCATATTTTAAAGTTTCATTAGACTGTTTGAAATGCGAATTAGTCTGTGCATCACGTGCTGCTTAACCAGCTCGCCCTGACTGACTGGCCGCGCGCGCTCTGGTATTCTACGGTCATTAATGTCATAGAGGAAAGCGGAAAACGTGGCTCGTGGTTCAGACGTCATATGACAGCGGGAGGCTGCTAGAGTCATTTAAACACAGAACAAGTCCGCTCACACCGGAGTGTGTGTCTGCGCGCGTGTGTGAATCTGAGCCACCACACGGTGGTGCACAGCGGCGACCAAACTTTATCTCTGAATGAAAGAAAAAAAAACTGAGAAACAAAGTTATACATTCCCAATCAGCGCGCGGCCGGCAGTTGGTTCCACTAAAACACCTTTCCCATTTAACAAGTGACAGGCGCGTGGCTTCTTCTTAAACATCTTAATCCAACAAACCGAACCGTGCACCTCCATGCACCACGCGCGCTGGTGCCTCAAAAACGGATAGCGATGATCTTGTCCAACCTAAGTCTCAGCGGTTACGCTCGAGCCAACAGCGCGCTATGTGCCGTTACCGGAGACGAGCACCCGGAGTCTACTTCGCACCGTACGACGCTCAGCCCGACCGGCCACTTGGTCGTCGCGGTGTGTTTGGGGTTCATCGGTATCTTCGGATTCGTTAACAACCTGCTGGTGCTCGTGCTGTACTGCCGGTACAAGATGCTCCGCACGCCCATCAACCTGCTGCTTATCAACATCTCGCTCAGTGATTTCCTGGTGTGCGTGGTCGGTACACCGTTCAGCTTCGCCGCCAGCACGCAGGGGCGCTGGCTGATCGGGAAGACTGGGTGCGTGTGGTACGGCTTCATCAACTCTCTGCTGGGTGAGTGGGACAGGAAGGGGGTCTTCATGAAGAAGTTTGCTTCAGTTTGGGATTTTTTTGAGGGGGGGGGGGTTGTTGTTTGTGTTTCATTAGGTCAAAGAGGTGTGTTTGGGATGCGCGCGGCGTTGAAACGACGCCAGATTTCTGTAGGTTTGAGGGAGCGCGTGGTTCAGGTTCTGTCTGAGGAACCTTGTGAGGATGTGGACCCGTGTCTGAATATGTGACATGAGCTGTCGGGACGGGAAAATAGAACATCACAGTGTAGGCATCAGTTGATTTGATTCTGATTGATTTAACTCTTTAACAGTGTGTGATCACTTCTTAAGATCCAAACACGAGCATTTCAGTGTCTCGCAGTAGATCCACGTTTCTTCGCTAGTTTGGAAACATAAAGGAATAAAGGATTTGAAACAGATGACTGGCACGTTGAGCGCGAGGAGGCTGTGTTTATCTCAGAATACCTCTCGTGCGTGTGTCCGGGTTAGGACTGTTCAGTCTCACAGTGAGGAGCAGGAGCAGGAGGCAGTGATACGGATGTGCAAACACTGTCAAACACTGTCTGGGTCTGGATGAGCGGGTCTGCCTCGGCTGATACTGAACTACAGATCACACTTCAGGATCTTTTTAAAGTAAGCTTTCATCTGGAAACAGTTTTCAAAGAGACGTTTTAACTTCCATTCAGAAGTAATTCTCAATCAGAGAAAATGGTCTAAAAACTCAGATATTTAAATATATATATATATATATATTTTAAATGATTCTATTAGGTCATTAGCTGGGAAGTTAGAAATACTTGATAATGTCTGAGGTCTTTCAGTTCTAATGCAACATTGCGACCAACGCGCACTTTTTCAGCTGTTTTCTTAGCAATTTCCCGCCTTCAGCACCGTTTCTAGACGCGCGTTCTTTATGATCACGTGTTGAGAGAGAGCATTGACGAACTAGAGATCGATGGCTGTCCTATCAGTCACGAGCTGCAATATTGTATCAGTCCACGGGTACCCCAGCTCAGGTATTAAATAGACCCGAGCTCATCCTTAACACACACAGTCTGTTGTGCAAACACACACAACGCCCCCCTCCTATCCACCGCGTAGACTTACCCGTGCACGCACGTGCACACACGCACTCGCACACGCGAGTGTGTGTGTGTCGCACGCACGTGCACACACGCGCACAGAATTAGCAGGTGCTGTGTGATTGAGTCTGTGTCTGTGACTTGATTAACTGCCTGTAGGTGTGTGTGTGTGTCTGCCTGTGTGTGAGTATCTGTGTGTGTAAGTGTGTGTCTGTGAGTGCCTGTGTCTGTGAGTGTGAGTGCCTGTGTGTGTGTTTGTGGGTTTGTGGGTGTGTGTGTGTGTGTGAGAGAGAGTGTGTGTGTGTCTGTGGGGTGTGTATGTGTGTGTAAGTGTGTGTGTATGTTTGTGGGTGTGTATGTGTGTGTGTGTGTCCAGGCAGTAGGAGCAGGAGGAATCAGCTTGTCTAGATGCAGACAGGAACAGTCCAGTTTAAACAGCCTCACAGTGCTGCTGTCTGCTCATAAGGCAGGCTGAAGGCTAACTGGACTTATTTAGACCCTGTTCTACTCTTGCATCTAATTCAGAGCAGATTGCAGTATTACCCTCACACACACACTCGCACGCACACACACAGTCTCACACACACACACACACACCCACAACCCCCCCCCAACACACACACCTCCTGCAGTGTCCAGCTGTCTCCTCCTCCTCCACTCCTCCATCTTCTAAGAGCAGCACCCCCCCACATCAGTTTGCTGTTTGATGTTTGGCCCCACAGGGCCGACTCCTCTCCCTGTCAAAGGAGGCCGGTGGCTGAGCGGTTAGGGAAACCGCCTAGTAATCAAAAGGTTGCCGGTTGGATTTCCGGCCATGCCAGATTATGTTGTGTCCAGGCTTAGAACCTGGTTCCCTCGTCTGTGACAGAGAAGGATCCACTTTGCTCTCCTCAGGAAACACACAACCTCAATAGTGTTCAGATGTAATCCTTTCTTGAAAAACCATCTCAAATTTCCTCTTAATTAGCATTATTAATGGTCTGCCATCCCTCCTTCTCTACAGAACTTTTGTTTTCTTCCTTCTCTGCCGACTGGGGTCCTCATTAGTACCCTCCCTCCCTCCCTCCTTTTGAATGAGGAGTCAGGAAAGCCACTCCAGTCCTCCTCATCCTCACCAGTCATCCTGTTCTTCATCATCTTCATCCCAGCTGGGTTCATCCAGAAGAAACGCTTCCCAGAGTGCAGAGGCATAAGTCTTCTTTGCCCCTCTCCTCCTCCCCTCTCCTCCTCCCCTCTCCTCCTCCCCTCCCCTCTCCTCTCCTCCCCTCTCCTCCCCTTCCCTCCCCTCTCCTCCTCCCCTCCCCTCTCCTCTCTCCTCCCCTCCTCTCCCCTCTCCTTTCCTCCCCTCCTGTCTCCTCTCAGTAAGGTCTTTCAGAGAACTTTCAGGGTCAGCAGGTTCATGTTCACCTTCATCTCCACTTAATTCACCCCTCAGACATCCAATAATATTTTTACTCAGGAGACAGTGTCCTCACAGAAGTGTGTCTGTTTGTGTGTGTGTCTGCGTTTACATAGAGGATATCAGGTCTGGACAAGGTTGTTATCACATTGATTGGTGTTTGTCCCCGCAGAAGCAAAAGTGTGTGTGTGTTGGGGGGGTGCGAGTAACTGAGTGTGTCTCTGTATCTCCGTAACTGTGTGTGTTTAAATTACTGGATGAGTGTGTTGGAGTGTGTGTGCATTAATCATGTGTATGTGCATAATGTGCATGTGTGTGTGTGTGTGTGTGTGAGAGGTCTCACTTTCCTGTTCCCCAGGTGAGACAACCAGAGAGAGGAGGAGAGAGAAGGAGTAATGGAAAGAGGAGAGAGATGGAAGAGGAGAAATATGGAAAGAAAGAGAGAGAGGGAGGAGGAGGAGAGGTGGTCAGTGTGCTGGTCATCTGCTGCTGATGTAAATCCATGTGTGAAACAGCAGGACAGAATGATGGAGACTGGAGAGATAATAACCAATAACATCCCAGGATAAAGCCAGCCTGAGGCAAGGTCTCTCTCTCCCCCTCTCTCTCTCTCTCTCTCAGCCAGGCAGTGTCCCCCTCTCTCCCTCCATCTTTTTCACCCTCTCTCTCTCCCTCTCTCTCCCTCTCCCCCTCTCTCCCTTCCCCTCTCCCCCTCCCTCTCTCTCTCCCCCTCTCCCTCCCCTCTTCCCCTCCCTCTTTCCCCCTCTCCTCCTCCCCCTCTCCCCCTCCCTCTCCCCCTCTCCCCCTCTCCAGGTATTGTCTCCCTTATCTCCCTGGCGGTCCTCTCCTATGAGCGCTATGCCACCATGTTGGGGCCCATGGAGGCCGACTCCAAAAACTACAGGAAGGTGTTGCTGGGTGTGCTGCTGTCCTGGCTGTACTCTCTGCTGTGGACGCTGCCCCCGCTGGTGGGCTGGAGCCGCTACGCCCCCGAGGGCCCCGGCACCACCTGCTCTGTGGACTGGACCAGCCGCAGCTCCAGCAACATCAGCTACATCCTCTGCCTCTTCATCTTCTGCCTCCTGCTGCCTTTCATGGTCATCGTGTTCTGCTATGGCAAGCTGCTGTGTGCTATCAGACAGGTGAGTAGAGGGGGAGGGAGAGGGGGGGGGGGGAGGGAGGGAAACGGGAGGGAGAGGGGAGCGAAGGGGGGGGGGGGGGGGGGCTCTGCTGTACTTTATGAGCATGGTGGGTATTGCTGGAACCTTCTCACATTACTGCTGGTTTAAACGACTGTGCTTCAGTACTACACCCTCAGGTGCAAGGACACACACACACACTTCTGGACACACAAACACACACACTTCTGAACACACACACTCACACTTCTGAACACACACACAGTTTTAGTTCCAGGACAATGTTTCTTATTCCATGTCACTTCAGGAACTCCTCCCTCTAGGGAACAGCTCTCTTCAGCCCAGAACACTCCATTAACACCCACACACACACTGCCACTGAGTGTGTGTGTGTTGCAGAATGTGTGTGTATTGGAGAATGTGTGTGTGTTGGAGAATGTGTGTGTTGAAGAATGTGTGTGCGTGTTGGAGAATGTGTGTGTGTTGGAGAATGTGTGTGTGTTGCAGAATGTGTGTGTGTTGGAGAATGTGTGAGTGTTGCAGAATGTGTGTGTTGCAGAATGTGTGTGTTGCAGAATGTGTGTGTGTTGGAGAATGTGTGTGTGTTACAGAATGTGTATGTGTGTTGTCAGAGGTGGAGCTGACATCACTGCTCTGTTCCGTCTGCCTGTAACAATAAAGGGTTTCACAACACACACACACTCACACACACACACAGGATAGTGTGTGCCCTCTCTTCCTCTCAAGCAGCCAGCTTGTTGTCGTTCCTCCTTGTGTTTCCAGGTCAGAGCAGCATCCAGCCTGCCTCTTCAGCAGCACAGACATCACACTGGTGTGTATGTGTCTGTGTGTGTGTGTGTGTACCTGTACCTGGGCCTGTACCTGTACCTGTACCTGTACCTGGGCCTCTACCTGTACCTCTACCTCTACCTGTACTTCTACCTGGACCTCTACCTCTACCTGTACCTCTACCTGGGCCTCTACCTCTACCTGTACCTTTACCTGTACCTGCACCTGGGCCTCTACCTCTACCTCTACCTCTACCTGTACCTGTACCTCTACATCTACCTGTACCTCTACCTCTACCTGCACCTGGGCCTCTACCTGTACCTCTACCTGGGCCTCTACCTCTACCTGTACCTCTACCTGTACCTGTACCTCTACATCTACCTGTACCTCTACCTGGGCCTCTACCTGTACCTGCACCTGGGCCTCTACCTCTACCTGTACCTGTACCTCTACCTGGGCCTCTACCTCTACCTGTACCTCTACCTGTACCTGCACCTGGGCCTCTACCTCTACCTGTACCTCTACCTGGGCCTCTACCTGTACCTCTACCCGTACCTCTACCTGGGACTCTACCTGTACCTGTATCTTTACCTGTACCTCTACCTGAGCCTCTCTGTACTTGTACCTCGCCCTGTACCTCTACCTGTACCTGTACCTCTACCTGTACCTCTACCTGTACCTCTACATCTACCTGTACCTCTACCTGGGCCTCTACCTCTACCTCTACCTGTACCTCTACCTCTACCTGGGCCTCTACCTCTACCTCTACCTGTCCCCACTTCCTCTTGTTCCTGTGCTGGCTGTCATGATGGTGTCAGGCGGGTCATGTCGTCATGGTAATCTGGAGTGATGTTGACGCTGTTGGCTTTTTGGAGAGATGAAAGCTGCCTTTATCTCCACGGCGATGAGTCCCATGACATCATTACCACACCTGTTAAATCAGGTCTGACCACTCTGCCCACAAGGCTGGTGTATTTGTTACCGCGGCGACTGGCTCATCAACCTCCTGATGGCAGAAGCCCTGGATACCTCTCAGCTGGCCAGGGAGGAACGGGAAGGAGGGGGAGGAGGGAGGAGGAGGTGGAGGAATGGGAGGAGGAGTGGGGAGGAGGGTGTGGAGGAGGGGGGAGGGAGGGAGGAGGAGGGGGGAGAAGGGGGAAGCCTGTTTCCTTCTCTGTTTGTTCTGAGCCGCCTCATCATCAACACAAGTCTTTGAGATTTGACGTTCCCTTTTTAAAGTGTCAAGGAGTTACCATTAAAGGTGTGTTTTGGCATGTGTGTGTTTTGCTGTGTATTTTGGTGTGTGTTTTGGTGTGTGTCTCTGTGTGTGTTGTAGGTTGTTTGTAAGTGGGGATTGTGTTTCTCAGTGTTTGATGAAAGCATTTCTAATCAATCAAAAACCATGTTATTAAACCCCATTTGTGAAATGCCTTGAAGCCTGAAAGTGATGGTGGTCTTTGACCAAACAGCTGGAGTGGATAAGTGCAGCCTGACATCCTGGAGAGACACAGAGGAACACACAGCTCTCATTATCTCTCTGCTTTGTATCTCTCTGTCTCTGCTTTGTATCTCTCTCTCTCCTCTCCTCTCTCTCTCTCTCATCCCTCACTCTTTCCTTTTCTTATCTCTTTCTCTGTTTGTCTCCCTCTCTGTCACTCTCTATCTCCTATCTCTCCACTCCCTCTCTCTTCTCTCGATCTCCAATCTCCTCTCTCGCTCTTCTCTCTATCTTTCTATCACCTCTCTCTCCCCTCTCTGTCTATCTCTCCCCTCTCTTTGTCTCTCCCCCTCTCTCCCTCTCTCTCCTCCTTTTCGCTATCTTGCCCCTGTGTCCCAGGCTGACCCTCACATATATTTGAACACAAATTGTACATGTCCCACAATAGCAATTAAGCAAGATGGAGTTCACCAGAGTGACTGTTCCTTGCAGAGAGTGATAATGACACTATGCCCTTTCCTCCTCTCTCCTGTGTGTGTGTGTGTAAGACATGACTCAAAAAGAGCTCCTGTGTGTGCGTGCGTGTGTTTGTGTTTGTGTGTGCATGTGTATGTGTGCGTGTATTTTTGTGTGTGTGTATTTGTGTGTGTGTGTGACACAGAGATTAGGTTAGAGCAGGACCTCTCTCTATCTCCTTCTGTCTCTCTTCTCTCCTCCCTCCTCCCTCCCTCTTTCTCTCTTCCCCTCTCCCCCACTCCATCCACAAATATGTATGTGTCCAGGCACTGGGACTAGTGCTGTGCAGGGGCATTTCTAGGATTGAAAGAAAGGGGGGGCTTAGCCCCTAAGGAAGTGGAATCTTTGCCAATCTTTTTTTTTAACTCATTTGGGGCTGCGGATACCCATTGTTTCAGACAGTCGTAGATTGGTTCAATCAGACAGAGTGTGATTTTTATCTGTATCTTTGCTTGCATTCATTCAGTATAAGATAACAGAAGAGACAGAATTTCAGGGTCATTGAGAAATTTGACAACACAAATATGAACTTTTCTCAAATAGAGAGAAATAATTTTCCTGCTTGTAAATTGGCTATTGGATTGTAATTTGAAGGGGGAGAAAACATACAAAACAGAAATGCACTCACATATGTAGCATGTTAGAAATAACTTGTCCATGTGTAAATCAATAGTTTAATAATTATTTGGGGGGGCTGAATAACATTTTAGCTAACGACGCCCCTGGTGTGTGTCCCCCCTCTCTCTCTCCCTCTCTCTCTCTCTCTCTCTCTCTCTCCTCTCTCTCATCTCTCATATCTCTCTCATCTCTCTCTCCTCTCTCTCCCCCACCCCCTCCTCCCCGCCCATGTCCACCCCCAATTGGCCTTCTCGTCCTACTGAGCCAAGGCTGTAATTGGTCCATTTGGATGATGGAGCAGACATGCACACACACACACACACCCACACCAGCTGGTCCTGCAGCGACTAATCAAAGAATGAGGATGTGACACATCCATGCTTGTGTGTGTATCTGCGTGTGTGTATGTGCGTGAGCGTGTGCTTGTGTGAGTTCTTATGCGTGTGTGAGTGTGTGTATGTGTGTGAGTGTGTGTGTGTGCAAGAGAAGTAGAACAACTCCAGTGGTCTGGCTGTTGATCGGATGCCAACCTGGTTTTTAAGCTCCGCACGACCTCTGCGTGTGAGCCGCCCCATGAGACGAAACACCAGACGCTTGGTTTCCTTAGAGAACCAGAAGTAGAGCAACTCTCAGAAAGACAAACGATTCCTCTCTAAGTAGCAGGGCTGGCTGAATAACTAACTCCACAACTCCATCCCACGGTAATGAATACTGCTGCTCAGTCCCTCCAGGTGCCCAAGGTGAAGCGAGTCAAATGCACCTTCCATTACTTTCAGTTGCTTTTCTTGTAATGGACTTTGATTTGTTTGTCACTTTAGGAGCTGAACTCTGATCACTGCTGGCATTACTGATGCACAGAAGGCCTCTTCCATCCTGAACCATCCCACACACACACACACACACATGCTCATCAGCCTTCAGATTTGTATTCCTAGCAGAGTGTGTGATGTGTGTCTGTGTGCTCATGCTGTCAGGGACACTGGGGTGTGTCTGGTTCGTGTCACCTGTCCTCACTCTGCAGTGATCCTTTCAGCTGTTTTCAAGGGTTTGTTTCTGTCTATCAGTCCTTACTGCTGAGGAGAAGAAGAGAGACAGAGAGAGAGAGAGAGAGAGAGAGAGAGAGAGAGAGGTGGGGAAAGTGTGTGGGTGTGTAGAGGGGGAATAAGAGTGTGTGTGTGTGTGTTTGGCAGAAGTTTTTGTGTTTGGAGGAGGTGTGTGTGTGTTTAGAAGAGGTGTGTGTGTGTGTGTGTTTGGAGGAGGTGTGTGTGTGTGTTTGGAGGAGGTGTGTGTGTTTGGATGAGGTGTGTGTGATTTGGCCTTTTGGGAAGACCACAGGTCTCCGAGCTGTTAACATCCTGCTGTTACAAGCTGATGACTAAGACACTCAAGGACACAGCAAACTGTGTGTGTGTGTGAGAGTGTATGTCTGTATGTGTGTGTGTGGTTGTGTGTGTGTGTCTGCATGTGGTTGTGTGTGTGTGTGTAGTTGTGCGCGTGTGGTTGTGTGTGTGTGGTAGTGTGTGTGTCTGTCTGCATGTGGTTGTGTGTGTGTGTCTGCAGGTGGTAGTGTGTGTGTGTGTTACTACCTGGGGTCCAGTCTGCCCTCTGACCTGGAGCATCTGTCCCTCTGAACAGTTAAAGTAGCTGAACAGGAAGCACCTTCAGACAGAACAGGAACCACAGGGGAGCTGAGTTACCTGAGGGTGTCTGGGTTACCTGAGGGGGTCTGGGTTACCTGAGGGGATCTGGGTTACCTGAGGGGTCTGGGTTACCTGAGGGGTCTAGGTTACCTGAGGGGTCTGAGTTACCTGAGGGGGTCTGGGTTACCTGAGGGGGTCTGGGTTACCTGAGGGGTCTGGGTTACCTGAGGGGTCTGAGTTACCTGAGGGGGTCTGGGTTACCTGAGGGGGTCTGGGTTACCTGAGGGGTCTGGGTTACCTGAGGGGGTCTGGGTTACCTGAGGGGTCTGGGTTACCTGAGGGGTCTGAGTTACCTGAGGGGGTCTGGGTTACCTGAGGGGGTCTGGGTTACCTGAGGGGTCTGGGTTACCTGAGGGGTCTGGGTTACCTGAGGGGTCTGAGTTACCTGAGGGGGTCTGGGTTACCTGAGGGGTCTGGGTTACCTGAGGGGTCTGAGTTACCTGAGGGGGTCTGGGTTACCTGAGGGGGTCTGGGTTACCTGAGGGGTCTGGGTTAACTGAGGGGTCTGAGTTACCTGAGGGGGTCTGGGTTACCTGAGGGGGTCTGGGTTACCTGAGGGGTCTGGGTTACCTGAGGGGTCTGAGTTACCTGAGGGGGTCTGGGTTAACTGAGGGGGTCTGTGTTACCTGAGGGGGTCTGGGTTACCTGAGGGGGTCTGGGTTACCTGAGGGGGGCTGGGTTACCTGAGGGGGGCTGGGTTACCTGAGGGCTCTGAGTTACCTGAAGGGTCTGAGTTACCTGGAGAAGGGGGGAGGTAGGGAGGTATTGAAAAAGTGACATGGTAAGACATATCGTGTCGAATAGAGAGAGAGAGAGAGAGAGAGAAGGTAGAGAGAGAGAGAATGGAGAGAGAGAGTGTTGGCAGGTGAGAGGCAGGGTCGTATCTAAGCTGGTAACGTTACTGTAGACTGGTGGATGTGCATGTCAAGAATGTGTGTGTGTGTGTCAGAGAGAGAGTGTGTGTGTGTGTGTGTGGTGAGATCTCTGCAGGGTCAGACAGGGAATCTTCAGATACCTCCAGCGGTGACATGCCATCAAGAAGTGTGTGTGAGTGAGTGTGTTTGTGTGAGAGTGTGTTTGTGTATGTGTGTTTGTGAGAGTGAGCGTGGTGTGTTTGTATCATTGATAATGTCTTCTCCTCCTCCCTCACACACACACATATCAGAGACTGAACTCTATTGTGAAGCATGAGAGAGCATTCACATCATCACTATCATCATCATCCTCATCACCATCATCATCATCACCACCATCATCTTCCTCATCATCACCATCACCATCACCATCATCCTCATCCTCATCCTCACCGCCTCTGTTCGTCTTTTCAATGACTGATAAGCTACGTAATGAATCTCTGACAGTTTAAACGTTTCTCTGGTTCTTGTCTTGAGGGTCTGTTTGTGATGAAGTCACCGCGTGCTGAGAAGCGGGGAACGTGTGTGGTTCTCTAGCTGAGAACATTAAGCAGCCTGCTGGAATGGAGCGTTTTCAAAGCAGGTTCTTCCTGGAAGATGTTGTCTGTGTCTGTTTCATGTTCGTCTACATTAAAGTGCACATTTGAACAATTTTCAAACTTGCTTTTTACCACAAGTTATTCCCACTAAAGACGAGAAAAGCTTGTCGCTGTCTTCTATTGAACTGTGCTCTCAGGCTTGGAACAGTTATTTCAGAGCCAAATGAACGACAAACTTGAGAAGTAATCACGGTTTCTTTGTTAGACTTGAGACCTCATTAAATTGAGTTTTGACCCTTGAGATATGAGATGGGGTTCAGGCATGATCACGGTTTCTTTTCCTTCCATCAAAAAAGTTTCCGGTAGCCGTTCATGTTCCAAAACTGAAGTTTCTGCGCACACACGCAGGACTTACACGCAGTTTGTCTTATTTCTCATTATCTTGAGATGATTGGGTCTGTGATGTACGACTGCCGACATTTTCTTCAGCTTGTTGACCTGGAGGCCTCAGACTTCTTCTATGGTCTCTCGTTTAGGAACACATAATAAGAACGCTTTTTATGTTTGGCGCGGGGGTCAAATTACCGCCGTCTGATTGGCTATTCATCTGTGATTAAGAATGTGACTTAAAGTTTGAATGTCACATTTCTAGCCGTTGCATTCACTCATTTTTATGCTTCATACTTATTCACACTTGTGAATATGATTTCAGATTCTGAATATGATTTCCTGATGACAAATAAAACGAAGTCAGTTACGTCGCCCGGATCGGCGAAACCGGGGCCCCACTCTGGAGCCAGGCCCAGAGTGGGAGCTCGCAGGCGAGCGCCTGGTGGCCGGGTCTTTTCCCATGGGACCCGGCCGGGCCCAGCCCGAAAAGGCGACGTGGGACCACCTTCCCGTAGGCCCACCACCCGCAGGAAGGACCGTAAGGGGCCGGTGCTGTGTGATTTGGGCGGTGGTCAGGGGCAGGCGCCCGGACGACCAGAGCCGCGCACACAGTCTCTAGCGTGTATCGTGAGGGTCTGCTGGGAACGTCTGGCAGACCCGTCTGTCAGAGGGATCTTCAACTCACACCTCCGGGAGAGCTTCTCACAGATCCCGGGGGAGGCTGGGGACATCGAGTCTGAATGGACCATGTTCTCGACCTCCATTGTCAATGCGGCAGTCCGGAGTTGCGGTCGCAAGGTCTCTGGTGCTGGTCGCGGCGGCAATCCCAGAACCCGGTGGTGGACACCGGAAGTAAGGGATGCCGTCAAACTGAAGAAGGAGTCCTATCGAGCCGTTCTGGCTTGTGGGACTCCCGAAACAGTTGACCGGTACCGGCAGGCCAAGCGTGCCGCGGCTCGGGTAGTCGCAGAGGCAAAAACTCGGGTCTGGGAGGAGTTCGGGGAGGCCATGGAGAAGGACTATAGGTCGGCCCCAAGGAAATTCTGGCAAACCGTTTGGCGCCTCAGGAGGGGGAAGCAGTGCTTCACCAACACTGTTTACGGTGCGGGTGGGGAGCTGTTGACGTCGACTGGGGATGTTGTCGGACGGTGGAAGGAATACTTTGAGGATCTCCTCAATCCTGCCGTCACGTCTTCCGAGGAGGAAGCAGAGACTGGGGACTTCGGGGCGGACCCGCCTATCACCCGGGCTGAAGTCACTGAGGTAGTCGATGGGCTCCTTGGTGGCAGGGCTCCGGGGGTGGACGAGATCCGTCCTGAGTACCTGAAGTCTCTGGATGTTGTGGGACTGTCCTGGTTGACACGCCTCTGCAGCATCGCGTGGCGGTCTGGAACAGTGCCTATGGATTGGCAGACCGGGGTGGTGGTTCCCCTATTTAAGAAGGGGGACCGGAGGATGTGTTCCAATTACAGAGGAATCACACTCCTCAGCCTCCCCGGTAAGGTCTACGCCAGGGTACTGGAGAGGAGAATCCGGCCAATAGTCGAACCTCGGATCCAGGAGGAGCAGTGTGGTTTTCGTCCTGGCCGCGGAACACTGGACCAGCTCTACACCCTCTACCGGGTGCTCGAGGGTTCATGGGAGTTTGCCCAACCAGTCTACATGTGTTTTGTGGATCTGGAGAGGGCATTCGACTGTGTCCCTCGTGGTGTCCTGTGGGGGGTACTTCGGGAGTACGGGGTCCGGGGCCCTTTGTTAGGGGCCGTCCGTTCCCTGTACAACCGAAGTAGGAGCTGTGTTCGCATTGCCGGCAATAGGTCAGACCTGTTCCGGGTGCATGCTGGACTTCGCCAGGGTTGCCCTTTGTCACCGGTTCTGTTCATTGTTTATATGGACAGAATTTCTAGGCGCGCCCAGGGGGCGGAGGGTTTCCGGTTCGGGGAGCACAGGATCTCATCTCTGCTGTTTGCGGATGATGTTGTCCTGTTTGCTTCCTCGAGCCGGGGCCTCCAGCATGCTCTGGAGCGGTTTGATGCCGAGTGTGAAGCGGCTGGGATGAGGATCAGCACCTCCAAATCCGAGGCCATGGTACTCGACCGGAAAAAGGTGGCTTGCCCCCTCTGGGTGGGTGGGGAGCCTTTGCCTCAAGTGGAGGAGTTCAAGTATCTCGGGGTCTTGTTCACGAGTGACGGAAGGACGGAACGTGAGATTGACAGGCGGATCGGTGCAGCGTCTGCAGTGATACAGTCTCTGTACCGGACTGTCGTGGTGAAGAAGGAGCTGAGCCGCAAGGCAAAGCTCTCGATTTACCGGTCAATCTACATTCCTACTCTCACCTATGGTCATGAGCTTTGGGTCATGACCGAAAGGACAAGATCGCGGATACAAGCGGTCGAAATGAGTTTCCTCCGCAGGGTGGCTGGGCGCTCCCTTAGAGATAGGGTGAGGAGCTCGGTCACACGGGAGGAGCTCGGAGTAGAACCGCTACTCCTCCACGTCGAGAGGAGCCAGTTGAGGTGGCTCGGGCATCTGTTTAGGATGCCTCCTGGACGCCTCCCCCGGGAGGTGTTCCAGGCATGTCCCACCGGGAGGCGGCCCCGGGGAAGACCTAGGACACGCTGGAGGGACTATGTCTCTCGGCTGGCCTGGGAACGCCTCGGGATCCCCCCGGAGGAGCTGGAGGAGGTGTGTGCGGTGAGGGAAGTCTGGGCTTCCCTGCTCAGACTGCTGCCCCCGCGACCCGGCCCCGGATAAGCGGAAGATAATGGATGGATGGATGGATGGATGAATATGATTTCCGATTCTGAATATGATTTCTGATTCTGAATATGATTCTTTTCATGTGGTTTTCTTTTCCTCCTCTAAGGGAAATTCATGATGCTTTTCACGCTGTTCAGTTAAATCTGTAATTTAGCATTAAATCACATGCTTATGAATGAAACAACAGAATGATCAGCAACATTAACAGTGAGTTGGAACACTTCACCTTGTTGGGGGGCGGTCCAGGTAACTGATGATGTCACTCCAGGTAACTGATGATGTCACTCCAGGTAACTGATGATGTCACTCCAGGTAACTGATGATGTCACTTCAGGTAACTGATGATGTCACTCCAGGTAACTGATGATGTCACTCCAGGTAACTGATGATGTCACTGGGGAGGAAAGGTTGAGAATCACTGAAGGATGAGACACATCAACTAAATCAATAACCAATGAAACGCATCATCATCCTGCAGGCTGTTTTACCAGATTAAAGACGTTTTCATTCGGAGGTGTGTGATAACTTGGTTTTACGATCCTTCACAGATCGTCGGGGTTAGGATCTGGAGACGTGTTTGTAGAGCGTCCGAGTTAGGATCTGGAGACATGTTCTAGAGCGTCCGAGTTAGGATCTGTAGACGTGTTCTAGAGCGTCCGGGTTAGGATCTGGAGACGTGTTCTAGAACGTCCGGGTTAGGATTTGGAGACGTGTTCTAGAGCGTCTGGGTTAGGATTTGGAGACGTGTTCTAGAGCGTCCGGGTTAGGATCCGGAGACATGTTCTAGAACGTTCGGGTTAGGATCGGGAGATGTGTTCTAGAACGCCATGTTCCAGCACTCGGAATCACGTCTGATTGAACTTCCTGGTGATGGAAATGAAAAAGTTGTTTTGAAAAGCTCTTGAAGCTGTGAAGTTCAGTGCTGCAATCAGAGTGGAGATGTTCTGCTATCGCTGTGCTGCTGAAACCCTCCTGTCTCACCTGTATATCTGAAAGGAATATGGGGGTGTCTTTGTGTGTGTGCAGTGGCAAGAAAAAGTATGTGAACCTATTGGAATTTCATGGTTTTCTGAATAACTTTGTCATAAAATGTGATCTGATCTTCATCTAAGTCAAGGGCAGGGACGTTTCTAGGATTGAAAAAGGGGGGGGGGGGGGTTTAGCCCCTATGGATGTGTGATGTTTGCGCAATTTTTGGGGGACTCATTGGGGGCTGCGGATATCTATTGTTTCAGACAGTTCATAGATTGGTTCAATCAGAAAGAGTGTGATTTGTATGAAAACATACAAACCAGAAACACACTCACATATGTAGCATGTTAGAAATAACTTATCCATGTGTAAAACAATAGTTCAAAAAATAACAAATAAAATCCTAATAATTATTTGGGGGGACTGAAGAACATTTTAGGGGGACTTAGTCTTAGTCTCATCAGTCCACAAAACATTTTGCCAATACCACTGTGGAATGTCAATGTGCTCTTTTCAAACTTCAGGCGTGTAGCAATGTTCTAGCAGTGGCTTCCTTCGTGGTGTCCTGGCGTGGATACCCTGTTTGTTCAATGTTTTACATATTTTAGACTCATGAACAGAGATGTTAGCCAGTTCCAATGAAGACTTCAAATCTTTGGCTGTCATTCTGGGTTGTTTCTTTACCTCATTGATGAGTCTTTGTTGTGCTCTCTGTGTCATTTTGACTGGGCGCCCACTTCTTGGTAGAGTATAGTCCCAAAGTGTCTCCATTTGTAGATTGGTTACCTAACTGTAGACTGGTTGATTTCTAAAGTCTTTGAAATAACTTTGTAACCTTTGCCAGCTTTATGTAAATCAACAATTCTTGATCGTAGATCCTCTGAAAGCTCTTTTTGGCGAGGCATGGCTCACATAAACGTGTTCTTCTTGTGCAGAGCAAACCCTAACCCTGTGTGCACACGTAGCCGGGTATTTTGAGAAACGAATATTTCCCTCCCTCCGTTTTCCAAAAGGTTTTCGTTTACATCAACCCACATAAATACGCCATCTAGCGCCATCATAAGTTTACACGCGAACGCAAATCCGCAGTTTTCCAGAATCTCCGCTTTAGCTAGAGTTTTCAGAAAGATTCGTTTTCAGAGGCGAATTATCCGTTTGCGTGTAAACGATAGGTACAAACAAAGGGAAATGTCTCAGTTTTCACAAATACCTGGATACGTGTGCACAGGGGGTAAAAGTTTGAGGGTTTAACTCAATGTCATTAACTCAAGGGTACACATACTTTTTCCATAAGCACTATGAGTTTTTTTGGGTCGTTCTCAATAAAGACATGAAAGGTAAAAAAATGTGGTGTTATTATTTTAGACACATTATGCTTATCAATACCCTTGATTTAGATGAAAATCAGATCACATTTTATGACAAATGTATTCCGAAAACCATGAAATTCCAATAGGTTCAGATACTTTTTCTTACCACTGCATGTTTGTGTGTGTAATGTGTATAGGACGTCATGTGTGTGTGTGTGAGGTCTTGGAGGGTGGAGCTGGTTTCTATCTGACTGAAGAAAGACTTATCTTATTGTAGCTGAACTTGCCTCCTGCTATCCCTCCCGACATCCCTCCCTCCCTCTCTCCCTCCTTCCCTACTCCATGTTAGAGTGACAGCAGTGTGAATTTTGGCATTAGTCCCTGAGGCGTTCGTGTGTGAGTGCGCGTGAATATGTGTGTGTTTAAATGTGTGAGTTTGTGTGAATGTGTGAGTGTGTGTGTAAGGCTCTCTACAAATTGTTCCAGTAGGTGGAAGTGCCCCCGAACACAATTTTAGCAATCTACCAGGTGGACAATGATGAGCGGATGGGATTTTGTGTGTGTGATTGTGTCCATATGCTTTTAGTGTGTATGTGTTTGTTTGTGTGTGTGTGTGTCTGTCTGTGTGTGTGAGTGAGTGTGTTTGTGTTATCCATGACCATGATTCATAACCGTATCCCCCCAGAGTTCAAACTTAACTTTGGAACTCAGTTTTGAAATACTGCTCTGCCCACAGAATGCTAAATTAATTGCATATGCACACACACACACACACACTCCACACACACACCAGAAGGTCATGCAGTGTTCCAGCAAGGAAACTTCCTCTCTAACTCATCTGTAATGAACTCATGAATGGCCTCCATGCTCCATCTGACCCTGGGGAGGACAGGAGGCTGGAGGCTGGAGGCTGGAGGCTGCTGGTTCCCTCCCTCCTTAAATCCCTCCCTAAATCCCTCCCTCCCTTCTCACCCACCCACCCCGACTGACTACTGCTCTCAATTAACTGATTCTGCTGATTCATTAACTGCTTTAAAGAGCTCTAATTAAATAGCTTTAACTGATGGATCAGACCATAGTCTGCATGGCCGGGCTTCAGGATGACACAGTGTGCTTCCTCTCCTCTCCTCCTCTATCCTCTCCTCCCCCTCCCCCCCCCTCCTTATAGTGGGACTGAGCTGGGGGCCGACCTCAGTAAGTGTTCAGGGCTGAAGTTCTCTGGACTCACAGAAAACGTGACAGTGATGTGAGAGAGAACTGGAGCTGGACACAGGGAGGGAGGGAGGGACGAGGGAGGGAGGGAGGGAGGGATGAGGCACTGAGAGAGAACAAATGAATACGATGGAAAGAATGTGCTGGTGAGTGTTTGATCATGTGACAAGAATGTAAAAACAGGCAGAAAAAAGTGAGAAGAGAGATATGAGGGGAGGAGGAGGAAGAGGAGGAAGAGGAGGAGGAGGCTGATGACATGATTACTTGTCAGAGGCTGGTGATTGATGGCTGAAGGTCTTGTGTATGTTTTAGTTATTGTTTCAGTTCTGCTTTCACGTCATGTTTTGGGTACTGTGTGTGTGTGAAAGAGAGTGTGTGTGTTTAGAGGTGTGTGTGTGTGAAAGAGAGTGTGTGTGTGCGCGTGTGGAACCACCCCAACCTGTCTAAAGCATGTCAGCAGAGAAGCCTTTTGATTGGTGGATTGTGCCGGTGTCTGTCTCCGTGGTAACTTGAATGACGGGGGATTGGCCAGCAGAGAGACATCTACTGTTGATGCTCATCTGACTGTAAGTGTGTAAGTGTGTGTGTGTGTAAGAGTGTGTGTGTGGTGTGTGTTTGCGTGTAAGTGTGTGTGTGCCTCTGGGAGTGTGTATGTGTACCTTTGTTGAAGAGTGCATGCTTTAACATAACTTGTTTATCTGTGCCTTGCACTGTGTGCTATGTATGTGTGTGTGCTTGTGTATGTGTGTGCTCAAGCAGGTATGTGTCTCTTTTTGTAAGTGTGTGCTTGAGCAGGTTTGTGAGTGTTTGGGCAAGTGTGTGTGTGCGTGCTTGATCAGGTATATGTGTGTGTGTGTGTTTGAGCAGGTGTGTTTGTTGAAGCAGGTGTGTGTGAGCAAGTGTGTGTGTTTAAGCAGGTGCATGTGTGTGTGTTTGATCAGGTGTGTGTGTGTGTGTTTAAGCAGGTGTGTGTTTGATCAGGTGTGTGTGTGTGTGTTTAAGCAGGTGTGTGTGTGTGTTTAAGCAGGTGTGTTTCAGCAGGTGTGTGTGTGTTTCAGCAGGTGTGTGTGTCCAGCCTCCTCCAGACAGTTGCCATTTCTCAGTGCTAGTTGGAGGTGCTTCCATAAAGAGATGTTGACACTGTTTCCCTGCAGGAAACACTGCAGCAGGCCTGCTGTCACACATCAGCAGTGTGTGAGGGGCTGTGTGTGTGCCTGGGAGTGTGTGCCTGTGCCTGGGAGTGTGTGCCTGTGTGTGTGTGCCTGGGAGGGTGTGTGTGCCTGTGTGTGTGCCTGGATGTGTGTGTGTGTGCTTGTGTGTGCCTTGGAGTGTGAGTGTGTGTGTGTGTGTTTGTCAGAAAGTGATCATCTAGAACAGAAAAGTCGATGATGGACCTCTTTCCCTAGAGGTCCTGATAAACGGCTACATCTCTCTCTCTCTATCGCTCTCTCTCTCTCTCTCTCTGTATCTCTCTCTCTGTCTCTCTCTCTCTCTGTCTCTCTCTCTCTGTCTCTCTATCTCTCTTTCTCTCTCTGTCTATCTCTCTTTCTTTCTCTCTCTGTCTGTCTGTCTCTCTCTATCTCTCTTTCTTTCTCTCTCTGTCTCTCTCTCTCTCTGTCTCTATCTCTGTCTCTCTCTGTATCTCTCTCCTCTGGTCCCCAGGTGAGTGGTATTAACCCCTCCAGCAGCAGGCGTAGGGAGCAGCGTGTGCTGGTTATGGTGGTGGTCATGGTGGTGTGTTACCTGATGTGCTGGCTGCCGTACGGGGTCATGGCTCTGACAGCCACCTTCGGCCTTCCAGGCATCATCAGCCCAGAGGCCTCCATCATCCCCTCCCTGCTGGCCAAGACCAGCACCTTCATCAACCCCATCATCTACATCTTCATGAACAAGCAGGTGAGATGTGGACAGTCTCACACACACACACATACATGACACACACAGATACACACACAATTAGACACACACCCACACAGGTTTGCAGATCAGGCAGCAGATGAGCGGATCGTCTAAATAAAACACGAAACCAATCAAACAGGGTAGAACAGGAGATGCTGTGGATGTGTTGGTGGGTCGGCCACGAGCGTTCATCTCTTCTCCCTCCTCAACCACGACACGCTGACAAGACACATCTGCTGTGGGGGAGGGAGGGAGGGAGAGAGAGGGAGGAAGTGAGGGAGAGAGGGACACCAAAAAGAAGATAGGGAGGGAGGGAGGGAGAAGTTAAAACGATAGGGGCAGACATGTTTACTAAACTTATGATTGGCATGTTAATGCTTCAAGGGAGAGGGAGAGCAGCAGAGAAGACCTCTCTGTTATCTCTGTCAGCTGGTATCTCAGTTTCTGTAGCTGGTATCTGACAGAATGACACAAATACTGAAATAGAACTAAAGTACCCAGGTGGCAAAAGGCTCCTAGTTTTTTTAACAGGAACAATATCATTTTTATGCATAAATCGAGACACGCACACACACCTAATTACACACACGCACACACACACCTGCAGACGTGGCACTCCTGTCCAGCTAATGGTCTTGTTAGCTTGTTTTCTTCTCAGGTTATTAATCGTCACTAAACCCTGCACTGTTCCGCTGTACTGTTGAACTGTACTGGTCTTTGTGGTTCTCTGACGTTCTAGCAGGTTCTGTTTGCTTTCCCTGCAGTAACCATGACAGTGATGAACTGCAGAAGCCATGTTCTGGCAACAGAGGATTGAGGCTGGGGGGCGAGCGTGGAAAATCTTCACACTGTTCAGCTACTGAGTACTGCGATAAGGGGAGCAGATGGAGAGGTGGAGGGGTGATGGACAGATGAAAATGCGGAGAAGGGATGAATGGAGGAGAGAAAGAGGAGGAGAGGGAGGAGGAGAAGGAGAGGGAGGAGGAGGAGGAGAAGGAGGAGGAGTTGGAGGAGAGGAAGGAGGAGGAGATGGAGGAGGAGAAGGAGAGGGAGGAGGAGTTGGAGGAGGAAAGTTTGTCCTGTATGTCATTTTCAGTCTTCAATTCCTCCCAGCCCGTTACTATGGATACTGTGAGTTGAGGCGAGTTGAAGACTAGAAATGCTGTACAGATACACGTACCAGTCCATCACCACGACTACCATCGCCACAATGCCCAGGAACACAAACACACCTGTCGGTGAAGAGGAGGGGGGTGAGGAGGAGGGGGGTTATGAGAGGGGGGTGAGGAGGAGGGGGGTTGTGAGATGGGGGTGAGGAGGAGGGGGGGCAGAAAAGTGGAAGTATTGTCTGAGCTGCTGCAGGAGAGGGTGGGGGGATTGATCATCACTAAACTACAGTGCAGAGACCCCCATCTATACTGTACCAGAGGTGTGTTTGTCTGTGTGTGTGTGTCTGTGTGTGTCTGTGATGGTGTGTGTGTGTCAGGGTGTATCACCTCTCCTGGATGGGATCTGAGCCAATTAGAAGACCAGCCTGGCTGGCTGGGGGCTAAGCTCATTAAGCTTGTTAAGCTCTTCACATCCCAGCCTCTAAACGAAGCTGTGCTCAGGGTCCAATCAGGAGAAGGGATGATGCTGCAAATCTCTACAAGGTCGACTCAATTACACTCATTTACTGAAACAACCTTCTCTCCCTCTGTCTCTGTCTCTCCATCGCTCTCTCAGAATCAGAATCAGAATCAGGTTTAATGTCCCTCCCTCCTTCCCTCCCTCCCTCCCTCCCTCCCTCCATCCCTCCCTCTGTCTCTGTCTATCTTTCTCTCTTTCTCTCTCTCTCCCTCCCTCTCTCTCGCTCTCTCTCCCCCTCTCTCTCCTTCTTTTAATAAATAATCAAGTCCCCTATGCAGTGGCTCGGCTGCCTTCGACTGTCATAGGAAGTGAGAAGAAGGAGGAATTTGAGAGTCTCCACACTTGACAGAATGAGAAGGAGAAGCATTCTGCTGCAGCCTCTGAAGGGAAGCGAGTCAGAGACAGCCAGAGCCCCAGCCTCAGCCCCAGCCGCAGCCCCAGCCTCAGCCCCAGCCCCTTTCTGACCTCTCCCTCCCTCCCTCCCACCCTCTCTCCCACCTGTCTGTCATATTCTCTCCATCGCGAGTCTTGACCTTTAACCCTCCTGATCCAGCAGCTTGTAGTTGTTTCGATGACCTTTTCCTGATTCATTCAACAGAACTTCAGGCGCTTCTCCCAACTGTGAGTCTGATCTGTGTCTCCTGAGGAAATGTAGTAGACTACAGTATACGGACACTCCAGCAGTATACTAAGTACACTACGTTTTCTCAGGACACGGCCTACAAATGTATCCAACACACACACAGCTTCGGAGCATGTGTGTGTCTACGTGTGTGTGTGCTCTGCACCTGGAAGCAGGTCTTGTTTGTGTTGCATGTTGGGGTGTTCTGGAATCTTCACCTGACAGGACCCAGCCTTCATGCAGTATTCATCCTCCTGAGACAGCAGGTGCATCTCACCTGCCCAGGAACAGCCTCTGTCTCCTCTCAGGGTTGCAGCCCCCCTTAACAAGCTCATTTAGGGTCTGTTATCTGTGAAGAAACACAGGAAGGGGAGCTTCAATAATTTTTTTCAGGATAAAGGCCCCCTTTCGGAATAAAAGCGCACAAATGTTAATGACGCCATTTCAAAATAAAAGCACCAGCACTCATGCACGAACACACACACATATATTTACTGAGCTACATTAGCCCAAACACTTCTCCAATTTCAAACACTCAGACCTGATGCACTGAGACAGTGATTTATTGTGAGATTGGTAAAAACAATTAGTGTGTCTTAGCATTGTTCAGCATGTAAAGGCAATGACAGCATTAAGCCAGGGGATGGAGGGGGGGGGGAAGAGATATCCAATTACTGTCCTAAATTGCTTGTAATTGTCTTTCAGTGCTTTTTTTTACGACTCTGTTCAAGAGAGAGAGAGGGGGGGAGAGAGAGAGGGGGGAGGGAGAGTGAGATAGAGGGGAGATAGAGAGAGAGAGGGAGAGAAAGAGAGAGGGTATGGTGCTGTGGGAGATTGATGTGGTAAATAAATTTCCCTTGTGAGATAAAGGTGAGGATGAACCTTTGTTGGTGGTCATCAAAAGGGGACGGGGGGGGGGGGGGGGGGGGTGAGAGGGGGGAGGGTAGATCCTAAAGTCTAAACTATAGGACCTCAAGAAACATGTTTACTGCAGTATTCAGTCACTTCCTGCTCATCTTAATGCTTATTCTGTGTGTGTGTGTATCTGTGTGAACTTGTCTCCCTGTGTGTGTGTGTGAACTTGTCTCCCTGTGTGTGTGTGTGTGTGAACTTGTCTCCCTGTGTGTGTGTCTGTGTGAACTTGTCTCCCTGTGTGTGTGTGTGCTTCAGTTCCACAGGTGTTTCCGCGCCCTCTTCCACTGCCAGGAACCCAAGAGAGGCTCCAGCATGAGGTCGTCCTCCAAGGCCCCCCCCAAGCCCCCCTATGGGGCCCCCCGTGGGGCCCCCCTCCGCACCAACGACCTTAACTTCTCCTACCTGGTGGCGTCTGTGGGCCAACCCACCAGCGTCATCCCCAATGCCAGCTACGCCCCCAACATCGTCGCCCCGGCCTCCTCGGACCCCAATCAGGCCCTTCCCCCTGAGGCCAAGCCTTCCGCCGTCTCATTGGTCGCTTACTACAATGGCTGATACCTTGGGATTAGTGGATTTATTTTTGGGTGTGGTCCATGTGCAGGGAGGGTGGGGGGGGGTGATTTGACGAGGAGGGTAAAGAGGAAGATAGAGATAAAGAGGAGGAGTGGGAGTTGGTGATTGGTGGAGCAGCGTTCATCCCTGGACATCAGGCTGTTTCTGTCCACACTGGGTTGGGGAAAAGCTGTAAGATAACTAGGATAGATTGAAATGCATGTCCTGTGGCAGTGACCAGTGGATGTTGGACAGCATGTTGGTTTTCCAGCAGGGGGGGTTGGGGGGGGTGTCGTGGGGGGTGGGTTTAGAATTATTCCAGACCGTTCTGGAATTCCTGCATGGTCTTGGATGTTCCAAAATGGAATGTTGATAGTTTCTGAATGACAACACAACAAGTTAGATCAGACACTGTACAGAATAGGCTGTCACACCATTCCTTTGGCCTTTTTTCCACCGAAACAATATATATATATATATATATATATATATATATATGTATATGAATAAACGTTCAATTCCCATATGTAAATATAGTCTGCCAACGTGCTCCTTTGCATCTTGTTGTTATAAAAAGCATAAGCTATGTGACATGATATGTTTTTTGACATAATGTGTCTTTGTTAATAATATAGTTATGTAGTGTACTGTTGTCCTCATGTTAGATTCCTGAATGGTTTGTTTGTCTGACAGAATTGAACAGTTCATCAGCTACTATGACTGTTGGTTGGTTAAGTGATTGTTGATAGTGATGCCTGCAGTGCTGGGGAGGGGGTGGGGGGAGGGGGGTGGCAAGTGTAGGTGTGAAAGCCCTTCACATATAAGCACAGCGACTGTTTACCACACTAGACACAGCGTTTTCACTAAGCTGATACCAAAGCAGAACTCTCGTACATTTGGAGAGTTTGCTGTTCAATAAAATATGTATTTTAAAAACTCTGGTATTCTGTGTGTGTGTGTGTGTGTGTAGAAATGTCATGTTACTGCGCATGCTCCTCGGGAGGAGTGTTGTGTACTGAAAGTAAAGAAGAGAAATGAGAACTTGAGTATGAATTTATCAAGCAAGTGTCAATCAGTATATTGATAGGGGAGACCGGGGAGTGTTGTAGTTAGCTATGTAATGGCTGGTTGTTGTGGGGATAGTTGTAACAGGAGGAACTTTTGACAGAGTATTTAACAGAAGCAGCTTATCTGTTCTATGGGTTAACCCCTCGATAAGTAACAATTAGATAGGCATAAGAAAAAATTTACAAAATGATCTCCATAATTATTATACCTATTATTAAGAGGTAGATAATTTATTTACAGCTATCCAAAACACTTGTTGTGGCTTACTTGTTGCCCCAAGGTGTCATACATCATTCATGGGGATAACATGTTTACTAATCACTTGCTTTTAGGTCAGGAAGTTTTCATACCAGTTGGCCTTGTGATGTCTTGGTGGTAATGGACCCAAAAAATGCAGAGGCACTTGTACGGTTAAGTGTAAACCAGGGTTTAATATAAACCAAAACGAAAAACACTGCGGCCACTAGGCAGGGAAAAATCTAAATGCCCGTAACGGACGGGGAAACAACTAAATATAAAAACACTAAAGAAGGTTGTAGCACTCAGGTAGCTGGTAGTCCAAACAATAGGCACAAACACAGGAGGTGAGGAACATGCTACGATCTGACAATGGGCATGCCAGAGGCCAGCCTCTAAATACTGCTTGGGATGATGATTGGGTTCAGGTGTGTGCAGTCAGCTCCCCTGCAAACCACACCCATGCCTGCAGAGTGGGCACAGAGAGAAATAAGGCCCAACCCCCAACTCATACACACCACAGGCCTAGGACAATAACTGTACATTTTATAGTGTAGATCTTATTTTAGCAAATACTTCGCATTGTTACATCCATCCCCAGCTGGTGTTACATCTCACCCCAGTTGTGGGGTAGATTGTAACAACGGAACTCTTTGTATTTGACACTAACTCACATAATCTGTGATTGTTTAAAAGATGTCAAAGTGAGTTATATTTAGTTTTGGGTAGTATGTATCAAAGTTTGAGAGACCCAGCACAAACAACCACTGAGTTACAGATGCTCAAACAAAATGTGTTACTTTCATCCCTGGTCTCCCCTACCAACGTTAGTATCAATACTATCGATACTTTTGATCAATTTGCCCACCCCCAACTAGTCAAGACTGTTGTAGTGTAGTAGTGTTGTAGTGTAGTAGTGTAGTAGTGTAGTGCAGTGTTGTAGTGTAGTACTGTTGTAGTGTAGTAGTGTAGTACTGTTGTAGTGTAGTGCAGTGTTGTAGTGTAGTAGGGTTGTAGTGTAGTACTGTTGTAGTGTAGTACTGTTGTAGTGTAGTGCAGTGTTGTAGTGTAGTACTGTTGTAATGTAGTAGTGTTGTATCGTAGTAGTGTTGTAGTGTAGTGCAGTGTTGTAGTGTAGTACTGTTGTAGTGTAATATTGTTGTAGTGTAGTACTGTTGTAGTGTAGTAGTGTTGTAGTGTAGTGCAGTGTTGTAGTGTAGTACTGTTGTAATGTAGTAGTGTTGTATCGTAGTAGTGTTGTAGTGTAGTGCAGTGTTGTAGTGTAGTACTGTTGTAGTGTAGTATTGTTGTAGTGTAGTACTGTTGTAGTGTAGTAGTGTTGTAGTGTAGTGCAGTGTTGTAGTGTAGTAGTGTTGTAGTGTAGTAGCGTTGTAGCGTAGTACTGTTGTAGTGTAGTGCAGTGTTGTAGTGTAGTACTGTTGTAGTGTAGTACTGTTGTAGTGTAGTAGTGTTGTATCGTAGTAGTGTTGTAGTGTAGTGCAGTGTTGTAGTGTAGTACTGTTGTAGTGTAGTACTGTTGTAGTGTAGTAGTGTTGTATCGTAGTAGTGTTGTAGTGTAGTGCAGTGTTGTAGTATAGTACTGTTGTAGTGTAGTACTGTTGTAGTGTAGTAGTGTTGTAGATCTCATGCTGCAGGAGATCCTCTGGGCTTTACGCTGGGATTGTTCACTAAAACAATTAACGTCGGAAAGCGAATTACTCTCCCTCTGTAGTATTACATGAATATAGATGTTTTTTCTGTCACATCTGCAAAACACGTCTCCTTGATAGATGACCACGAGGCAGCAATTTTACCTTTCCAGTATATATATATTTTTCTGTTTCATTTTAAATTCATTATTCTTAAATTGGTCAACCACTGACATTCATTCGTCAGCAGTAACGGAAGCTGTTTGTGAGAATTATTTGCGCTGCTTGCTGATTTATTTACTTCCTTTACCGATACTGACCTCATTTACTCAGACATTCATCAAAGTTTTACAATAAGACCAGCTCGCACACTTCACACACGCTTGACCCCTGCTGGACCCCAAACATGTTCAGTCTGACCAGGACTCAGGAGGTTTGAAACACACAAACTGCTGTGAAGGACCTTTATTAATCACACACACCAAAGACACACACACACTCACACACAGGAATATGTACACACACAGATAAACACATACAGATATGAGAAAACAAACACACACACATCTCGCCACACACACATCTCACCACACACACATCTCACCTCACACAAACCTCAGTCCCGCACCCACACCTCACACACACCTGAGGAACTGAAGACAGTGTAGAGTGCAGGGATGTTCATTGTTTAATCTATAGTGTTCAGCTTGTGGAGGACAGAGACGTAATTCATCACTGATCCCTCCTGGCACTCTGGTTCTGAACTCCACTGGCTCACAGCATTGTGTATGTGTGTGAAGGGGGACTGTCTGTGTTTGTATTTGCCTGTGTGTGTTTATAAATGTGTGTGTGTGGTCCACCTCTCCTCTCCAGTGAGCTGTGGTGCCTCATCATGCAGCTCCAGTCCGGAGCCTCCAGACCTTCAGGAGATCATCTGTACTTTCAACTTGATTCCTCTCCCCTCCAGAGTCACACCAGCCACCATGACAGCTTCTGAAGCTGAATCACAATTTCTTAATAAAATGTGTTTGTAATATATTTTTGAAGAATAAACAGTCTGAGATCAAATAAATAGATAGAATGAAATAAAATAAATAACAATAGAACTATACTTAAGGATAGAATTGGAATAATAAAAAGGCACACAGTGAAAGTCCTCTTCGATGTCCTGAGAGGGACAGTATTTAAACTGCATATTTGTCTTAATTAATGACGTTAACGACTGCACAGTGCTAATGTGTGTCGTTAAAGAAGTTATTGCAGACGTTGTATTGGAGCTGTGCTTACACAGTTATACTGTCCTGCTTGATACTGCAGCATGACTGAAACACAGCATGCTCTGGGAGGTGTGCATCCATCCTTTATTACACCTCTCTCCCTCCTCCCTCCCTCCTCTCCCTCCTCTCTCCCTCCTCTCCCTCCTCCCTCCCTCCCTCCCTCCTCTCTCTTCCTCCCTCCTCCCCCCTTCCCTCCTCTCTCTCCCCCCTCCCTCCCCTCTCCACCTTCCTTCCCTCCCCTCTCCACCTTCCTTCCCTCCCTCCCTCCTCTCCTCCCCCTCCTTCCCTCTCCCCCTCCCTCCTCTCTCTCCCTCTCCCTCCTGGACAGCAGGATATGCATGGATGCACATGGGACAGTGAAAACAATGTTCTGTTTTAATGACATCAAGGAGCGGGTGGAGAGTGTGTGTGAGTGTGTGTGTGCATGTGAGTATGAGTGTGTGTGAGTGTGTGAGTGTATGAGTGTGTGTATGTGAGTGTATGAGTGTGTGTAATTGTGTGTGTGTGTGCTGGGTCAGGGTTAAGCTCTCAGTGTAGAACGAACTGACCATGACAAACATGATGAGCAGTATAACAGGCAGAATCCAAGCATCTCCTTCCTCTTCCTCTTCCTGTCTTTTTCCATTCTCACTCGCTCAACCTTTCTCTCTCCCTCTCTTCTTCTTTCTGCAGCTCTGCGGTGCTCCCTCTCTCTCTCCCCCTCTCTCTCTCTCTCTCTCTCTCTCTGGCTCTGCCAGTCAGCTGAAGAGCTGTGAGTGTTGCTGGAACATCTCTCCATCTCTTCAGCTCGTCATGATGATGATGATGATGAGATATGAAGAGAGGAGGGGGGGGAGAGTGGAGAGCAAGGAGGGAGGAAGAGAGAGAGAGAGAGGAGGGGGGGAGAGAGGAGTGAGGAAGAGAGAGAGAGCCAGGAGGGGGGAGAGAGAGAGATGAGGGAGGAAGAGAGAGAGGAGTGAGGAAGAGAGAGGGAGCAAGGAGGGGGGAGAGGAGGGAGGAAGAGAGAGAGGGAGGGAGGAAGAGAGAGAGGAGTGGGGAGAGAGAGGAGTGAGGAAGAGAGAGAGAGCAAGGAGGGGGGAAAGAGACAGAGGCGGGAGGAAGAGTGAGAGAGAGGGAGGGAGGAAGAGAGAGAGAGAGGAGGGGGAGAGAGAGAGAGGCGGGAGGAAGAGTGAGAGAGAGGGAGGAAGAGAGAGAGAGAGAGGGAGAGAGGAAGAGAGACAGGTTATTACAGCTAGGAGAATGATGTGGCCCTCGGGTAGAATAAGAGGACCTGTCTGGATCATGAGCGACACTCCGGTTCTCCATCAGGTGATGTGGTTCCACGCTGGTATTTGGGAGTGTAGAGCTGGAGAACCAGAGCTGGTGAAACAGAGCAGGAGAACCAGAGCAGGAGAACCAGAGCTGGGAGCTGTCATGCACTGTTCTGTACGCTGCATCTGTGTGTGGCCATCTGTGTGTGTGTGTGTGTGTGTGTGTGGGCATCTGTGTGTGTGTGTTTCATGATGAGTTTACGGTTCCTTTTCACCTCCAGATTGAAACTGTGTCTCTACTTTCCAGTTTTCATACGGTGTTAATCACCCCACCAATACATTATAGTTCATTTCACAAACACACACAAGCATGCAGTATAACAGTCTGAACTAAAACAATTTCATGGTTCATCAAATTCAATTTTCAAGTATATGGTTTGTTTTTCAGTGCTGCATAAGTTTATTCTAACAAGACCAAATACTTGGCAGTTTTTCAGTGCTTGTAAAACTTTTTTAGTTTCCATTTCCAAGTTAAAAACTTACAAAGGACGACCTTTTCAATTTCCACAAGACCTTCGCCTCACCTGTCGGACGGTCCTGTTCAGCTTCAAGACTGTCTGCACTGTTCTGAGGGAAACAGAGGAGATGTTATCATGGCTGAGATGTTATCATGGCTGAGATGTTATCATAGCTGAGATGTTATCATGGCTGAGATGTTATCACAGCTGAGATGTTATCACAGCTGAGATGTTATCACAGCTGAGATGTTATCACAGCTGAGATGTTATCACAGCTGAGCTGTAAGCACAGCTGAGATGTTATCATAGCTGAGATGTTATCACGGCTGAGATGTTATCATGGCTGAGATGTTATCGTAGCTGAGATGTTATCGTAGCTGAGATGTTATCGTAGCTGAGATGTTATCGTAGCTGAGATGTTATCACAGCTGAGATGTTATCACAGCTGAGATGTTATCACAGCTGAGATGTTATCACGGCTGAGATGTTATCATGGCTGAGATGTTATCATGGCTGAGATGTTATCATAGCCGAGATGTTATCATGGCTGAGATGTTATCATAGCTAAGATGTTATCATAGCTGAGACGTTATCATGGCTGAGATTTTATTTTTGACATGTAATTCATTATTAGTTTTTGCATGGTACTGTCTGTCTGTCCCTCCCTCCCTCCCTCACTCTCTTTCTCTCTATGTATTTCTCTCTCTCCCTCTCCCATTTTCCTTTCTACCCTTGCTGTGGTTGCGATGCTGTCTTATTTCAGTCAGACAGGCTCCACTTATCGCATCTGTTCTGGCTGTCATCTAGACTCTGTTCTCTCTGTGTCCAGCCCCTAGCAACCCATAGCAACCCATAATAACCCATAGTAACCCTGGCAAGCATAGCAGGTGCATGGGAGAGTAGTCTGGTTACCTCGGTCACACTGTGTGAGGATAGGGAGCTAGGGATCTAAGGAGCTAGGGGGCTAGGGGGCTAGGGAGCTAGGGGGCTAGGGTGATGGGAAGCTAATGGGTTATCTATCGATCTAAGTATAGAAAGGACACAGTTTAATAGATATTTATGGTGTCGACCTGGAACGATGAGCGTCACACAAGGTTGCATGCTGCGTTGATTAAACAAGATCTAGATCCCATTGGCAGAATGAACACATGACTGGAGACTGTGATGTCACATTAACCCCTGACCTCCCTGCTCTCTGTTTAATTAACTACCGGCAAAGTATAACATGGTTCAGTTGCTTTTAAGGGATGGAGGGAGACAGGGAAGGAGGGATGGGGGGATGGATGGAGGGGGGGCAAGGATGGATGGGGGGATGGATGGGGGATGGATGGGGGGATGGATGGGGGGATGGATGGATGGGGGATGGATGGAGGGGGGGGAAGGATGGATGGATGGATGGGGGGATGGATGGATGGGGGGATGGATGGGGAGGGGGAAGGATGGATGGAGGGGGGGTGGGGGGAGGGTTGGAATGGAGGGATAAATGGATGGATGGAGGGGGGGAAGGATGAAGGGGGAATGGGAAGTTGGAATGGAGGGATGGATGGATGGAGGGAGGGGGAATGGGGGGATTGGAATGGAGGGATGGATGGATGGAGGGAGGGGGAATGGGGGGTTGGAATGGAGGGATGGATGGATGGAGGGAGGGAGGGGGTATAGGGGGTTGGGATGGAGGGATGGAAAGATGAAAGTGTTGTCTCCAGGCTCTGAAGATGAGGCCTACAGAGGCCTATGCTGTCATCTGTTCGTCTTCAATTAAACTACCTGATCCCTGAGGCTGAAAAACACAGGGAGAGGGGGAGGAGGGAGGGAGGGAGGGAAGGAGGGGGAGGGAGAGACAGAGATACTAATGAGGTCTCTTTAGTTCTTGTAAGGTCACAGATTCATTTATGTGTTCACATATGTGTCAAATTGGGTAGGAATTGTTCTCCACTCACCAAGTCAAACATTCAGACAAAATCAACCAAATCATTTATCAGACGCTCTTATCCAGAGTGACATTCCCCCTGAGGCAAGTAGGGTGAAGTGCCTTGCCCAAGGACACAACATCATGTTGGCACAGCCAGGGATCGAACCAGGGACCTTCTGATTACTAACCCGACACCCTCACCGCTCAGCCACATGACTATCTGAAATATGGTTTTATATCTACCATTAAATCTACTATTACATTTATTGAGATTCAGCAAAGTGTTGACACTTGTTACGTTAATCTACGTTGACACGTTGTTGACACTTTGTCGTTAAAAACCTAAACTCACAAAATGATTTAATCCCATTTAGAACAAGAATTGGTCAGATCAGCAGTTTACATTATTTATTTCCTTGTAAAAACGAACTGGATCCTCATGATCCAGTTCGACAGAGAGTGTTGACTGATTGCTGTAATAATAGTTGAACTTGTGCTTTTTGTGGGAGCAAAAATCCCCTTTCTGACATCTTCAACCCAGGAATTCTCCTTCCTGTGGTTCAGGATCAACTGAGACTCAGATCAGATCAGACTGTCAGGCCTCATCTCACCTCTCTGTCAGCTAGGGCGTTAAACACAGGGCCAGCGGCTGAAATAAGACGCTTTAAACTGTCATCAGCCACATGGAAGAGGGTGTGGAGGGTGTGGAGGAGAGAGACAGGAGAGATGGAGAGAGTGAAGGAATCAGGGGAAAGAGGAGGAGAAGAGAAGTGAGGGATGAGAGGAAGACATCACATGCAGGAGTTGTTTACGGTTCTTTAGGGTAATAGCAGAACTCTTAACACAGTTAGAGATGGTGAGAAGGATCCACAAATTCACTTAAACAGTGTGTTTTGTCTGCAGAGTAATGTAATCAGTGTCGGCCTTAGCTTCTCTACATGACCATCACCTCACTGAACCACCATATGTAGACCCACCTCTCCCCCCCTTCAGCTCTCTTTCCCTCCCTCCATCTGTCTCCCCTCCCTCCTCTCTCCTCTAGGTAGAGAGGGTAGAGTTGAAGTGCATTGTGAGAGAGTTCATTTACCTTCTAATTAAGGTAATGTCTTTATTGACGTATTCAGAGTCTAGAATTAGGAAATGGAACAAGCTAGGATCATCTCTTATCCATGAGCAAGACCAATCACCACTCAGTACCAATCAGTCAATGACGGGGGAGGAGGTACTTACCTGACGTTTTGTAAATGTGTTTAAACTTGAACATGCTTGGTTGGGAGGAGGAGGAAGGAGAGGAGGAAGAGGAGGAGGAAGGAGGAGGAAGAAGAGGAGGAGGAGGAGGGAGGGGAGGAGGAGGAAGTGGAGGAGGAGGGAGGGGAGGAGGAGGAAGAGGAGGAGGAAGGGATGAACAATGGAAAGATGGAGAAGAAGAGGAGGAAAAAGAGGATTGCAGGAACAGAGAGAGAGACAGAGAGAGAGGGAGTGTGAGAGGTAGAGAGGTACTTGTGTCAGTCCCACAACAAAGGTACAGAGCTATAAACGTATTAATTAAACCAGGTGAGGAAGAATAAGATGAGTGTCAGCCATTTATAGAATCTTCTAGAAGTATGTACATATCTGGCGTTTAGAAGACTAGGGTGCTGGAGGGAGGAGAGGCAGGAACGAAGTTGGAGGTCAGGTGGCTCAGCGGGTTAACGTGGCCTCATGATCGGAAGGTTGTGAGATCAAACCCTGGCTGTGGATATGTTAATCCAACAGGATGAATTGTACTAGAAACACTAGAACAAAGACTTAGGTGGGAGGCAGAAGGAGTGCTTTTAGTGGAACACCAGAACAAGGCAGAGAGGGAGAGAAGCTTCCTACTGCAGGGTGAAATCCCAGCTCTCCCGACCCCAAAGGTTCATCCTCCATCCTTCTGGTCCAAGCTCTCACTGCAGGACAAAAGGTACTTTGTTACAAATCTAAACACAACAATCGGGAACGTACCTACAGTATGTTCCCACGGCCCATTGGTCCCACAGCCCATTGGTCCCACAAGCATTAAGAAAATAAAAAATTAAAGGTCCCTTAACCCTAACCCTTAAATTTAGCACATACCTTTCTTCTTACCTTTATTTAGGTTCAATGGGCTGTGGGACCAATGGGCTGTGGAAACATAGGGCTGACCCCCAACAACCTGAAGTTACCAAACAAACACTTTTTCGGATTATAAATCACTTGTTTTTCATAGTTTGGCCAGAGGTGCGATTTATTACCCGGAGCGATTTATGTGTGAAATTATGAACACATTATAATATCATTCAATGTTGGACAGTGGCGATACAAGTAGCAGCATTACTAGTTGAACTACATTTCTCAGTAAACGCAGGTTTTGTGTTCTGGTTTTGGAGCAGTGAGAGCAAATAAACAATTTATGTTTAATAGTTTAATAAACAAGCGAATGTAAAAATGTTGCCTGCTTATTTGTCTGATTGACAGTTTTATTGATCACTGAAATCGCTTTGCCTTGAAATGAAGTTGTTCCAATAAAAAAATAAAACGCTTTGATGTAGTTAAACTACTTATGCCGTGTTGCTCTAGCTTAGTTTGCTACATTTCTCTGGGGCCTAGCTTCGGTGTAGTGAAGCTTAATTTATCCTATGTGCACACGTATCCGGGTATTTTGAGAAACTAATATTTCCCTCCCTCCGTTTTCCCAAAAGTTTTCGTTTACATCAACCCGCATAAATACGCCATCTAGCGCCATCATAACTACGCCAAGCCTGGGCGGTCTGGTCTAGGCGCTCTGCAAGCCAATCAGAATCCTCATTTCGGGGCATCAGCTGCCGAAAACTCGTTTTCTCAGTTTACACGCAAACGCAAATCTGCAGTTTTCCAGAATCTCCGCTTAAGTTTTTAGAAAGATTTGTTTTCAGAGGCGAATTCACCGTTTGGGTATAAACGATAGGTACAAACAAAGGGAAATGTATCCGTTTAAAAAATAGCCGGCTACGTGTGCACATACCCCATGTGCACACGTAGCCGGGTATTTTTGCGTTGACCAAGCCACTACACCAGCTGATTTCACTAGTGAGTTTCTCCACTTAGTGAAATCAAAATCGTTATAGAAATCAGCTGGTGTAGTGGCTTGGTTAACACAAAAACCTGCACCCGCGATGGCACGAGTTTGAGACCCCTGATGTGGAGTAACTGGTAGCTTAGCTCACTACACTTTCCAAGTAGCTTGCCCAACACTGATATAATTTCACATGTTATGTTCACACTAAACTGCGTGAGTGAAACTGATGGTTTGGTAAACTTGTTAGCATGTTCTTTATGCTATAGTTATCTGAATAATTCTTAATATGTTACGTTAATATACCAGGCACGTTCTCAGTTCGTTGTTTATGCGTCATGTAACGTTCGTATACCGTACACTCAGCCTGTTGTTCGCTATTTTAAATTGGCTTTCAAGATGACATGTCTGTTTTTGGTGTTGGATTTTATCAAATACATTTCCCCCCAAAATGCGATTTATACGCCAGTGCGATTTATATATGTTTTTTCCTTCTTTATTATGCATTTTATGGCTGGTGCGATTTATAATCCGGAGCTATTTATAGTCCGAAAAATACGGTAATACAGACCGTCGAATCAGAGAGAAAGAGAGGGAGAGAGAGAGAGAGGTGGTGAGACAGATAGAGGCAGATTTACAGGAGATGGAGAGAAACTGATCGCAAGAGAGAGGCAAAGTGGGCCACTCAGACCAGCTGGCACGGAGGGAGGGAGGGAGGGAGGGAGGGAAAGACTATTCTAATCATTTCAAAGAGTAAGAACCCTCCAGTATTTCTTGCTGAGCTTTCAGAGCATCAGTAGGAATGGGCAGTATACAGTAATGGTTTGTTTCAGTCCAGGATCCTCCTGTCTCATCTGGTTTGTGCTGACGCAAACATCTGCATGTCAGTTCCATTACAGCTCTCCAGGCAGCGAATTAGACTCCTCCACCCCCAGCCCTGCGTTGACCCCTGACCCCTCCGCTTAGTCCCAAACCATCAGAGGATTGGCGCTTTCTAGAATTCTTGGACTCTTCCTTCCTTGCATTCATCACATTGATTTTTGCCGACTTGTCACCAGCTTGGTGGATGGATGGACTGGGCAAGTGATGGATACACTGCTGGTGCTCAACGCTGTCTCTCTGTCTCTCTCTTTTTCTCTCTCTCTCACTGCCTCTCTCTCCCTCTCACTGCCTTACTGCCTCACTCTCTCTCTCTCCCTCTCACTCTGCCTCGCTCTCTGTCTGCCTCTCTCTCTCCCTCGCTCTCTCTCCCTCGCTCTCTCTCCCTCGCTATCTCTTGCTCCCTGTCCTCCTCAAGGTTTTTCTCTGACTTTTCCTTCGTTGCCTGTCATCCTCAATGTTATCTTCCCTGTTTCACTGTATCTCTCTGTGTGTTTCTCTCTGTGTCTCTCTCTCACTGTGTCTCTCTGTGTGTCTCTATCTCTGTGTGTGTCTCTCTCACTGTGTCCATCTGTGACTCTCTCACTGTATCTCTGTGTCTCTCTCTCTCTGTCTCTCTCACTGTCTCTCATTGTGTCCCTCTGTGTCTCTCTCACTGTGTCTCTCTCACTGTGTCCCTCTGTCTCTCTCTCTCTGTGTCTCTCTGTGCGTCTTTTTCTGGTCTCTCGCTCTCTGTGTCTCTCTCCATGTCTCTCTCTCTCTGTGTCTCTCTCACTGTCTCTCTCCTTCTGTGTCTCTCTCTTCGTGTCTCTGTGTGTCTCTCTTTGTGTCTGTGTCTCTCTCTGTGTCTCTCTCTCTGTGTCTCTCTCACTGTCTCTCTCACTGTCTCTCTCACTGTCTCTCTCTCTGTGTCTCTCTCTTTGTGTCTCTGTGTGTCTCTCTCTGTGTGTCTCTCTCCCTCCGGCTCTCTGGACTTTTGAAAAAAATAGAGAGCGCTTAAGAAAAGTCACGTTTTTGACGGCACGTAAAGTTTAGTGTTGTTTGGAAAGTTCCGGATGTTGCATGTGGAATATAAAGTAGAGTAGTTAGGAGAGTTTGACTACCGAGAACAGCTTGTTCCTCACACACACTGAGCGGTGAAGCAGCATGGAGACAGTCTGCACCTGAAAAATCGCTCCTCTCTTGGTTATAACGCTCATATTTCTTGCTACTCCTCGTCTTGTTTGCTGTGGAGGAAGCAGAAGCGTCTAGAGACCGAGAGATGAGAGAGACTGATGCACTCATGGAGACAGAACAGTAATAAGAAAGCTGAAAGTGGTCAGACTACTGGACAGCTGTAACTAGGAGTCCTGTCCTTGAAGAGGGGGGAGGGAGGAAGGGGGTGTTGTGTTCCCAGGACCAGAGTGACTTTTGCCTCTCACACACACACATGCTCCCTCTCGAGTCTGACAGATGAGATGAGAGATTAATGGACTTGTAAGAAGTTGCCGCTGGCAACGGCAACGAAGGTGGAGAAACTCAAGGTGGATGAGTTTTGATTCGGGTTCAAAGGTCATCACTGCCAGCAGGTGTGTGTGTCCGTGTGTGTCTGTCTGTGTAACTGTGTGTTTGTGTGTGTGTGTAGAAGTCTTTGGCTACTTTACCTGTTTCCAGGCACCAGCTCTATGTGGATAAAACCACATGACTGTGATCCTGACAAGACAAGACAGAAAGCTGTTAAACCCTGACACCTCTCTCTCTCTCTTTCTCTCTCTCTCCCTCTCTCTCTCTCCATCTCAGTCTCTCCCTCTCACCCTCTCACTCTTTCTCTTTCCCTCTCACCCTCTCTCTCTCTCGTTCTCTCTCTCCTCTCCCTCTCCTCTCTCTCCTCTCTCTTTCCCTTCTCTTTCTAGAGCAGGGTCTCCAGGAAACAGCAGCTGTGTGTTGTTGCTTGGTTGGCATGGAGACGAGGGGTATTAGATTTGTGGTGTCGTACATCAAGCCGCTGCCTGGCTCCTCCCTGACAACAGGAGGCTGTTTCCAACGATTTATGTGTCCGTTGCCGCGGGAACGTCAGTTGGCAGGATCTTAGAGATGGACAGCATTGTTCCAGATGGCAAGTTTGTTTACACCCACACACACACACACACACACTCACCCCCCCCCACCCCCACACATACACACACACACACCCACACACACATACCCCCACACAAACACACACACACACCCACACACACACACTCCTGATGCTTGTATCAGAGAAAACGATTGTGAAAGAAGGAGAAAGAGAGAGGAAGAAAGAGAGAGGAAGACTGGAGAGAGAGAGAGGGAAGGAGGGAAGGAGAGAAAAAGACAAGGTGTGAATTAATTCCCCTCAGGATAGATAAACATCAAGCATCAATTCAAAACTAAATTAAAGGTCCGACATTAATCTCCCTCTGTCTCTTGAGTTTATAAAGCACAGACCTCCACAGACCAGACTTCTCTTTATCGCTGAAAAACTAAAGAACAAAGTTACAGTACCTAAAAACAAACACAAAGTAGTTTGGATATCTGTGTTTATCTGTGTTCATTCGCCATTCCATATCCCTCTTCATCTTCCTATATATCTCCCTCCCTCTCTTCCTCCCTCCCTCTCCATTTCCCGATATCCCTCCCTCCCTCTTTCTCTCCCACCTTCTCTCCCTCCCTCCTTCTCTCTCTTCCTCTCTCTCTCCCTCCCTCTCTCTCCCTTCCCCTCTCTCCATCCCTCCTTCTGGTGTCTGAGGTCACAGAGGGAAGCGGAGCGAGGTGACGCGGGGAAGGAGACGCCATATTGATGAGGGACCTGACAGAACCCTTTCACACAGCACACCAACCCCAGATCAATACTGAGACTGTGGACCGGGTTAACCAATAGCTCCCCAAGCTAATTTAAGACAACCAAGCCCCTAACAGTGTTCTCCTGTAAGGGGGGAGAGAGAGAGAGAGAGAGAGAGAGAGACAGAGAGAGAGAGAGAGAGAGAGAGAGAGAGAAGGTAACAGGTCACATGACCACGGGTCAGCAGGACTCTGAGGTAGCGTTGTCTGCAGAAGTAAATATCCACACACACAAACACACAACAACACACACACATACACACGCAACAACACAAACACTGTTCTGCTGTTCCCACCTCTTACTTCTTGCTGCTGGTTGAGAGAGTCTCTGTTCCTCTCTGCAGATCCCTTCCAGGGACACCTGGTTTTTATCTGTTCAAGGATTTACTGAAATTGGTATTTTGTTCATTGTTTGTTCGTTCTTTTATCTTCCTATCTGTCCCCCTCTCTCCCTTTCACTCCCTCTTTCTCTCTCTCCCTCTCTCTCTCCCTCTCTCTCCATCTCTCTCCCTCCCTCCCTCTCTCTCTCTCTCTCTCCTGTAAAGGCCCATCAACGAGGTATCAAGATAAACATAAAATCAGTTCAAGGCTGACAAGAAAATAGGTGCCATCCATCATGAGACATGCCTGCTAACCCAGGGGGCACAGGGACCCTGGAGGATCACAAGGAGCCCCCCTCTAACACTACTGAACCATGTCTCCACATCACATGGGAAAGAGAGAGAGAGAGAAAGGGGGAGAGGGAGAACTGGAGGGAGGGAGAGAGAGAAAGAAAGAAAAAGGGAGGGGAGAGAGAGGGAGGGAGGGGGATGGAGAGAGAGGGAGCGAAAGAGAGGGAGAGAAGGAGAGGGAGAGAGAGAGGGAGGGAGAGGCATTGAAGAAGTGCAGAAGAGTAGAGAAACATTGGTCATTTTGAACATCATTTTTTTTTTATCTACCTCAAGATACTCCCTCCCTTCCTTCCTTTCCTCCTTTCCTCATTTCCTCCCTCCCTCCCTCCCTCCCTCCCATCATATCTAACCCATATCACTGTGTCCTCTTGTGGCTTCAGACGCGGGGCTGAAGGAGCTCTGTGGTTCTCTAAGCTGTCCTCCCTCTCCCAGCAGGAGATAACAGAGTGTTTATACAGCTTCGTCCTCTCACATCATCTCCCAAACTGTCAGCCTCTCAGACCAACAGCGTTAATAAAGAGCGCACGTGTTGCTGTCCCACTGTCTCTCTGGGGTGGTGGGTCGTAAATCACCTCTCCTTTCAGACATGCTCACAGACACACCATCTCACTTCTCCCTCGAAACATCCTCAGCTCCTTTGGTTGGGGGCAGGGGTCGGCAACCCTGGTCCTGTTTCCCTGCTCCAGCACTCCTGATTCTAATGAAGGGTCGTTATCAAGCTTGTGGAAACGAGTCTTAATTCGTATCAGGTGTGTTAGAGCAGGGAACCATCTAAAATCTTCAGGACAGTGGCTCCCTAGGACCAGGGCTGGTTTGGGGGATATCCTCTCTGGAGCTTTTCACAAATGTATTGGTGATTGAAGTCTTGTTTTTTCAGTTGGGGAGGTCAGTGACAGCAGTGTGGCAAATGGATTTCAATGAGGTATAATTGAGTGTTTTTGACTTGCGTGACCTTGTGGGCCCACAGGGCTCTGATTGACATAGCGCTGGAGCTAATGTGGTCAAATGCCAAAGAGCACAGCAGTGTTTACACAAAAGGGATTGACAAATGGAGAGGAGGGGAAGAGAGGGAAGGGGACAGGAGGTCCGGAGGGAGGAAGAGAGGAGAGGAAGAGAGGAAGAGAAAAAAAGAGGATATAAGGAAGAGTGTGGGGAAGGGGGAGAGAAGAGAGCAGGAAGAGGAGGAGAGACCAGCAGGGAGACCAAAACACAACACATTAGGATCACACACACACATAAACATACACACAGACACAAACACACCAACACAGACACACACACTATTCATCAGCGCCACATGGAAAACAACACGCTATCACCTTCACCCCCCCCCAACCCCGTTTCTCTGGCACCTCCCCTGCTCTCCCCACCCCCACAACCCCCCCCCCCCAGGACACACTGCAGACCTGGTGGTCATGTGACCACAATCAGGGCCCAGGCGACCAATAGGAAGAGGCCGTCCCTGCAGAACAGGAGGCGCATCACAAAGACTTGCTGAATCGAGAACAGCGTGTGTATTCAAGTGTAATTACAATCCTGAAGAAGAAAGAGCTAAGAGCCAGTCTCCATTCATCAAGCTTTAATGAATCAATCCTTCATTCTTTTGTCTTTTGTGGGTTTTGTTGTTGTTTTTTTTGTTTTTTTTTCCTTCCCTCTCTTCCTCCTCTTTTTTCGCCTCATTCAGCAGGAGAGACTAATAAGGCCTTTCTCCTTCGTAAGCTGTTCTGGCTGCTGAAAGCAGAGGCTCTGATGGAGAGAGATGGCCTTTATTAAGGGAGCAGATCCAGCCATGAGGACAAGACCCCCCTCTCTCTCTCTCTCTCTCTGTCTCTCTCTTTCTCTGTCTCTCTTTCTCTGTCTCTCTTTCTCTGTCTCTCTTTCTCTCTCTGTCTATCTCTCCCATTCCTACTCTCTCTCTCTCTCTTTGTCTCGCTCCTTCACTCATACTCCCGCTCTCCCTCTACCTCTCCTTGTCTCTCTTTGTCTCGTTCCCTTCTTTTGTCTCAACCCCTTTCTCTCCCTCTCCAAAACTCTGCAGCTAAAGGCACAGATCGAAAGGTCATTGCCTGCAATTACAACCAATCAGGTAACGAGGTGGAAGGCTGGGATGGTAGTTCAAGAGCAAGGTGTGGGAGGAGGAGGTGAGGAGGAGGTGAGGAGGACATAGAGGAGGTGGTAGAGGAGGAGGTGAGGAGGAGGTAGAGGAGGAGGTAGAGGAGGAGGTAGAGGAGGTGAGGAGGAGGTAGAGGAGGAGGTGAGGAGGAGGTAGAGAAGGAGGTAGAAGAGGAGGTAGAGGAGGAGGTGAGGAGGAGATGAGGAGGTAGAGGAGGAGGTAGAGGAGGAGGTGAGGAGGAGGTAGAGGAGGAGGTAGAGGAGGAGGTGAGGAGGAGGTGAGGAGGAGATGAGGAGGGGGTAGAGGAGGAGGTGAGGAGGAGGTAGAGGAGGAGGTAGAGGAAGAGGTGAGGAGGAGGTGAGGAGGAGATGAGGAGGAGGTAGAGGAGGAGGTGAGGAGGAGATAGAGGAGGAGGTGAGGAGGAGGTAGAGGAGGAGGTGAGGAGGAGATGAGGAGGAGGTAGAGGAGGAGGTGAGGAGGAGATGAGGAGGAGGTAGAGGAGGAGGTGAGGAGGAGATGAGGGGATGAGGCTTATTAGCGTCCTGAGCAGCAGAGTCTAGAGGCTGAACCATCAGACCCGCCTCCAGCTGAGCCTGAACAATCTGCTCTCCCTAACCCCACCCAGCCAGCTGACCCTGGGATGCAGATCAATGTGAATCAGCCAACACTGACTGAAAACCACTTCTAACAAACACTTCTTACACACACACACACACACTTCTTAAATACATAATGCTTACACACACACACACACACACAAACCATTTATACTAACAGGAGATGTTGCGATATCAAAGGTAAACATTTAATGGTTGATATATTCAGCTGCTGATATTCAGCTGCTTAGGGAGTCACGTGGCTCAGCGGTTAAGGTATTGGGCTCGTGATTGGAAGGTTGCGAGTTTGATTCCCGGCTGTGGCTATGTGACGTTGTGTCCTTAGGCAAGACACTTCACCCTCCTTGCCTCAGGGGGGAATGTCCCTGTACTTGCTGTAAGTCGCTCTGGATAAGAGCGTCTGATAAATGACTACATGTAAACGTTTGGGTGGTTTTTTTTGTACTCCTGGACAACTCTTATGCCCAGACTCCTCCTCCTCGTTGGACGTAATCAGGAAGAGGATTTAAGACATAACTTACACTAACTGCCTCTTCCACTGATGGGAACATTGATATTGGTCCGCGTCATCAGAATAGATTAAAGAGAGAATTACACTGAAGGTGGATCTCCTTCATTTCTAAACTGCATGGTACTCTTTCCTTTTCTGTCTTTGTCACTCACACACACTCACACACACACACACACACACACACAAACACACACTTCCTCTTAATACTCTCTCTGGGGCGGAGGAGAGGAGGTGGGGAGAGGAGGTGGGGAGAGGAGGGAAGAGAAGAGGAGGTGTGGAGGAGAGGAGGGAGAGGAGGTGGGTAGAGGAGGTGGGGAGAGGAGGGAAGAGAAGAGGAGGGGAGGGGAAAGGAGGAAAGAGGAAATGGAGGATGTGAGGAGGAGATGAATGAATGTTCAACAACAGACCAGCAGGATATTACTCTTCCTCCTTTTCAGAGACAGAGAGAGAGCGAGAGAGACAATAAGACAGCGACAGAGAGACAAAAAAAGAAAGAGAGATCTATGTTTGTAAGGCTCTCTAGTCTCCTCAGCATGTCAGACCACCAATCAAGCAGTAATCTACAAGGAGTGTGTTCTAGTGGACGGGCGCAGAGATAAGTGTTTCACATTCAATCTGTTCACAGTCAACAAGCTTTACAGCAGACATGCAATCTGCAGTCTGGTCTGGGACTTTGGGACCAGAAGATCCTTCACTTCAGCTCTCACATCTACAAAAAGCACCTACACCACCTCTCCTTCCTCCTCTTTTCCTCTCCTCCTTCTCTCCCTCTTCATCTCTCCCACTCACCCTTCCTGCCACCATACCCCACCTTCTTTTTTACCCCCTCCTTTTCCCCACGCATCTCTCCTTCTCCTTCTCTCACCCCCCCCCCCACCCCCCACACACACACATTATTAAAAGGTCTGATGGGGCCGATGGATCCTGGCAGGGGGAAGTGATTTCCTCCAGCATCTTCCTGCTTCCTGTCCTGCAGCAGAATCTGCAGTGTCGCAATGTCACCCAGTGTCATCTATGGAGGGGAGGAGGGAAGGAGGGGAGGAATTCAACCCCATCACTGCTACCAACCTAATTACCGTTCTTACGGAGCTGATCAGCTTCTCCACACTGCAAAATCTGACGCGCTAACAGAAACACACTAACACACCTTTCGGCCCGTGTTTAAATGATGACGATTAGTTTTGACTGTTTGGCTTCAGCTCAGCAGGTTTAATACCAGTTTGAACCATATTCACTGTTTTCATACCATTAGCGTGAGTTTTTAATGAATAATTATCTCTAATTTAAGAAAAAAGAGGCCATGGAGGTTAGATAGAAAATGTTTCTTTATTGTTGTGTTGTTGCAGACATACAGGCTCCCACCACAGGAAACCACCATCAGAGGTGCTGTGATGAGTGTGCATTGGGTGTGTGTTTTTATTTGTGTGTACTGGGAGTGAGTAGCTATGCATGTGAATGTGTGTGTTGGGTGTTTGTTTGTGTGTGTGTACTGGGTGTGAGTAGCTACTGTATGTATGTGAGTGTGGGGGGTGGGTGTGTGTGTGTGTGTATGTTTGTGTTTTTGTGTGTGTGTTGTTGTGTGTCTGTGTGTGTGTGTGTGTGTGTGTGTATATTTGTGTGTGTGCGTATCTGTGTGTGTGTATGTGTGTGTGTGTGTGTGAAATCCAACCTTCTGTGTGGCTCAGGCCTAAACAACAACATAATAAATATAATTACCGTCAGACTGAATATTTCCTTTATTCAGGTTTTCTCCTAATAACAGTTGTCAAGGTGGCCTTTAGTTGATAACACGCTGCCCGCTGCTTCTCAGAAGGAACATCTAGAAGGAGGGGAAGGTTTGGTGTGGTGTTCAGTCCAGCTCCAACACCTCAAAAACTGAAAAACAGGTAGGGGACTTTTTAAAGGGATGTTAACTCTGACAGGACCTGAAAAGCTGATATCACCTGACCACATGTCAAACTTAACTTGCGCTGTAATAAAATGAGAATAAAATTAGAATATGTTTAGAGTTTTGCTGAAAAAAGGTGAGATGTGCAAATGGTGGTTGAGCATGTGAAGTGGTTTCAGACATTAACAGCAGACTGCATCATGTGCTGAAGGAACATGGTCTGAAGGAACATAGTCTGAGGGAACATGAACACTACATGAAGGAACACTACTGTGTATACCCCCCCCCCCCCTACTATATATACCCATTCCACTTTGTATGTGTGTTGTATGTTGTACAATGTATGTTATTTGTACTTCCATGTTATTGGTATCCTTTGTATTATTTGTATCATTTGTATTATTTGTTATTTGTATCATATTTGTAGTGTATTTTACACTACATTTTTTATTAGTATGCCACTATAGAACTATATGTTCTATCTTTGCTCATTTTTGCCACAGTGAATTCTATGTTTATTAATCTTGTATAGCGAATAAACAAAGCGAAGGAACAATCTTCCTACCTAAATATGTTCAGAGTCACCAGGACACTGTAGAATGGTTAGGGCAGGGGTTCCCAACCTTTTTTGGCCTGTGACCCCATTTTGACGTCACAAATTAGAATTTTTTGATCATGATTAATACTCACAACAACAAAAATGAATGATGAAAAATAGCAACTGTAATATTACCTTTTGTCTTTCTTCACTCACCACATTTAATGGGATGGCTGGGCCTGCACGCATTGCTGGAGCCTTTCAAAGTTAGGTGCTGTGGTAGACAGCGCGCATCGCATCTCTGACGTGACAATCAGTCGGGAACGGTACTTTGACTTCATACACACAAGGGCACTAAATCCAGCTTCACATAAGTATGTGCTTCCAAAAGGAACCAACCGTTTTAGAGCACACAGTGAGATCTCTGGGTACTCATATCTTGCTCCAAACCAGAAATCCTCCACTGGCACTCGCGAATGTAATTGCTGATGCGTTCGGTATGTGAAAGATCAATCAGCTGTTCAACTGCGGTGGCAGGCAGATCCAATGCGTCTGCATCATAGTGAAACGGATTCCTCATCCACGTGAAGTCATTGCATTTATGTGAACACATTAATGAACGTGGTGTTTTAATCATAGGCTAATATTAATTCGTTGAAAATATTATTATTATTATTATATTTTCTTTCTTTCAGGCGACCCATTTTAATTCCAGGCGACCCCACGTGGGGGGGACCCCAAAGTTGAAAACCCCTGGGTTAGGGGGAACATTCCATGTATTTCTGATACTACAAATTGTTACATAAAAGTGTTAAAGTATTTAATTATCCTTAAATACATTTTATCAAATGCCATAGCGAAAATGACTCGCATCAAACGAAATGTTTAAACTCGTATGTCAGGCAAATATCTCCCAGCAAGGAAACAGTTTGCTTCAGTCTGCCATCTACTGGTATATTTCCCCACACCTGTCTCTGCTCCATTCTACCAGTCAGCCACACCCCCTCCTCAGGCCAACTCTCCACACGTGTCTCAGCCCTGGCTGCATATAAGCCTGTTCCTGTCTCTGCTTCAGTGCCACATTGTTAGATTAGATAATATAGTGTCATGCCTGATTTCTAGCGGTTATTCCTGGACTGATTACCTGTTGCCGACCTCGTCTGTACCCGACCTGCCAACTTCGTCTCTGCCCTGGATATTACCTCGGCCTTCTGTCTGCGACCACGAGTTCTGCCTGTCCCCTTCTGGTTACACACATGCTCAGCTCTGCGGCTCTGCAGCTACACAGCCCACCCCTGGACCTATCTGCATGCTAAGTAATCCACTTGTTGCTAGCTTTGCCTTCAGTCTCAGTATAAACTGTGTAAGACTCGAGTACTCAAATAAAACCATTACCGATTGCTATCCTGTCTGCCTGTGCTGCTTCTGTGACACATACCCATACACATACCTGTGACAGTGTCTGTGTTTTTTAGACCATCTCAATTAGCTCAGAACCAAAACTTTACCTACAGTTCAAGTTGTAGGACAAAGAAGTAGAAGAAGGAGAAAGTCTGTTTTTGTAAACAGTTCTGACAGGCTCATCTACTCACTGAAGACAAGACGCTTCGGTCCTGCTGGGGAAATATAGAAAACATAATAATGGATTCAGACAGTGAAAGATCTTCTCACAGTAATCTGGTGGGGCTCCTTTGTCCCGCGCTGAGGAGACGGCCAGAGTTTAATTATGTATGAGACAGAACAGGAAGCTCTGGAGCTACCAGGGTACTGATGATGTGTTTGACAGTGTAGCTTGTAAGACTAGAGGGGAAATTGAGGGAGAGGAAGAGGAGGAGGAGGGAGAGGAGGTAGAGAGGTCGAGTGAAGTGGAGGAGGAGGGAGAGAGAGAGAGAGGAGTGGAGGAGGAAGAGAGGAGAGGAGGGGAGGAGGACATGGAGAGGGAGAGTAGGGGAGGAGGTAGAGAAGGATGCAAGAAGGCAAGGAGGTAAGAAGGCAGAAATTAAAGGATCGGATAAAGTGAGGGAGGGAATACATATGGTTGGACAAACAGGAGGTGAGGTGAGGGTGGTGAGGGTGCAGGAGGATGAGGAGGGGGTGAAAAGTGAGTGTGAGGTAGGGAGGAGATTGAGGGGAAGAAGTGTGTGTCTGTATGAGTTAGGAGGGGGTGAGTGGACAGAGAACTACATATGACAGGGTTAGTGGAAGCAAGGGAGAGAGAGGAACAGAGAGAAGGAAAGAGAAATGGGGAAATAGATAGGGTGAGGGAGAGTGGTTGAGGGAGAGAGAGGTGAGGTGTGAGGGAGGGAGGGAGAGGGAGAGAAAGGGAGAGAGGGAGAGTAGGTAGGGAGGGAGGGAAAGGGAGAGAAAGGGAGAGAGAGAGTAGGGAGAGTAGGGAGTGAGGGGTGACAGTAAACCTATAGCACGCTTGCCTTCCAGATCAGCTGGCCCAAATATACCCAGATATAAATATAGTGTGACAGGCTGTCAGTAAGATCAGGCTTCAAGGACACTGTCAGCCTGTGAACACTGCCTGTCTGTCTTCCTGTCTGTCTCTGCTAGCTGTCTGTCTGTCTCTTACCCAAACGGTCTTCCAGCCCACCAGCTAACTAGTTATTCAGTTGGTTCATCTGCCTGTCTGTCTTCCTGTCTGCCTATCTGTCTGTCCTGAACGTCCAGGACAGGCGTACGAAGGACGGTGACAATCAAACAAGGCATCTGTCTGTGCAACCAAAGAACCCGTCGTCAAGGTAAAATGCCTTCAGCTCCAAACACTATAATCTGCTTCCCTTATTATGGGATGTGACCTCTGCTGTGCCATAATGCGATGTTGATGTATGAGAGGGGCAGCTGTTAACTTGACTTAAAACAAGTCAAAGTAAAGGTGACTTCTGGAACTGTTCAAAGTTTTTTGCGTGAAAGAGGAACAATATGTTCCCTATTTGGGGAGTCAGTTGTGTCCTTGAGCAAGGCACTTCACTCTCCTCGCCTCAGGGGGGAATGTCCCTATACTTGCTGTAAGTCGCTCTGGATAAAAGCGTCTGCTAAATTAATGAATGTAAATGTATTTCTTATCAGGGAGGCAACGGTGGGATTTTCATTGTGTGCGTGTGTGTCTGAGGGCTATCTGTTAATGAATTCAAACCTGTAAACTGTAGCAGGTTCCATCTGGGCTTCAGCTCGGGTCATCCTGTGCATGTGGCTGTTTTCCCAGCAGGGTCAGAGGTGAAAGGTCTAAGGGAGCCATGAAGCTGTGGTGGGCTCTGCTGCTGGGGCTGCTCCTGCTGGTGGAAAGTGGGAGAACCAGCCCTGTCCTGGGGGAGGAGGAGGAGGAGGAGCAGGGGGGAGCAGAGGGCGGTGGGGTGAGGGCTGACGAGATGGAAGAGGTAGGGGTAGGAGAGAAAGAGGAGGTGGGGATAGAAGAAGAAAAGGAGGAGGTGGGGGGAGATGGAGTAAAGGAGGTGGGGGGAGAAGGAGAGAAAGAGGAGGTGGAGGGAGAGAAGGATGAGGTGGGGGGAGATAGAGTAAAGGAGGTGGGGGGAGAAGGAGAGAAGGAGGAGGTGGGGGGAGAAGGGGAGAAGGAGGAGGTGGGGGGAGATGGAGTGAAGGAGAGGGTGAGCGAATATGCAAAGAAGGAGGAGGTGGGGGGAGAAAAGGTGGAGGAGATGGCCGGTGAAGAAGTGGAAAATGTGGCAGATGAGGCAGAAGGAGAGGAAAAGGTGGAGGAGGTAGCTGAAGGAGCGACAGAGGAAAGAGCAGTTATAGAGGAGGTGGCAGAGGAGGAGCAGACTGTTCCTTCAGAGGAGCAGGTTGCTGGGGAGGAACCAGTGGAGGAAAAGAAGGTGGAGGATGAATCGGTAGTAGAGGAGGAAAAGAAAGAAGAGGTGGAGGAACCAGAGCGAGAAGAGGAGGAGGTGGCTGGGGAGAAGGTGGAGGAGAAAGTGGAGCAGAAAGTGGAGGAGGAGGTGTCAGAGCCAGAGGAGCCCCAGGCCCCAGGAGCAGAAGAGCCCCACCCCTGCACCATGTGGGTGGGAGGAGTCCCAGGGACGCCGGGTCACAGCGGACACCCCGGCAGGGACGGGAGGGATGGACATGATGGACCCCGGGGACCCAAGGGAGACACAGGTACAGGTGGCTGAGAGGCTAGGGAGTCAGGCTGGTAATCAGAATGTTGCTGGCTGACGTTGTGTCCTTTGACAAGGCACTTCACCTTACTTATCTCAGGGGGAATGTGCCTGTACTTGCTGTAAGTCACTCTGGATAAGATCAGTTTGTGTTGGACCCAAGTCTAACTTCCTGTCGCCCCCCTCCCCCCCCCCCCCCCCCCCCCCCCCCCCCCCCCCCCCCCCTTCTTGCTATAGGTAAACCAGGTGAGAAGGGAGAGCCGGGGTTGAAAGGTGGCGTTGGACCCCCAGGCCCTCGGGGTTTCCAAGGCAACCCTGGTCTGAAAGGTGTGCCGGGCGAGAGCGCCCTCTCGTATCACTCCGCCTTCAGCATGGGTCTAACCGACCCTGTTCCCGACGGCAACCTGCCCATTCGCTTCAACAAGCTCTTCCTCAACGAGCAGCGTCACTATGACGATGCCAGCGGAAAGTTCCGGTGCCTGATCCCAGGGGTGTATTTCTTCGACTACCACCTGACCGTTTACACGCGGGACGTCCGGGTCGCCCTGTTCCACAACGACAAGCCTGTCCTGTTCACCTACGACCAGTATCACCACGGTAACGTGGACCAGGCGTCGGGCGCCGTGGCGATGCGTCTTGTGAGCGGGGATGAGGTGTGGCTGCAGGTGTACGGGGAGGCGGGAGAGTTCGGAGGCGTCTACGCCGACAACACAAATGACAGCACCTTCTCAGGCTTCCTGCTTTACCCCGATGTGGGCGGGGCCTAGAGAAGCTGGGGGAGGAGGCGGGAGGCGGGGCGGGGGGGGGGGGGGGGGGGGCTGAGGAGAGAGGGGTAGGGGAGATGGAGAGGGGGAGGAGAAGGACAGGGCAAATATAAGAGGCCTCCCAGAGAGTCCCTGTAGCTAACTGCTCTGTAGCTAACTGCCCTGTGGCTAGCTGCACTGTAGCTAACTGCCCTGTACATAATTGCCCCCTGGCTGGGGCTGAAGCTAACTGCCCATTTCTTCACAGTCCAAGTGTAAAGTGCCTTAATGATCTTCAGTATCCAAGACAACTGGAAAAGATTCATTCATGCTTTGATTTAAAGTACAAGGTGAATTTAACTGCAAATTCTGCTCCAATTAAGCTTCAAATGAATAACTGTAAATGAATACATGTACTAGCTCTATAAGCAGTTTCAAGTATACATTTGATTGTTTTGTCTTAAAGAATGGTCCATGTAAAAAAAAGAGATATGGACAGTTAAAGCCTGAAGAAATGAGATAGTGAAATAAAACTGATCAAACCTGAGTGAATTGTATTGTGATAATTAACAAAATCAATTGTTACTAGTTCTGGATGTTTGGACTACAGGTGGTCCAGCTCGCGGGTCATCGCTCTCACGTACCAGCAGGGCGGCAGTCAGTTGATAAACAATATCATTCATTATAATAAATCATTAGGACCACTGAGAACCCTTGATGGCTCGACAAAGTTAACACTTCAGTACAGTAACGTTCTTTGTCTAGATCAGGTCAGCAACCTTCTCCATGTAGGTTCCCTTAAAGATAACATTTTACATGTATAATACATATATATATATAACTTTATATATAAATAACTATAGTTTGTTGCATTTATTTAATTAGATAACTACAAAAAGAAATGGGTTACCTTTTGTTGTTGGCTATAGCTGTTTTTATAAAGGGCAACAATAAATTGTCACATAACTAGCAGCAGTAGTTAGTATATTTGGTTAAAGTATTTGCTCTGGTCAGTTTTCCACTCTTTTTCATTCCTGTCCATCCTTGTACTTTTCAGCAAAAGCTGTGTTCTGGAAACGCCTTTTAGGTTTATTTTACGTTGTTTTATTATTTCTTGTCACATATCAAGCATTTTGTGGCCCACATGTCAGTCAGCATCTTCGACAGTGTAAGCAAATGCATTTGTCTGCGCATAATTAAACTATTTTCCTCTGAAACCTTTCTTTTGGGGGATTTATCCAAGGTTTGCTATTTGTCGAACGCAATATCCCACCAGTAAGGGAGAAATACATGTTTTTGCCGACCCCTGTTCTACAGGGTATCGTCACATCAAAATATAGCCTAATTTGAAAATATAAACAAGTTATTAAAGTAGTATTTATTCAAGTGATACGATCTTTAATAACTTTAGCGTCCTTAAATGTGGGATGAATGAGCCACCAGTCATTTAGACTGGACCAGGAAGTCTGTGGGGAGTAAATGTAAGCCAACACTACCATCTAGTGTCAGATAAAGTTTCAGTAACTTTAGTGGTTCATCCCTATTATGTGTTCAAGGTTGACTCCATAAAAACGGTGACAAAGAAAAAACACAAGAAGGCGGTAGACTCTTTTCTCTCGTTTTATTCTCATATACTTTTATGAAATAATATAGAAAATCGATGCCTCCCTCAACTCCACACACAAACCTCCATCTGCTCGTAACTACAAACTACAGCTATCAGTCAAACCCCCGCCGCAGGCCCAGGGGGGACGGAGGCACTCGCGTTAGGTCAATCCCCCCTAGAACCGGGCTGTCATACCGTGTTTCCTGGAGCTCTGTGCGGCTTGTCCTCGTCATTTCGCCCCCAGTTATCTCCAGTTAACAAGCTAGTTATCTCAACCAAGCTGGTTCATTTCCTCTAGTAGTTAATCAGCGCGTTAGCTCCAGAGAGTTAGGGGCTGAACGGTGAGGTAAGTGGCAGGAGCTTGGACTTCCAAAGACGGTGTATAGCTTTCTAGGAACATGACTGTTAGCGCCCGATTCTACAGAGACTAGTCGTGTTCTGGTTAGTTTTTCCCGCTCAGTCCATCAAAGACTGGACCTTCTCAAGTTCCATGGAAGAGGAGAAGATATAACATATTTTCTATGTGAATGTTTCCATATAAAAAGTACATTATTGAATCATGAATGCTATAAAAAGGTAGCAAACGTCGAATAGAGTTCATTAGACTAGCGCAGGGGTGGCCAACCCTGGTCCTCGAGAGCCACAATCCTGAAGGTTTTCAATGTTTCCCTGCTCCAGCACACCTGATTCTAATGAATAGGTCGTTATGACAGTTTTTTTTATTGCTTAAGCACGATTTTCAAAACAGGGCCTGTGTTGTCAAAACACTACACACAATTAGCACAACCACACACACAACTAGCAAAACACTACAGATCCTTTGCAAAACTAAACACTCTTGTAAAAACTATACACTTCTTTTGAAAAACCAAACTTTGTTACCATATGAAACACATTACTATACTATGTTTGCATGTTTGTTACACCCGGCTGTGATAAACCTAAAACACTTCTAGCACTTCCACTTCCCTATGATTAGAGTAGGCTACTATGTACAAAGTACAAATATAATCTAAATTCACCAAACAAGACCAATGTTGCAGACTGAAGACACTCTTTCTCAACATGCCCAAAACGCAGCCTCCTGCCAGAAGGGAGCAGCTGAAGCACAGAATGTCCAGGGTGGGAGGAGTCGGCCGCAATCTTCCTCACCCGCTTTAGGGACCTTGCCGTGTGCAGGTCCTCAAGGGATGGCAGGTTGCAGCCTATCACCTTCTCAGCGGCACGTATGATACGCTGCAGTCTGCTCTTGTCCTTGGCAGTGGCAGCAGCATACCAGACGGTGATGGAGGAGATGAGGATGGACTCGATGATATTTTTGTCCCAAAAAAATACTCAAAATATAGCCAGCAATAGCTAAACCCCTGGTAACAAAAGTGAGTACACCCTAAAGTGAAAGTTCCTGAAGTGTCAATATTTTGTGTGGCCACCATGATTTTGCAGAACCGCCTTAATCCTCCTGGGCATGGATTTCACCAGAGCCTCACAGGTCGCCACTGGAATGCTCTTCCACTACTTCATGACAACATGACGGAGCTGGGGGATATTCAAGATCTTGTACTTCTCCACTTCCGCTTGAGGATGCCCCAAAGATGTTCTATTGGGTTTCGATCTGGAGACATGCTTGGCCAGTCCACCACCTTTACTCTTAGCCTATTTAGAAAAGCCGTGGTCGTCTTAGAGGTGTGTTTGGGGTCCTTGTCATGCTGGAACACTGCCCTGCGACCCAGTTTTCGGAGGGAGGCGATCTTCCTTTCACAGTACATGCTTGCGTTCATGTTTCCCTCAATGAAATGCAACTCCCCAACTCCAGCTGCACTCATGCAGCCCCAAACCATGACATTCCCACCACCATGCTTGAATGTAGGCACGACACAAACATCTTTGTACTCCTCACCTGGTTGCCGCCACACATGCTTCACACCATCTGAGCCAAATAAATTAATCTTTGTCTCATCAGACCAGAGGATATTTTTCCAGTAAGCCATGGCCTTTGTTGGCATATCCTCAGCAAACTTTTGGTGGGCTTTCTTGTAGACAGCCTTCAGAAGAGGCTTCTTTCTGGGGCGACAGCCATACAGACCAATTTGATGAAGTGTGCGGCGTATGGTCTGAGTACTTACAGGCTGACCCCCCACCTCTTCAATCTCTACAGCAATGCTGACAGCACTCCTGCGCCTATCTTTCTTAGATAGCATTTGGATGTGACGCTGTGCACGTTCACTCAGCTTCTTTGGACGTCCAACACAAGCCCTGTTGTGAGTGCATCCAGATTTTTTTAAACGCTGGAGGATCTGGGCCACTGTACTGCAGCTCAACTTCAGGGTGTTGGCAATCTTCTTGTAGCCTTTGCAAGCCTTATGTAGTGCCACAATTCTTTTTTTGGTCCCAGGGGTTTCCCCAAGGGTTTCTTGAATGAAAATGTTTTCTATTAAAATTAACAAATTGTTGTGATGGCGCTTTTATAGCAATGTGTGTGCAGTCAATAGCTCCGATAACCTTAGGGAAACCGGCTATCGCTGCAAATTGCGCTTTAATGTTGCCCTGTTCCCATTATATGGGAATTTGATGTACCTAGATGACATTCAGATTATTCTGTCCCACACAGCTGGCATAGCTTGGCTCAGGGTTGACTGGCATACTCCTGACTCCACTCCTGTTGCCAGGAACCCCAGCGTGCTCAGCACCTGTGTGGGCACAGACAACCCCTGGCTCCTCGCTCTAGGGCCGGCCAGCTCCGCGCACAACTCCAGTAACACTGGCCTTGGTAACCAAAATTGCCTTAGGAGCCAGTTATTGTTTGCAAGTAAATCCTCGCGTTCCCTAAAAGCTCGCTCACGTCGGATTGCACCATTTGCAAGGTCCTCAAACAACGCTAACGCTGCCATTGTTAATACAATTTTTCTTCATCACATTGCGCATGCTTTTATAATCACCTATATGATTACAAATGCCTGGGTGTGTAAATTGTTCATAACGGTGTCTCTGATGTGCACATCACTCTGATGACTGTTTTCACATTATTAACAGTTTCCCATCATCAGTGTCGCCAAAGGAACAAGAAGTTGGCGTGGGGCACCGCATATTTCCACGGTCATTTCACGTTTGATACATCTGAACGTGAGCGTGGGAAGGACCCTCGCCATGTTTTTGTGCGTACGCAATCTTTGTACATGAGGCCCCAAGTCACCAGGTTGTCCACTTCCCACCTGAAGTCAGACTCGTCCCCATCAGAAATTAGCCCAATCAGGGTGGTATCGTCCGCAAACTTCAGGATCTTGACAGATGGGTGACTGGAGGTGCAGCTGTTTGTGTACAGGGAGAAGAGCAGGGGGGAAAGGACGCAGCGGGGATCCGGTGCTGATGGACCGGGAGTCAGAGACTTGAGTTCCCATCTTAACGCGCTGTTTCCTGTCGGACAGGAAGTCTGTGATCCACCTGCAGGTGGGGTCAGGCACGTTCAGCTGGGAGAGCCTGTCCTGAAGAAGAGCCGGGAAGATGGTGTTAAAGGCAGAGCTGAAGTCCAAAAACAGGATCCTGGCGTAGGTGTTTGGAGAGTCCAGGGGCTCGTTCTTCGAACGTCGCTAACTCAGTTAGCAGGATTTGATTGTTGACGATTTGGCATGATCTTGGATCGTTTGGTTCTTCGAAGCTCAAGCTGACCCGAAAGCTCAAACCTGCTCGGGAGCAGGCTTACTTCATGTAGACTTAGATTAGATTGAGGCTTCATAAGCGGAGGAGATAGGGAAGTCTGTCGCAGCCATACGCGAGTAACCTCTTGCGGAAGGTGGGAGAATCATTCACAGAGCTTTTCAAATTAATCGGGTATTGCGGGATAAAGTGTAATTGTTGAGAGATACCGTTTTTTGTCAGCCTTTTTCTTTGTGGCTGTTATAAATAGACAAACACATCATTAAACAGTGGTTTTTAAAAGGGAGGAAAAATAAGTGGCTTTTTAAACTAAAGACAGTATGAGTTAAAGGCTACCATTTTGTAGAATATTCTTGTATTTCACTTTTACTTTAATTTGTCTGCTACTTTTTGCCAGCCCACTCTCCTGGCATTTGCAGACTTCGAGGTGTTCCCTGTCGTTTTAAATAACGACTCAAATTCGGCATAACCTTCCATTAAAAGCTCTTGTTCTGATTGGGAGGAAAAAGTGGGCACGTTCTTTGGCCATGCTGAACAGCCAATAGCAGCGTTGCCGATCAATGTTTCTGCTATCGATACATATCCCCTTTTAAGCCAACACATGATCGTGCAATTATCTCAAATAACTAAATCCAGTGATACTAATCATACACAACAGGTTTGTTCGAAGAACCCAGTTAGCCGGATCATGATTAGCAGGATGAAATCATCTTGGATGTGTCATTTGATCTCGGACGTATTAAGCGACGTACGAAGAACGGGCCCCTGATGCTGGAGGGTGAAGTGGAGGGCCATGTTGACTGCGTCGTCCACAGACCTGTTTGCTCTGTAGGCGAACTGCAGGGGGTCTAGGAGGGGGTCTGTGATGTTTTTGAGGTGTGCCAGCACCAGGCGTTCGAAGGACTTAATGACCACAGATGTCAGGGCGATGGGTCTGTAGTCATTCAGTCCTGTTGGTCTGGGCTTCTTGGGCACAGGGATGATGGTGAAGGATTTGAAGCAGGCTGGCACGTGGCATATCTCCAGGGAGGTGTTGAAGATGTTGGTGAACACCGGAGACAGCTGGTCAGTGCAGTACTTCAGCGTGGCAGGGGAGACAGCATCCGGCCCCACAGCTTTGCAGGGTTCTGTCCCTTGAACACTTTGTTAACTTCCCTCTCTTGGATGGAGAGAGTCAGCATTGTGTTGCTGTTGATGGGTGGGGGGAAGGGGGGTGGGGTGGTGGGTGGGGAGAGGGGTGGGGAGGGGGGCTGGGGCATGGAGCTGTCCGATTGTCCTTCGAATCTACAATATAATTCGTTCAGGTCCTCAGCCAGGCAGGAGTCGTTGGTGGTGGGTGGGGCTCTGGGCTTGTGGTTGGTAATTTGCCTAAGCCCCCTCCAGACAGAAGCAGAGTCGTTTGAGGAGAATTGTTCTTGCAGTCTCTCTGAGTAGAGTCGTTTCGCGTCTCTGACGCCCCTGCTGAACAGCTTTTTAGCCTCCTTAAATCTGTAGCGGTCGCCAGAACGCTCAGACATTTTGGTCCAGCTGTTAACCACCCCCTACTCTATTGTCCTGTCTTGAAGGGGAGGGGCCAAAGCAGGAAGTCTTGGCCTTCTGCCCTCCCCTTTACCTTTTGTCGGTAAATTAGTTTCTTTGTAATTGATCAGGGGTGGTTAACATCTTAAAGGCATGTTGTCTTCTAGACGTCATGTCTGCGGGTGGTCGTAAAGGGTGAATAGAGAAAATATACCTCTCAGTGGTAACATTTGCATTGATAGAATTAGCATCAATTCTCCTTGATGGGGGAAAATTAACGTCTCAATAGTGACCTTCACTCTGAAATTTAGCTTTCAATTTTGGCATTCACCCAAAGTCTTCCTCAACATGGAATCCATTCATTGCCAGGTCACAAACATCCTAATTTGTCAATACAGCCACTCAGCTCTGGGTAAAACAGTGACCCGTCGGAGGTCACTCCTTCAACAATCATTGGAATTTGAGTAATAAATTACAACAACAACAAAAATATATATACCATGGTCATGATCATGTTGAGCTATATGCTCACACCTCTATCCTACATTTTTTTTCATTAGACGACCATGACACGTACTTTTTTTACAGGATCCCTGTCGTTGACCGTATTGCACTGCTGTTGCTGTTTGAGCACAATATTTCAGTTTAAGTTATGTATCTAGAATTACTACAGACATACTCCTATGTTGCAAGGCTATGGTATGAATGAGGATAGTCGGTAGAAAGTTCATATTTATTACTTATACTTATGTGTGTTTAAATATGTTCGGGCACATATTACAAAACATTTTTGCAATTGATTGAGGCAAGTTTGGAAGTTACGGTCATGTGCGCTACCTTTGCAGTTATAACAGACACCATCTGACAGTGAGAAGTTGTCTACTCAACGAAAACTAAAAACAAAAGCAAACCCTAATTAACTGAAAGTTCTATCAAAAAGTTAAATGTACTTAACTGAAGATGGGTCAGGGGTGCTCAATGCGTCGATCGCGATCGACTGGTCTACTGGTGATCGCATGGCATTTACAGATTTATTGAAATATAAAATCAAGTTTAACAAGACTTACAAACAGCAAGATCAAATCTTATATGGATAGACAAAATGCAAAGAATAAAACCATAAAGAGGACAAATACAAAACAAAAACAAACCATTACAACGTAGACGTCAGCCATTTATACTCAATTTTTGTCACTTGACTGACAGTCGGTTTGACCAATCTGACTTTTTCTGACATTGCGCGTGTGCAGAAAGGACACTGTCACTGCGCACGTGCACATAACTTGTATCACCAGATATTGACTGGTACCTGCTGGACCTAAAGATAGAGAGAAAAGGGAAAGTAGATCTCGTGGCAGCATTTCATTTCCATGTTCAGCAAGAGTATTCTGATTTCACCCACATATTCACTGATGGCCACCTTCAAGGGCTGGCTTGACAGCTGCACACATGACTTCCTGGCAATAAACCCATTTGAGCGGCCAGCCATTGAAGGTGCTCCATCCGTAGTGATGGACATAAATTGGCCCTTTCCACATCATAGCCCCTACACCTCAGCAGCACATCAGATTCCTGGACGCTACACGGAGCAGATTGACAACTGTCTGTCAGAGTTTGACAAACGATTTAAAGACTTTGCTTTACTCAAGCCAATCGCTACATTCATGTGGAACCCTTTTCGGGAAGATGCTGATGTTGTTTCACTCGCATCCAAAATTGCAACACTGTTTCAGCTGAACTCTTCTGGAGTGGAGGATGAGATTTTGACACTACAAGCCGACATTGAGCTGAAGGCCAGAGCTCATGGACAATTCTGGAGTTTACTCACAGAGGAAAAGTACCCCAACTAAGGAAATGTGCAACATCCTTGACTCTATTATTTGGCTCCACTTATTTATGCAAGTCAGCCTTTTCCAACATGAAGATCATCAAGTCCAAGTACCGTTCCACCATGACTGATGATCATTTGGAAGTATGCTTGAGGCTGGCTATCAGCAGCTACTGTCCGGATTATGCATCCCTGGCTGATTCCATTCAGTGCAAATCATCAGAGTGAGGTATTGACAAAAAATGTATTGAGCAATGTTACATGTGGGGTTTATGAATGGGCTTTATGTGTGTAGGCATGTCTTGTTTAGTTCTGTGTTGTGTTGGTTTTGACTCCCTCTTCTGTTTCTACATATCATTTTCTCAGATGCACCCCTGGTTCCTGTATCATCCATAATCTGTTCCCAATCACCAATCAAGAAATCCCACACCTTGTATACGCCTTCTATACACTCCCCTTTGTGTTCAGTTCTGTCTCTTCCTTTGGCTTATGGTATTGTACTGTATATTCTACAAGACCAATAGTTGTATAATTGTAATTGTATAGTCTGTACATAATCATTTATCCAAGCCTCTGCACCACCCCCCCTCCCTTTGTGGATTCACCTACCGTTTTTGCTCCCACCCCTCTATCCTTGTGTGCACTTTTCTAATCTTACCTCACACCCTTACCCCTGTGTGCTTTTATGAGACTGTGTGCCGTTGCTGCAAAGGAGTTTCTGATTATTTATTACAGTATTCTGAATCTGAATTGTATGCTATATGTTTGTGTACTCACCTTTGTTTTGAGTGAGGATAGGAAGATATCCTGGGGTCTACATCTAACGTCACGTCACCTGTTACAACCCTAGGTTAGAGTGAGCACCACCCACTGTATTTATGGGTGCTTAGCACCTGTCAAGGTGGGGTGGGTTATTATTTCTTTCATTTGGTGCCACTGGCAGTCCTCCTTGATCCCTGTGTTGTTTTTTGTAAATAAATGTTATTGATTTGTAAGTTGATTTCCTCATTTTGTGTTGGGGTTGTAACAAGCAATATGGGTTAACGCAATTATGCAAGGTATATTAACATACAGTCCTGCTCACCATTATTGGCACCCCTTCCTTTTTTGCATAACCTGTACAATATCTTCAGAAATAAATGGAAATGTATCAAATATATATATCATCAGGATCTTTTAATTAGAGGTCCAAAGTAATTTAACAAAGAAAATTGTTTTTTCAACTTGCATATTGTAATTTCAAAGAAATGAAATGACAAAACAGCATGTGCAGCAATAATGGCACCCCTCTTTAATATTTGGTTGCACACCCTTTGGCAGGGATGACAGCTTCCAAACGTTTCTTGTAGCCATCTATAAGCTTTTTGCACTTCTCAGCTGGTATTTTCTCCCACTCTTCCTTTGCAAATTGTTCAAGCTCTTGAACATTTGCAGGTTTCTTTTCCCCAATGGCAGATTTCAGCTCATACCAAAGATTTTCAATCGGATTGAGATCAGGACTCATTGCTGGCCATTTTAAAACAGTCAATTTTTTCCCTTTTCAACCATTCCTGTGTGCTTTTGGATGTGTGCTTCGGGTCTTTGTCTTGCTGGAGGATCCATGATCTTCGAGTTCTCTTACACTGGGTAGAACATTCCGCTCTAAAAAAAAGCAAAGCAGCCCCACAGCATTATGGATCCTTCACCATGCTTAACTTTTGGTAGGGTGTTCTTTTCCTTGTAGGCTTCATTGCGCCGTCTGTAAACAAACTGCTGGTGTGCATTCCCAAAAAGCTCAATTTTTGTTTCATCTGTCCACAGACCATTTTCCCAGAAGGATTGTGGTTTGTCCAGGTACTCTTTGGCAAAGATGAGTCGTTCCTTTTTATGCCTTTTCTTCAGTAATGGTGTCTTCCTGGGCCTTCGTTCATAAAGCCCTGTTTGGTTTAGTGTGCGGCGTATGGTACTTGTTGAAACCGTGACCCCAGACTGTTCCAGGTTGGCCTTCAGGTCTTTGGATGTTTGACGTGGTGTTTTTTCCACCATTCGCACCAACCTTCGAAGACTTCTCTCATCAATTCTTCTACCCCACGTCCAGGGAGGTTCTTGACAGTTCCATGCTTGGCAAACTTTTTTATAACATTAAGCACTGTTGAAACAGGGATACCAAGGTCTTTGGAGATGGCCAAATACCCTTT